>CM065592.1:75007829-75725173 GCA_033119425.1 Bufotes viridis
TTAGTACAGTAAACTCATTGTCATGTTCAAGAAACCAATTTGAAATAATTAGAGCTTTGTGACATGGTGCATTATCCTGCTGGAAGTAGCCATCAGCGGATGGGTACATGGTGGTCATGAACGGATGGACATGGTCAGAAACAATGCTCAGGTAGCCCGTGGCATTTAAACAATGGCTAATTGGCACTAAGGGGCCTAAAGTGTGCCCAGAAAACATCCCCCACACCATTACACCACCACCACCAGCCTGTACAGTGGTAACAAGGCATGACAGATACATGTTCTCATTCTGTTTACGCCAAATTCGGACTCTTCCATTTGAATGTCTCAACAGAAATCGAGACTCATTAGACCAGGCAAAATTTTTCCGGTCTTCAACCGTCCAATTTTGGTGAGCTCGTGCAAATTGTAGCCTCTTTTTCCTATTTGTAGTGAAGATGAGTGGTACCCGGTGGGGTCTTCTGCTGTTGTAGCCCATCCGCCTCAAGGTTGTGCGTGTTGTGGCTTCACAAATGCTTTGCTGCATACCTCGGTTGTAACAAGTGGTTACTTCAGTCAACGTTGCTCTTCTATCAGCTTGAATCAGTCGGCCCATTCTCCTCTGACCTCTAGCGTCAACAAGGCATTTTCACCCACAGGACTGCCGCATACTGGATGTTTTTCCCTTTTCACACCATTCTTTGTAAACCCTAGAAATGGTTGTGCATGAAAATCCCAGTAACTTAGCAGATTGTGAAACACTCAGACTGGCCCGTCTGGCAGCAACAACCATGCCACGCTCAAAATTGCTTAAATCACCTTTCTTTCCCATTCTGACATTCAGTTTGGAGTTCAGGAGATTGTCTTGACCAGGACCACACCCCTAAATGCATTGAAGCAACTGCCATGTGATTGGTTGACTAGATAATTGCATTAATGAGAAATAGAACAGGTGTTCCTAATAATTCTTTAGGTGAGTGTATATATATATATTGTGACACAGTGAGAGGTTTGGTGGTAAAAAACAGGTATTTTCCTCTCAGCCTGTGCTGCTGGGTTGATTGCAGCCAGGTGAGGGCAAATACTGGACCGGATTTTAGGTGCCGGTCCGGGTTTTTGGGTTAATACCTAGCTGCCTTTAAAAGACAGCTGGGTTTATGCAAAGGTCTCTCTCTGTGTTTGGGATCTGAGACCTGTGCTGGGCTGAAAAGCTGCGACCTGTGTGTCAGGAGAGCAGGCCAGGTAAAGACGGTCAGTGGACTTTTTGTGTTGCCGAGCATTCAGCCAGGTGTGAACTGACACCTAGGATTTGAGGTGATTTAACCTGGAAACTGCTGGTGTTCCGTGGAGCTCTCAGGGCTGGAAGCAAGAGCTTACAAAGAGGCGAGCAGTCTGCCTGGAAGCCTGAGGTTGGACTTTCCTGCGGCTAGGCTGACAGCCGGGTGTGAACACGCACCTAAACCACACAGGTGAATTTGGTTCAGTCTTGGACTTTTGTTTTGCCTCAAGTTTTTGCTATGTGTGTGTAGTAACACTAAGTGACTGTTTTGAGTTTTGTTTGTGCAAGTGTGAAATAAAACACTGTTTGCTGCACTACCTGGACTCTCTTTGCCTCTATACTGCACCCGCACCGCTGTCTACCAGAGCAACTCCCCACAATATATATATATATATATATATATATATATACATATATATATATTTATATCCATGAAAAATCAACACAGCACTCTTCTTATGAAAAAAACGCAGTGTCTTTATTCACACATGTGACACCAAATAGGCAATAGGATCCCGGAAGAGGATTGAAACGTTGCCTATTTTGTGTCACATGTGTGAGTAAAGACACTGCGTTTTTTTCATAAGAAGAGTGCTGTGTTGATTTTTCATGGATATAAATATATATATATATATATATATATATATATATATACACACACACACATAGCTGATTGAATACTGTAAGGCAAAACAAAATCCTGGATATACATGGATATACATACCTGATGTCAAGGGTGAGACGCGTGCACCTGAAAATTGTGCTACCGGAATTAATACAGACTATAATTTATACACATTTTTATGTCTATATTCAGGGTTAGGGTTCATTCACACGTCCGTAGTGTATTGCGGATCTGCAATACACCCGGCTGGCAGCCGTATAGAAATGCCTATTCTTGTCCGCTATTGCGTACACGAATAGGACATGTTCTATTTTATTCGGGAGCCGCGGAACGGAAGTACGGAGCCGCGGACCAGAAATGCGGACAGCACAATATGTGCCTTCTGCATCCTTTCCGTCCCCATTGAGAATGCATGGGTCCGCACCCATTTCACAGAATTGCGGAACGGATGCAGACCCATTCTACGGACGTGTGAATAAACCCTAAGGATAAACAAAGTTCTTGAAATTCATTTTGTGTCCAAATCATCAATTTTATTTTTATTTGATTTGTGTCCAAATCGATTTGTCACAAATCAAAGTAGCTCAAATCTAGTCCCGTAGGAAAATATGTTATCTCTTGTTTTGTTTTTTACAAATTTTTGCTCTTTCTCTCCCCCTCTTCCCTCTATAAGCTCTTGAACTCAATGACAGCAATAGCAAATAATGTTAACGTTACACTGATGTATGTAAAAACTTACTAGTGTTATTAGTCAGAAGAAAGAGTGGCTTGTTCTGAACAAGCCTGAAAAAAATGTCCAGTGTAATTGGGAGCAGCAGCAGTACAGTGTGGATGTGGAAAAGGTAGGATATTAGTGTCATGTGGCAGCAATAGTAGTGGCAGCTGTAATAGCACAGGAGAAAAAGCAGTAGATGTGTGAAGTAGTAGATGCTTGTAATAGTAGTAGCAGTGACAACAGTGTTGCAGTAATGATAGTGGCAGAAGGGGTTATAAAAGTGGCAGTAGGGAATTAGCAGGAGAGAATAGCAGCTGTGTAAGTGGCAGCAGCAGCCGCACAGTAGAAAACATGATGGTGCTCAGGCAGACAGCAGAGAGGCATGATTGCAACCGCAGCAGCCATGTGGTACAAAACATGATGGAAGGCAGGCAGACAGACAGACAGCACAGTGACATGCTGGTGGCAGCAGTAGCTATACAGTACAGAACATAATCTAGATCCTTTTTTTTGCTCAGGTCAGAACATTGCTTTATTCAATGTGAAAAGCAAAGTTAGTCAGCATCTCCTAACAAAGTGAAATAAATGGGCAGCTGCAAATCTGCTGTCAAATGCAAATAAACATAAAAGATACATGAGAACCCTACAAGCACTAAAATGTATAAAATCAGTGAATTTGTGGATTATTTTCTATTTCTTTAGGTCCATACTTACTCTACTTGCCTATTTGAGCAGGCTCGGACTAGTCAACTTGGAGCCTCTAAGCCAGGTTGAGTGCTCCTTTCTCTAAAAGAACTCATTACTCTCAAATATTGTTCATAAACCTGTCTAAATCTGTGTTAGTGAGCACTTCTCCTTTGCCGATATAATCCATCCCACCTCACAGGTGTGGCATATCAAGGTGCTGATTAGACAGCATTAATATATTGCACAGGTGTGCCTTAGACTGCCACAATAAAAGACCACTCTGAAATGTACAGTTTAATCACACAGCACAATGTCACAGATGTCGCAATGTTTGAGGGAGCGTGCAGTTGGCATGCTGACTGCAAGAATGTCTACCAGAGCTGTTGCCCATGCAATGAATTTTAATTTCTCTACCATAAGCCATCCCCAAAGGCATTTCAGAGAATTTGGCAGTACATCCAATCGGCCTCACAACCGCAGATCACATGTAACCACACAATGACAGTGTGGAGGTGGCAGCAACATCAGGAGGCCACAGAGTGGCACAATGACAGAGTGTGGAGGTGGCGGCAGCAGCAGCAGCCTCAGAAGGAGGCCACAGAGTGGCAAAATGACAGTATGGAGGTGGCGGCAGCAGCAGCATCAGGAGAAGGCCACAGAGTTGCATAATGACAGTGTGGAGGTGACGGCAGCAGCATCAGGATGACACAGAGTGGCACAATGACAGAATGTAGAGGTGGCGGCAATAGCAGCATCAAGAGGAGGCCACAGGGTGGCACAATGACAGTGTGAAGGTGGCAGCAGCAGAAAAATGAGGAGGCCACAGAGTGGCACAATGACAGAGTGTGGAGGTGCTAGCAGCAGAATGAGGAGGCCACAGAGTGGCAAGGTGACATAGTGTTGAGGTAGCAGCAGCAACAGGAGACGACAGAGTGGCAAGGTGACATAGTGTGGAGGTGGCAGCAGCATCAGGAGACCATAGAGTGGCAAGGTGACATAGTGTTGACGTAGCAGCAGCAACAGGAGACGACAGAGTGGCAAGGTGACATAGTGTGGAGGTGGCAGCAGCATCAGAAGACCACAGAGTGGCAAGGTGACATAGTTTGGAGGTGGTAGCAGCATCAGGAGACCACAGGTTGACCTGGTGACAGAGTGGAGAGGTAGGTGGCACTAACAGTACCTGCTGACGATGGTAGGTGTAAGAAGGAGCACGGCGTCAGATGTGTGGCATCAGGCGAGTGACAACATCAGAATAGTAGCTGAGGCAGGTAGGCCGAAAAAAAAACCCGTCTCTTTTGTCAAGGTTTGGGTGAGGCAGCATGGAAGATCTAATCTGATTCATCAGGCATTGGTGGGTGGAAAACCTTGCTGATCTAAACCTGATTCATCTTGACAAAGGTCAGTCTCTCCCCATTTCGGGTGGACAAGCGAGTTCTTCTTTGGGTAACTATGTTCCCCTCCGCACTAAACACCCACTCTGATGTCACACTACTGGTCGGGCAGGACATCTTTTCCAGGGAAAACTCTCTCAGTTGTGGCCACAAATGCTGTTTGGCTGTTCCGTAGTCCAGCTGATTTTAAATGTGGGGTGGCAGGGTTCTATTTAAGTATGCCACCACCTATGCCAACACCTATTTAAGTATGCTGGTTCAGGTCCTGCTCTAGGTCTAGCTGCTGCTGGTGAAAAGTTTCTTCACTTGGCGGATAAAGAAAGCTGCTCATCATTGACTCTAGTCTCAAGTTGCTGCTGATGGAGCTGGAACTGCTCCTACCCTCCCCCCCCCCACCCTGCCACAGCAACCATGACAGAGGGCCCCCAGTCAGACGTGCGAGAGGATGGATGATGGCGCAGATAGGCAGCGGCCAATTGACTACATAGCATGTCTCCATAGTAGTTCAGTTTGTCCTCCTTCTCAGCGGGTGTAAAAAAGGCCTCCATTTTTGACCGATAGCGAAGTCATCCCTCTGCCGTATGGTGACAATTCAGCTGTCACTACCCAAGCAAGGGAGCATGCATCGGGCATTTGTGCAAGTGACTCGGAGGGACTCCCTGCCTCCATCTCCACTGGATACTGTCATGGTGTGTCTGGGTGCTCCGCCTTATCTTCCTCATTAGCCTGTAGCTCCTCTGGCTGCACCTGCTCCTCCTCTTCTGTCACCTGTCTAGAAAAACCACCCATTTCGCTACACATTGCTTGTGCTACAATGTCCTCTTACTCCTCCAGTTGAGCCTCCACAGGGCTCATGTGGCTGTGAGATCAAGTCGCAACATCTCCAGTTCCCTGACCAGCTACATTTACCAGCATCTATTCCAGGAGATGAAGCAGTGGAATGACATAGTTCATCACGTAGTCCTTGCCACTGACAAATAACGTGGCCTCCTCAAAGGGCCTGAGCAAACAGCAGGTGTCACGCATGAGCTAACAACTGGCTGACATCGAAGTTACACAGGGGAGTACTCCTGTCCGCTTGGATCATCAATAATTCGTTTATGGCCTTTTTCTGTTTGTATAGTTGGTCCAACATTTGGAGGGTGGAATTCAAAAGGGTGGAAACGTTGCATATCAGCCTATGTTGGGAGATGCCTTTCTGCCGCTGCAGCTCAAAGAGTGTGTGTTTTGCGTTGCTCAAGTGGCTGAAGTGCATGCAAAGTTTTCTGGCCATTTTAGGATAGTCTGGGTGGAAGACTTCAGGAACCACTTGACAACTAGATTGAACACATGCGCCATGCAGAGCGCATGGCTCAGCCCTCCTTGACGCAGTGCCGACACCATGTTCTTCCCATTGTAGGTCACCATGATTCAGATTTTTAGTTGTCGCGGTGAAAGCCTGGATTCGATTTCTTTATGAAGTACACGGAGCAGTCTCTCCCCTTGTGACTACGTTTGCCCAGGCAAATGAGGTGCAAAACAGCATGACACCTCCGTGCCCTGCACATGTGGTATGCTAGAGGGGCACTGTGAATTGCCCCTGTAGTTTAGGCTGAGGACACAGTGGAGGATGAGGAGGCAGAGGCGGACATTGTCACAGGACCAACGGCATGAGAATGTGGAGGCAGAAGCTGCTGACAAAGTTGCTGGTGTGGCTCTGCAGGAACCAAATTCACCCAGTGGGCCATAAAGACATGTATTGTCCCTTACCGAAGTTACAGCTCCACACGTCGGCGCTGCCGTGCACTTTGGCAGACACCAACAGGCTCAAGGACTGGCCCAACTTCTGTTCTATACATGTGTGCAGGGCTGGTACTGCCTTTTTGTCAAAGAAATGATGGCTTGGGACTCTCCACCTCGGCTGGGCATAAGCCATCAGTTCTCTGAAAAGTGCAGAGTCCAACACTTGGAAAGGGAAGGACTGCAGCATAGGCAACTTAGCCAGGAGCACATTAAGCTTCTGCACCGTTGAATGCAGGGTCGGGCCTACACAGAGGCTGGGGAGGCTCCAGCCTCAGGGCGCAGGCCAGCTCCCCAGCCTCTGGGCGGCAGGCAGGCCACTGACCATGTCGCTGCTGCTGCCGCGCCTGCCGGGCTGTCGGCCACGCTGGAGGACAGAGGGAATAGTGAGCACTTCGCACTGACTTACGTGCTCCCTCCCCGCGTCACCTCCTGGGTTGGCCGCTCCGCTGCTCTGGTCTCTGCTCAGTCGCTCTTACGTACAGCGTGCACTTTGACCTGATGCGCTGTACGCAGTCAGGTCACATGTGCGCCCTCTGGAGAACAGGAGAAGAACGGGCAGCAGCAGGCAGCAGCACAGCACTGTGTCACGACCCAGCCCAGGCCCCAGCAGGGATAGAGTGTGAGAGTCTGCCCTGAAGTGAGGTAAGATAGTTCTTAAATAAAGATAATATTATTTTCTGTCTGATCTGAGGTCTGATGGGGTTCTGGTCAATAACTGAATAATCTGTTTGATTAATAACAAACATACATATCTAAATGGCGGGGGGGCACACTTGGGTAGCTCAGCCTCTGTTGGTGGTGGACCTTGTCCCAGCCCTGGTTGAATGAGTACACACATACTGTTGTCTCTTAGCAATCACTTTGGTGATCGATTGCTGGCAGAATGACTGACGAGGAGTAGGAGGAGGAGCAAGAACATCAGGGCCAGCAAATAATGGGAGGGACAGAAAGCTCTTTTCGGCTGAGGTGTTGGAGCCTTGACTGTGTGAAATCAGGTGCGTGCCATTGGGTGATGCAGCGGTTGCTGCAGCAGGCTGTACCACTACATCAGAGCCACGGTTCTCCCAGGCCACTTTATGGTGACTCTGCATATGTTGACGCAGGGCCGTGGTGCCAACATTGGCACCCTGGCCATGCTTCACCTTCTGCCCACAGATTCTACAAATGGACATGTTCACCTCTTCCGGCGGCTTAACAATAAACTGCCGCATCGCCAAGTAGTTGATTTTACCCCCAACACTCCACACTGACTGACTGCTACCGCTGCTGCCTCCTTGAACCCGTGTACCACTACTTTCTGGGCAAGTAGGCTCCTGCCAAGCAGGTGGTCTACCCCAGGTGGTCTAAGCCCATTATCATCGGAAGAAGAGGCGGTATCATAGCTTACTATGATACAGTCAGTATGGGTCAGAAGATCTACATTTGGCCTGGGAGGGGCAGTTGACATGCATGAATCCTATAACTGTCATACTGTGCTCCTATTGCAGTGACAGCCGCAGTGCGGTCATAACAGTGACAGCCACAGTGCCCCAAAGTGAGAGTGACATCCCCACTGCCCCAAAGTGACATCCACAGGTGTCCACACTCCACAGTAACATCCATACTGCCACATAGTGACATCCACAGTGCCCCAGTGACATCCATAGTGCACATCCACAATTATATCCTCAGTGCCCCAAAGTGACATCTACAATGCCCAAAGTGACATTAATACTGCTCCACAGGGACATCCACAGTTCCCCAGTGACATCCATAATGCCCCAAAGTGACATTCACAGTGATATCCTCAGTGCCCAAAAGTGACATTCCCAATGCCCCACAGTGAAATCCACAGCATAGCGATAGCACAGAGGCTGATCTTCTATGTTCTGACTCACGCACAGTACTTATATTGTTCTGTTTTTGAGTCAATAAAGTGTAGGCTTCACATAGAAGCCTTTACACTGACATCACCAGACAGTCGGCAGTCTCAGCGCCTGCGTAACAGCTGTCCGGGAACCAGTAAGGCCAGCAGAAGGCAGTGATATCAGTGATGACATACTGTCTCCTGCTTCAGAAGGAAGAGAGAAGACGGGCATGGACTGGAAGCCCTGAAAATGTAGCAGTGGTCACGTGGCGGTGAAGAAGATTCTGGATACGCCTCTAGCTCTCCCATTCTTCTCCACATGTTAGATTGAGGCCCCATTTTCCTTCTTCGGGCTGGAGAACCCCTTTAGTCCTCTTTCACACGAGTGAGAATTCCACGCAGGTGCAATGCATGATGCGAACGCATTGCGCCACGACAGAATCCAGACCCATTCATTTAAATGGGTCTGTGTACATGAGCGGTGGTTTTCACGCATAACTTTGCATTGCGTGAAAATCGCAGCATGTTCTATATTTTGCGATTTTCGCGCAATGCTGGCCCCATAGAAGCAGATGCGATGCAATTTTCACGGATGGTTGCTAAGAGATATTGTTTGTATATATTCAGTTTTTATCACGCGCGTGCAAAGCGCAGTAAATCGCATTGCACCCGCTGATAAAACTGAACAACTGAAATCCTGCAGTTTTCCCTGAACGCATTTGCAATGCATCCGAACATAATCTGAACACTCTCGTCTGCAAGGGGCCTTAATGAGGAACTGTTACCAGACCTGACTTGTTTATTTCAGTAATACTTGTATTCCTCATGAAATAACACTTCTGCAGAATCTTTACTTAGAACTCTGCATTGTGCCATTCCTCTCTGGTTACTACTTGAAATGGATAAAGTGTCTATGCAACATGACTAGATATGATAGAATTTTTTTTTTCAGAAAACCTAAATTTTGGAGAAAATGTTGTTTGATCTGAATATATTTGCGCGAGATTACATAAAAACGCTGCTGAGAGCCTTTATAGTGGTGTAGAACACTGTGCCTTGCAGTAACACGCATGGGGAGTCTGCTTGGTAGTGAAGTAATACTGTGAGTCCAGTATGGACATGCAGATAACAGGCATCGCTCTTAGAATCACTGCATACTTCACTTATTTGGGCAGTCACGGGCCAAACTGACCAAATAACTCAAGTATCAACTCAGCCTTACAGGTACTGTAGATGTTACTGTCAAGAAAAAGCGCACTTCTTTTACACCGTTGTCAGCTGATTCCACATAGATGTCTACAAAACCTGCTCTATTAAACGCTTATACAAGTAGAGCTCCCGTAACAAAGTGGAGGGGGTGTCAGCAGTAAGTTTGTGTTGATGTCACTGATTATTTTGGCCTTACTCTAAACCTTCAGAACTCACCTTCAGAATAATCCTGTCTGTGGAGCATACACCTTCACTCGGTCAGCATTTGCTCAATAATCCATCAGTATTGATAAAGGAAAAAACAAAACGGAGAGGATCTAAAACAGAGATGACACATGAATGGAATATTTGCATGTCTTCTATGTTTTCTACCCACTCCTGCTTTTGGCTACCAAATCATAAGTTATTCTAGATGGGACCATACAGGCCGTAAAGCTGCTACACAGACAGGATCCTTTGTGCGTCTCGTTTTTCCTTCCTTCTGACAGATCAGAAGAAGTGTAAAATAAATGATGATGTCAGCCAGGCCGAAAGCCACAAAAGTGGACCAATCATGAAGTGGGGAGGGTGGGAATAGCATGAGAAGTCCTCAGAGTGGACCTATGACATAGTGGTGAGTTGGAAGCAGTATGAGGAGACTACAGAGTGGCCCAATGACAGGGTCGGGAGGTGGAAGCAGTATGAGGATGCCACCGAGTGGCACAATGACCGAGTCTGCAGGTCGCAGCAGCATGAGGAGACCACAGAGCAGCACAATGACATCGTGTGGAGGTGGCAGCAGCATGAGTAGGCCTGAGAGTGGCAGAATGACAGAGTGTGGAGGTGGCAGCAGCATGAGTAGGCCAGAGAGTGGCACAATGACATAGTGTGGAGGTGGCAGCAGCATGAGTAGGCCAGAGAGTGGCACATTGACAGAGTCTGGAGGTGGAGGCAGCAGCAGCATTAGGAGAAAGCCACCGAGTGGCACAATGACAGAGGTCTTTAGGTGGCGGCAGCATGAGGAGGCCACCGAGTGGCACAATGCACCGAGTCTGGATGTGGCGGCAGCATATGGAGAGCCACAGAGTGGCACAATGACAGAGTCTAGAGGTGGCAGCAGCATGAGGATACCACAGAGCGGCACAATGACATGAGTGTGGAGGTGGCAGCTGCATCAGGAGACCACAGAGTGGCAAGGTGACATACTGTGGAGGTGGGTGGCAATACCAATACCCGATGAAGATGATGGGTGAAAGAAGGAGCACTTGGCATCAGATGTGTGGCATCAGGCGGGTAACAGCATCAGAATAGTAGCTGAGGCAGGTAGCCAGAAGAAACCGGTTTCTTTTGTCAAATTGTTGGTGTGGCAGCATGGATTATCCAGTCCGATGCAGGTGTGGAAATCCTGGCTGATCCACGCCTGATTCATCTTGATGCAGTGTCCCACTATGTGCTATATGTGGGCACTTTAAACTGTTAGTAAATGTCATATTAAATGTATTGTGGTATCATGCTGTAATTTCCTTTAACAGGCTGGCAGTGTCATTTTACCTTTATTCGCTCCTAGGTGGTGTTGCCCCACTTATATATATAGATGGGGGTGGGGGTAAAGTTAGTGTGTCCGATGATAATGAAGAGATGAGAAAATTGTATTTCCACCGAAAAAATTAAAAAATGATTTTTCCGCATATAAGTGCAGCGCTTAATGCTGAAAACAAGTTTTTTCTCCACCGAAATAATTCTAAAAAGACTTTACCGAATAAAAGTGCAGCACTTAATGATGAATACAAGATTTTTTTCCTCCGAAATATTTCAAACAAGATTTTCCGCATATAAGTGCAGCGCTTTATGCCGAATGCAAGTTTTAACTCCACCGAAGTAATTCAAACAAGAGTTTACCGCATATAAGTGCAGAGCTAAATGTTAAATACAATATTTTTTCCCACCAAAATATTTAAAAAAAGATTTTACTGCATATAAGTGCAGCGCTTAATGCTGAATACAAGTTTTTCTCCAGCGAAATAATTTAAAAAAGATTTTACTACATATAACTGCAGCATTGAATGCCGAATATCTTTTTCTACTGATATACGCCACTAAAGGCTTTAACACATATAACTGGAACAGTGAGCGCCAAATATATTTTTCTTTTCCACGGAGGCGGAGTGATCTAAAGTGAACGGGACGTAGCAGAGGAAGCAGGTCCATGCTGGTAGAGTGAGACGCGGTTCTCGTGCAGTTTCTGTGCTGCAGAAAAGTCCCCGTAGTGTCCAGTAAGCAATACACGAAGACAGAGGCGGGCTGGAGTGAATCAGTTCGCATTTTTGTGCATAGTAAGTGCATAGTGTATTCACCTGTATTGGTGCGCTGCTCTTATGGACGTTGTCACTTCAAATAATACAAAATTTCAACACAACGTAATTCAGTCCATACAAAAGGACTTTCCCACATTTAACTGCAGCGCTAAATGCTGAATATATCTTGATTTCCGTACAGAAATATGCCACTAAAAGCTTTACACGCAAATAACTACAACAGTGAACACTGAATATATTTATCATTTTTCTACTGATATACGTCAATAAATGTTTTTCTACATATAAGTGCATCAGCGAATGGCGAATATATATTTCTTTTTCTACTGCAATACGCCAGGCTTTACCAGATATAACTGCAACAGTGAACTGAGATTATATTTTTCTTGTAGTACTGAAATACGCCCCTATATGCTTTCACAAGAGATAACTGCAGAAGTGACCTGAGAATATATATTTCTTGTTGGACTGAAATAGGCCACTATACGCTTTCACAAGAAATAACTGCTACAGTGCAGCGCATATATATTTTTCTTTTTTATTGTAATAGGCCCCTATACCCTTTCACCAGAAATTACTGCACAAGTGACCCGAGAATATATATTTCTTGTTGGATGGAAAAGGCCACTATACTCTTTAACCAGAAAACAATTAAAGAGTGAAATTTATATATTTTTTTCTTTTTGAATGAAATGCGCTCCTATACGGTTTCAACAAAAGTCACTGCAACACTACAATGCGTATATATATTTTTCTTTTTTTACTGTAATAGGCCCCTATACCCTGTCTCCAGAAATAACTGCAGAAGTCGCCCGAGAATATATATTTCTTGTTGGAGGAAAAAGGCCACTATACGCTTTAACCAGAAAACAACTAAAAGAGTGAAGTCGCGTATATATTGTAAGGGATTAGCTCTTATTCAGGGGTCATTCCCACAGATTTCGCCACGGACACCAGATTGAAGTCCAAACAATGCTTTATTTTCAAGCACAAAACAGCAACCAAAACATAAATCACAAACATAAATCCTCGGCCGTCTGGCCACTGACTAAACAGTCTTTCCCTTCTTTATCGGGATCTGGGTCTACCACCCAGCTCCCCAAAACACATCAACAGTGCTTATCCCACACACAGGGTTAGAGGGTCCCGGCTCCCACAGGCCTCGACACAGCCTGCTCCTTTCCCAGAGTCCAGCAACAGGATTAAATAGCATCCCTGGACATGAGCATTGTCCAAAATCCCAGACTGGAGCATGGGGAACAGGCACCCACCCAGCATATTGCCTGCTCCAAGTAAAAGCCCGCTCTGGACTAGCTGGAGCCAGTTAAGCTAATTATCTTGGTGTCCACCAACTAACTTAGTGGCCACCTATATCTAGGGCCTTTACTCCACCAAGGCCGGGCCCCTTGGTGACAAGCTCCTGGTGCAAACAACACCCCTTTTCCATGCTTTCCTGGGACTTTACTACACCCCTCCTATTCACATTGCCACAATATTTTTCTTTTCTGAATGAAATACGCCCCTATACGGTTTCAACTGAAGTCACTGCAACACTGCAGTGCGTATATTTATTTATATTTTTTTACTGTAATAGGCCCCCATACCCTGTCTCCAGAAATAACTGCAGAAGTGAGCCTGAGAATATATATTTCTTGTTGGAGGTAAAAATGCCACTATACGCTGAACCAGAAAACAACTAAAGAGTGAAGTGCGATATATTGTAGGGGATTAGCTCTTATTCAGGGGTCATTCCCACAGATTTCTCACGGACACCAGATTGAAGTCCAAACAATGCTTTATTTTCAAGCACAAAATAGCAACCAAAAACATAAATCACAAACATAAATCCTGGCCGTCTGTCCACTCGACTAAACAGTCTTTCCTTTCTTTATCGGGATCTGGGTCTACCACCCAGCTCCCCAAAACACATCAACAGTGCTTATCCCACACACAGGGTTAGAGGGTCCCGGCTCCCACAGGCCTCCGACACAGCCTGCTCCTTTTCCCAGAGTCCAGCAACAGGATTAAATAGCATCCCTGGACATGAGCATTGTCCAAAATCCCAGACTGGAGCATGGGGAACAGGCACCCACCCAGCTAAGCTGACTATCTTGGTGTCCACCAACTAACTTAGTGGCCACCTATATCTAGGACTCTTACTCCACTAAGGCCGGACCCTTGGTGACAAGCTCCTGGTGCAAACAACACCCCTTTTCCATGCTTTCTCGGACTTTACTACACCTCCTCCTATTCACATTGCCACAATATTTTCTTTTCTGAATGAAATACGCCCATACGGTTTCACCTGAAGTCACTGCAACACTGCAGTGCGTATATTTATTTATATTTTTTACTGCAATAGGCCCCCATACCCTGTCTCCAGAAATAACTACAGAAGTGAACCGAGAATATATATTTTTTGTTGGAGGTAAAAATGCCACTATACGCTTTTAAATACGAATCCTTTACGCTGTTGTGTGAAATTATTATGATGTGTTTTCTAATATTGTCATCGTGTCTCTCAGTGTAAACCACTGGAAGTGGATATCTTGCTTGCGGATATAGAGACGCAGCAAGCAGTGTTTTTCAGTAATGGATAGATGCTCGGTTGGGGCCTCGCCCAAAGGCTGATTTATTGGCTTGGCGTGTATGCATTTGTTAAGAGAACAATATACGGAAAGGAACGTGACATCTGTTATTTCCAGTGTGCCTGATCAACCGCTGGAGATGGTGACGCTGTTCCTATAAGTAGGCCCACATAAGAATCCTGGTGAGTCTTGTTGAGCATTGATCACTGATCGGTGCTGGACAAGACTCCCCTAGTGGTGACTAGACAGACATGTTGTGGTATTCTTTCTGTGGGTGTGTGTGTCATCACTTCCTGTATGTCTGTACTGTACCTGAAGGGAGTGGTCAGGTGTTGGGCCCGCCCACTTCCTATTGTTATCCCTTGGTCTATGTAAATAAAGAAAGGGTCTGAGAGGGCAGTCTCTCTACAGATCTGAACCAGTAAACATCTTGTAAAGCATTACTGGGATAGTGCGGCCTTTCCTTACACAAAGAGCTGATACTCGTGCTTGGGAGCTGGGTAAGGGAAATACACTATAATCAGATGGCGAGCTAGGTACCAACCAACAGATTTTTCTTACTCTGCACAGCAGATAAAGGGGGAGAGTAAGGTGTAAGTTTGTCTGCTCAAGCGCTCAGAGGGAATTTCTGCTTGGTAAAAGAACATTGTTCAGCTCTTGTGTGAAGGACAAGGTAAGTGCTTTTTCTTTCTGTAGTTTTTGGTGGATCTGGGTTGATTGTAAAGAGATTGTATAAGTCAGATTGTGATGTGTGCTGGACCAATTGTTTTGTTGTAACTTCTCTGGTTTTGTGTAACTCTTATGGCAGTGTGATTTTCGTAAGAGGTGATTCTGGTTTGTAGAGCAAGCATTCTGTTTTAGTGTTTGTACAGGAGAGACAGCATTTAGAGATTGCTAGATTTTTGGAGACACCATCTTATCTTTCATTGTGTGTCCTACACATGTGGTTTGTCGGCCATCTTGATTTCCTCTGTAAGACCATGCCATGCGGTTTGTCGCCATCTTTGATTTGCTTTGTGGGAAAAGTATGTGCTTGCAGACATCTTAGTTAGGTTAGTGTTGCAGGTTTTACCAAGGAATTCATTTTAGTTTGAGCTGGTTCACATTTTAGTTTTGTGGTGTCTATGGAAAGAGATTTGTTTGTTTTTGCCTCAAATGTCAGTTTTGTCCAGAATAGTTATTTTCTCTTCTGTAACCTTCTATGTACAGTTTGACTTTTGATTTGTAGTTCTCTGCTGGAAGTATTGAGACAAGTCAGAGATCGATAGCAGTATATTATTGCAGTATATGATTGCAGTATATTTTTGTAGTAAATAATTGTGGTGTTTTGTACATATATCATGGAAGGAATTTTTAAAGAAGTAAATAAAGTGAAAAACACGGAGGCCATTGTTCAAGCTATGCAGGGATCTACTGATCCATGGCTGCAGGCTCAGTAATTGTGTAGCAAATCTGATCGATACTAGAAAATGGCGCAAACGTGAAGGCATAGTATGCTCTGATTTTTGCTGCTGGGTGGATAGCTGATAAATATCAGGAGTCTTGTCGTGCTGGAAGTTGAGCTTGAGGAGAAGTGGAAATTTAAAAGTGGAAATTGTTAAATTGAAAACTCTTGTCCAGCAGGCAGCTGAAGCTAGCGCAATTATGAATGTACTGTGAGTGTCATACTGAGCTACGCAGGAGAATGCACAGTTGGTCTGAGAGCCTGGCGCATGCGCAGTGTGCTGTGAGGGAATTGTCTGCCCTCTGCAGGAGGACAGAAGCTGAACAGTCTCAGTGCTTAGGTGCAGCCAGAGGCACTTGAAGGAAACCGTTAGAGAGTAATGGTTCTGGGAGTTACAGTGAGAACATATTGGCGGTAAGTATGGAGAAGTCTGAGGAAGTTCAATCAGATTCTGAAGCTGACTCAGGGATGGACACTTTATCGGACCCTGGAGTTGGAAGTATTGATCCAGAGGCAGAAGATTCTTCAGGTAAATCTGTGGTGAGTGGACTTAAGCCAGATAGTATTGTGGGACCCACCCAAGCTAGGATGGTAAATGTTGTGCAGCAGGGCATGTCACCATGTGCCCAGAGAAGGTTTTGTGCAGGGAGACAGGATATTCGTTGTTTTGCATGCAGGGGATTTGGGCACATTGCAAGGTACTAGCGGTAACTAATGGCAACAGACAGAGGTATGTTAGGTATCCCAGAACCACTCCCAGAAGTATGGTGGTTTATTCAGCAAGGTGGGGATGGTCCCAGACATGGTTCTTTGCAAAGGCACAGAAGCTATGGACAGCCAAGGTCATGGATCCAGTAAGCAGATTTAAATCCCAGTACGAACGGTTAAAATGTGAAAATGTGAAACTTAGAGAGAAAGAGATCGCTATTGGAATTCAGCAGAGTTTCTAATTTTGTGTGAGACCTGAATTCACTTTTTCTTCCCTTGAAACCGGTTTCATGGGACCTTGTAATGTTAAACTCCTGTTTTGGTAAAATGAATCTGGAGTTGGTTTGGGGCTGGAGCCAATTAGCATTTCAATGACTGGGTGGGAAGAAGTTCTCCTGCACAGTAGTTATGGTTTCAGGTGAACCCTCCAGGGCATTGATGTGTTAATTCAGTCTCATAGCAAGATATCCACTCCAATGCATCTGCTCCAAAGGTCTCTAGTCCCAATGTGACGTCTCTTGATAAGATTTTGTCTGTGTTATTAATATTTTACTAGTTTTGTCTTTCAGGGAAACTTAGAGATTTACAGAAGAACCTGAGATGTGCGGTTTAACTTATGTTTCCCGTAGGCAATAACTAGAATATTAGAGGACTCTTTCTATATTGTTTTGTTTTCAATTTTTTAAGGAGATAGCCTCAAATTTAATTATGTAATGTGCAGTCAGGCACGCTAAATTCTAAATTTTATCTTTGCTGTTTTAGTTTTTCCCCCAGAGGCCTGCAACTGTAGTTTAAGAAAGTAGCTGCTATTGTGAGACAAATGTGATGGTGAGGATTGGATATGGGGACAACCACACCTCTGGAATGTGGCTGGTGGTAATCAGGGCGTATTCTTTTTACGCATTCTGATTGTGCACCAGTTTGCATATTTTTAATGTTTGGTATGATTATTCTCCTAGCAGCAAGCTCTGATGATTTTTTTAAGATATTATTATTTTTAACAGATTGCATGTTCCTTAATTGAAGCAGCATTCAAATCTGGGATTTTTACAGTTACTGGGGGTCTCGTGATATTGTGTGGAAACCACTGTCGAATTCAAGGGTTGGCTGCTGAGTCAGAGGTTTTGATCAGTCACTGCAAAAAGGGCTTTGTGTGCTGTAAATGACTGATATAGGATCATATAGGCAAAGTGAAAGTGAGTTGATGAGCTTTTATGATGGAGACAAGGTGGTAGATATCACTCCGGGCATACCAATAGCTGTGTGCAATTGGAAGCCCTATCCTGTGGTCAGGTCACTATTCAGAGCCAAAACCGAGGCTGGTATATCTCATTAGGAGACTCAGAGGGCCACCGTGTGTCGGTGCGAGCCCCGGGCTGCCGTGGTGTCGGCAAGAGCCCCATTCCTCACGCTAGCTAGTCCTTTTCCTGAGGTCTAACTAGGATGAACGGAGTCCGTGTGTCGGTGCCAGAAATCCTAGGGCAACTCAGAGGCGAACGAAGGGGGTAGCAGCCGTCCAGGCGTGTGTCGCGGGACACTGTAGGTGGACGCACTCTACTTTTAGAAGGCTCGAGCATTGGGTATAGGAAAATTAGGGACCAGAAGGGTACCACTTCTGAGTATAGAACAGCCAAGCAGCACATGAAATCCATCTATGGAGGAGGAGTTGTTAAGCCCCTCAAAGATTGGCACTAATGGACTGTAGGTTCAGAGTGAACCATCCCCAAAGATGGGGACTTTTGAGGTCTGGATTTGGGGAAAAGTTCGTCCGAGGATTCCCCACTAGACTCCAAAGCCATGGTTCCCTCCAGAAGGCAGAACTGTGGCTGCACAAATTCATCGAGCTCCGGCAACAGGGCATTCAAAAGTCCCAGACAGTGTGAACTATCACTATCATGTACTCCCGTCCAACTAAAAGTATGGACTCCAATACTCTCTCTCATCTCTCTCTCTCATCCCTCCCTCATCTCTCCATCTAACCTTGAGATGATGCACCATGTTGAACCCAGCTTCTCTTCGTCCTGGTTTTAAGGACGATGAGAAGGGGGAAAGTGGTGTAGAAAACACCCATTTTCAAACTTTTACTAACCATTCTAACCTATTAACTGTCAATTTTCTCAAGAACCATCACGACTGCCTTTTCTTTGACAGTAGTTGGGTCAGATTTTTGCAAGGAGAAATCACAGCTGACCCATGGCCTGAATGTTCTGCTGTAGCCCTTTCAATGTCCACCACCGGGTTCGAGTCTCTCCCAGACCCAGACTCAATAACCAGTGTTCTTTCTAGTTAACCAGGTGATTGGGTCGTGCTAAAGAAACATCCAAAGACAGGACTAGGGCCGGGATATCTTGGGCCATTCCAGGTGCTGCTGAGGACGCCAACCTCTCTAAAGTTCGAGGGACGAGACAACTGGATCCAGACCAGTCACTGCAAGAAGCTGCTAAACTACGTCAAAGGATGAGGAGTATCACTTTTGTTTACTTGTTTACATTCATTCTTAGGAAGGGAAGGCACCTCAAATTGGCAAGGGCCACAAGAAGACATTTGTTAGTAGCACATCCTAGAGGGTAATATCAGATATAGGTTTAATAGTAGCTCCGGCTCCTTGTTTGTTAATCCTGTATGGGTGTCCGGCAGCTAGGCGGCCCGCAGATGAGGTAAAGGAGATAGGTTGGTGGGGTCCTCCAGTTGTGAGGCAGTTATTACTGGAGGCCCGTGACTGTCAGAAGTTCTTGTTTGGAGTTGACAGGTCTGTACTATTTCCTATGCGGGTTAGCCATTTATAAGGTAATTTCCCCTAATGTCAGAGGGTCATGTGTCCTGGTAAAGCTTGTCCCGGAATCTTACGCTGCAGCTGATTGGGAGGTTTTAGGGCTCCTTGGTTTTCCATTGGATCCGGGCATGTACTTATGTTTTTTGTTTCCATTAGTTCTATATGCCTGATGTATAACCAACCGAGTACGAGATGCCCTGAAGACCAAACCATTAACCAGATGCTGAGGAATAATCATCGAGGGACACTGAGCAGCATATGACAAAGAGGAGGGACTGTTGTGGAAATTATTATGATGTGTTTTCTAATATTGTCATCGTGTCTCTCAGTGTGTAAACCACTGGAAGTGGATATCTTGCTGCGGATATAGAGACGCAGCAAGCAGTGTTTTCTTGGCGAATGGATAGATGCCGGTTGAGGCCCTCGCCCAAAGGGCGGATTTATTGGCTTAGCGTGTATGCATTTATTAAGAGAACAATATACGGAAAGGAACGTGCATTCGTTATTTCCAGTGTGCCTGATCAACCGCTGGAGATGGTGACGCTGTTCCTATAAGTAGGCCCACATAAGAATCCTGGTGAGTCTTGTTGAGCATTGATCACTGATCGGTGCTGGACAAGACTCCCCTAGTGGTGACTGACAGACATGTTGTGGTATTCTTTCTGTGGGTGTGTGTGTCATCACTTCCTGTATGTCTGTACTGTACCTGAAGGGAGTGGTCAGGTGTTGGGCCCGCCCACTTCCTATTGTTATCCCTTGGTCTATGTAAATAAAGAAAGGGTCTGAGAGGGCAGTCTCTCTACAGATCTGAACCATGAAACATCTTAAAGCATTACTGGGATAGTGCGGCCTTTCCTTACACAAAAGAGCTGATACTCGTGCTTGGGAGCGCGGGTAAGGGAAATTACTATAACAGATGGCAAGTAGCTAGGTACCAACCAACAGATTTTTCTACTCTGCACAGCAGATAAAAGGGGAAGAGTAAGGTGTAAGTTTGTCTGCTGCGTCAGAGGGAATTTCTGCTTGGTAAAGAACATTTTCGCTCTTTGTGTAAGGACAAGGTAAGTGCTTTTCTTTCTGTAGTTTTGGTGGATCTGGGTTGATTGTAAAGAGATTGTATAGTCAGATTGTGATGTGTGTGCTGACCAATTGTTTTGTTGTAACTTCTCTGGTTTTGTGTAACTTTTATGTCAGTGTGATTTTGTAAGAGGTGATTCTGGTTTGTAGAGCAAGCATTCTGTTTTAGTGTTTGTACAGGAGAGACAGCATTTAGAGATTGCTAGATTTTGGAGACACCATCTTATCTTTCATTGTGTGTCCACACATGTGGTTTGTCGGCCATCTTTGATTTCCTCTGTGTAAGACCATGCCATGCGGTTTGTCGGCCATCTTTGATTTGCTTTGTGGGAAAAGTATGTGCGTTTGGCAGACATCTTGGTTAGGTTAGTGTTGCAGGTTTTACCAAGGAATTCATTTTAGTTTGAGCTGGTTCACATTTTAGTTTTGGTGTCTATGGAAAGAGATTTGTTTGTTTTTGCCTCAAATGTCAGTTTTGTGTGTGTCATCACTTCCTGTATGTCTGTACTGTACCTGAAGGGAGTGGTCAGGTGTTGGGCCCGCCCACTTCCTATTGTTATCCCTTGGTCTATGTAAATAAAGAAAGGGTCTGAGAGGGCAGTCTCTCTACAGATCTGAACCATGAAACATCTTAAAGCATTACTGGGATAGTGCGGCCTTTCCTTACACAAAAGAGCTGATACTCATGCTTGGGAGCCGGGGTAAGGAAATTACTATAACAACTTTCACCAGAAATGACTGCAAATGTGCAATGCGTTTATATTTTTTGTGTATTACTGAAATACCGCCTTATACTCTTTCACCAAAAATGCAAATTATTTTAGCGTAAATAACAACAAAAGTGACCTTATCTTTATCCACAGATAAAAGCCGCTAAAGGCTTTTCAACATAGCACTTGCACCCCAATAACTAATTGCTGGAATGACAGAGCTGTATTATGAGACTATCTGGATCCCCAGGTAATGTTTCCCTGCACTTGTAAATCGCTCTTTTTTTCAGAACGAGGATTTTCCTATTACTCTCCCAAGCATCTGATTCCTCTCACTAATCTATCCTTTCCCTTCACTTGTAAATCGCTTTTATCACAATGAGGATTTTTCTATTACTGTCCCTAGAATCTGCACACTTCTCTCCCTACCTGTGAAATGATTCCTCTCACTATTCTTTCCCTGCACAAGTAAATTGCTTCTTTCCTTCTTTTTTTAACAATCAGTTTTTCTTTCACTCTCCCTGGCGCATACACATCTGTCCCTGAACAAAGTACGATTGTGAATGGAAGAATCTAAGATGGCCGCCATATTTATAGGGTTGTGACATCACCGGGCTGGCTGGCTGCTGATTGGCTGCATGCATGGCATTATGGGTCATCCTGCCTTCCCAGAGTTCCTTGCCCCATGTACTTACACATGTAGCCGCCATTTTAGCTGCCATTGTAGACTCCATGTTAGGAAACGTGAGGAAATTCGCATTAGTTGTGAATCAAATTTTTTCTGAAATTTTAAACGAATTCCACTTCGTCAGCTTTGATTTGCTCATCTCTAATAACTGACAATATACCGTATTATTCTATACTATTCAATCCGTGTTGACAGTTTCAGACTGCTTTGGGCAGTGATAATACACATTTTATTCATATAGTTGACAAGGAGTAAAAGGGGAACAGCACAACATAGAGTTTTAGCCCTTTCAGAGTTTTTTTTTTTTTTTTTTTAGCCCTTTCAGAGGTTTTTTCATTTTTGCGTTTTCATTTTTTTCCACTATTTTCCTTGAGTCATAACTGATTTATATTTCCGTTCACATAGTTCTATGAGGATCATGTTTTGTGGGACGAGTTATACTTTCTAATGCCACTATTAATTATGGCATAAAATGTAGTGGAAAGTGGTAAAACATTCCAAATGGGATGGAATTGGAAAAAAAAATGCAATTCCTCCACCGTTTTATGGGTTTTGTTTCCATGCCATTTTGTTTGCGGCAAAACTGACCCATGCCCTTCATTCTCGGGGTCAGTACATTACAACAATATCCTATATGTGTAGGTTTTTAATGTCTAAATAGTGTAAAAATAAATTTAATCTTTGATCATTTTTTTATTTTACATCACCATATTCTGAACCCCATAACTGTTTTATACTTATGTATACTGAGCTGTTTTGGGGCTGATTTTTTGTGAGACAATCCAAAGTTTTTATTGATGCCATTTTGGAGTGTGCGTGACTTTTTGATCACTTTTTTGGGTAAGAGAAGCAATGAAAGCATGGCAAACTGGGCATTTTGACCATTTTTTTCTGTTACGCCATTCACCGTATTGGAATTTTTTTTCTATTTTAATAGTATGGACGTTTTTAGTCGTGATGATTTATATTTATTGTCATTTAGGCATTTATTTTTTAATTATACGGAAAGGGTGGTGATTTAAAATATTGTGAGGATTTCGAGGTGACAGGAAAAACTCGAAAAATTTGAATATAGGGCAAAGTTAATTTATTTCAATCATGCAACTTAAAAGGTGAAACTAATGTATGAGATAAACATATTACATGCAAAGCAAGATATTTCAAGTCTTTGTTATCATTTGGATGATTATGGCTTGCATCTTATGAAAACCCCAGTCACAATCTCAGGTACCCTTTGCTCAGGGGTATGGATTAATTAGCTGACTAGAGTGTGACACTTTTAGCGTAGAATATTGAGCCTTTTCACAATATTCTAATTTTAAGTTGCATTACTGAAATAAATGAACTTTTGCATGATATTCTAATTTTTCCAGTTTCACTTGTATATGAGCCTATAAATTATGTTTTTAAATTTTTAATTTAACAGGGATTTTTAAAATGTGATTTAAACTGAATATTGCTCATTTCTTATCCTGGCCTGCCTGCCATATCGTGGCCAAAATAAGAATTGCAGAATGAACACTCTTAGCCTTGTCAGCAAGGCTGAAAGTGTTCAGCGCAACTACCAATGCCCCAATTGGCGCATGGGGCATCGGTAGGAAGCCCGGAGCGCTGAGCTTCAGGTTTTTGCTGATTTAGATGCAGTGATCTCACTTAATCACAGCATCTAAAGCATTTCATTACCGCCATCGGCATTATTGTCGGTCATAGTAATTAGCCGCGGGTCTCTGCTTTTGAAACAGCAGAGATCTGCCAGCCATGGGGCTCGCTGCACGTGAGAGCGGGCTTTATGTTTGCACATGTACGGCGCTGGTAGCGAAAAAGGTTAAAAAGATGTAGTATTTACTGAAAAGGCCATATGAGAAGGGTTTTCCGTCTACCCTTTGGCCAAATCACCAATACAATCTTATTTCAGTTGCAGCAATCGTGCCAACACATCATGTCATCACTGGAACCCAAAAAAAGATTGGCTGTGGAATAGAGAAGCACTGGCATGGGAGCAGCAGGGCACTGGCAAGCTGAGAATTACTCTTCCAGACACTGCAATTTTCCATTTTGCCTTTTCATTTTTACCCTCTGCCTTACCAGAGCCATAACTTTTTAGAGTTTTTATTCACATAGCCGTATGAGGTCTTGTTTTTTGGGGGGCAAGTTGAACTTTCTAATAGTAACATTTACTGTTGAATACAGGGAGGGGGAAGCTGGAAAAAAATTCAAAATGGGGTGGAATTTTGAAAAAAAGCAATTCTGTTACAGTTTTAAAGAGGACTTGCCACCAAAAAATGCAATGCAATCTGACACCCCCATGTTATAGTGCAGGAAAAGCAGATTGATATACAGTACAGGTTTGTGGGAAAAGATTATGTAAAACCTGTAATTTATACATTTAAATATTTGCTTTTTCCACTTCCTGGTGCTACCAGTGAGTGACAGCACAGTGGGGGTAATTTACTAATCTGAATTACTCCTAAATTAGGCGTATTTCAAGTGCATATGGCTATCTGCGCTTTTTCACTGCTCACGCCAAGTCTAAAATTGTGTGGGCATGGCATGGGTGGGGAAGCGGAAGGTCTCCTTCATCATTTTCTACTACTGTTTTAGGCATAGAAAATGGTCTAAATGTAACACAGCTTGGAAGAGAGGCTAAGAGAGGCAGTTATGTTACTGTTAGTGACCCACCTGCGGAAGCCATCTTGATGCCTGGTAGATGGGCCCAACACACGTTTGATCAAAAATTTAGCCCCACATTCAGAATCCTGACTTCACAAAGTCACAAAAATAGGACTTTGCAACTTTTGGGCTTATTTGTTGCAACAATTTTGTGACTTTTTGCATTTTACACACCTTCACTATTGAAAAGTGGGTGGGAAAATGGGTATGGTTAGCTAATAAAACAACAAGGTACATCATGTACCTTTTTCAGGCCAGCTTTTCCGGCATAGAAAGTCAATGCAAAGCGGTATTTGTCCGGCCAATTCTCAGAAAACTTGCCGAGTTGCTGCTGGATCTCAACAGAACCCTATCATAGTTATTGTGGATGGCAGGCATTCAGGCAGCGTCTGGCAATGCTAGATCCAGCAGGCTGTTTATAGCCGAAACAGCCTGCCAGGCCTGTGAACTCTAGTGTGAAATTAGCCTAACTGAGTAATCATGTGTGAACATTGTTTTTTCAGCAACATGGGGCAACTTGCAATGCCTTGCACCAAGTTTATGTGGTACTCACAGTAGAATGTATGATGAGCAAAGGTTTGTGGCTTACAAAGTCATCAGACCTAATGGGGTTACCTTAACACTCAGTTCACACTTTCGCGTAACGCCGCGTTCGACAGCGCAAAAACGCATACAACAGTACAGGAACCATGCATTCCAATGGGGGTGGTTCACACTTGCGCTTTTATGCGCGTTGACAGCGCCTAAAACGTCCGACGCATAAGCAAGTATGTTCGCGTTAATTCGGGCGTTTTGAGCGCTTGGTGCCAATATACTTCAATGGG
This sequence comes from Bufotes viridis, assembly GCA_033119425.1. NCBI lineage: Eukaryota > Metazoa > Chordata > Amphibia > Anura > Bufonidae > Bufotes > Bufotes viridis. The sequence goes on from CM065592.1 coordinate 75,033,119, forward strand.
AAACCTCGATACGCGTGTTGTTCGAGCGTTTGTGCAGCGTAAAGCGCGCCTATGGGCCTAGCGTTTGTCAAAGTTTGCAACATGCTGGATCAGCCACCATGGAATTTCACACCTCTAAAGCACTCAGATTGGCCAAACTATATATAGTGAGGGCTGTTTGGTCATTGGCCAACTATGCAGTCAATCACATAAATGCGCGTCAAACGCTCCTACACTATTTACCAAAACGCTTGAAAAAAACGCGCGTTAACGTCCGTCTTCAACGCGCAAAAAACGCTAGGCTTCAAAACGCTCAGGTCTGAACCCAGTGTAAGGGTTTATTAAACTAATCCTCGTGCAGGGCTCGAACTAAAACAGCAAATTGAAAGGTGTGGTGCTACAAAAGTTGTTACTGAATATGATAAGATGGGCACAACTTTGCATACCCACTGGTGGAAACCACTTCCAGCATCTCATGTAATGGGCAGGAAAGCAGGGTTACGTTTTTTTGTGGCCCACCCTGTAGCATTAGCCCAAGTATCGCTACTTATTGAAAAGTAAACTTTTACCATTAAAATAACTATCTCACGGAGATTTTTTAAAGTCTTTTTAGCATAATCCTGGCATTTATGACAAGCCCATCTTCAGACTATATGAAGTGTATCATTTCAAATTTCATCTCGTTGCCTCTTTATGATGAGTAATCGGATAATTTGATTGGATAGCAAATTTCAGCCAAAGCATGATATAGAACAGTCAATTACGAAGAAATTATCTTGTAAAAAATTGCAGTAAGTATCACACACATTTATAACCCAAGAAAAAAGCTTTTGCTTAACGATGTAGTTAACTGTTATTAAGATTATTTATGATCACCAAGAAATAAAAGGGTTGAGATTTGATGCAAACAAAATTATATTTCAATTGATTGCTTGCCTTATGGCTTAGCATAATTTAATGCTACTAACTGTTTTCATTATTCTCTACATATTCTCCAAGGTTTTCTACAAAAGGTAATAGCACCCCCTTCCTTCCCGCCACAGCCCATTTTCATCTTTTTATTTTCATTTTTTCATCCTCACTTTCAAAGATCCATAACTGTTTTATTTCTCTATCAGCATAGCCGTATAACTGCTTATTTTTTGTGGAATAAGTTGTCATTTTTAATAGCATCATTCAATGTACCCTATAAGGTATTGACAAGCTTTAAAGGAAAATAAGAAAATAATTTGTGTGATCATTATAAAAAATAAAAATAAAAAATATATATCTCTGCCATAGCTTTTTCAGTTTCATTTTTACAGTGTGCAAAATGTTAACTTTATTCTGAGGGTCAGGTCAATTACAGAAAAAACTAATTTATTTGGTTTTACTACTTTTAAAAAAGTATACCGTATTTTTCGCCATATAAGACGCACTTTTTTCCCCCCAAAAGTGGGGGGAAAATGGCAGTGCGTCTTATATGGCGAATACTACCATTTTCCTATAGCTGAAGCCGATACATCGCACAGCCTGCGATGTATCAGCATGGAAGGAGGAGGCGGAGCCTGGCAGCACGCTGTGGCGGCCCGCCGCTCACAGCGTGACTGCTTGTATAACATTTAAAATCTTTATTATGTCCCTTATTTCTAAAGCCCAGGACAGTAGCGCTCTGCTAACCTGCTATAGCGATCCTCTAGCAGGCAGAGCGGTGCGGCAGGCTGGTGTGTAACGTCCTCACTGACGTCATCTGCCTGCTCCTCCTGCTTCATTCATAAAGTGAAAGGAGCAGGCAGATGACGTCAGTGAGGACGTTACACACCAGCCTGCCGCCGCACCGCTCTGCCTGCTAGAGGATCGTTATAGCAGGTTAGCAGAGCGCTACTGTCCTAGGCTTTTAGGAAATAAGGGGACATAATTAAAGATTTTAAATGTTATACAAGCAGTCACGCTGTTAGCGGCGGGCCGCCCGCCATGTGTTGCCAGGCTCCGCCCCCTAAGCAGCCATGGGCCAGATGTTTTAGAAAAGGGGGCACCTGTGGATGACACTGTGATTGGGTGATCTGTGGATGACACATATAGCATAAGATGCTATATATGTGTCATCCACAGATCCAATCCATTACAGTGTCATTCATAAATGCCCCCATCACAGTGCTATCCACAGATCCCCCCCATCACAGTGCTATCCACAGATCCCCCCATCACAGTGCTATCCACAGATCCCCCCCATCACAGTGCTATCCACAGATCCCCCCATCACAGTGCCATCCACATCTCCCCCACATAACAGTGCCATCCACAGATCCCCCCATAATACTGTCATGCACAGACCACCATTACTTCAAAAGCACACCTTTTGGTTAAAAATATTTTTTTCTTATTTTTCTCCTCAAAACCCAGGTGCGTCTTATAGGCCGGTGCGTCTTATAGGGCGAAAAATACGGTATATATATTTTCTTTAGAGATTAGAGAATTTCCCAACATTTATTTTGTGTCTGCAGTATGCCAGACCTTCAGGATGAGCGAGTGTGAGGTCACGGGGGTCCGTAGCTAGACCGAGGGTTGCTTTGGTTTGCTCACAGTTCATAGTAGACCCTGGGCAGGCGTGCAGTCAGTGATGGAGAGGTGGCAAGTGAATCCTCTGGGGCACTCTCTAGGTATAGGGACCAGGACAGGTGGTAGGTGAGGTGCCCTGGCTGTTGAAGGTTTAGCATGCTGGTGGCAAGGTCCCTAACAGTTCGTGAAGCCAGTGCCGGTAACACTGATTGTTAGTAGGAATAATGGAGGTACACACGATTGCAGTGAACCAGAATCCTTCTTTACTGAACAGTTCAACTATGTACAAACTCCAGATAGTTCCACAAGAAGACAATTGGTTAAATGCAGGCTTTACAAAGGTAGCAGGTAGGATCCTAGCAAGGTGGCTCAGAGGAAATTGTAACTCACAGATCAGGCTATACTTTCTGAAGATCCTGTTTGGCATTCATCCAAGGCCCGTATGCCCTATAGCTGGCTTTAGCCTTGGGTAAGGGAAACCTCCTCTGGAAAAGATTATCTTGCTGGTAGTGAACTTCTGCCTCTCAGCTCTATACTTAGCTGGATAAGGTTAGTACTGCTGTGGACTCTGCAGTTGGCAGGATGAGGAGTTACTTCTGCGTACCTCAGGGTTAAACCTGGATCCTCTGTACTCTGTCTCTGCAGGAAGGCTACCTCAGGAGGACTTCTCTCCTGGACTGACTTCTGAGTTTACTAACTCAGGACTTCAGGCAGGGTGGACTGCCTTGCTTAGCCTCCTGGGCTAGACTGAGCTAACTGCTTCCTGTCTGGGCCTAACTAACTTCACTAGGGGATCCCTAGCTCCCTCTAAGGCTCAGGAGGAGGAACTACACCCCTATCAGGCCTGATACACAGGGAATAAGATAGGAAAATGCAGTACAATACATTAGATAGTACAATGACCAATCTCCCACAGGAGGTGGGGAAAAATGTGACCCAATTGACTTTTACATAGTGGGACACTACATGTCCATAGTCAAAAAGGCTGCCAAATTCTGTTTAGTCAAATAAAATTCGACCAAATCAAAAGTGCTCCAATTGTCCTGCGAAAGTCATGTATAAAGCCTCATTCACACGTCCATGTCTGTGCTCAAATCCATGAGCAGGTGGTCAATGATGCATCCGTGAAGCTGTCCGTGAAGGATCCGTGTTGGGTCTGTGTGTCTGTTTTTTGCTGTCCATGTTGCATCCGTGTTTCACTGACACTCAACAGCTGAAAAATAACTTTCAAAGAATCTCTTCTTAATGATCCGTGAAACACAGAGGCAACACGGATGACATCCGTGGTTTTCACGGACCCATAGACTATAATGGACGTGATGGATCCATGAACAAGGACAAAAAAGAGCATGCATCCGTGCTAAAAACACAGACCCACGGACCGTGCTAAAACACTGTTGTCTGAATACACACGTGAATGTGGATGTGTGCTGTCCGTGGAGACTGACGTGTGAATGAGGCTTAACACTTTGGGGTCTCCTAGGACTCTATTCAGCCTCTTTCAAGCCAAGACGACATTATTTATGTCAAAGTTACAACAACATATATGGCTGTAGGTGGTAATGAATGGTAACAAACTGTCTCTTTAAAAACACACTGCACTGCCAGATTAAAAAAATAAAATAAAATCATCCAAAAATTATCCTTTTTTGTTGGTAGATGTCACAAAATTTAATTTATTTATTTTTTAGGTCATTCATAACAAGTTCAATTAGTGTAGAATAGATTCGCTCATCATTATTTTATTTTTTTTTATTTATTTTTTGTGTAACAAACTTTTGGTGGACCCAGCTTTCATGCCTTGCAACGTAGTCATTTTTCCTGTTTTTGTTACATTGGCGGACGTAAAAACTAAAATCAGACATCACATAGTGCGCAGCAACCTCTTTATAACAAAGCTAGAATTAGCCTTGTACTTCACATGGATCTAGAGATCCCTCCATTCATTGTTCCAATGTCTCTGCTAGTTTGTCTTCAGGCTGTAGCGGTCTCAGCGGCATGTCCTTTCTCAGGGGCATGCTTTTCTTCTGCACAGCTTCTAACAGTAGTTCTAGCTGGTGGCAGCTAAGCATGTACAAGTGCAAATCACTGTACAGATTAAACACAAGAGGGCACCATTATAATGAAGTAAAGAGAATATTTCATAACTGGAGCACAGTCTTGAAGTCATACATTGCGAGGCCAGGACACTACTGCGCAGATACTGAAAGCTTCTTGTGGTGTCTGCACTGTAGAAGATAGGACAGGGGAGCCTAAGAAGCCATATTGAGTAATGTTATATCAAGCGTCCAGAGCTGCGAAAACAATCCACAGGCCCTATTTACAGCAGCAGCAGCCAGTCCAAAAAGGCACATACTGTAAAAATAATATGGATGAATGGTAATGAACACAACATCAGCAGGAACAGAAAGACGGTGAGTAAATAATATATTAATATTGCAAAGTGGCCAACCTCTTTAATAGAACATTGCACTGCTCTTTAGCTATTGTAATGTTTCCTTAAATAAATGACATGCCCTTCTACCATTTGTACTGTCAATGACTGAATGAAAAAAGTAGCAGATTGACCACCATTACTGTACTTCACTATATCATAGGAGGATTGTTTTATGGATTAATTTAACAAAATATGCCCTTATACAGAGTGACCCACAAAAAAATACCCTGTCTCCAGCAATAGTGTGATAAGAAGAAGAGAAAGTAGATTGTTATTTTTTGATCACCCACAAGCCACAAAATATGCTAAAAATGTTCCCCGTTCATGTCTATGTATCTTTGGGCACGTCAGAATATGTTGGCTGATATTGCATGTGATGCTGCGGATAGTGTTTGTGAGGTTCCCCTTGAGTTCATCCAGGGGATGTGGATTGTGAAAGGGGCCATCATGTGAAAGGGGCCATCTGCTTTAAGGACAGCGTCCTGACAGCACCCCAAAAAGACCTTTTTAGGGCTGGTACATTAGTCTGCTTTTATATTTTTTTTCTATATATATATATATATATATTGCAGTTGCCTGCCCGTGTGTGAGAGGCCACAGGCCCACAGACTGTACTGTGTGCACACCACTCATATAGGGTGGTACAGTACCTTGCAGATAAAAAAGTAATTTTTACCCTTTAATATAATTGCAGTTGCCTGCCAGCGTGTGTCAGGCCCACAGACTGTACTGTGCCCACTGCCCACTACTCATATCGGGTGGTACAGTACCTTGCAGATAAAAAAGTCATTTAATTTTTACCCTTTTATATAATTGCAGTTTCCTGCCAGTGTGTATCAGGCCCACAGACTGTACTGTGCCCACTGACCACCACTCATATAGATGTCACAGTACATTGCACGGCGCATGCGCAGTGACATAAAATTCAAATGAAGCGGACCGAGCATGGGTATTTTTCCATCTCCCGGTTCCAAAAATCTATTCAATACACCGGCCCTGGCCCTGATAAGGGACATAACAGAGATTAAACTGATGAGAATAGTACTTAGTTGCATTGGTGGCAAATTCCATTGCAAGTGCCCAAAATTAGAAGAAAGCGGACAGAGCAAGCTTTTTTCTCTATCTCCCCATGCAAGGATTCAATTCAATATACGTCCCCTGATAGGGCACTTAACAAAGATTAAAATGGTAAGAATAGTAGTTCACACTAATTGTATTGGTGGCACAGTACATTGCGCGTCGCACGCGCAGTGCCCCAAATTGGAAGTAAGAGGACCGACCAATCATCTTTTTCCATCTCCCGGTTCCTAAAATCTATTTGATACACGTGATAGGGGACGTAACAGGGATTAAACTGATAGGAATAGTACTACTTAACACACTAATATAGGGTGGCCCAGTACATTGCACGGCACACGCGCAGTGCCCCAGATTGGAAGGAAGAGGACCGACCAAACATCTTTTTCCATATCCCGGTTCCTAAAATCTATTTCATACACCGGCCCCTGATAGGGGACAAAACAAAGATTAAACTAGTAAGAACAAATTTTTAATTTAAAAAAAGAGGACAGCGCTCTATGGAGCTGGGTATTTTTGGCCGCAAGCATTGGATGCTCATGCACAATGGCTGTAAGCTCATGCGTCCTTTTGCGGAGGTGACAAACCTAGTCAGTCAAACCCAAGGCAACATCATCGACCTCATCCCATATGCGTTTTTTCTGGAGCGTGCCCTGCGAAGAGTGCTGGATCAGGTAGTTTGTAGATGAGCATGAAGAGGAAGCGTTGTGGTCACCATCACCACCAGAAGCAGCCTTGTCATCATCGATTGCTGGACTTGCAGCAATGCAGAGAGAGAGAAGTCTGAAGAAGAGGAGTCATCGGAGGAAGGTGGCTTTGAGGAGGTGGAAGACCAACCACAGCAGGCGTCCCAGGGGGCTTGTTTGTCACCTTTCAGGGACCCTTGGTGTTGTACGTGGCTGGGTGGAGGAAGAGACCTTCAATGACGTCAGTGAAGACAAGGAACGGGACATCGCTAGCTGGGTATCCAACCTTGTGCAAATGGGGAGTTTGTGGTTGTGCAAATGGACTGTTTGTGGTTGTTTGCGGTAGCGCAAACGGGGAGTTTGGTCTGTCACTGTGAAGCGGCGTAACCTTATACTACCTGATCGATACAACATCATACCTGATCGTATACACACTGGATGTTTATAAGCACGTTATTCAAAACAATTTAGGAATGTTATGTGATTTATGCCCTTTTGGATTAAAACCCGACTTCAGGCCAACTACGTAATTTTCCATGGGAGTTTTGCCATGGATCCCTCCGGCATGCCACAGTCCAGGTGTTAGTCCTCTTGAAACAACTTTTCCATCACTATTGTGGCCAGAAAGAGTCCCTGTGGGTTTTAAAATTTGCCTGCCTATTGTAGTTTATGGCGGTTCGCCCGCTCGCAAACATTTGCGGAAGTTCGCGTTCTCCGTTCGCAAACGGAAAATTTTATGTTTATGCAACATCTCTATGCATAGACATGTACAGGTACTGTATAATATGTCCAAACAATGAAGGTACTGACCACATAGAATGAAATGTAATAAGAATAATTGTAGCTGCATAATTTTACAGCCAAGGCAAAGAATGAAAGAAAAGCTAAATCTTCTCCATGTCTTGTAGAATGCATTGGAGTATGAAACCTGACTGCGGAAGATGATGAAAACAGCACAGAACAATATCTTGCTGCCATGTAATATCTTGATATAGAAATCTCCTGTGTATTTTACTTACTGTACATAACTAGTGGTTGTTCAAAACAAAACAGCTTATTGGATTTCTTATCTGATGGATCTTATACAACTCAATATTTCATGAAGGTTAGGGTAGATTCAACAATATATGTTTAACAAAATTGTAATTTCTGTAATCTTCAATACCACAAGGATTCTACTAGGAGTTCATCTTCTTCATGGAATCACTTTGACAAAAATGTTTTTAAATATAATCAAACTATATATATGCTACAAGAACATCTGTCCGGAGAAAGACATTGGTCTAATAATTTTAAAAGGAACATTTCAGAGATGAGTAAATGTCTTGAAATCCGTTTGGTTTCGGATTTACAAAATTAAATACAAAAGTTTGATTGAGTTTACCGTCTAACCAATTCAAACCAAATCTAATCAATATATGCTCCAATTATGCTCAAAATTAGTATTTAACAATCTGAAAGTGCATTCACATTACCGTTTAGCTTTCCGTTCTTCTGATTCGTCAGAAGAAGAGAGAGAGAAAAAAAACAGGATCCTGTAAAAAACAGATCCTGTTTCATAATTTATGCATAGAATTGCCATAGGATCCGTTTTTTTACAGAATCCAGTAAAAAAAACGAATCCTGTTGCATCAGTTGTCATACTTTTGAGCCATTTCTGTCTGAGATCTGTTTTTTAAGATGAAAACAAAAGTACTGCATGCAAGACTTTTTTTTCCCATCTATAAAACGGATCTCAGACGGAAATGACTCAAATGGATGACAACTGATGCAACAGGATAAGAGAGGAGCGAATTGAAGCTGGCATAGTGGAATTCATTTAGAATTTCCAGAAAAATTTGATTTGCAACAGATGCAAATTTCCTCATGCTTCGTGGTATCGAATCACAATTTTTTCTAAAATGGCAACTACACGTGTGAGGACTGAGGACATGGGGCAAGAAACTCTGGGAAGGCGGGATCACCCAGATTGACATGCCTGCATGCAGCTAATCAGCAGCCTGCCCTGTGATGTCACTGCCCTATAAATGCGGTGGCCATCTTGCAGTCAGACATTTTCGAGCATTCAGAGAGCAGGTACAGACATGTGAAGGCACTAGGGACAGCAAGTAGAAAAATGATTGTGGAAAAATAAAAGACAGAGAAAACTATTTATAAGTGTAGTAAGTTCACAGGCATGACTTCAGTGCATCTTAGTGCAGGGAGAGATGTCAGAAGGTGCTAGGGACATTGATAGGAAAGTGATTTACAAGTGCAGGGAAAGATTATTTGGGGATCCAAATCGTCATTAGACAGCTCTGTCATTTCAGCTTTTTGTTATTGGTGTGATGTTGAAAAGCCTTATATCTTATATCTTATTCAGTACTACAAGAAAAATATATACGCATTTCACTTCTGCAGTTATTTTTGGTTAAAGCGTATAGTGGCCTATTTCAGTCCAACAAGAAATAAATATTCTCAGGTCACTAATGCACTTCATTCTGGTGAAAGCGTGTAGAGGCGTATTTCACTGTTCCAGTTATATGTGGATAACTTGAATAACTGCCAGAGGCTGGCAAGACCAATGGGGCGCACAATAACGACCAAGTCTTCTCCAGCAAAAACAAACCCTTTATTCAATTGGCTACGCGTTTCGGGGCTCATGTGACCCCTTTTTCAAGTCTGGAATGATGGGTTTGCTGAGCATACGGTGGCGGGTACGTTTATTGACAGATTTTGCAAAAAGGATTCATGTCTGCCTGCAGTGCCACAGGCCTCATTCACAGACTCGGGGCCATGGCACCCAAAAAGAGGAGAGCGGTCCCGTAACAGCAACACAGGCCTCAGTTCAAACAGTGCAGCATTCGGCTCGGCTGTCAGCTGCTACTGGCTTGTTGCTCTGCCTCCTCTCTTGTCCTCCCTTCTTTTCCAGCAGCCAGCCCTGAAGTGTATGGGGTGCGGGTACGCACACACACAAGCCGGCCTTCAGTGTGCTCTGCCTCCCCTGTTGCTGACAGCTGGTCACTTTCACTCAGTGCAGTCCAGTAAGGAGGAGGAAGAAGAGATTTACATTAGAATGCAGTGTGGCTCCTCCCAATAAATGTACCCGCCACCGTATGCTCATCCAACCCATCATTCCAGACTTGAAAAAGGGGTCACATGAGCCCCGAAACGCGTAGTCAATTGAATAAAGAATTTGTTTTTGCTAGAGAAGACTTGGTCATTATTGTGTGCCCCATTGGTCTTGCCACCCTCTGGCAGTTATTCAAGTTATCCCCTTACCCGAACAATGGGGTGGCTCCCACCCAGGGTGTCTCTAATTGGCAGCACCGACCAGTTTTTCTCGATCTTCCCTGATCCATTTGCTCTCACCATCTTCCTTCCCAACTACAAAGAGAAGTAATATAAGCTGAGCATATTTCAGGACGTTTGTTCATACGACGGAAATTGCATTCAAACATTTTCACCCTATGAGCGCCTTTCTTCTTTTTATGCCACTATTCCCAGTTATATATGGTAACTCCTTTAGTGGCGTATATCTGTAGAAAAAAAAAATTGTAATCAGGGCTGCAGTTATATGCGGTAAAATCTTTTGTGACTTATTTTGTTGGAAAAAAAACTTGTATTCAGCATTAAGCGCTGCCCTTATATGCGGTAAAATCTTTATTGAATTATTTTGTTGGAGAAAAACTTGTATTCAGCAATAAGTGTTGCACTTATATGCGGTAATTTTTTTTTTTAAAATTAATTCGGTGGAGAAAAAACTTGTATTCACCATTAAGCGCTGCACTTATATGCGGTAAAATCTTTTTTGAATTATTTTGGTGGAAACACAAATTTCCACCTCCTCCATTAACTTCCTCATCTCTTCATTATCATTGGACACACTAAGGCCTCTTGCACACGAACATGTGCGCCCCGTGGCCATATTGCGGATCGCATTTGCGGATCCGCAATACACGGGCACCATACCATGGTCATTCCGCATCACAGATGCGGACCTATTCATTTCAATGGGTCCACAAATCCGGAGATGCGGAACGGTGCAGAACGGAATGACGGAACGGAACACTACGGATGCACTACGGAGTGCTTCCATGGTGTTCCGTTCCGTACTTCCGTCCCGCAAAAAGATAGTACACGTCCTATCTTTTTGCTGAACGGGCAGATCACGGACTCATTCAAGTGAATGGGTCCGTAATCCGCTGCGGCTGCCCCACGGTCGGTGCCGTGCATTTCGGGCCGCAATTTGTGGCCCACAGCACGGCCACAGGGCGCACACGTTCGTTTCGTGTGCAAGAGGCCTAACTCCCCCCACCCCCATCTGTATATAAATAAGTGGTGCCAGCACCACCTAGGAGCAAATAAAGGTAAATGACACTGCCAGCCTGTTAAAGGGAATTACAGCATGATACCACAATACATTTGATATAATATTTAGCAAGAGTTTAAAGTGCCCACATATAGCACATAGTGGGACACTGCATCAAGATGAATCAGGCGTGGATCAGACAGGATTTCCACACACCAATGCCTGATGCATCAGACTAGATCATCCATGGTGCCACAGCAACAATTTGACAAAAGAAACCGGTTTCTTCTGGCTACCTGCCTCAGCTACTATTCTGATGATGTTACCCACCTTATGCCACACATCTGATGCCAAGTGCTTCTTCTTTTACCCACCATCTTCAGCTGGTACTGGTATTGCCACCCTCCTCCACAGTATGTCACCTTGCCACTCTGTGGCCTCCTGATGCTGCCGCCACCTCCAGACTCTGTCATTGTGCAACTCTGTGGCCTACTTATGCTGCTGCCACCTCCAGACTATGTCATTGTGCTGCTCTTTGGTCTCCTTATGCTGCTGCCACCTCCAGACTCTGTCATTGTGCAACTCTGTGGTCTCCTCATGCTGCCACCACCTCCAGACTCTGTCATTGTGCAGCTTGGTGGCCTCTTCATACTGCTGTCAACTCCAGACCCTGTCATTGGGCCACTCTGTGGTCTCCACATGCTGCTTCCACCTCAACACTATGTTATAGGGCCACTCTCTGGACTTTTCATGCTGTTCCCACCCTCCCACTTCATGACTGGTCCACTATTTTGGCTGGCTGACATCATCATTTATTTTGTATAGTGCAAAGTAGATTTTTATTTTTGAAATGCGGCAAACATATGATGTGCCTGGTCACTGGCGCATAGGAAGATGCAGAGTAACTCACTGCAATGTAGGAAAGCGCTTCCTACATTGCAGTGAGTTACTCTGCATCTTCCTTATGCGCCCGTGACCCAGGCAGTTCATAGAGCGGCACCAGTCTGATGAAGGCCGTTTTATGGCTGAAACATCATATATGTTAGTTTGCCGCATTTCAAAAATAAAAATCTACTTTGCACTATACAAGCTGGATTTTTCTCTACATTATAAAGAGGTGGGAACCCGAATTCCAGCAGGCAACAATCTTGCAGTGTGCCACAAAGTTTTCTGCCTCATCATCATTTATTTGACACTTCTTCTGATCTGTCAGATCGGTAAATAAACGGATCCTGTTACATCAGTTGTCATCCGTTTGAGCCATTTCCATCCGAAACCCAATTTTTCGACTGGAAAAAAGTCCTGAATGCAGTACTTTAGTTTCTAACTAAAAAAATGGATCCAAGATGGAAAAGGTTTAGACAGAAGACAACTTTTGCAAAAGGTTCAGTTTTTGTACTGATCCCCCAAAAACGGATCCTATGGAATCCTATGCATAACTGATGCAACAGGATTGTTTTCTTTTTGCAGGATCCTGTTTTTTTTTCTCTCTCTCTTCTTCTGACAGATCAGAAGAACGGAAAGCTAAATGGTAAGGTTAATGCACCTTAAGAGCTTCTAGGACCCATATATTTTTTCTCAAGAATGAGAAAGGTGCAAAAGTAATATATCTCTGAGTAAAACATGCAAGCCAGTTCACCTTCCAAAAGAACAAGAGTTTCTCAAAATAAGGCCTGCACCTTGCCTAAGCTGCATCCAAAGCAATACACTCAGCTATCCAGATTCCTAATCCATACTGATGAGGGGCAGGCACTTGAAACACCTTAAGGGCTGATTCACACGACTGTATATTTTTTCCGTATCCGTTCCGTTTTTTTAGTGGACCGTATGCGGAACCTTTCATTTCAATGGGTCCGCAAAAAAAAACTGAAGGTACTCCGTGTGTATTCCATTCCGTATTTCCATTCCGCAACATTATGAGTCTTGTCATATTATTGTCCGCGAACCACATTCTGTGGCTCCATTCAAGTCAATGGGTCCGCAAAAAATATGGAATGCATACGGAACACATCTGTATGTCATCTGTATTTTGCGGATCCATGCCTACTTTGCCCATGTGTTTACTGTTTACAAACATTACAGTACATTACAGTAATGATTACAAGTTTTTTGTTTCCGTTTGCGATCCGCAAAAACGGATCACATACGGAAAGCATACAGAGATTTTTTGTGGAAATACGGAACGAAAACGGAACGGAAATACTATGGATACAAATAATGGAACAACGGATCTGTGAAAAACAGACTGCAAAACAGATGCATGTCGTGTGAAGAAACCCTAATAGTGAGGATCCCTACACCTTTTTAGTAACTTTCTCCAACATTATGGTCCAAATGTTGAAGGGAGTCGAGGCCTGATATTTTACCTGCAGAGGTTGTTATTCTTTATAGCAGGGATGCTCAACTTGCGGCCCTCGAGCTGTTGTAAGACTACAACTCCCACCATACCCTACTGTAGGCTGATAGCTGTAGGCTGTTCAGGCATCCTGGGAGTTGTAGTTTTGCAACAGATGGAGGGCCGCAGGTTGAGCATGCCTACTTTATAGCAATCTATACAACTGCAAGTGTGGAACATTGTTATGCTTTGCACAATTTCTCTGAGGTTTGAAACCCATAGATTTGCTGTCTCAGTAACTGGGTCATTTTCCTACAGGCTATCTCTCTGTTGTTGAGAAATATCTTTGTGTTATATTTTTACATCTAGTTGTTCTATGTTCTTAGTTGCTATCTAATGAGACCCACCTGTATTGTGCTAACAGCAGTCTGTCTATGTCAGACCATGGATCCAGAACATTTTGTTTTGTCTTGTGCTCTTCAGTCTGACATGCTTCACTGCAGTATCCTGTCTGTGTGTCTCTGTACAGTATGGTACTACAGATGTTCCTTATTTTCAATAGCAAACAGGGCTACTTTTTACATGTTCTATATTTTATGTACACCTTTGTAACCATTATTTTTATTTTGCCACTGCATCAAATTTAATTCTGAAGCAGTTTTTCAAAATTTCCATAAAAAACTTTCTGTCTGCCTTGATTTATGTTTAATGAAAACCTATCCTGTATTCTCAAGAACATGTGAATCTTTTTGAGGATATGCTTCTCTTCTGTCCCATATTCTGGTATGCATTTAATTTTCCCTTGACTCCTATGCTTAGTCTTTCTGGCTTACACTGTGTTTGGGTGTTATGCCACGTATTCTTCTAATTTATTATTCTCTTTATTATTCTATTATTTATTATTCTTCCCTCCCTCACTGAATTTCTTCCAGTCTCTCTCCCTGTTTTCCTTTATTCTTCCCTTTCTCTATTCCTTTCTCCTTTGCTTCTTTCTGTCCTTCCTTCCTCCCTCCATCCCTTGCTTGTGATCCCCTCCCTAGCTTCCTATCTACATCCATTAGTTCTTCCTTCCCTCCCTTCCTCCCTTGCCGCTTTCCTTCTTTTTTCCCTTCATCCTTCCCTCTATTCCTCCCTACTTTCCTTCTTGCATGCCTTCCTCCCTTTCTGTCTTCCTTCCTTCTTCCTATTCTCCCTTCCTGCTATTCTTTATTTCCACTTAGTCTTCTGGCTGTGATTGTGTTTGGGAGGTTACATCATTTATTGTTCTCTGGATTTACATTCTAAGGCCTTGCTGGAGAGCTTCTCTTCACATACCCCTATTTCTTTATTTCATTCATTTACTTAATTTCCTTATTTCCATCCTTCTTATTTGCGCATTTTCTTCCTTCCTCCTTTATACCTTTCTTTTTACTTCCTTCCTTCCTTATATACTTTGTTATTTCCTTCCTTCATTAATTATTTCCCCTTTATTTCTTGCCATTCTTCTTTCCTTTCTTCACTCTTTCCTACTTCCACTGATGGTAAATCTCAATGCTTTAGCATACCAACACATTTTGGACAATCATATGCTTATAGCATGTCCCAGTGCATAAAGGAAGGTCTATAAAGGCATGGTTCAGTGACTACAGTGTGGAAGAATTTGACTGGCCCACACAGAGCCCTGACTTCAACCCCATAGCACACGTTTTCGATGAACTAGACTGGAAATTGTGAGGCAGGCCCTCTCATCCAATGTCAATGTCTGATCTCACAAATGCTCTTCTGGATGAATCCAGACACAGACACACTTGAAAATCTTGCAGAAAGTCTCACCAAATGAGTGGAGTCTGTTTTAGTCTGTTTTGAATTTGAAAAACGCAATCAGAAAGAACTGGTCCATCCTGAAAAATGATCCAGTTCTCGGACATGTAATTCCCGAACAACCACTGGTCATCTATAAAAGAGCACCCAACCTACAAAATAAATTGGTACACAGCGCCATCCGACCTGAGGAGGCAAATAAAAAAAGGAAAAATAGTTTCAATTGGTGTGGTTTCTGTATTGCCTGCAAAAATAGGAAAAGAACAGAGAGAGTACAAAATAGCACCACAGTATATAGTGGTGTGAAAGAAAAACATCTGGAAATAGTGGGAGAGATGACATGCCATAGTAAAGGGGTCGTATATGTATTGGAGTGCCCATGTGGCCTCCAGTATGTAGGACGTACCATCAGACCCCTTAAGGTCCGGATACAGGAGCATATAAGGAATATCAAGAAAGGGCTTGAAAGCCATGGCATCTCGGCACACTATAAAAAATGCCACCAAAAGAACCCAGAGGGACTGAAATTTATAGAGGTAGAATTGGTGCAAAACCACTGGAGGGGAGGTAGTTTTTTTTAGAGAAAATCAACAAAAAAGAGAGCAGGTGGATATATGAATTGAGCACACTGCAACCTGGGGGCCTGAACTTAGATTTTGATTTGCAGGCAGTTTTAAATTAGACCCAGAAGTTGGCAGGATAACTGTGCTCATGTGAATTTGGACTTAGAGATCTGCGGTTTTCCATTAAAGAGAATCAAGTGTAGGGTGAAGTATGAGGATAAAATAGGAGGCGTTTTGAATGACACGTCAGGTGCTTGATTGGTGCTAACCTGATGAATAAAAGAGAAGGGGAGGGAGAGATGACGTGTGCCCCTGGCGAAGCTCAAGGAGCGAAACCTGGGTCGGGCAAAGGAAAAAGACACTGGGATTTTACATTGCGATTTTAAAGTGCATGTTTGAATTATTTGGATGAAAAGAAGTTGGGAACACTAGCAGACCCACCGGGTGTTGGTTGCAGTTAAGTCCGCCGTTGAGCCCTGTGTGCCGGCGTGTGAACATGGACCTACGCCACGAGGAATCCAACAAACTGCAGAGGACTCCTCTGGTATGCCTGTTGTCAGTAAAGTGCCGTGTAAGTACAATCTGTGCACTACGGGCGGCATAATCATACGGATTTACACTATTGCATTCTTCCACCAATTTGTGGGATATCCACTAATAGGACATCTGCAGACCTCAAAACTTTTCTGAAGGGAGAAAAAAACTGTTTTATATCACCTATTTATACACGCGTGGTCCGAACCTTATATGTACATTTTCTTGAAAGTGTGATTGATCCTAACACTCCTCAGACCTGCAGCTGATTCTTGCGGACTGGTGAATAAGTATTTTTCCTTTTAGAGTGTTTTCTTTGATGGCCCAAAAGTTACATTTTAGTCTCATCAGACCAGAGCACCTTCCTCCATAACTTTTGGGAGTCTCCCGCATGCCTTTTCACAAACATACAATGTGCCTTTTTGTTTTTAGCTGAAAATAATTGGCTTTCTTCTGGCCACTCTGCCATAAAGCCAAACTCTATGGAGTGCATGGCTTATTGTCATCCTATGTACAGATACTCCAGTCTCTGCTGTGAAATCTACAGCTCCTCCAGGGTTACCTTAGGTCTCTGTGCTGCCTCTCTGAATAATGCCCTCCTTGCCCGGTCCATGAGTTTTGGTGGGCGGCCGTTTCTTGGCAGGTTTGCTGTTGTGCCATGTTCTTTCCATTTGGTTATGATAGATTTGATGGTTCTCCTGGGGATCATCAAAGATTTTGATATTTTTTATAAAGGTGTGTATATGTAATGACAGATCATGTGACAATTAGATTGGACACAGGTGGACATCATTTCACTAATTATGTGACTTCTGAAGGTTATTGTTTGCACCAGAGCTTTTATGGTCTTCCTAATAAAGGGGTGAATACATATGCACATGCCAATTTTCTGTTTTCTATTACTGAACAATAGTTTTATTTATATATTTTTCTCATTTCACTTCACCAACGTAGACTATTGTGTTCTGAGCCATCACATAAACTTCAGATTAACAAAACAATGTAATGTACCAAAATACAAAAAAGTCAAGGGGGTGAATACTTTTGCAAAACACTATATGTCTGCATAGGATACATAGGTTTTCATTGTGTCTTTCTGCCATCTGTCCTAGATTTCTTAGCATATAATATGTAGGTTAAAAATAATTTCATTGTTTTAAGATGAATGTTTGCAAATGGCATATATACTTTTATGAATAGCATATAGCTTTGTAAAGTATTATTAAAACTTGTGGTTGGGTATAAAATACAGGACTGTAATTCCATGTCACTTGCATAACGAACATCATGTACCCATTATCTGGAAGGATGGGTAATGAAACATTGAAACACAGAAGAGGAAGAAAAACACACAATTACCTCAATCACTATCTAGTTGTTCTTAGTTTAGTAGATGAAGACAAATGTTCTGCAATGTATAATGCTAATCAAAGTGTGGACAAGCCGATACTTTTAATTACAATGTTTCATTTTATTCAGAACACTGTAGCATATAAATGGCTCATATTAAAATGGAATTAGGATTCTCTTAAATATCAACTGCAATGAGACAGCTTTTAATACCACTTTGGAAAGCACTTGGAGATTTTTATAAAGAGAGATGCCCTGAACACAAATCATTTTGCTCTTGATTGTCTTTCCAACTGGTAACGCACATTTATGTTTATCATTAATGGTGTAAAACATTCTTATAATTACATTATTAACCCCTTAAGGATCCAGCGATTTATCATATTTTTCTTTTTTTACTTCGTGCCATAACTTTTTTAATTTTTCCATTCACATAGCCATATCAGACTTCTTTTTGCAGGACAAGTGTTACTTTCTAATGATACCATTTTATATTGCATATGATATACTGGGAAGCTGGACAAAAAAATCCAAATGGGGTGAAATTGGAAAAAATGCAATTCTGTCAGTTATGGGTTTCATTTTGACAGCTTTCTCTATGTGGTAACAATTACCTATTACCTTCATTATCTGTGTCAGTATAATTACAGGTTTACCACATTTATGTAGTTTTTCTTTTTGTTTTAATATTTAAAAAAACTGAAAAATGTTTTTTTCTTTGCATCACCATATTGTTACCCCCATATATTTTTTTTTTTTACATTTATGTCTATGAAGCTATATCAGAGGTCGTGTTTTGTAGGGTGATCTGTAGTATTTATTGATAAATTGTGTATGACTTTTTCATTACTTTTGCCATAGTGGCATCTGGGGGCTTAAAAGTCTGTGATCAGCATTATCCGCCATCACGGGTAATGCCCTGTGTGTCTGCTGTGAAAAATATCGGCACCAGGTGACTCCGGAGCCCGTTCAGCTTCTGAGCAGGAGCCATGTTTAAAGTGCAGACATCTGCGGCATTGTGCTGTGTGCTCAAACTGCCCATTTCAGAGTGGCCTTTTATTGTGGGCAGTCTAAGGCACACCTGTGCAATATTAATGCTGTCTAATCAGCTCTTTGATATGCCACACCTGTGAGGTGGGATGGATTATCTCAGCAAAGGAAAATTGCTCACCAACAGATTTTGACAGATTTATGAACAATATTTGAGAGTATCGGGTCTTTTGTGTATGTAGAAAATGTTTCAGATCTTTGAGATCAGCTCATGCTAAATGGGAGCAAAACCGAAAGAGTCACGTTTATAATTTTGTTCAGTGTAGTAATTGGTTTTACTATACTGCATATTGAAGGCCAATGCCATACATACTGATGATTGTTTTTCGAGAAAATTAAATCAATAGCTGAAAATGTGATGCATCACTTTCCTTGCACTGGGGCTATGGGTGGTTAAGTGACAACATTTTTTCCATGGAGAGTCGCCCAAAAGGCTATAGCCACCTTTCCAATAATTTTTGTCTATTGCTGCTATGCATCTAAATATTCTGTTTGGCAGATCTTGATTACAAATGTCCTATATTTTTGTTACATCTTTTTTTTTTGCAAATCTATGTATCTCCATAGTAACAGACAACACAAAAATCTCTGTGTAATCTGATCCTACAGTCATACTCATTTAATTTTCCTTTACTGTCCCTTACATACGTTCAGCAGAGTGGCAAGAGTAGAAGACAGATGAAAGTGAGTATGCCAGCGTGACTACTCACAGTTTGTTACTCTAGAGACACAGTATATTGTGGAATACAAAATACATTTGTCATGTTGTGCATGCATTTACTGTGCTTTTTCTGTAAGGATATGGTAATTATATGTCATACTTATAGCCACCGCTAGTATGGCGCCACTCTTTATATAAGGAGGGGTTAGGAACATCCTAGAGTCAGTTGGTAGAGTGAGTTGAGTTTAGTACACATGACAATATGTGAAGCTAACAGGCGAGCTCATACTGTACCTGGATCCACCCAGGATTGAGCCATAACATCTCTAAAGCTGACCGGGTGAAGAGAAAGACCTGTAGAGGTGAGCAGTCTTACAAAGTACTTTATGATACGTAGGAGAAGCCTCCGGTGCCTGAGCACACTCAAAACAGTTTGGCACACCTGTGTATACCTCCACATCCTAAAATGGAAACGTGGATTAGCAACCTGTTCAAATGATGTAGCAGAACTTTATTGGTTGCGAGAATATAAAGTAACGTATTACACCTCACATCCGGAAGCTAAAGCATAAGTTAGTTGGCAAAGTGAAGAGTAAGAAAGATTTCTTCAACTATGTAAAAACACCTCTAGTCCTATCATTAACTGTGACATCTTAGCATACTGCATTTCTTTGTCACACTAACCAGTTTATTGCAACTAATACCTGCCCTGACCTGTTTGCATTATAACTTTTCAGTAAAGAAAACATTCTGCTGCACAACCATCTCATCATTGCTTCCTGCACTACATTTGTACAGCAAGGTGCTGGCATCACGAGGCCAGGGACCCTGCCTCATACCATAAAACTGTTAATATCAAGGGCACTTTGGCCACAGTGAAGGACCCGAGAACCGAGTGTGCCCCAAAGGGAAGAACCGGCGCGCCCTTCCTGTCACTGCACGCTGGCCCAGAGAGCTTCAGAACCGTGATCACACTCATGCCCGCCCCTGCAGCCTGGACGCTGCACACATAGCTGTATACACATAACAATAAATACAAAATTTGATCAAGATCTAACAAAAAGTTTAATTATTTTTAATTTAAATATGTTGGGATTATAAAAAATTATGACTATGAATGTGGATAAAATCTTATGCAGTATAATTAAATTATACTTTTTCTAAAAATGTATTAGACCGTAAATGGAAAATGAGTATCCATCCATTACCAGCAGGTTATGAACTATTTCAGTGAAGAACTTGTGATATTTCAGCCCTGTCCGGCATATACCAGTTATCCTGATGCTAAAAGCAAATATAAAACTGCTTCCATTCTGTTATCTTCTGCTCTCATTTAGGGACCTTGTCATGTGAAAATTAATTACTATACAAATGCAGAAAACCAATCATGCTGTGAAAGTCCATAGGTGCCTTCCAAACAAATTAGATTCTCAGACTAGTTTGCGCACAGAATGAGGACAATGGGTCAAGAGCAGAATCAGTTTGTGGTTTTCTGCCTGTTTGGATAAAAGGATGTCTTTATCAATAGTCTATAAGGAATTCAATCTGACTTTCCAACATCATTTGTTTCGCTCGACCATTCAACTCCATTATAAAAGCAGCTGTATGAAAGGTTAACACAGTTTATTGAAAATGTACATGGGGAGAATCTTATAAATACAACATGCCTTCCAACACAACTAAGGCCTATTGCACATGAACGTGTGTGCTCCGTAGCAAATTGTGGGCCGCAATGCACGAACACCGGCCGTGGGCAGCCGCAACGGATCGTGGACCCATTCACTTGAATGGGTCCGCAATCCACCCGTTCCACAAAAAGATAGGACATGTTCTATGTTTTTGCGGAACGGAAGTACGGGACGAAACCCCACAGAAGCACTCCGTGGTGTTTCTGTAGTGTTCCGTTCTGTGAGCCCGTTCCGCACCCTTCCGCTTCTCCGGATTTGCAGACCCATTGAAGTGAATGGGTCTGCATCTCTGATGCAGAATGCACATGGAATGAGGCCCTGTATTGCGGATCTGCATATGCGGTCCGCAATACCGCCACGGGGTGCACCCACACGTTTGTGTGCAATAGGCCTAAGGGTTTCACAATGCAGTCACATGGCCATCACTAAGGAAACATACAATAGAGATATGGCTGTGACAGTTATTGGATGTCATGTTAAGATATTTTACTTTTAGCATGCCTCCGGTGATCCATTTATAAGCCTCTTTGGATATACTCCTCAGTTTGTAAATTCAAGCTTGCAACCCACAAATAAAATGAATTCTCTATACTGTACATTAGCCTTACTCACTTGCTACACTTGCCACTCATTTCAACATAGGGCAGATTAAAGGGGTATTCCCATCAGAATGATCACTGTTAAATCTATTAATGATTTGACAGTGATCATTTTTGTAAATACATTTTATTACCCAATTCCCACCCTTTTTGAGAAAATTAGTCCCCTCATACCTTATTGTTGTCTTTCGTCTCCCCTGGTTACGGCCACCTCTCGCCTGTCGAATCCTATGGCCGTGCTTGCGCAGAAGTCTGAAGATATTCTCCTGACCGGGCCGCGCAATGTCCTGAACGCGCACACCGCCGCTTGTGCCGTGATGGCTTCCTGGCCAGTATAGTAAAGAGTTGCAAACATGCACGCCGGCTCTGTACTATACAGGCCAGGAATAAGTCACCATGGTGCATGCACGGCGGCATTTGCATTGAAGGCAGCGCGCGGCCTGGCCGGGAGCAGACATCAATTAAGCAGACTGAGCCCGTCCGGCTGAATCCAGGAAGTGAACGTTGCACTCGCCACAAATAAGTATGAAAACTGTTGATGGGACAACCCCTTTAATAGGACACTAACATCAACAATTTTTATCACATATTCACAGTCTATATGTGAATATTTTATGTAAACAGGTGGATGCTTTTCTAGATGCAATTTTGGAGTGACTCCATGTATGTGACTTCCTGTCCCAGCTCTTTGTTTAGACCTCCTTTGTTTGGACTTTTAGCATGGCAGCCTCGCTTGACTTTCTCAGTCAGACCATCAGACCAGTCACTCTGACATAGGGGGAGATTTATCGAACCTGGTGTAAAAAATAAAAATAAAACTTGCTTAGTTGCCAATAGCGACCAATCAGATTCCACCTTTCAGTTTTTAGAGCTCCTTTGGAAAATGTAAAGAAGCCTCTGATTAGTCAATATGGACAACTACGCCAGTTTTCCTTTACACCAGTTTTGAATATTCTCCCCTATCCAGACTTAGGGGGATATCTATCAAGAATGACTTTCCGTTGATCTTCTTGGGTTGGAGTAAGATGCGCCTAATTTATTAAGAGGCAGGTACCTCTTAATAAGTTAGGTGCATCTCTGGCACTCTGTACAGCAAAAACTCATGTCTACAGCAGCTAGGCACCGACACAGACTTCAACTATAACTTAAATCAATAAACCCAGTGGGCCGCACTAAGCCCCGGCCCCTTTTAAATTTGGTAAGTGCCATAATTTGCAATTAATTTACTCCACAATAGTGGCATAAAACCTTTAATAAATCACTCCACCCTTAGAGGGCTAAGAGAATAGAAACTGCAAGCAGCAAATGTGGTATTTTGTATATATATATTAATTTCTGGCTTTTGCAATGAAAAAGTTCTCTTATACTATCGAAGGGTCTGCATTCTTGGAGGGTCTGAAATACCCATCCTCCCTTGGTTATGGTGATTTAGGCCTCATGCACACGACCGTTGTTTGATTCCGTGTCCGTTGCTCCGTTTTTCATGATTTTCTGCGGACTCATTGGTTTTCAATGGGTCCGTGGAAACCTTGGCAAATGCACCGTTTGTCCTCCGCGTCCGTGGTCCGTGATTCCAGTCCGTCAAAAAAATATAACCTGTCCTATTCTTGTCCGTCAAAAACGGTTCACGGACCCATTCAAGTCAATGGATCCGTGAAAAATGCGGATGGCCATCCGTGTGTCATCCGTGTTCCGTGTCCGTTTTTTTTGCGGATCCCTTGGCAGTCACTTGGGAAACATTGTCAGCCAGTCTTTTGGTAAAATCTTTTGGGTCATGTCCCCTAAAAAAACGGAAGATACACGGAAACACAACGGAAGGCAAAACGGACACGGATCACTGAACAACGGAACCCTCTTTGCGGACAGCTATGTGTATGGCCTCATGCACACGACCGCTTTTATGCTGTCCGCAAAAGGGGTTCCGTTGTTCAGTGATCCGTGTCCGCTTTTGCCTTCCGTTGTGTTTCGCGTGTCTTCCGTTTTTTTAGCAGACATGACCCAAAAGATTTTACCAAAAGACAGGCTGACAATGTTTCCCAAGTGCCTGCCAAGGATCCGCAAAAACGGACACGGAACACGGATGACACACGGATGGCCATCCGCATTTTCACGGACCCATTGACTTGAATGGGTCCGTGAACCGCTTTTCACGGACAAGAATAGACAGGTTATATTTTTTTGACGGACTGGAATCACGGACCACGGACACGGAGGACAAACGATGCATTTGCCGAAGTTCCACGACCCATTGAAAACCAATGGGTCCGCAGAAAATCACGAAAACGGAGCAACGGACACGGAATCAAACAACGGTCGTGGTGCATGAGGCCTATGTGTGTGTATTTGTAGGTAGATTTGTGGTTAAAATTTGGGATTGTGTTAGCGTAGATAGGATCGTATTGCTGTGTTGTTGTAGTGTGATTTTATATATTACTCTAAGCTGCTATAAATATATATATCTATTCCCATTGATTTAGATATATATATTTATAAGCTATTATTAGACTGTAACGTGTAGTGTATTAATAAATACCCTTTTATTTAAAGCACAGTGTGTAGTCTTTTTGTTACAGTAGTAGCCACACCAATAGCCGCAGGTAGTTCAGTATAGAGTGAGGTAATAAGCATTATATGTTTTATTGGTATAAATAGGCGGAGGCGTCACTAGACAACTCACGCCTATTTATGAATATTAATTAGTGATATTTACATGAATATTCAACAATTAACATTTCCTTTAACAGTGAGTTAAATAAGTCGCTTAGAAGCTGGTGCAGGAGGGAAGGGTTTGGGTTCATGGAGAACTGGGCTAATTTATATGCTACAGGCTGTACAGTAGGGATGAGCTACACCTTAATGGGGGGTTGCATCTGCTCTGGGGAAAACTTGTTAGATGACTGGAGGAGCTTTAGAACTAGGGTCTGGGGAAGGGTGGGTGGGGCGTTACACTAATAGTAATAAGGGGGTAGACAGTGTAGCTAGAGAGTGGTATATAGGAGGGAACAGTGGGGGTTTAGTAGGGGCTGGGGTTAGTGAGGAAAGTAGGGAGGTAACTGGACATAAATGTACACTCATGAAAAACAGAACTGGTTGTAACATAGCCTTGTTAGAAACCAACAAAATCATCCAATGTACCCAAAAATATCCCAGATATTCACTTTCTGGTAACTGAATGTGGGAAATGAAATAGTAACTTAAAATATATGTTCACAAATACCAGAAGTCTAGCAAGCAAAATGGGGAACTGGAATTTCTGGTACTAGTGGATCACATAGATATAGTTGGTGTGGTTGAGACTTGGCTGGACTCTTCTTATGATGGGGCTGTTGATATTCAGGGTTTTACATTCTTTAGAAAAGACAGGGTCAAGCTGGGTTCACATAAGCGTTATGGATTCCGTTATGGCTTTCCGTTATAACATGGTTATAACGGAAAAAAAATTAAATCCATAAGAGAGAAATCAAAATGGAAACCTTTAAGAGGCATTCTGTTTTGATCCTTTATAATACAAGTCTATGGGCAACAGAACTGATCCGTCCTGGTTTTCACTATGCAGGTGTCCAGTCCTGCATAACGGAAACAGGAGGGATCCGTCATGCTGCCTGGAATTAGTCACTGGGGAAAAAATGGTTCAACCTAATTTAAGTAAGGTAAATGTGAACAGTGCTCCAAGTCCAGCTGGATTACACCCAAGAGTTCTCAAATAACCAAGGTCAGTCATTGCTGTGCCCTTGTTTATAATTTTTAGAGATTCTCTGGTAGGGTGCCAAGGCAAATGTGGTACCCATATTCAAAAAGCGATCTTAGTCCTACAAAGGTAATTATAGACTAGTAAGTTTGACTTTGTAGTTAGATTGAAAACTTGCTGAAAGACCGTGTCCAGAGAGTTGTGGTCAATGATTCCTATTCTGAATGGTCCTGGGTTATAAGTGGTGTACCCCAAGGTTCAATGCTGGGTCCTCTATGATTAAATTTATTTATTAATGATATCAAGAATGGGATTAATAGCACCATTTCTAAATTTGCAGATGACACTAAACTGTGTAGTACTGTGCAGTCTATGGAGTATGTCCATAAAATACAAGCTGAGTTGGACACTCTGAGTGATTGGGCATCAACTTGGCAAATGAGGATCATAAATATAATGAATATAAATTTATGCATCTGGGTAGTAATAATCTCCGTGCATCATATGTTCTAGGGGATGTAATACTGGGAAGTAACTTGTAGAGAAGGATCTGGGTGTACTTTTAGACTATAGATTAAATAACAGAATACAATGTCAATTAGCTGCTTCTAAGGCTAGCAGGATATTGTCATGTATTAAGCAAGGCATGGACTTATGTGACAGGCATGTAATACTACCACTTTACAAAGCATTGGTGCGGCCTCATCTGGAATATGCAGTTCAGTTCTGGGCAGCAGTTCATAGAAAGGATGCTCTGGAGCTGGAGAGAGTACACAGGAGAGCGACTAAACTGATAAGGGGCATGGAGGGTTTTACTTATGAGGAAAGAGTAAAATAATTAAATTTATTGAGTCTTGAGAAGAGACATCTAAGAGGGACATACTTAACCTATACAAATATATAAATGGACTGTACAAAAACATATGTTGAAAAGCTGTTCCATGTAAAATCCACTCAAAAGACAAGGGGGCACTGCCTCCGACTGGAGAAGAAAAAGTTCAGTCTCCAGAGGCATCAAGACTTCTTCACTGTGAGAACTGTGAATCTGTAAATTTGTCTACCTCAGAATGTGGTCACAGCAGTAACAGTGGAGAGTTTAAAAAACGGTTTAGATAAATTCTTAAAAGTAAATCACATTAATCTTTATGAGAATGTGTAAAAATCTGGGTCTCACTCGCTATTCTAAAATTTGTGTCCCCTTCTATCCCTTCGTTGAACTTGATGTACTTATGTCTTTTTTCATCGGTTTATCTATATGACTCTATCGGTATCATATTATACAATAGCCAAAGCCAAACCTTAAAGAGGTTGTCCGGGTTCAGAGCTGAACATATTCCCTTTTTCCCCTGCTCAGCCCCTCTGACATGAGTATCAGAACATTTAATGCTCTGATGCTTTCCCTTGCCCTGCTCTGTATCTCGCAGGGCAAGGGCTTTTTATGCAGATCGTGTGACATACGGAGTCTCTGCTAGATGGGGCCTTTAGCTTGTTAGTGCCTGTAAAACGGATAGGGCAGTACTAAAGCCTGCCCACTAGTGCTGGTGACGTCAGAGGGGCTGAGTGGGGAAAGAAGAGGATATGTCCGGGTTTATCGCTCTTCATTGGAAATTTGTTACACCTATCTTGCTAACATTTTCAACTATACATATCTTTTGTGTTCTAATCAATTTACTACTTAGATGAAGTATGGGGCAGGTGAAAGGGGTGAAATAGCAAGATTAGACGACACATGGCTTATTTTCTAGTTTGTAACCATGCAGACATACACAGTAGGTCTGCATAACAGCTGTAGGAGCAAAATGATTGTATCACGACCGGTGTGCCGATCACAGACGTGTGACGCAAAGGGAGGGAAAAGGGAAAGCCCTGTCCAAGGGAGAGGGAAAGGTGGTGACCCCTGCCCTGATGTCCCTAGACGGGTTCTTCACCCGTACGCCGATCACGTGCCTAAACCCTGGCTTTCCTTAAGCTGAGCCCTAAGTAGTGAATAGGGCGGTGGGAGCACTAATCCTCGCCACTAACACTAAAGGAAAACACCAGGGAGAGTACAGACAATATAGACAAAACATATAAGCCCAGGAGGGCGACAACAGCAGACAACAAAAGCCCAACAGGGATCTGGAGGGTAATGCTCTGGTACGACAACCAGGAACAACAAAGCTACACAGCTCCAGTGGGTCAGTATAGAAGTCCAGGCAGGAAGATCTGTATCTGGCAACCAGAGAAGTGGGAAGGGGAAATATAAGGAGGTTGGGAATGACGGACAAGAAACAGCTGAGGAGAAGAAGCTACGGTCCTGAGTGAGACAAAAAGGATTGCAAGGCAAACACAGAAAGCTACCATTAAGTAACAGCATGAGTCTCCAGGGCATCAAAGACTTCTTCACTGTGTGAGAACTGTTAATCTGTAAATTTGTCTACCTCAGAATGTGGTCACAGCAGTAACAGGTGGAGAGTTTAAGAAACGGGTTTAGATAAATTCTAATAAGTAAATCACATTAATCTCTTTATGAGAGTGTGTAAAAATCTGGGTCTCTCTCGGCTCATTCTAAGATTTGTGATCCTTCTATCCCTTCGTTGAACTTGATGTACTTATGTCTTTTTCCTTCGGTTTATCTCATGCTGACTCTCGTTGTCATATTATACAACGGCTCAAAGCCAAGCCTTAAAGAGGTTGTCCGGGTTCAGAGCTGAACTATATTCCCTTCTTCCCCTGCTCAGCCCCTCTGACACAGAGTATCAGAACATTTGATGCTCTGGTGCTCGCCCACTTGCCCTGCTCACTAGTATGTCTGCAGGGCCAGGGCTCTGCTCTGAATCGGGTAGCAGCATCTGCAGGTCTCCTGCTAGATGGGTGCCTTTGGCTTGTTAGTGCCTGTAAAAGCGGATGAGGGCAGTACTAAAGAGCCTGCCCACTGGTGCTGTAGTGGCGTCAAGAGGAGGGGCTGAGTGGGAAAGAAGAGGATATGTCGGGTTTATCGGCTCTTCATTGGAAATTTGTTGCACCTATCTTGCATAGACATTTCCAGCTATACACTTATCTTTTGTGTTCTAATCAATTTACTACTGAGATGAAGTATGGGGGCAGAGTGAAAGGGTGAAATAGCAAGGTTGGACGACCACATGGCAATGTACTTTCTGGTTGTAACCATTGTGGTAAGGTGCAGGGTGCCATCCTAGATGGCAGGTACGTGTCACCGAGGTTCATAGCCTCGGTGAGGTAAGAGCCGTTTGTTGATGTCAGTAGCAGGTAGTGCTACTGACACATTTGCTAAATAGCATGGCTGCAAAGCCGATCCGGGCCGGCTCTTACCGGGAGCAGCTAAAGTGTAGGGTGGGTGGCTGCTCCCACGACCCAGTCCTGGTTTTGGGCTGGGTTTAAAAACTCAGCCAGCACCAGCAGCTGTGAGAGTGTTTGTGCTGGAGCTGATCACAGTGCTGTGGAGCTCTCTGACCTGGAGGAAGGAGCTCAGCCAAGTGGGGTTATTCCTGGAAGCCTGACGGTGGATTGTCCTGCGGCTGGGCTGACAGCCAGGTGCGACCCCGCACCTCAAACCTCCCAGGTGATTGGAACCTGTGTTTGGACTTTTTGTTTTCCACTCGTTTTCTGATGTGTGTGTGACTTAACACCAAGTGACTGTCTGCTGTTAATTTGATGCAAGTGTGAATAAAACACTGTTTTCCGCACCTTCTGGACTCCCTTGTGCCTCTATACTGCACCCGCACCGCTGTCTACCAGAGCGACTCCCCACATTTGGTGGAGGATGCGGGCATGCGCAGTGAGGCTGGCGTGAACGCCGAAGTTTGTTTTTTCTGGGAGCGACTGGATGTCCTATATTCGGCCGGCAAAGTTGCAGCCTGTGTTCCCTGACAAAATGGAGCGGCGGTGAAAGCTCTCATAGAGGCTAACGTGCAGCAGCGGGAGACCAACCAGCTACTGCTACAGCATGTGATGGCGTTACAAGCCGCAGGAGCGTCCCACCACGTCCATGATGCCCGGAAGCGGTCCGTGCGGCGGTCCCAAAAATGACCCCCTCAGGCGGCGTTGAGACATACCTGGCGGTCTTTGAGAAGGTCGCCGTGAGGAAAAAGTTACCCGTGACCAGTGGGCCGAGGTGGTTGCTCCGTTCCTGGCATCCGGACCCCAGCAAGTTTTTGATTTAGCAGATGACCAGGCTGCTGATTATCCCACGGTGAAGGGGAGATCCTGGCCAGACTGGGGGTAAATGTGTTGGTCGGGCTCAGCGGGTCCACCAGTGGGACTTTAAGCGGCTGAACCCGCCAGGCCGCAGTACTATGAGTTGCTGCACAGGTTGCAAAAATGGCTGCAACCTGACATTCTAAGTCCGACTGCTATGCTGGACCGTCTGCTGGCTGACATGTTCTGGAGGGCCTTGCCTTACCCCTTCAGCACTGGATCGGCCAGGTATCACCCACCAATGCCCTAGAAATGGTCGACCTGGTGGGCGCTATGAGGCCACCCAAAACTTGAAAGGGGGTGTTGTTGGGAGGGCCGGTCAAACCCGGAGGACTCCCATCCAGTCCGGCGACTGGTACCCGAGAACCGGCTCGGCGTGTACCCCCTGTAGACCCGGCCCGATAGTCTGCTGGCGGTGTCACGAGCCTGGCCACGTAAGGGCCGACTGTCCACAGTGGGGAGAACCCATGGAGGTTAATTATGGGTACCGGGCTTCCATGTATGCCCGGAGACTGTGTGCGACCGGCACCCCGAGACAATAGACAATCGTCATCTGTGCCAGGTGCAAGTCGGGGATAACCTGGCAGTGGCGCTGTTGGACTCAGGAGCCTAGTAACCCTGGTAAGTGCTGCCCTGGTACAGCCCACCCAGTATACGGGCCGGAAAGTTGGTGTGGTGTGCATACACGGAGACTTAAGGACTATCCCACTGCTGTAATGTCTCTGTCCACGGCGGCGGCACATGGACTTGTGAAGTGGCGATCTCCTCAAAGCTACCCTATGAACTAATAATTGGGAGAGACTTCCCTGGTTTTCCGTCACTATGGCCTGAGGTGAAAGTGACTAATAGCCCTGAGACAGGGGTAACCCTAGCTGAGTGGCCTGGTTCCAGTGGGAGGCCAGAGCCCTGGGAGCCCGAGTCCGAAGGGCCTGCGGTAGAGGTGACCACCACTTCTGTGATAGAGGAGAGCACCCCCACTGAGTGTAATGGTGGGAGACATGGAGGACTTGCCACCAGGACCTGAGTTGGCAGACCTCCACGTCTCCGGAGATAATTTTAGGACTGCCCAACACCGGGACCAAACCTAACCAGGGCCTGGGAGAATGTGCTGGAAATTGATGGTAAACCCCAGAGACCAGGGGCTGAGGTAATATTTCCCCGCTTTGTTGTTCACCAGAAATGTTATATCGGGTGAACCAAATCCGAGGTGAACCTGTTGAACAGTTGGTGGTGCCCACAGCGTGCCATAAGCTTGTCATGGAGCTTGCCCACCAACATGTTCTTGGGGACACTTGGGGTGGCAGAAAACCCAGGACCGCATACTGCAGCGGTTTTATTGGCCCAGTGTGTTCAAGGAGGTAGAGAATTATTGTAAGTCCTGTCCCACCTGTCAGATAAATAGCCCCCAGCCACATTTCCGTAGTCCTCTGGTACCTCTTCCAATTATTGAGGTCCCGTTTGAGCGAATCGCTATGGATCTAAGTGGGCCTGTACCAAAGTCTGCCCGGGGCCACCAACACATTCTGGTAGTTCTCGACTATGCCACTCGGTATCCGGAGGCGGTGCCTCTGCGACATACCTCAGCTAAGCTCATTGCCAAAGAGTTAATGGAAATGTTTTCCCGTGTGGGCCTGCCAAAGAGGTTCTGACAGACCAAGGGACCCCTTTTATGTCCAAAGTTATGAGGGAACTGTGTAAATTATTGCGTATAAAGCAGTTGCGGACGTCCGTTTACCATCCATAAACGGACGGTCTTGTCGAGAGGTTTAACCAAACTTTAAAAAATATGTTAAAAAGGGTGGTGTCTAGAGATGGGAAGGACTGGGACCTGCTTCTGCCCTATCTCATGTTCGCAGTGCGAGAGGTACCCCAGGCCTCTACTGGGTTCTCGCCCTTCGAACTGCTTTATAGCAGACACCCTCGGGGCCTGTTGGATATCGCCAAGGAAGCATGGGAACAACAGCCTGTCCCCCACAAAAGTGTCATTGAGTATGTCACCCAGATGCAGGAACCGGATGGAAAGGGTGTTGCCGCTGGTCCGAGGAGCATATGGAGGCAGCGCAACAAGCCCAGAGTAGGGTGTACAATCGTCAGGCTCGGAGTGCGGGGCTTCAATCCGGGAGATCGGGTTTTGGTTCTGGTACCCACCCTTGACAGCAAATTCTTAGCTAGGTGGCAGGGCCCCTATGAGGTGATCGAGAAGGTAGGGAAGTAAATTACAAAGTACACCAGCCAGGGCGGCGCAAGCCGAGGCAGGTGTACCACGTGAATTTACTAAAGCCGTGGAAAGATAGGGACACGGCCGACGACCACAGCCCCGGCCAGGGCTACTAGGTGAAAGGGTCCAGCCCCACAGTTCGAGGCCTGTGAAGCCGTAACCACGGTAAAATTGCAGACAGCCTGTCTTCCAAACAAGTTCAGGAAGTCAGGGAGTTCATCAGTCGGAACACGGATGTGTTCTCGGACCTCCCTGGCCGCACGTCTCTCATCCGACATGACATCGTCACTGAGCCTCAGGCCAAGATCCGGTTAAAACCATACCGGGTACCCGAGGCTCGGCGGCGGGCCATCGCGGAGGAAGTGCAATTAATGTTGAAGCTCGATGTCATTGAGGAGTCAAAAAGTGAGTGGGCCAGTCCCATAGTCCTAATACCCAAGCCGGATGGGGCGTTGCGGTTCTGCAGCGACTTTCATAAGTTAAATGAAGTGTCCAAGTTTGGCGCGTATCCCATGCCCGGGTAGACGAGCTTGTTGAGAATTTAGGACAAGCCCGTTATTTTCTGTGCTGGACCTCACTAAAGGGTACTGGCAGGTACCCTTAACGAGTCGGCCAAGGAAAAAACGCTTTGTTACCCGCAGGGCCTGTATCACTACAAGGTGTTACCCTTTGGCCTGCATGGCGCCCGCCACCTTCCAAGGTTAATGGACATAGTGCTGCGACCACATCGTCGATGCGCCTCGGCCTACTTAGATGATGTAATCATCCACAGCACCGACTGGGAAAGCCATTTGCCCAAAGTGCAGGCGGTAGTGGATGCCCTGAGAAGCTGGTCTAACCGCCAATCAAAGAAGTGTGCGATTGGGTTGGAAGAGAGCCAAATACCTGGGAGTATGTCATTGGGCGGGAGTCATCAAGCCTCAGGTAAATAAGGTAGAGGCAATACGGAGTTGGCCCCGACCGGTCACCACCAGGCAGATAAAGAGTCGTTCCTGGGGATTGTGGGGTATTACATGAGGTTTGTGCCCCACTTTGCCACTATCAGCTTCGCCATTGACAGAGTTATTAAGGGCGTAAGACAGGGATGGTCCGCTGGAATGAGCAGGCGGAAAGGCTTTCTCCGCCCTGAAATCGGCCCTGTGTGGGTCCCGGTTTTGGTGACACCCGATTTCAGGAAGGAGTTCGTTGTCCAGACCGCGGCCTCTGGGGTTGGCCTTAGTGCGGTACTATCGCGCAGGAAGTCACGAGGGAGAGCATCCCGTTGTCTTCCTCAGCCCAACTCACTAGCCGAGACCAGGTACAGCATAGTCGGAGAGAGAGTGCCTGGCCATCAGATGGGACTCGAGGCCCTCGTTATTACCTGTTGGGCAGAAGCTTCCGCCTGGTGACCGACCACTCCCACTCAAGTGGATGTACCAAGCCAAAGAGAGGAATGCCGGGTCACCAGGTGGTTTCTGTCCCTACAGAATTTTAAGTTCACGGTGGAGCACAGAGCCGGGCCGGTTGTTAAAAATGCAGACGCTCTCCCGGGTACACTGTTTGTCGTGTGTCACCCTCAGGGGTTGAACAAAGGGGGTATGTGGTAGGTGCAGGGTGCCGTCCCTAGATGGCAGTACGTGTCACCGAGGTTCATAGCCTCGGTGAGGTAAGAGCCGTTTGTTGATGTCAGTAGCAGGTAGTGCTACTGACACATTTGCTAAATAGCATGGCTGCAAAGCCGATCCGGGCCGGCTCTTACCGGAGCAGCTAAAGTGTAGGGTGGGTGGCTGCTCCCCACGACCCAGTCCTGGTTTTGGGCTGGGTTTAAAAACTCAGCCAGCACCAGCAGCTGTGAGAGTGTTTGTCCTGGAGCTGATCACAGTGCTGTGGAGCTCTCTGACCTGGAGGAACGAGCTCCAGCCAAGTGGGGTTATTCCTGGAAGCCTGACGGTGGATTGTCCTGCGGCTGGGCTGACAGCCAGGTGCAAACCCGCACCTCAAACCTCCCAGGTGATTGGAACCTGTGCTTGGACTTTTTGTTTTCCACTCGTTTTCTGATGTGTGTGTGACTTAACACCAAGTGACTGTCTGCTGTTAATTTGATGCAAGTGTGAATAAAACACTGTTTTTCGCACCTTCTGGACTCCCTTGTGCCTCTATACTGCACCCGCACCGCTGTCTACCAGAGCGACTCCCCACACCATGCAGACATACACAGTAGGTCTGCATAACAGCTGTAGGAGCAAAATGATTGTATCACGACCGGTGTGCCGATCACAGACGTGTGACGCAAAGGGAGGGAAAAGGGAAAGCCCTGTCCAAGGGAGAGGGAAAGGTGGTGACCCCTGCCCTGATGTCCCTAGACGGGTTCTTCACCCGTACGCCGATCACGTGCCTAAACCCTGGCTTTCCTTAAGCTGAGCCCTAAGTAGTGAATAGGGTGGTGGGAGCACTAATCCTCGCCACTAACACTAAAGGAAAACACCAGGGAGAGTACAGACAATATAGACAAAACATATAAGCCCAGGAGGGCGACAACAGCAGACAACAAAAGCCCAACAGGGATCTGGAGGGTAATGCTCTGGTACGACAACCAGGAACAACAGCTACACAGCTCCAGTGGGTCAGTATAGAAGTCCAGGCAGGAAGATCTGTATCTGGCAACCAGAGAAGTGGGAAGGGGAAATATAAGGAGGTTGGGAATGACGGACAAGAAACAGCTGAGGAGAAGAAGCTACGGGTCCCTGAGTGAGACAAAAAGGATTGCAAGGCAAACACAGAAAGCTACCATTAAGTAACAGCATGATCTTTAGACATAGAGCGCGCAGCCACCCACCGCGACTTCCTGACCCCGGGTATAATGGAGTCAGACGTGGCTCCAGACACCCTCGTGACAGATTGAACATTTTGTTTAAAAAGGTCACTTTTGCTAACACAGAAAAAAATTGAAATAGAAAAGGAGAAAATATGTTTTTCTACTGCTCTTAATCTGATTTTCTTATGAGCACGTCCACATGGGATGTAGCCTTCAGCCGCAAAATCCACATGAGTTACTGCCGACTTGTCACAGAGTTTGGCCTCATTCACACGACCGTATGGCTTTTTCAGTATTTTGCGGTCCGTATTTTGCGGATCCGTGGTACCGTTTTTTGCTTCCGTTGTGTTTCCGTATCAGTTCCGTTTTTCCGTTCCGTTTTTCCGTATGGCATATACAGTTTACAGTAATAACATAGAAAACAATGGGCTGGTCTTAACATTTTCAATAGATGGTTCCGCAAAAAACGGAAAGGATACGGAAGACATACGGATGCACTTCAGTATGCTTTCCGTTTTTTTTGCGGACCCATTGACTTGAATGGAGCCACTGAACGTGATTTGCGGACAAGAATAGGACATGTTCTATATTTAAACGGAATGTAAAAACGGAAAAACGGAAACGGAAGGCATACGGAGACACTTCAGTATTTTTTGCAGTCCCATTGAAGTGAATGGTTCAGTATACTGTCAGTATACTGAACTGAAAAAACGGCCAGTATATGGTCCGCAAAATACTGTCGTGTGAATGAGGCCTTTGCTGCGGATTTCAACTTGTGTGTTGTAAAGGGTGAAATCCATGTGGTGTGCATTTTAAAATCCTCACCTTAGGTCAATTTACATTGCACATTTGCAGTGTATCTATCCTGCTTCGACCTGTGAGAAAATGTTGGGTATAGTACAGTAGTTTTTATCCAAAATTTTAAAGTATATAGGACTAAAAGGATATGACATCTATATCAAGCAGTGTTGATAATGCTCTTCTTGGCAGACTCATTTCCACCAGATCTTAACTTTATGCAGACATTTCCATGGTGACTGACTATATAAAAGTTTAAACAAAGAGCAAAAAGACATGCAAATGGAGAGGTGTAGGTGCCGTGAACTGAATAAAGTGGTAGAGCAATGAACTCCTATTGTTCTGACAAGATATAATTAAGTTCCCGATTTAAGCAGCTTCTCATCTCTTGCATTAATCACTACTCCTGTTATACTGGAGATTCCCACTCTCTGTAACAGATACTGTTCTGAGAAATACAGTCTCTGTGCTCTGAGGACATTGTCATCATCACTTTCTGTTTAATGCCTCATTAATTTTTCAGTATGGCACAATCGTGGCTGATCTGTTCCTGGCATATTCCTCTCATTTATGAAAAAAAGCAAATGTCTAGAAAAAATAAATCATGAAGTCAAAGACAAGGGTGATACAGTCAAGTGTGGGATATATGGGGTCAAAAGGCGAGTGCAAGACAAGGTTTAAATCTTTGAAATAGAAATAAAGACTAGGTGGTGCCATGTTAGATTTGTCATGATTTGTCTTCGCCTAACAGTTAGAAAACCCTGAAGTCAGAAAGATCTTCTCAGTTCAATAGTTATTGCAAAGCTTGAATTGTTAAAAAATTTATTAGGACTCAACCACAACTGTAAAGTGGTGCTGACTCTGAAATAAATGTTCAGTAATATACGTCCTCCGTTTCATCCTGTATTATAGTCTACACTGAGCTGCTCTAGCAAATTAGTGCATTCTGAAAGTTTAGTTCTTACACCAAGCACTTTACAGTACAGTAAATTTTATTATAGGAAAAACTAAAAGCCCCACAAATTTCGAGGAGCTTGCTGCCTGCGTCTAATAACAACCAGCAGAATTATAAATGCAGCTCTGCACTATCAATACACTAATAAAATGTGTTGACAACGTTTTTTTTTTTTTTTTTCCAAATTTGCACTGTAGGTAGCTCTATAGTATATGCACATGCGTGCAAGAGTGGGAATACACTGTACAGATTAATGTGCTCCCGTTGGCAAAATAGTCAATGTGGCCTCTTTACGCGTCAACCTACTGTAAAGTTGGTCCTCAACATCTAAAGAAGGTGGATTTAGAAGGGCAGATAAAAGGGCAGCTTATCGGTAATTAATGTACCCAACAATCTGCCTGTCAAAATGGGCAGATAATTCACTAATGAACAAGTGAAATGCTTGTTCATCAGGTGAAATGATCATTAGTGCAAGGAACATAACTTATAGTTTCTGAGCAGCAGATCATACTGCCTAAACAGCAATCTGCGGCCCAGAAATAATGCAGCTGTATGAGGATGAGCGATTGCAACAGTGACTGCTCGTTCTCACACTGTGGAGGTG
The DNA here is from genome assembly GCA_033119425.1 of Bufotes viridis. Taxonomy (NCBI): domain Eukaryota; kingdom Metazoa; phylum Chordata; class Amphibia; order Anura; family Bufonidae; genus Bufotes; species Bufotes viridis. Next base: position 75,069,961 of record CM065592.1, read on the forward strand.
ATTGCTTCATGTAAATACAGAGCTTCATTCCCACTGAAAGAGCAGCAAAATGTCGAGAAAGAACACATGTGCTCGACCTTTAGATATTCATGGCCTATCTTCAAGATGATTCAACAATATTAGAACAGTGGTGGTCCGACACCTCGCACTGTCACTCATAAGCTGTTTTAGGCAGTCATCAGCATCATACATAATGCAGTAGATGAAAGACTCCATCCGCTGTGTAGTTGCGAGTATGCCGCAACTCAGTTCCCATTTAATTTCATGGAAGCTGAACTGCAGTTTCCTGGCATATCCACTAAACAGTGGATGGAATCATGTGCTTCCAGCTCTGTCAACTCTATAGTGTCCTGTGCAGGCTGTTGCACGATACAGCTGATTGATGGAGTTTCAGGCTGTCAGCTTTCCACTGATCTGATATTGATGACTCAACTAAACCGAATTTTCTCATGATTCGTGTTAATGAATGAGGTTATCCTAAAATGGCAGCTGCATGTGTTACAAAGGGAAACTAAGAGTAGAGGAGACAGGCCCAGGAATGCATGATCACCCGTGCACCCAGCCAATCCCAAGATAGCCATGTGATGTTACAGCCCTATAAAACCCACATCTCATGTGGTCTCCATTGTCCTGTGAGCTGAGCCTTTGGAGAGACGTGGCAAGTGCTCATTCTCTAGGGACTGTGTTGCTGAAAACAATTAATAGAAGAATATTTGAGTGCAGGGAGACTACAGAGAGACTTATTCTGAATCTGCGTTAGTTTTATTTATTTATTCCTACATTTATTTATTCCTAGATAGTTATTTCACCTTAAGGACCCGGCCATTTTTTGCAAATCTGACCAGTGTCACTTTATGTGGTGATCACTTTAAAACGTGTTTACTTATCCACGCCATTCTCAGTTTTTTTGTCACATATTGTACTTCATGACACTGGTAAAATGGAGTCGAAAAATTTTATTTTTATTTATAAAAAAACACCAAATTTACCAAAAATTTAGAAAAATTAGCAATTTTCCAAATTTCAATTTCTCTACTTCTATAATACATAGTAATACCACCAAAGTAAGTTATTGATTTACATTCCCCATATGTCTACTTCATGTATCGATCATTTTGGGAATGACATTTCATTTTTGAGGATGTTACAAGGCTTAGAAGTTTAGAAGCAAATCTTGAAATTTTCAGAAATTTTCAAAACCCACTTTTTAGGGACCTGTTTAGGTCTGAAGTCACTTTGTGAGGCTTACATAATAAAAACCACCCAAAAATGACCCCATTCTAGAAACTACACCCCTCAAGGTATTCAAAACTGATTTTACAAATATCATTAACCCTTTAGGTTTTCCACAAGTTATTTGCAAATGTGAGTGACGTCAGAGCGCCCCACGCGCAAATGGGACATGGTGTCAAAAAACCAGTCCAGCAAAATCTGCCTTCCAAAAAACATATGGCGTTCCCTTCATTCTATGCCTTGCCGTTTGGCCATACAGCAGTTTATGACCACATATGGGGTGTTTCTGCAAACTACAGAATCAGGGAAATAAATATTGAGTTTTGTTTGGCTGTTATCCCTTGCTTTGTTACTGAAAAAATGGATTAAAATGGAAAATTTGAAAAAAAATAGCTGGTTTGGGACCGTTTTTATTTTTTGTTATTTACATAGTTAATCTGCAGGTTAGATCATGTGATATTTCTATAGAGCAGGTTGTTACGGACGCGACAATACCAAATATGACTAGTTTTTGGGTTTTTTTGTGTCAGTTTTTCATAACAAAGCATTTTTGAAAAAAAAAAAAAATTTAGTGTCTCCACATTCTGAAAGCCATATTTTTTTATTTTTTGGGCGACTGTCTTATGTAGAGGCTCATTTTTTGTGGGATGAGATGACGGTTTGATTGGCACTATCTTGGGGTGCATATGACATTTTGGTCGCTTGCTATTACACTTTTTGTGATGTAAGGTGACAAAAATTAGTTTTGACAGGTTATTTCTATTTTTTTTTTTCATCTAAGGGGTTATGTCATGTGTTATTTTTATAGAGCAGGTTGTCACGAACGCAGCAATACCTAATATGTATGCTTTTTATTTATTGATTTAAGTTTTACACAATAATATAATTTTTGAAACAAAAAAAAATCATGTCTTAATGTTTCCAAGAGCCATATTTTTTTATTTTTTGGGGCGACTGTCTTATGTAGGGTATCATCTTTTGAGGGATGAGATGGCAGTTTGATTGGCACTATTTTTGTGTGCATATAACTTTTTTTATTACAGTTTTTGTAATGTGAGGTGACAAAAATGATTTTTTGACATAGTTTTTATTTAATTTTTTTTACGGTATTTACCTGAGGGGTTAGATCATGTGATATTTTTATAGAGCAGGTTTTAACGGACGCGCCGATACCTGATATGTATACTGTTTTTTTCTTTATTTTACTTCAACACAATAACAGCATTTTAGAAAAAAAAATGTTTTAGTGTCTCCATGGTCTGAAAGCCATATTTTTTATTTTTGGGAGATTGTGCTATGTAGGGGCTAATTTTTTGCGGGATGACATGCCGGTTCGATTGGTACTATTTTGGGTGGCATACGCCTTTTTGATTGCTTGGTATTACACTTTTTGTGATGTAAGATGATAAAAAATGTCTTTTTTTTAACACTATTTTTTTGTTTTGTTTTTTACGGTATTTACTTGAGGGGTTAGGTCATGTGATATTTTTATAGAGCAGGTTTTTACGGACGCGGCAATACATAATATGTGTAGCGTATTTTTTATTTTTTATTTTTAGTCAGTGATATGTGTTTTTTTAATTTTACTTTTTTCACTTTTTTTTTTACCCAGACCCACTTGGTTCTTGAAGATCCAGTGGGTCTGGTGTCTATATTACACAGTAAAGTACACTATATAGTGTATAACAATAAGATGGAAGCCGTTATTATTCCGGTGCCAACGTACCAACCAATACTATTCAATCTGCACCCCTTAGGGGGGCCAGGGAGAGTCGTCTGGTCCCAAAATCAAACTTCTTTTCTATGCTTCTAATACCCCTCACGTTCCATACATATGCCCCCAATACCTGTTTTTCATGACCGAGCTTTCCTTCTCCCCTGGAAGACATCACATTATCCTGGCAGATCTGTTTACTTTCTCCCCTTCTTTTTTTGGTGAATACATAACTTTATTGATACACAAGCCTGGCTGCACTGCACAGTGATGAGTCACAGGCCCTCCCCATACTGCTCTGTCTGCAGCAGCTACACCCTCTATAACTCCTGTGTCTATATTTCTACACCCAGGCATGAGTCTACTTCTTACTTAGAGTCTAAATCCCATCACTGACCATCCAAAGACTTTTCCATCACCATCTCCAGAGTGTGATAAACACGTCATATCCAAACACATCTGTATCTAATCCTATCATGTATGTGTGCCTGATACACAGCCTGTTGAGTGCGATACTGCCGGCTTAAGTGTGTATCTAATCCCATTTTCAATGATATAGCCTGCTGAGCTGTGTATCTAATCCCATCTTCCACGATATAGGGTGCTGAACTGTGTATCTAATCCCATTTTGTATGATACTGCCTGCTGAGTGGTGAATCTAATCTCATCTTGTATGATACAGCCCGCTGAGCTGTGTATCTAAATATCTTGTATAATCCTGCCTGCTGATCTGTGTATCTAAACCCTTATACACACAACTATACCTATTTTGCGATCCACATTTTTGCAGTCCCATTGTATGTTTTATGAATTTGAGGACCTCATTTTGAGGACCAGAATAGCTCATGTTCTATCCTTTCTGGAACTGACATACGGATATGGAAAGTACACTGATGAAGTCCCTGTACTTTCCACATCTGTATGTCATTTCTGTGAGATAGAACATGTCCTATTCTGGTGCTCAAAATGCAGATCAAAACCCATAGAACTCAATGGGACTGCAAAAATGTAACGCACAAGGACAGTATCCTTACTTAGAGGATCCACGACTTGCATGGATACGGTTGTGTGCCTGAGCCCTATCACTTATAATGAGCACCCATAACAGTGACATCCACAGTGCCCCCTTAACCGTGACATCTACAGTACCCCCATAACAGTGACCTCCACAGTGCCCCCATACCAGTGACATCCAGAGCATCCCCATGACAGTGACCTTCACAGTGCCTCTATAACAGAGGCCTCCACAGTACCCCATAACGGTGACATCCATGGTGCCTCCATAACAGTGACATCCACAGTACCACATGTGCCACCCACAATGCCCGAGTAACATCCAGTGCCCCCTGTGCCATCCACAATGCCCCAATGTGCCATCCACAGTTCTCCAGTGACATCCAGTGCCGCCATGTGCCATCAATAGTGCTCCCATTTCCTCCATTGCCATCCACAGTGCCCTAATGACATCCAGTGCCCCCATGTGCCATCAACAGGGCTCCTATTGCCCCCATTGCCATCCACAGTGCCTCCCCCTTGTGTGCCAGTCAGTGCCCCAGTGAGATCCACAGCATAGCAATCAGCCACTGTGGCTGATCGCTATGCTGTCACTCCTGCACAGTGCTTACATCACGCTGTGAAGGAGTCAGTACAGGATTCACATAGAAGCCTGTACAGTGTGAAGAGTGGATGGCTATCCAGCGCATGCGCACTAGAATTGGGCATAGCCAGAGCTTTCTTTGCAGGAGGCAGTGAAGCCATTCATGAAGATCCGTCTCCTACTCAAGAAAGGAAGAGAAGACAGGAAATGAAGAAGACGGAGACTTACTTAGACGAAGACCAGAAAGCCAGACAGGAGCAGTCAGGTGACTGGGAGGCGGATCTTGGAACAGGCTGCGCTGTGGAAGGTAAGTACCAGACCAACATTCTTCCCTCCACAGGTTGGTCTGAAGTTGACTAGCTGTCCTCAGGGCAACTCTAAACTGTGGGGGTGAGGTGCCATGGAGCAGGGGTACTGTGAAGTCTGGACATTTGTGGACATTTGTCCCTGTTTCCCTATGCAAACTTATACAATTCTTACATTAGTTCACTTGAAAAGGTTAACTTGGATTGTTTAATACTGTTTAACTGCATTTTATAATGTATGTTGTAATATATATATATATATATATATATATATATATATTATATATTCTGCTCATTTGCACTGTATTTGCGACGCTCTGTTGAAAGGGTGAAGGAATACTGAGAGACTTTTAGGACTTTGAATGAGAAGTTGGTAATTTTCTATAGCTGCCATAGGGTTTTAAGAAGAGCATGTTTTGGAGGAAAAAGCCAAGCGTTGTTTACCAGCAAAACCAAACAGACTGACCTTTTGAATGTCTGGTTTTACCTATGTTGGTATGTCTGTAAACTTGTTTTTGCATGGAAAAACTGTTTTGTCATTGAGTATCATTGAAGTTCAAATGTAAGTCTATGCTAGATGGGAGTGGTAGATTTCCAATTGTTTGTGCTGAGTTTCTCCACTTTACCCCTCCCACTAGAAGGTTTCAGTTAAGGTAGAAATTGTATATAAGGAGAGCAGTCAGAACCTAGTGTTCTGCAGTTAGGGACTAGAGATGAGCGAACACCTGGATGTTCGGGTTCGAGAAGTTCGGCCGAAATTCCCGAAAATGTCCGGGAAGTCAATGGGGACCCGAATTTTTAGGCACTAAAAAGGCTGTAAAATAGTCCAGGAAAGGGCTAGAGGGCTGCCAAAGGCAGCAAAATGTAGGTAAATCCCCTGCAAACAAATGTGGATAGGGAAAAGAATTAAAATAAAATAAAATAAATAAAAATTAACCAATATCAATTGGAGAGAGGTCCCACAGCAAGGAATCATGCGTCATATCAACCACCACCAGAGAAGGCCACTCTCATTTATTTTGGACCAGCACCCAGATAGAGAGAGAGGTCCCACATCAAGGAATCATGCGTCATATCAACCACCACCGGAGAAGGCCACTCTCATTTATTTCGGACCAGCACCCAGACAGAGGAGAAGGTCCCACAGCAAGGAATCATGCGTCATATCAACCACCACTGGAGAAGGCCACTTTCAGTTATTTAGGCCCAGCACCCAGACCGAGGATACAGGTTCCACAGCAAGGAATCATGCGTCATATCACCCACCACCGGAGAAGGCCACTCTCATTTATTTTGGACCAGCACCCAGACAGAGGAGAGAGGTCCCACAGCAAGAAATCATGCGTCATATCAACCACCACTGGAGAAGGCCACTTTCAGTTATTTAGGCCCAGCACCCAGACCAAGGATACAGGTTCTACAGCAAGGAATCATGCGTCATATCAACCACCAACGGAGAAGGCCACTCTCATATATTTCGGACCAGCACCCAGACAGAGGAGAGAGGTCCCACAGCAAGCAATCATGCGTCATATCAACCACCACTGGAGAAGGCCACTTTCAGTTATTTAGGCCCAGCACCCAGACCGAGGATACAGGTTCCACAGCAAGGAATCATGCGTCATATCAACCACCAACGGAGAAGGCCACTCTCATTTATTTTGGACCAGCACCCAGACAGAGGAGAGGTCCCACATCAAGGAATCATGCGTCATATCAACCACCACCGGAGAAGGCCACTCTCATTTATTTCGGACCAGCACCCAGACAGAGGAGAGAGGTCCCACAGCAAGGAATCATGCGTCATATCAACCACCACTGGAGAAGGCCACTTTCAGTTATTTAGGCCAGCACCCAGACCGAGGATACAGGTTCCACAGCAAGGAATCATGCGTCATATCAACCACCAACGGAGAAGGCCACTCTCAGTTATTTCGGACCAGCACCCAGACAGAGGAGAGGTTCATTCAACTTTGGGTTGCACCGCAAGATCATGGTAAAGTTAAAAAAATGAGGATTCAATAAAGAAGTGCCCCGGAGTACAAGAATACATGGTTGATGGGGAGGCAGTTATAAATGATCTATTCTGCACAAGGGAGGCACAGGTCCTGTGGGATCCATGCCTGGTTCATTTTTATGAACGTCAGCTTGTCCACGTTGGCTGTGGACAGGCGGCTGCGTTTGTCAGTAATGGCGCCCCTGCCGTGCTGAATACACGTTCAGACAAAGCGCTGGCCGCCGGGCAGGCTAGCACCTCAAGGCATAAAATGCTAACTCTGGCCACGTGGACAATTTGGAGACCCAGAAGTTGAATGGGGCCGAACCATCAGTCAGTACGTGGAGGGTGTGCAGGCGTACTGTTCAACCATGTTAGTGAAATGCTGCCTCCTGCTAACACGTTCCGTATCAGGTGGTTGTGCAGTTAGCTGTGGCGTGGAGACAAAACTTTTCCACATTTCTGCCATGCTAACCCTGCCCTCAGAAGAGCTGGCTGTGACACTGCTGCGTTGGCGACCTCTTGCTCCTCCTCTGCCTTCGCCTTGGGCTTCCACCTGTTCCCCTGTGACATTTGGGAATGCTCTCAGGAGCGCCTCTACCAGCGTGCGCTTGAACTCGCGCATCTTCCTATCACGCTCCAGCGCAGGAAGTAAGGTGGGCACATTGTCTTTGTACCGGGGATCCAGCAGGGTGGCAGCCCAGTAGTCCGCACACGTTAAAATATGCGCCAACTCTGCTGTCGTTGCGCAGGCACTGCAGCATGTAGTCGCTCATGTGTGCCAGGCTCCCCAGAGGTAAGGACAAGCTGTCCTCTGTGGGAGGCGTATCGTCATCGTCCTCCGTATCCCCCAGCCACGCACCAGTGATGGGCCTGAGCTGTGTCGGGTGCCACCCCGCTGTGAACCTGCTTCATCCTCATCCTCCTCCACCTCCTCCTCATCCTCCTCGTCCTCCAGTAGTGGGCCCTGGCTGGCCACATTTGTACCTGGCCTCTGCTGTTGCAAATAACCTCCCTCTGAGCCACTTCTAACAGACTGGCCTGAAAGTGCTAAAAATGACCCCTCATCCTCCTCCTCCTCCTCCTCCTCCTCCTCCACCTCCTGGGCCACCTCCTCTTCCATTCTCGCCCTAAGCGTTTTCTCAAGGAGACATAGAAGTGGTATTGTAACGCTGATAACGGTGTCATCGCCACTGGCCATGTTGGTGGAGTACTCGAAACAGCGCAACAGGACACACAGGTCTCACATGGAGGCCCAATCATTGGTGGTGAAGTGGTGCTGTTTCGCAGTGCGACTGACACGTGCGTGCTGCAGCTGAAACTCCACTATGGCCTGCTGCTGCTCGCACAGTCTCTTCAGCATGTGCAAGGTGGAGTTCCACCTGGTGGGCACGTAGCATATGAGGCGGTGAGCGGGAAGGCCGAGATTACGCTGTAGCGCAGACAGGCGAGCAGCGGCAGGATGTGAACTCCGGAGCGCGCACAGACAGCCCTCACTTTATGCAGCAGCTCTGACATGTTGGGGTAGTTGTGAATGAACTTCTGCACCACCAAATTCAGCACATGCGCCAGGCAAGGGATGTGCGTCAAACCGGCTAGTCCCAGAGCTGCGGCGAGATTTCGCCCATTATCGCACACCACCAGGCCAGGCTTGAGGCCCACCGGCAGCAACCACTGGTCGGTCTGTTGTTCAATACCCCGCCACAACTCCTGCGCGGTGTGGGGCCTGTCCCCCAAACATATGAGTTTCAGAATGGCCTGCTGGCGTTTACCCGGGCTGTGCTGAAGTTGGTGGTGAAGGTGTGTGGCTGACTGGATGAGCTGGTGGAAGCAGAGGAGGAGGAAGCCGAGTAGGAGGAGGAGGCTACAGGAGGCAAGAATGATGCCCTGTGATCCTTGGCGGGCGGAAGGACGTGCGCCAAGGAACTCTCCGCCTGGGGCCCAGCCGCCACTACATTTACCCAGTGTGCAGTTAGGGAGATATAGCGTCCCTGGCCGTGCTTACTGGTCCACGTATCTGTGGTTAGGTGGACCTTGCCACAGATGGCGTTGCGCAGTGCACACTTGATTTTATCGGATACTTGGTTGTGCAGGGAAGGCACGGCTGTCTTGGAGAAGTAGTGGCGGCTGGGGACAACATACTGTGGGACAGCCATGGACATCAGCTGTTTGAAGCTGTCTGTGTCCACCAGCCTGAATGACAGCATTTCAAAGGCCAGTAGTTTATAAATGCTGGCATTCAGGCCCAGGGCTCGAGGGTGGCTAGGTGGGAATTTACGCTTTCTCTCCAAGGTTTGTGAGATGGAGAGCTGAACGCTGCCGTGACATGGTGGAGATGCTTGGTGGCGCAGGTGGTGGTGTCGGTGGCACATCCTCTGTTTGGTGGGCGGCAGGTGCCAACGTTCCTCCCGAGGCGGAGGAAGAGGCCGAGGCAGCAGCAGAAGAGGGAGCAGGGGAGCCAGAGTAAGTTCCTTGCTTTTAAGGTGTTTACTCCACTGCAGTTCATGCTTTGCATGTAGATGCCTGGTCATGCAGGTTGTGCTAAGGTTCAGAACGTTAATGCCTCGCTTCAGGATCTGATGGCACAGCGTGCAAACCACTCGGGTCTTGTCGTTAGCACATTGTTTAAAGAAGTGCCATGCCAGGGAACTCCTTGAAGCTGCCTTATTTGTGCTCGGTCCCTGGTGGCGGTGGCCAGTATCAGGCGAACTCTCTTGGCGGCGGCTGTTCTGCTTTTGCCCCCTGCTCCCTCTTTTGCTACGCTGTTGGCTCGGTCTCACCACTGCCTTTTCCTCTGAACTATGAAAGTCAATGGCACGACCTTCATTCCATGTGGGGTCTAGGACCTCATCGTCCCCTGCATCGTCTTCCACACAGTCTTCCTCCCTGACCTCCTGTTCGGTCTGCACAATGCAGAAAGACGCAGCAGTTGGCACCTGTGTTTCATCATCATCAGAGACGTGCGGACTCCGATGAGGTGGTATTCCCATGTCCTCATCATCAGGAAACATCAGTGGTTGTGCATCAGTGCATTCTATGTCTTCCACCACTGGGGAAGGGCTAGGTGGATTTCCTTGGGAAACCATGCCAGCAGAGTCTTCAAACAGCATAAGAGACTGCTGCATAACTTGAGGCTCTGACAGTTTCCCTGATATGCATGGAGGTGATGTGACAGACTGATGGGCTTGGTTTTCAGGTGCCACCTGTGCACTTTCTGCAGAAGACTGGGTGGGAGATTATGTTGTGAACATGCTGGATCCACTGTCGGCCACCCAATTGACTAGCGCCTGTATCTGCTCAGGCCTTACCATCCTTAGAACGGCATTGGGCCCCACCAAATATCGCTGTAAATTCTGGCGGGTACTGGAACCTGAGGTAGTTGGTTCACTAGGATGTGTGGCTGTGGCAGAAGGTATGTGGCTGACTAGATGAGCTGGTGGAAGCAGAGGAGGAGGAAGCCAAATAGGAGGAGGAGGAGGCTACAGGAGGCAAAGAATGATGCCCTGTGATCCTTGGCGGCGGAAGGACGTGCGCCAAGGAACTCTCCGCCTGGGGCCCAGCCGCCACTACATTTACCCAGTGTGCAGTTAGGGAGATATAGCGTCCCTGGCCGTGCTTACTGGTCCACGTATCTGTGGTTAGGTGGACCTTGCCACAGATGGCGTTGCACAGTGCACACTTGATTTTATCGGATACTTGGTTGTGCAGGGAAGGCACGACTGTCTTGGAGAAGTAGTGGCGGCTGGGGACAACATACTGTGGGACAGCCATGGACATCAGCTGTTTGAAGCTGTCTAGTCTCACCAGCCTGAATGACAGCATTTCAAAGGCCAGTAGTTTAGAAATGCTGGGCATTCAGGCCCAGGGCTCGAGGGTGGCTAGGTGGGAATTCTACGCTTTCTCTCCAAGGTTTGTGAGATGGAGAGCTGAACGCTGCCGTGACATGGTGGAGATGCTTGGTGACGCAGGTGGTGGTGTCGGTGGCACATCATCTGTTTGGTGGGGCGGCAGGTGCCAACGTTCCTCCCGAGGCGGAGGAAGAGGCCGAGGCAGCAGCAGAAGAGGGAGCAGGGGAGCCAGAGTGAGTTCCTTGCTTTTAAGGTGTTTACTCCACTGCAGTTCATGCTTTGCATGTAGATGCCTGGTCATGCAGGTTGTGCTAAGGTTCAGAACGTTAATGCCTCGCTTCAGGATCTGATGGCACAGCGTGCAAACCACTCGGGTCTTGTCGTCAGCACATTGTTTAAAGAAGTGCCATGCCAGGGAACTCCTTGAAGCTGCCTTATTTGGTGCTCGGTCCCTGGTGGCGGTGGCCAGTATCAGGCGAACTCTCTTGGCGGCGGCTGTTCTGCTTTTGCCCCCTGCTCCTCTTTTGCTACGCTGTTGGCTCGGTCTCACCACTGCCTTTTCCTCTGAACTATGAAAGTCAGTGGCACGACCTTCATTCCATGTGGGTCTAGGACCTCATCGTCCCCTGCATCGTCTTCCACACAGTCTTCCTCCCTGACCTCCTGTTCGGTCTGCACAATGCAGAAAGACGCAGCAGTTGGCACCTGTGTTTCATCATCATCAGAGACGTGCGGACTCCGATGAGGTGGTATTCCCATGTCCTCATCATCAGGAAACATCAGTGGTTGTGCATCAGTGCATTCTATGTCTTCCACCACTGGGGAAGGGCTAGGTGGATTTCCTTGGGAAACCATGCCAGCAGAGTCTTCAAACAGCATAAGAGACTGCTGCATAACTTGAGGCTCTGACAGTTTCCCTGATATGCATGGAGGTGATGTGACAGACTGATGGGCTTGGTTTTCAGGTGCCACCTGTGCACTTTCTGCAGAAGACTGGGTGGGAGATTATGTTGTGAACATGCTGGATCCACTGTCGGCCACCCAATTGACTAGCGCCTGTATCTGCTCAGGCCTTACCATCCTTAGAACGGCATTGGGCCCCACCAAATATCGCTGTAAATTCTGGCGGGTACTGGAACCTGAGGTAGTTGGTTCACTAGGATGTGTGGCTGTGGCAGAATGGCCACATCCTCTCCCAGCACCAGAGGGTACACTAACACCACCACGACCGCGGTCCGCTGCCCCTTACTAGATGTTTTCCTCATTGTTAACGTTCACCAAGCACCACAATAAGGAATAAAATATTTGGCCCAATGTATTGATTTCAAATTTAGGCCTTTTTTTACAGGCACCTACCACTATCTGCCTATTTGTTTATGTAGCGTATTACACTAATCCAGGCACAGCAGTAACCACTGATTTAAGGGAATATCTCTTTTAGGGCTAGTATTTAGGCCCTGGATGAAAGGTATCCTTTATGGACAGATTTACACTTGGCCTGCAACAGCTGGGACACCAGATTCAGGGTATTGCTATATTGGCAGGTTAATTTCACCCCAGAACAAAATATATGTGTAAGCGGACACTATGAAATCGGTCCTGCAACTGTTTGGACACCAGATCCAGGGTATTGCTATATTGGCAGGTTAATTTAACCCCAGAACAAAATATATGTGTAAGCGGACACTATGAAATCTGGCCTGAAACTGTTTGGACACCAGATCCAGGGTATTGCTATATTGGCAGGTTAATTTAACCCCAGAACAAAATATATGTGTAAGCGGACACTATGAAATCTGGTCCTGAAACTGTTTGGACACCAGATCCAGGGTATTGCTATATTGGCAGGTTAATTTCACCCCAGAACAAAATATATGTGTAAGCGGACACTATGAAATCTGGCCTGAAACTGCTTGGACACCAGATCCAGGGTATTGCTATATTGGCAGGTTAATTTAACCCCAGAACAAAATATATGTGTAAGCGGACACTATGAAATCTGGCCTGAAACTGTTTGGACACCAGATCCAGGGTATTGCTATATTGGCAGGTTAATTTAACCCCAGAACAAAATATATGTGTAAGCGGACACTAAGAAATCGGTCCTGCAACTGCTGGGACACCAGATCCAGGGTATTGCTATATTGGCAGGTTAATTTAACCCCAGAAAAAATATATGTGTAAGCGGACACTATGAAATCTGGCCTGAAATTGTTTGGACACCAGATCCAGGGTATTGCTATATTGGCAGGTTAATTTAACCCCAGAACAAAATATATGTGTAAGCGGACACTATGAAATCGGTCCTGCAACTGCTGGGACACCAGATCCAGGGTATTGCTATATTGGCAGGTTAATTTCACCCCAGAAAATAATCTATCCTTTGCCAGACAGCAGACAGTATTATACTTGTCTAGCCAAAGCTGGAACACCAGATTTAGGGGATTGGTATTTGGGCAATTGTATTTAACCCTTAATAAAATATAGAAATTGCTGTCCTGAGTTTCTAGGGGTGACAATTAGCACAGCCAAGCCCCTGATGTAGGATATAGCAAAAAAAACTAGTATTGATGGATTGATGGACTTGGTGGCAGCTTCTTCTGGTGCACCACAAGTCACAAAATGGCCGCCGATCAACCCAGAAAATAAGTGACAGAAAAACGCTCTGTGCAGCCTAAAAACCAGTGAGCAAGTAACTAGCAGAAGTTCAAGGATTCTCAGCTGTAGATCGATCCATTCATTGGGTGCTGTTGCTGACTTTAACCTGCCTAATCTCGCCCTGACAGAAGCTGCGTCCTCTCCCTACACTAGTAAGAGCAGTGTGACGTGCGGAGCTACGTGACTCCAGCTTAAATAGAGGCTGGGTCACATGCTGCACTTGTCCAATCACAGCCATGCCATTAGTAGGCATGGCTGTGATGGTCTCTTAGGCTGGGGACACACCTAGGCGTTTCTGAATCGCGCGTATGACGCGCGTTTTACGCACGTTTTTTTATGCGCGATTTGTCACTAAGAAACGCGCGTCATACGCGCGATTCATTGATTCTCCCCTATGGCAACATTGTCCATAGGCGCGTTAAAACGCCCAAAAGAAGCTCATGTACTTGTTTGGGCGTTGGGCGTTTTACAGCGCGCTCAAACGCGCTGTAAAACGCCCAAATGTGAACCATGCCCATAGGGATGCATGGCTTTTCACATGTTGAGCGCTTTTCAGCGCGCTTGAACGCGCTGAAAACGCTCAGGTGTGTTCTCAGGGTTAGGGCAAGAAGTAAAACGTTAGCTGATTGGCTGCTGTGCAGCCCTTCAGAAAGCGGGAAGTATCGACGAACACCGAACCCGAACCCGAACTTTTTGAAAATGTCCGGGTTCGGGTCCGGGTCCCGGACACCCCAAAATTCGGTACGAACCCTATCGATGCTTGAACTGTTCGCTCAACACTATTAGGGACCAGTGCTTATAGGGGAAGACTTTGGCAAACTACTGAGTGACCAGAAGAAGATGCTGAGACGGAGATACTATACAATATACCCTGGATCACCAGCCTTTGACCAGGGTACTAGCCTTCTAAAGAGAGAGGGATAGTTTTTCATACCTTTCCTCAGCAAAACCCTTCTTCTGCCAGGAAGGAGACTGGAGAAGTCAGCCTTATGCCTCACCTGTATTGTTTTGCACCTGACTTCCTCCAGTAAAGAAGCACCCTGGTTTAGTACAAACCTGACTCTCTGGAATTATTTCACATTGGGGTGCACCAGGCCTTACCATCCCTTCCGGAAAGCAGCAACACATGGGGACACCTCGGCGGTGTCCAGGGAACCCAGCGTAGCGTTGAAGCCACCCCAAACCTGACACCGGTCCAAACGGACTAAGTTGTATTCTGCCAGTGTCCAAAACATCATGCAGTATTTGTCTAAAGGAACCAAACCTGGAATTAGGCTACTGTTCTGTACAGCTGTTGCTGCTGCTACTGCTGCCTCTATCGTGCCGCCGCTGCCATCGTGCCATTGCTGCAACCTTCCAACCACCATGTTTTGTATAGCTGTTGCTGTCTATCACACCATTGCCACCTTCATGCAACTGCTGCAATCTGTCAACCATCATGTTCTGTATGGATGCTGCTGCCTCCATCATGCCAACTTCGCCATCATGCCACTGCTGTGACTTACTAACAACTCCCTGCTTCACTGTTCTGCTGAGATCCGGCACTCCCTCAGGTCACAGATCACATGGCTGGCTGTGGGAGGAGCACCAAAGGCCAGGGAAAAGCCTCTTGCATAACCAACAGCGTTTTGTGTGTGGGAGCGCGCCATCAGGCAAGTAGGTAAGTATTCATGTTTTTTTTTCCTTTCATGTAGCTGGAGAGGGCTCTGGGGGCCATAAGGAGGACATTACTCTGTGAGGGGGCACAAAAGTGGGCATAACTACACTGAGGGAGCACATATCTGGACATAACTACAGTGAGTGGGCATATATCTGGGCATAACTACAGTGAGGGGGTACAAACTGGGCATACTTACTGTGAGGGGCACAAAGAAGGGCATAACTACAGTGGGGGACATAAGGAGCACATAACTATTGTGAAGTGACCACAATGTGGACATAAACTACTGTGAGGGGGGCACATTGTGGACCTTTATGCTGTAATGGAGGCACAATGTGGGCTTTAGTACTGTGTGGTAGCACTAAGGCGAAATGCCCTAGATTACACTGTTATACATTGGGATAACTAGGTCTTACAGTGCCAGCACAACGCCCCTCGTAAGTATTTACTAAGTGCAGTCAACATCCCTTCCTTATGTGTTTATTCTTTTGCTTTGTCACCACAAGGACCTTGTTCCTGATCCAGAGGACATCAATCCGACATGGCAGCGACACCCTGGATTAGGTAGCCATGTACCCTATGATAGATTTTATTATTTGGGGCAGGGTGAGTATAGTTATGCATTGGGCAGAGTGAGAGGAATGGCTTAGTGTAAAAAAAATTGCCGTGGCATGCTACCAGCGACGCCTGACTACCTCCTCTTTATGTAAATTTAAGTCAGGGTGGGGTCGGTGTGCAAATCTGAATCCTTGCCCCTGGTGCAGGAAAGCCAAGCTACACTTCTGCAGAATGATTTGGCTGCTACAGTAGCCCCACTGCCTAAGCTACTGTTTCTCCTCAATGCTAATCCCCCACGGCCACCACTATTAACGTAAAGCATCTGTTCCTACTACCACTACTAATACTATTACTACTACTGCCCATAGACAACTATTCTACTACCTTGTATGATGCAGCTTCAGCCGCCATTACTATTATTGCTGCATGCCACTATATCCGTACCCTTTCCACATCCACACAGCACTGCTGCTGCTCCCAATTAAAAGGGAGAATTTTTTAGGCTTGTTCGTAATGAGCCACTTTTTCTTCTGACAATTAACACTTGTGCGTATTATTATTTTATCCCATAACACCAGGTGTTTAAAGAGGTTTTCCGGGTTTAGTGCTGAACCTGAATATAACCTCTTCTTTACTCATTTACTATGTATGAGTGGAGAATAGGAGCATTTCCTTGCTCTGATCTTCTCTCTTACCCTGCGCTGCATCGCTACTAGTAGTGCCTGCCTCTAAAACAGCCTAGATCAGCACTATAGACTTGCCATTTGGGCCAATGATGTCATTGGGTTTTATGAAAAACACAAGTTTTCCTAAAAATTCCTAGGAGACTTAAGGGTGCTATATACCAATTTGCAGGGCAATTGGAGAAACTTCAGTTCAGTCTGAATCATTTTGGGTCTGAACTGAACTTTTTAAAAAATTCGGCAACCAAACCAAATATTTAATGGTTCACTCATCTTTAATGCATTTACAGTACATCAGAAAATATGGCATATCATCTGAATGTGAACAGCATATTTATGAAGTCCCTCTCACTTTTCATCATATTTGCATCATACTGAAAAAGGTTGGCAGGATGTAACTGTATCACTCTGTGCAATCGATTTACTAAGATTGGAAGCTTGGTACATTACTTTCTCAGGCTGGCCCTCCATTCTCACAGTGTGCCTTACTTAGCGAATATCCCCCACTGTGTTTATGCTTATCTTCATATGTGTTGTGCGCTACATCCATTATGTATCACTTTTGACATATTTTTTCATATTTCCACTAATGAGCCCTACAGTAGCAGTTCTACACCAGTTCCCTAAACCCCTCACTTTCCACAGCCTTATCGTACAATCCTAATTCTATGCTGAAATCAAATTCGCTTGCGCTGTAATAAACCATTTTTCTTCCCTGTACGTTGTTCCTGGTAAAACAGTGCTCTTAGCTGTTCCCAGGAGAGTAACAGCCTGTTTATAGAGGAGACCTCATCCGATGCATGTTAATTCCTCTTCTCTCTTGATAAAGTGAATGCGGGGTGTGATGACGGCTGCTCTCTTGTGAAGGATGACGCCGTGTCTGTGTGAACGCCTGTCTGATTGAATCCTGTGTGCTCACAATCTGCCAGCCCAGTCTGAGCAGGACAAATTAAACCCGTTGACTCAAGGAGCAGACACAGAGATGGGAGCTGCATGCTAACATCTCCTCTCGCTGGCACGCTCATTTCAACCAAGCAAAACATTTGCATTCTGAGGGGAAATGTGTGTCTGAAAACCAAACTGCCGAAAGATTTTTTTACCCACCGCTTTCTTCCAAATCAGACTTAGGAATTGGGTTCCTTCATAGTTATTTTACTATGTAGGATAAGCAGGAGTCAAAACTGATGGACATGGGTATATACACAAATCAAATATTAATGCAAAGATATGCAGGCTGTAATTCTTAAAACTGTATATCTTACCTAGCCACAGAAGAAGCAGTTATGCTGGCAGAAGAGCAAATATCTGCTGGTAATTCATAAAATGATTAACAGCATTCTTAAAGAGGAAGTGTCACCACTTCTGACATGTCTGCTTTAATAAATTATTGTATTTCTCATAATATACCAATTCTAGAGCATCCATTCTTATGGCCTCGTGCTATGCCATTCTTCTCCTATTTCTACTAGAGGTTTCTGAATGAATCTCTAACTGGGTGTTACCACTTGAGGGTGTTTTTCCCTGAAGAGTCTCACATTGTACTATCAGTGCTGCTAGTGTCAGACTTTGTAGGGACACACTCCCCAACTGGTAAAGCCCAGATGGACCTTTATGCAGTCTGTTGGCAATTTATTCAGAAACTTCTAGTAGAGATAATAGAGGAATACGACAACATATATTTATACGAAAAGATGCTCCCGATTTGTTATTGTATGGGGGAATAAAGGTAATGTAGTTGATAAAACAGACATGTCAGGAGAAACGTGTAAAAAAAAAGTGGAAGGAGTGGCTACAAAGACCTGTCATGTCTGGGCCGGTTGCCAGGACAACAGGGCAAGGCTTCCTGATGCAGTAAAGCCAGCCAATCAGAGGCTGCGCTGACACGTCTAGTGCACTGATGTCATCAGTCATGTGACACCAGATGTGTCACATGACCAGGAAGTGTGGCCTATTTTAGCAGGCAATCTTCTGGCCACAGGTTGCCAGTGGTTGGTGTCTTCTCCGATGATATCCTCACTAGCATTCTTTCCCTTATCCTGACTCTCCTGGTTTTCTGAGCCTGCTTGGTCCTTGACCTCTGATTCTTGGCTGACAATTTGTGGCTTGGTATAATTTCTGATTTACCCTGACTGCGCTCCTGGTTTGGACTCCTGTTTTTGATTTTGGCTCTGTTTTATTGGTTCTGATTCGATTTTTCCATGTTTGACCTGGCTAGTTTGTTCCGCTTGTATCATAGTGTGGTCGTCAATTTCACACTAGGTTCTTTCTCCTTTTGGCCCCAGAACTTATCTAGGCCGCTAGTTGTTAGCCGCTGCCTAGGGAGGATCGTGCAAGTAGGTAGGGACAGTGGTGGTGGTGTAGAAATCCAGTAGGGCTTACTACATAAGGGTGCAGCCACAAGGTCAGCCAAAATCAGAAGAGAATCACAAACAGAGACAAAATACAGTATAATAGACAGATACAACTTCTCTTTTTTAATTCACTCCTGGTTTTGGCTTCAAAAACTGTATCAGGAAACCTGACCGTGAAGCATATTAGAAAATTGCCCATCTTCCAATAAAAAAAAATGATTGAAATATTAGGAAACTCCATAACGCTCCATTTCAGTGCATTTCACCCACATATATACTGGAGAGTGAATCTGGATCGCACATCCTCAACACTATGCTTTTGATGTAATGACTGTCTCAGCATGATTACGTGGCATATCCGCCCAATTTGTAATACATAGTATGCTGTGCATAAGAGGCATTAGTATACAGTTTGATCAAAGAGCATAGGCCCACTTTCCGCGACAAGGAAGCCTCTGCAAGTGGGAAACTACTCTAACCTATAAATGGCGCAGCCGTGCGCGGCGACCACCGGCACCCCAGCACCGCACCAGCAGCAGACAGCGGGACCCAGGAGCCACACAGCAACCCCACTGTGCAGCAAAGCCTCCTTGGCTCTGGGACCCACCGCCCCGCCAGCACAGCACTGAGGCAGCGATGGCAGATACGCAGTACTGCACCATGTGAACGAGTGCAAAGAGCTCACCCAGTCACGACCCTCAGGAAATGCATCTGAGAGATAGTAGGAGTTTATAAACCCCTTGTAGCTAAGGCTAATTAAAAACACCTAGTCCAAATGGGGAGGAGTGCTGACCCCAGAGGGGGAAAAGAGAATAGATAATTACAATATATACTGGAGAGTGAATCTGCACATCCTCAACACTATGCTTTTGATGTAATAGTGTTGAGGATGTGCGATCCAGATTCACTCTCCAGTATATATCGTAACATTTCACCCACATACTTCCAATTAAGGAGCCATTGCAACGGGCACCTCCCCCCAGGGCCTTACTATATAATGCGTCCCAGGTGTAGGAATTGCCGAGTGGTATGTTGCGGCCTACAATGTCTCTTAGGCCTCTTGCACACAAACTTTTTTTTATCAGTGTTTTGCTGGCTGTTTTTAACGGATCCGTTTTCCGTTTTTGCTTCCGTTTTGTTTCTGTTTCGGTTCCGTTGTTCCGTTCCGCTTTTCCGTTTGGCATATACAGTATACAGTAATAACATTGAAAAAATTGGGCTGGTCTTAACATTTTCAATAGGTGGTTCCGCAAAACGGAACGGATACGGAAGACATACGGATGCACTTCAGTATGCTTTCTGTTTTTTTTGCAGACCCATTGACTTGAATGGAGCCACTGAACGTGATTTGCGGACAAGAATAGGACATGGTCTATATTTAAACGGAACAGAAAAAACGGAAAAACGGAAACGGAAGGCATACGGAGACACTTCAGTATTTTTTGCAGACCCATTGAAATGAATGGTTCAGTATACTGTCAGTATACTGAACTGAAAAAACTGCCAGTATACGGTCCGCAAAAAACGTTCGTGTGCAAGGGGCCTTATTGTGTGTCGCTGTGCTCCTACCTGGACACTGCTGAACCCCAGGCTTTAGCTCCGAAGCAATAAATAGGGGGAATAATTGAGGGGTAAAATAATAACTTGAGTCCAGACCTTGAGATGAAGTTCAATGGCAGCTTTACTTTGAATAAACGTTCATCAGAAACAATCTTCAAGCTTTGTCTTGGGCCGAGCAGGCTTTAGCATGAAACTGGCAGGCAAACTCCACTCTGCTATATCTGTTTCTCTCTGCGTCTGCTGTACTAACAGGCTGGCTGTATAAGGCCTCTTTTACACGGGCGTCATGTTTGACGCCCGGATAAGAGGCGGGTGCGTTGCGGGAATATGTGCGTTGTTCCCGCGCGGGTGCAAACGTTTTCAACGCGCGTGAGAAAAAACGCCATGTTTGGTACCCAACCCGAAGCCGGACTTCATCACTGAAGTCCGGTTTCGGGTATACTGGAGAATTTATTATTTCCCCTTATAACATGGTTATAAGGGGAAATAATAGCATTCTTAATAAAGAATGCATTGTAAAATGAAGTGGAAGGGTTGTAATAATCAAAGTTAACTTACCTTAGCCACTTGATCGCGTAGTCGCGATCTGTCCTCTCTTTCCCTGCAGCATCTCTGATCTAAAGGACCTGTGATGACGTCACATCACATGGTCCAATCACATGGTCCATCACCATGGTAAAATGGACCATGTGATTGGACCATGTGATGTGACATCATCACAGGTCCTTTCAGATCATCGATGCTGCAGGGAAAGAGAGGAGAGATCGCGGCTACGCGATCAAGTGGCTAAGGTAAGTTAACTTTTATTATTTTTAACCCCTTCCTCTTCATTTCACAATGCATTCTTTATTAAGAATGCTATTATTTCCCCTTATAACAATGTTATAAGGGGAAATAATAGAGATTGGGTCCCGTTGCTAAGCAACAATGCGGGAAAATCGCAACGCATCCGCACTTGGTTGCGGATGCTTGCGATTTTCCCGCAGCCCCATTAACTTCTATGGGGCCTGCGTTGCATGAAAAACGCAGAATATAGAACATGCTGCGATTTTCACGCAACGCAGAAGTGTTGCGTGAAAATCACCGCTCATGTGCACAGCCCCATAGAAATGAATGGGTCCGGATTCAGTGCGGGTGCAATGCGTCCTCCTCAAACTCGCCCGTGTGAAAGAGGCCTAACTCAGCTTCTTCTGTATGCTACATTTCACTTTGTAGTTAGATTTATGGTTATGCCAGGGAACATTCCTTCTGGCTCCTTAGGCTTCAAGCTTTGGCCTCTATGGCCAACATAGCTTAACCACTTAATCCCCCCTAGCTTAAACACCCTTAATGACCAGGCCACTTTTTACAATTCTGCACTACACTACTTTCACCGTTTATTGCTCGGCCATACAACTTACCACCCAAATGAATTTTACCTCCTTTTCTTCTCACTAATAGAGCTTTCATTTGGTGCTATTTCATTGCTGCTGACATTTTTACTTTTTTTGCTATTAATCAAAAATTACCGAAATTTTTGCAAAAAAATGACATTTTTCACTTTCTGTTTGAAAATTTGTCAAATAAAACTACATTTCTCAACAAATTTTTCTCAAAATTTATTGTTCTACATGTCTTTGATAAAAAAAATGCAATAAGTGTATATTTATTGGTTTGGGTAAAAGTTATAGCGTTTACAAACTATGGTGCAAAAAGTGAATTTCCGCACTTTGACTTTCTGAGCACCTGTCCTGTTTCCTGACGTACTACAATGCCCAGACAGTAGAAACGTCCCATAAATGACCCCATTTCGGAAAGTAGACACCCTAAGGTATTCACTGAGGGGAATAGTAAGTTCATGGAAGTTTTTATTTTTTGTCACAAGTTAGCGGAAATGTTTTTTTTTTTCAAAAATTTCATTTTCCGCAAACTTGTGATAAAAAATAAAAACTTCCATGAACTCACTATGCCCATCAGCGAATACCTTAGGGTGTCTACTTTCCGAAATGGGGTCACTTGTGGGGTATTTTTACTGCCCTGGCATTTTAGGGGCCCCTAAAGCGTGAGAATCCAAATGCGTAAAAATGCCCTGTGAAATCCTAAAGGTACTCATTGGAATTTGGGCCCCTGTGCGCATCTTGGCTGCAAAAAAGTGGCACACATGTGGTATCACTGTACTCAGGAGAAGTAGGGCAATGTGTTTTGGGGTGTATTTTTACATATACCCATGCTGGGTGAGAGAAATATCACTGTAAATTGAAAACTTTGTATACATTTTTTAAAAAAGTTGTCGTTTACAGCGGTATTTATCACACAAAGTATGGGTATATATAAAAATACACCACAAAAGTCATTGCCCTACTTCTCCTGAGTACGGCGATACCACATGAGTGACACTTTTTTGCAGCCAAGATGCGCAAGGGGCCCTAAACCAATGAGTACCTTTAGGATTTCACAGGGCATTTTTACGCATTTTATGAGTACCTTTCAGGAGGGCATTTTACGCATTTTTCTTCTCACGCTTTAGGGCCCCTAAAATGTCCTCACATGTGACCCACTTTAGAAAGAAGACACCCTAAGGTATTCTGTGAGGGGCATGGTGAGTTCATACAAGATTTTTTTTTTTGGCACAAGTTAGCGGAATTTGATTTTTTTGTTTTTTCACACAAAGTCTCCCTTTCCGCTAACTTGTGACAAAAATTCAATCTTTCATGGCCTCAATATGCCCTCAGAGAATACCTTGGGGTGTCTTCTTTCCAAAATGGGGTCACATGTGAGGTTTTGTACTGCTCTGGCATTTGAGGGTCTCCGCAATCATTACATGTATGGCCAGCATTAGGAGTTTCTGCTATTCTCCTTATATGGAGCATACAGGTAATGAGATTTTTTTCTGTTCAGCCTCTGGGCTGAAAGAAAATGAACGGCACAGATTTCCTCATTCGCATCGATCGATGTGGATGAAAAAATCTCTGCCAAAAATATGCAAAAAATAGAGGGCCTGGCGATTGCCAGGACATAGGGGCTCCGCCCAAACATCCATACCCACTTCAGCTCCTATGTCCTGGCAAACGTGATTTCTCCATTCACATCGATCAATCGATCGGTGTGGAGGAAGACATCTTTGCCAGATTTTTGATACAAAGTGTTTGCCAAAGCATATGAACTCCAACACCTCTCCTCAGCTCACATGCCAGGGCAAACGTACCTGTCCTGCAGAGGAGAAATCTCGTCTTGCAGCGCCGCATACACCGACTTCACGTGTCTTCTGACAGCAGCGCAATGCTTCTCTCAGAATTCACATCAGTGCTGCGGCGTTTTCATCGGTTGGTCCGTTGATCTACCTGGAAAATAAAGGGTGGTTAGGGGAAAAAAAAAAGAAAAAACAGGCAGCAGGCACATAACTTGAACGTTGCAAACTTTATAAAACATGAATAAAACCTGAACATGAAAAAAAACGGAACTTTTAAAACCTGAACTAACTCAAGATTTTTTTTTCTTGCTACCTGTTTAATTTTTTTCTTTTTTAACCATTTCACTCTTTATTTTCCTAGTAGAAACCTCTCCTTTCCCATGGGACAATGTGTAAAGTGTAAATCACACAGAGATGGTGAGAAGTACACTATACACGTTATCCCAAGTGAAAGGAGAGGTTTCTACCGTTTCACACTTCTGCTGTAGCACACCAGCACCATCCCTATGTGTTAGGGTCTCTCAAAACCTAGTATCCTGAGAGACCCTTGAGCCGGATTGTAAAACTACCTGTGTCCTGCAATCCCTAGGTCCTTAAGTGTACCTGAGTGTGGTACTTCCGGAAACACTCCCTAGGCATAGGGCAGGGTGGTCAGGACAGTCAGGACAGAAATAACGGGTGTCACGCCTTATTCCACTCCTGCTACAGACACGACATCTTTTCGGGGTGGCGGTTGGGTTGAGGTACCAGGCACAACGCTAGGGAAGTGCCGCCGTGTAGACGGCTAACTACACTGGTGGATGGGGCCACGGAACCTCCTGGATACAGGAGTTCCGAAATGATCTCTTCCTGAAATTTGAGGAAGGATCCTGTTCTCACAGCCTTACTGTAGAGAACGTAACTATTATAGGCAGCCAATTGAAATAAATATACAGACACCTTCTTATACCAGCGTCTGGTGCGCCGGAAATCAAATACGGGCCAACATCTGGTCGTTGAAGTCCACCCTCCCATGTGGAGGTTATAGTCGTGGACCGAGAGGGGCTTTTCAACGACACTGGTTGCCCGCTCAATTTGGACTGTCGTGTCTGCGTGAATGGAGGAGAGCATGTAAACGCCATGCTTGTCTCTCCATTTCACCGCGAGCAGTTCTTCGTTACACAATGCAGCCCTCTGCCCCCTTGCAAGTCTGGTGGTAATGAGCCGTTGGGGAAGCCCCGGCGACTAGGTCGCGCGGTGCCACAGCAGCCAATCTGTTCTAGGAACAAATGCTTGAAGAGGGCCACACTTGTGTAAAAGTTGTCCACGTAAAGATGGTACCCTTGCCGAATAAGGGTGACACCAAGTCCCAGACTATCTTCCCACTGCTCCCCAGGTAGTCAGGGCAACCGACCGGCTCCAGGGTCTGATCTTTCCCTCATAGATCCGAAATTTGTGCGTATAGCCTGTGGCCCTTTCACAGAGCTTATACAATTTGACCCCATACCGGGCGCGCTTGCTTGGGATGTACTGCTTGAAGCCAAGGCGCCCGGTAAAATGTATTAGGGACTCGTCTACGCAGATGTTTTGTGCAGGGGTATACAAATCTGCAAATTTCAGGTTGAAATGGTCTATGAGGGGCCGAATTTTGTGGAGCCGGTCAAAAGCTGGGTGGCCTCTGGGACGGGAGGTGGTGTTGTCACTAAAGTGCAGGAAATGCAGGATGGTCTCAAAACGTGTCCTGGACATGGCAGCAGAGTACATGGGCATGTAATGAATTGGGTTCGTGGACCAATATGACCGCAATTCATGTTTTTTGTAATGCCCATGTTGAGGAGAAGGCCCAGAAAAGTTCTAAGTTCGGAAACTTGACTGGTTTCCACCGGAAAGGCTGGGCATAGAAGCTTCCCGGGTTGTCGGCTATAAATTGAGTGGCATACCGATTTGTTTCTGCCACGACTAAGTCATAGAGCTCCGCAGTGAAAAACAGCTCAAAAACCCCAGCGCCGATCCTATCTGAGCTGTTTCCACCCGAACTCCTGACTGGGCGGTGAAAGGGGGAACTACTGGTGCGGCTGAAGTTGGGGGCTGCCAATCAGGATTTGCCAGCACCTCAGGGACTCTAGGGGCTCTACGGGCCTGTCTTTGCGGTGGCTGCGACGGGAAACTACTGCACGTGCCACCGTACCAGCTTCAACTGCCCTTCTGGTGCTCGCCACTTCACCATGTTGTACGGCAGTGCTGGTACTAGGTCCAGGACGGGCTGCGCTGCTGGTGTATGCCTCACCACGTAATCCGGCAGCGCCAGCCCCACTCTGCTGCCCTTGAAGCGGATCCTGCGCAACCTGCGGTCTAGCAACACGGGGCCGGGTACGCCTGGTTCTATCAGGGACCTCCACCTCCTCGTCAGAACTTTGGGTCAGACTGCCACTGCTTTCTACAGGTTCATATTCTGACCCGCTAGATTCGTCAGATGAGGGTTCCCATTCCTCATCCGACTGGGTCAGAATCCTGTAGGCCTCTTCAGAGGAATACCCCTTGTTTGACATTTGGGCGTCTAAATTTGGGGGTATTCCTGAGACTACCCAAGAAAAAAGCAAGCCTGTCTTACAAATGGGAGTGTAGCGAAGTACAGAAGCCGCTGCGATTGATAAAAAGATCAAAACTGATTTTTTATCGCCACAGCGCTTATGAAGTGATTGTGCAGTGATACAAAAAAAATTTTTTGTCACTGCGGCGGGCGGGCGTGGGTGAACGCGGGTGGGTGCGACCGATCAGGTCTGATCGGGCAAACACTGCGTTTGGGGTGGAGGGCGAACTAAAGTGACAGTAATACTATTATAGATCTGACCGTGATCAGTTCTGATCACTTACAGATACTATAAAAGTACAAACGCTGATTAGCGGCACGCTAATCAGCGAATCAGTGACTGCGGTGCGGTGGGCTGGGCGCTAACGCTAACTACCTACCAAAGGGACCTAAACTAACCTAAACCTAACAGTCAATACTGGTGAAAAAAAAAGTGACAGTTCACAAGTGACACTGATCACTTTTTCCCTTTCACTATGTATTGACAGGTGATCAAGGGGTTAATTATAGGTGATCAGGGGGTGATCAGGGCCTGATATGTAGTGATTGGTGCACTTACTTGGGATCTGTGCTCTGTGCTGGGTCCAACCGATGAAAAGGACCCAGCACATGGCACAGATCCCTTATAAAACACACATATTTGTAAATATGACTTATATCGCCTATTTCCATAGGCGATTTTGAAAATCACCAGCCTGCCAGCGCTGATCATTGGCTGGCAGGCTGGTGACGAACTTGTCCTGAGCCCGGCGGTGCGTTCCATTTGCGTTCCACCGGGCTCAGGAGCGCGTCATCTCGCGTCTTGCGAGATGACGCGCGGGCGCGTCAAGGAGGAATGAACCGACCGCCCGCAGGACGCAATCCTGCGTGAGGCGGTCGGAAAGAGGTTAAGGTGCTCAGGCTGGTATGGGCACGTCCAGCAGAGATGTGCCCCTGCACACCGTTCCCCTAGCTGGAGTCAACTAGACTAACTCTAACTGGTCCCCACCCTTCCTGAAGGAAGTAGGACAAGCCAACTGCTCTCCAGAGGGGGTTTAGAAGGGAATGGTAAGTTCCATTCTATCTACATGAAGCTCTGCCATGTTTGCTGCCACATGCTGGTGAACCAAGCACATTACATGAACAGTTACATAACATTAGAAATGCACAGTGTGGAGAACCTGGAATAAATACACAAGATGACATTCTGTTAGCTCATTTAGGAGAGTAGCACGGTGTAGGAGTGGTAACACCACTCTGGGGTGATACACTATGAGGTAGTGCTGTGTGTGCAAAAGCGTTGCAGAGGGACGCTATGGAGATTTTAATATTTTAAGAATTTTTCAGTAAAAGTTTAATTTTATAATATTGGTACTGAACTTTATACATTTTTTCACATTCTTTATTTTATACCTGGGGTCCAAGGGATGGTCCTACCTGCCCCTAATGCTGCTGCAAGGAATACTTACAAGTGTTCTTCCGGGTGAGCTGTGTTGTTTCTTTCTTTATATTGAATTGATGTTTGTATGAATGTTCATTCCCAATAGTTGGCCCGGTAATCAATTCACTAGTCTGTTGCTCCTCCTAAAAAACTAAGGCCGAGTTCACGCTTCAGTTATTTGGTCAGTTAATGTGACGGCCGAACATCAGCTGGGACATTTCGCGAACACGTGTTCGCAATCAAATGTTCGTGAACACCGCGTTCGCGGCAGGCCCCCATTGACTTGAAAAACCTTCAGGTCATATTTGCAGCCACCAAATACTTACTAGAAGTGCATAAATAGTCCCACAACATGGACAGTGACATACATTGGCAAAAATTCCCACAAAAAATATGTATTTTAATCAGGGGCCATTTTTATGCGTCTTAAAGGGAAACTCTCAAAAATGTGCCCTGCTGGAGCCGAGCCAAATTTTATTTTAGGCCACGGGAGTATAGGCCCATAAAATTAGGCATTCATCTGATAGAGAATTACTTTTGATTATGTGGCTGGAGGCAGGGCCGGCTCCAGGTTCATGTGGGCCCTTGGGCGATAAATCCCAGTGGGCCCCCTTGAGACATTTCTGTACATTTACATGTCCCTCTGTGGCTCCCACACTGTATAATGACCACTAGTGTCCCCTATACAGTATAATGACCACTAGTAACCCTTCACACTGTATAATGACCCCCCAATGCCCACAAACACGTAAAATGACCCCAGTGGCCCCACACACAGTATAATGACCCCACAGTGGCCCTCCATTTAGAATAATAACACCCAGACGCCGCCATTCAGAATAATGACCCCCAGTGGCCCCACACACAGTATAATGACCCCACAGTGGCCCTGCATTCAGAATATTAACACCCAGACGCCGCCATTCAGAAAAATGACCCCCAGTGGCCCCTACACTGGGGGTCATTATACTGTATGGTGGTCACTGGGGGTCATTATATTGAATGGGGACTCTGGTGGTCAGCATACTGAATGGAGGGTCATTGGGGATCATTATACTAAATGGAGGGCAGCTGTTGCTGCCTACTCCGAAATCTCAAATGTCAGTGGTGGTGAAGGTGACAATGATGACGTGTCGATGGATGTCACGTGGGTGCCCACAAGAGAGGAGGAGGAGGGTAGTTCAGAGGAGAGACAGAGCAGCAGAGAGGAGGAGAAAGAAGAGAAGCAGGCAGAGCTCACAGGGCACAGGATGCAAAAAGCAGGCTGCAAATGCATCTGGAGCGATCTATCCACCATGCACAGTCAATTCTGGCACTCCAAGGACACCGGCACATGGCTCCGCAGTGTGGGCTTTTTAACGTGTCAGCTGCTGACAATAGCGTTGCCATCTGCAACCTGTGTTGTCAATGCATAAGTCGCGGTAAGCCCAACACTCACCTAGGGACGACTGCCTTAAGAAGGCACCTGGCCTCCCATCACCGAGCCTAGTGGGAGAAATGCTGTCAGAACCCACAAAGCCACACTCCCGGTTCTCCACGTCCTGCCTCTTCTCCTTCTCCTCTCTCCTCCTATTTGTCCTCCACTCCACCTTCCACCGTGCCATCGGCGCGCTCATCTGGCAGAAGACAGGCTTCCGTGGCCCAAATGTTCGAGTGTAAAAGTTGATGATGCCGGATAACCCTCTTGCCCAACGGCCGACCGCTGGCTTGTCGGAACTGTTAGCTCGCCAACTACTGCCATATAAACTGGTGGACTCGGAGGCCTTTAAAAATGTATGGCTATTGGTACACCGCAATGGAAGGTCCCCAGAAGGAAATATTTCTCCCAGAAGGGCATCCCAGAGCTATATGGCCACATTCAGCGGCAAGTGAATATGTGTCTGGCACACAGTGTCGGTGCCAAGATCAGTACTTCTGACCACAGATATGTGGTCTAGCAAACACGGGCAGTGAAGGTACATCATTTTACTGCCCACTGGGTGAACCTTCTTACGGCCGTCAAGCATGTAACCCATGGCTCCCGTGTGGATTTGGTGTTACCACCAAGGAATGCATGCAGGCCTGCCTCTTCTTCTCCTCCTCCTACTCCATCCTCTGTCTCCTCCTCAGCTGACACCTTCTTTTCCACTGCTACTGGCACTTCCGCTGCCCCCCAAGCTTCCCAGAACCAATTGGACATCTCAGGTGAGACATTGCCAATAGAGTTGAGCGGACGCCTGGAAGTTTGGGTTCGCCGAGTTCGGCCGAACTTCCCCGCAAAGTTCGGGTTCGGGACCCGAACTTGACCCGAACTTGTTCCCGAACCCTGTTGAAGTCAAGGGAGACCCGTACTTTGGGGCACTAAAATTACTCTAAAAGAGTCATGGAAAGGACTAGAGGGCTGCAAAAGGCAGCAAAATTCTGGGTACCAAAAACTCTAAAGTTCGGGACGAACCCTAGTTGCCATGCTGTGCTGCGGCTGTTGTGCCTGGAAGCCAAGAGCCACACCGATCCTGCACTCCTTTTAGCTCTGCGGTCACAGGCCGATTAGTGGCTAACCCCGCTGAATTTGACAGTCGGTACAGTGGTGTGCGACAACGGTGCCAATCTTATGAGTGTGCTGAAACAGGGCAAAATGACACACGTCCTGAACTTAGTCATGCAGAAATTTGTTGCCAAATAATCTCTAGCCATTTTAGAAGATCTTACATTTCCAGGTCCTATGAATTCTGCAGCAGGACAGGTTCTGGGGAGCTTGGTTTCTTTTCAGCTCTCCAGTGGCTGCTCATGCGCAACGGATGAAGACTTCTGCTGCCAAATTATGAGATCATCACACTGGTCAGTCGCAGCCACGGCGCCATCAGTGACATCGTACCTTACGCCTTCTTTCTGGAGCATGCATTGCGTTGTGTCATTGATCAAGCTGTCAAAGAGCATGAGCTGGAAGATGAGGAAGTTGCAATGCCGAATGAATTCCCGGGGGGTGGGGCTACTCCATCTGAGACAAGTCAGCAAGAGTCTGATGAGGAGTCAGAGGAGGATGGTGGCTGGGGGAGGAGGAGGAGGAGCAAGAAGAGCAGGCTTTGAGGGGGACTTTAAACTTTTATTGGATCCTGGTATTGTCCGTGGCTGGGGGGAGGAGACTGAGGACAACATTCTCCTGGGCAATGAGCAGGAGCCATGGTGCTCAACCACTTCCAATTTAGTGCAAATGGGGGCCTTCATGCTCCAGTTGTTGAAGAGGGACCACCGTATAAAAAGCATAAAGGGCAAGGACCAGAACTGGGTGGCAACATACTTAGACCCCCGGTATCCACACAAAATGACATGTTACCAGCATCACAGAGGGCTAGCAGAATGCAGCATTTTCAGGCCTTACTGCGAGAGATGCTGCATTCTGCTGTTGCGGGTGCTGGCAGAGGAATTTTCACCCACAGCGAAACAGGTGTGGGTACCAATCCTACCACGCCTGCAAGAAAGGGCGGTTTGAAGATGTGTCGGTCACTCGGATATGAGATCATTCTTGCAGCCAACCCATCGACAGCCGCCCTCTGGATCCAGATTAAGGGAACACCTAGACCGACAGGTGTCCGACAACATTGGGTTAACGGCTGATGTGGACGCTCTGAGAAGCGAGGAACCCCTGGACTACTGGGTGTGCAGGCTTGACCTGTGGCCAGAGCTGGCACAATTTGCCATGGAACCCTTGGCTAGCCCTTCGTTGAGTGAACTGTCCGAAAGGACGTTCAGCACAGATGGAAGGATCGTGACCAATAAGCGCACTCGCCTAGATCACGACAGTGTAAACTACCTCACATTTCTAAAAATGAATGAGGCATGGATCCCGGAGGAATTCAACACCTGTGACGACCACGTGTAATTGAATTTCCTCATGCCAGCCCACACATATCCGCCACCACCCAGAACAAAGAATGGTCCTTGTCTTATGTATATACAGTATTTTCTGGAAGCAGGTATATCACAGGCCTCAATCAATATTTGGTGGAAACAGGTATATTGAATCCCTTAATCAGTATTTGGTAGAACCAGGTATATTGCAGCCCTCCCAATCAGTATTTTGTGGAAGCAGGTATATCAAACCCCTTAATCAATATTTTGTGGAAGCAGATATACCGCAGGCCTCAATCAATATTTGGTGGAAAAAGGTATATCAAACCCCTTAATCAGTATTTTGTGGAAGCAGGTATATCACAGGCCTCAATCAATATTTGGTGGAAAAAGGTACAGTATATCAAACCCCTTAATCAGTTTTTTGTTGAAACAGGTATATTGCAGCCCTCAATCAGTATTTTATGGAAGCAGGTATATCGCAGGCCTCAATCAATATTTGGTGGAAACAGGTATATCGAACCCCTTAATCCCTTTTTTGTGGAAGCAGGTAT
Organism: Bufotes viridis; assembly: GCA_033119425.1. NCBI lineage: Eukaryota > Metazoa > Chordata > Amphibia > Anura > Bufonidae > Bufotes > Bufotes viridis. The sequence goes on from CM065592.1 coordinate 75,101,664, forward strand.
ATTGTAGGTCTCAATCAATATTTGGTGGAAACAGGTATTTCAAACCCCTTAATCAGTATTTTGTGGAAGCATGTATATCACACCCCTCAATCAATATTTGGTGGAAGCAGGTATATCAATCCCCGTAATCAGTATTTTGTGGAAGCAGGTATATCATACCCTTCAATTATTTTTTTTACCACAACAGTTATATCACACCACCCTGTTTATTTAGGGCAACAGTTATATTGCAGCCCTCAATCAGTATTTTGTGGAAGAAGGTATATCACACCCGTTGCAATTAGTTGTTCCAATAGCGTTTGTCCCTCTACATAGCTGCGGTATCGCAGCAGAACCGCACACAACTGCTGAACAATACAAATGCACTAATATACTTTCTATGTTGGAAAGTATATTACAAGTATTTCACACCCCTTAGTATATCGCACCTATCGATAGCATACCTATACCAGTCCTTAAATGGACTTTTGTGGCCCTATTAGCTAGTGTTTGGTGTCCCCAACAGCCTGTCCCTGCTCCACAAACCAACCTCTCCCTACACTGGCAAAACACAGAATGTAAAATGGCTGTCAGATCGGGTTCTGTTATAGGGTGGGGGTGTGTCCATGTGCTGAAACATCTCAATTGGCAGTCCTGTCCCACCTGATGGATGGGTCATGGGTCAAAGTTCAGCACAATGCAAAAGAATATGGGCCCGCGGATATCGCCATATGTTTGCATGTCCGGCGAATCGCAAGCGCGCAAAGTTCGTTGGGCGAACCGCAAAGCCATCTCTAGTCAGTTATTTTCATCAGTTATTGTGAGCCAAAACTAGTAATGAAGCTCACACATAATGGAAAGATTTCTTCCTGTTCTATGTTTCGGCTCACAATAACTGATGGAAATAACTGACCAAATAACTGAAATGCAAACTCAGCCTAAGATAAAAGGGCAGAAACACAGCTGTTGTTACTACAAAACTACAATACATAAGCAAAGAAACAAGATAATAAATACAGGATAATACGGGATAATAAAAGTATTACGTTTGCATATACAGTATATTAGAATTTATCAAGGGTCACATGACGGAAAAGGGAATTGGGAACAGGGGCTTCACAGTGACGACAACTTGCATATCAGAAAATTGCTCAGCTTTCAATATAAAAAGCTTTATTTGCAGTGAATACCCTCTTTAAAGGGGTTATCCAACCCCTATAATAACTCCCAAAATTCCCAGGCAACACTTACAGGTTATACTTACCCCCTCCCCAGCACCAGTATCTCTTCTGATGCCCGTGCTGCCGCCACTATAGGGTGACGCTAGGGAGGCTTATCCCCGTCGCAGCCTGCTATTGGCTGCTCTCCCCGTCGCTGTTGTTTTGATCTGCGCAAAAGGGAGATGCAGTGGTGGCCATGTGGGTATCAGGAGAGACGCAGGTGTCGGGGAGCGGGGTAAGTATAACCTGTATATGGTGCCCGGGCATTTTGGATAGCGGTTGGATAGCCCCTTTAACATATGACAGAAAAAAAACATGATTTATTTGTATCTCAATTATTGTGATTTGTACCTCGATCTTAGTTATATAAGATGTTTATGACTTGATTCATACGCTATTTTACATTGCATTATATTATATGTTATTTTACATTGCATTTTATGCATCTACTTTTCTCCTTTTTTCGCCAAAGTGTTACCACTTAAATGTGTACACATTGGGTGATATTATTATGAGCCATTGATTGGTACAACAAATAGCCATTACAGATAACCGTGAGAAGACAGCTTCATCTCTAGAGGAGTTAAACTAGTCTTCTGCCTAATTAAGAAGCAGATTAGATTGATTTATCCACCAGGGCGATAAAGAAAAGCAATGTCCTTCATCATTCATATCAAGAGACAACCTCTTTATCACAAGCAAGGACAAAAGTGAAAACCCAAATACAACCCAGAAATACTAGAGCCTGAATAAACACGCAGCCTGGACACATTTGAGTATGGAGCTATATTTTGAGGAAGATCGCAACTTCAAATAATACCCTTTGTCACAAAGTACAGTGATACCTCGGTTCACTGAAGCGCTTCTGTTCACAACAACTCGGTTCACGAACAGAAAAGTTCGTAAAAATATGCTCCGGTTCACGAACTCCGCCTCGGTTCACGAACGCAAGCCGCGGCCATTTTAATGCTAATTTCAGGCTGTCACATGGTCGGGACTTCCTGTAGGAAGACCGTGGAGAGAAGAAGCAAGAATAAGAGACACAGAAAGAAGTACTCTGCAAGCATTATAAGTGATTATACTGTATTTTATCACATACAGTACATACTGTACACAGAAAGAAGTACTCTGCAAGCATTATACAGTACAGTAAGTGATTATACTGTATTTTATCACAGTTAGCAGTGATGCCATAAAATCCATTATGCAAAAATGGAATGAGTGCCATGATTTCTTTGAAAAGCACCACCCCAACATTACTGTCACAAACAGAGTGTTAAATCTCATGAATGATAATGTGGTCTCTCATTTCCGGAGGGTTATGCAGCGCAGAAAGAGACAAGTGACATTGGACAGATTTTTCAGACAAACTGAGCCTGCAGCTAGGAGACAAAGGAGAGAGGAAACCCCTGAAGAAGATCTCCTGATGTCCTTATGGAGGGGACTCTCCCCCAAACAATAACTGCCTCCCACCTTACTGTCCTCTCTTAATAAATAACTACAGTATACTGTACTTTACTAATGTGTATTGTCATTTGTTTCATATTTTTGGGCTTCAAAACCCCCAAAAAAGTCAGCACGGATTAACCGGATTTACATTGAACCCTATGGGAAAATGTGCCTCGGTTCACGACCACCCGGTTCGCGACCAGAGTCAGTTCACGAATTAAGTTCGTGAACCGAGGTATCACTGTATATAGAGGTAAGCACACATTGGAGGTGCTCACATAGTGGTGTTGTGATCAGCCACAATAACTATATTAGTTCAAATTAGGCCCCAACAGGGGTTCAGGTCAGCAGCAACGGTTGCACGACCTATGGCACTTAGAGTAAATGGACCTCACCAGATGGGCAAACAATTGTACCAAAGAGAATAAAAAAATATATTTGCTATTACCCACACTAGATCCTATTTAAAGTATTTTTATTCAGGATAGCAATTAAAGGTCCGTAGATAAAATGCATTTCAGGGACCAGCCGCTTCTTCACTTACACAGGACAATCTACATCTGAGAAAAGATGAACATTTGACCTAATAGCATAAATTCTGCTTATTGGTTTGAGTTTCAGGTGTCAAGCTCTGATCATAAATAGCCAAAACTCAATATTTTTCAATGTGAAATTCTAAAAGGTTTGTCGTAACAGTGAGTTTTTCCATCAAATGACAAAGCTGATTATGTCTGATGAACCAGATGTGAATCTAACCTAATTTATCTCTAAATTAATAGCTCCTCTTCCCCTGCACAAGTAGACCGTACGCTAGAAAAATCTAATTGTGGCCGAACCCAAAAGTTCCAGCAGGAGATATTCCATCAAATGCACTGACCTTAGATTAAAGAGGACCTTTCATGAGATTATGGGTTACAAACTGGTATGCTTACCAGATAGGGCTGCCCCCTACAGATTTTTTTCTAAAATATCACTCCATTCCGGCGCTGTGTCCCCTGCTGTTTTTGGCGCCTGATATGTTAATTTAGAGTATCGGCACAGGGAGGAAAAACGGCTGGGTTTCTTAATGGGTTTCTCCATCTCTCTGGCTGTAGCACAGTCCAATCACAGCGAAGAATATCACAGCTTAGAAGTTCAATTTTGTTTTTATTAGACCAGTGAATCTTGTTTCTGAGAGTTCTTGACCTGATTTTTTGCAAACTCCAGGTTGGCTTGGATAGACTTTTTCTGGCCATAAAGCCCATATTTGTGGACTGTTGCAGTGATGTTTGACCTTCTGGAAGTTTCTCCTATATGTACATAGGATCTTTGAAATTCAGCTAGAGTGACCACTGGGTTCCTGGTCATCCCTCTTACCAAGGCCCTTCTCGCCAAATTACGTACTTAATTTGGTGGGGCAGCCAGCTCTAGGAAGAGTCCTGGTTATTCCAAACTCCTTCTATTAAAGAATAATGGAGGCCACTGTGCTCTTGAGAGCTTTCAGTGCAGCAGAATTTGTTGTACTTTCTCCAAATCTGTGCCACCACACAATCCTGTCTCATAACTCTACAGGCAGTTCTTTCCTCGTCATGACTTGGTTTTTGATCATATATGTCTTGTCAGCTGTTAGAACTTATGTGTGCATTTCCAAATGTCCAATCAAATGAATTCACCGCGAGTAGATTCCCATCAAGGTAAAGAAACATTTCAAAGATGATCCGGAGAAATGGGAGCCCCTCATATCTAAATTTCAAGTGTATTAGGAAATGATCCAAATACTTATTTCCTTGTGAAATGTTAGTCTTTCATTTTTAAGAAGTTTGCAAAAAGTTCTGAAATTCTGAGTTTACTTTCAGTGGCGTACACACAATCCATTTCAGCCCCAGTTTACTACTAAAATTAAATGTTTTGGCTAAATAAAGTATATTACAAAAATGTTACCTATCACTTGCCCTACACTTTACTAAAAAAAAAAAAAAAAAATTATATGGCAGTTACACTTTGGGCTACTAAGGGCTCTTTCCGTGCAGCTAATCCGCTACGTGAATGAGTGCCAAGCCCTATTCCGGACAGCAGAGACACGGAGCAGTAACATGATTGACTGTGATCTTTTTACTACAAAATCACGGTGACAACTTTATCTCACTGTGATTTTGTAGTAAAAAGGTCACAGAGAGGCACGGGGCATTATCAATCATGTTAAGGCTCTGTGTCTCTGCTGTCTGAGCGAGACTTGGATCTCTTTCACACAGCAGATTAGCTGCAGGATCACTCGTGTTAAAGAGCCTAAGCCCAATGGCTACACTCACCCAGTCCTAATAAAATCTGGTCCTACCTCATCCAGGGTGTCACTGGCGTTGTCGTGATGTCCACTGGATCCAGAACAAGGTCCCTGTGGTGAGAAAAAAAAAATAATCACATAAGGAAGGGATGGCGACTGCCCCAGTGAAATCACCAGCAGGGGGCGCTGTGCTGGCCTGTAAGAGCCATACCAATGTACAGCAGGGTAATCTAGTGCTAATCCACCTTTGTTTCTGTCACAGCAGTTATGCCCAGATAGATGCCCCTCTCACAGTAGTTATGCCCAGATATGTACCCCCTCACAGTAGTAATGCCAAATATGTACCCCTCACAGTAGTAATGACCAGAATATGTGCCCCTCACAGTAGTAATGACTAGTGATGAGCGGTAGGGGCAATATTCGAATTTGCGGTATTTCGCGAATATTTTCGACATATATTCGAAAATTCACAAATTCGTAATCTCCATTTTCTTGATTTTCTGCAATCAAGAAAATGGAGATTACGAATTTGCAAATTTGCATAAATTTGCATAACATTTTGTCTAAATTTGTATAAAAATTCGCAGAAACTGGTATTTAAAAGGTATCTTAAATGCCAGTTTATGTGAATTTTATGCAAAATCTATGCGAATTTCATATGCAAATTTTCGCAAGCAAGAAAATAATGTCATTATTTTCTGATTGTGAAAATTTGCATAAAGATCGCATAAATTTGCATAAAAATTCAATTCACAATTGCGAATATATTTTGCGATATTCTAAATATTCGTGAATTCCGAAGTGCCGATATTCGCGATTAAAATTCGCGATTCGAAAATTCGTGATCAACACTAGTAATGACCAGAATATGTGCGCCTCACAGTAGTAATGACCATAATATGTGTCCCCTCACAGTAGAAATGCCAGATTGTGTCCCTTCACAGTAGTAATGCCAGATTATGTGTCCCCCTCACAGTAATATGCCCAGATATGTGCCCCCCTCACAGTAATTATGCCAGATTATGTGCCCCTCACAGTAGTTATGGCCAGTTATGTGCCCCCTCAAAGTAGATATGCCCAAATATGTGCCGTGTTGTGCCCCCTCAGAGCGGTTATGCCAGAGTATGTGCCCCTTCACAGTATTTATGCCCAGTTATGTGCCCCTCAAAGTAGATATGCCCAAATATCTGCCCCTTTAGAATGGTTATGCCAGATTATGTGCCCCTTCAAAGTTTTTATGCCCATCAACCCCAACCCCCTTCCCCTGCCCCTAGTCTGCAGCCTTAGAAAATAAAAATAAAAACATATTTACCTTCTTCCCTGATGACAGGCTCCCACACTCATCACGCTGCTGGCTGTGCTGAAGGCAGATTCCTGGGTTTTCAGATCTCCTCCCACAGCCAGCAGCGCGATCTGGGGCCAGCAGGTGGAGCTCCTGAGCTGTGAAGCAGGGATGAGAGAGGTTTCCTGCTTAACTATGGAAAGGAACTGCCGTCCGGGTGTGTAAATGAGTGAGTATGCGCCTCCCCCTTCCCCTTCATATTATACATGTAATGAAGCGCTCTGATGCGGGCCGAAATTGCCACTGTACTTCATGCAGGGCCCCATCAGAGTGCTCCATCACATGTGAGTAACAGGCTTTAGGGTGGCCTGCCCTGCCCCTGCGACCCCTGTATGTACGCCAGTGTTCACTTTATTATGAGGTATTAGTGCAGAATATTGGGGAAAACTTTAACTTTATTTTATTTTAGCACAATGCCGCAAAATAACAAAATGTGAAAAAAGTGATGACTATCCGAAAGCAATGTAAATGTACATTTTTTCATGTTAAGGCCATCATTTACTACAAAGAGTGGAGAACAGCAACAGTTACCACTTTTTACTGAGGGTCCTGACACAGACATACATTTCATGGAAAATCAATTTATTTAAATTTATACTGAGTAATGCTTCATTTCTGCTGTGGTGGCACTGATATGGAACATGTTACTAGACTTATTAAAGGGGTTTTCCAGGATTTTAATATTGATCACCTATCCTCAGGAAAGGTCATCAATATCAGATCAGTGGAGTCTGACACCCCCACCAATCAGCTGGTTGAAGATAAGACTGTGCTCCGTGCAAGTGCAGCCTTCTCTTCATTGTTTAACTGCTTGCCATCGACATCGCAGCAGTGAGCAGGCTTAAATAAAAGCTGTCCCACTCACTTCTATAGAACGGCTCTGTAGTATACACTTGAATAGGAACACTCACTCCTTCCCATTGAGGCAGGGTGGGCGCTTCCATAGAGGCAAGGAGGGCAATTGCCCCCCGGGCCCCGAGTCCTTAGGGGCCCCCGGCGCCGGCCCGCTGCAAACTAACTCTACTTACTATTTTGTTGCGGTCGGCGGGCGGCCGCCAGCTAACTAACAGCGCGGAAATCGCACAGCCTGAAAGAGTGAGGAGGGGGCAGGGCCCGCGGCCGCTCTGAGCTCCGCTTCCTGGCCTCCCTGTCTCTGCAGTGGCTGCTGGAGCGTGCCGCAGGCTCGCAGCTGCCGTACAGGCACGTCTTCACGTGACGTTGCCACTGAGCTCCGCCCCCAGAGAGAAGAAGGAGCGAGCGTCAAGGCCCACGGCACAGCCTGCCTTCCTGTCCCGGAGCCAAGTTCGGTTCAAACAGAAGTTACAGGTATTTATTTGGTACAAAGAAAGATAACAACTGGATGGATCCCATTTGCCAGGAGAGATGTGCTGCTGCTGCCACTGGCCCATGGAGGGAGAAATCTGCCATGGGGGCTTGGGGGGAGAGATGTGCTGCTGCCAGCCCACTGGCCCATGGAGTGGGAGAAATGTGCCAAGGGGGTTGGGGGAGTGCGACAGAAGGAAAGATGTGCTGGGGAGAAATGTGCCAAGGGGGATGGTGGGAGAGAGATGTGCTGTTTACAATATGGGACGTTAAAGTCAGCAAGTGTCATATGGGGGCCTCTTATTGTTTTTCGCCCCAGGGCCCCATTTCACCTAGAACCGGCCCTGCATTGAAGTGAATGGGATGGCTTGTAATTACAGTTCCTCGCTGCTGCAATGTTGACGGCAAGCAGGTAAACAATGAAGGGCAAGGCTGCGCTTTCATGGGCGCAGATTTCTCTTCAACAAGCTGATCGAGCGGGGGTGCTGGGTATTGGACACCTGCAGATCTTATATTGATGACCTATCCTGAGGACAGGTCATCAATATTAAAATCCCAGAAAACCTCTTTACCAATTTACAGCTAATTGGTCCCAGCTATATGACACCTACTCAATATTTTTTAATATATATTGTGACACAGTGAGAGGTTTGGTGGTAGAAAACAGGTATTTTCCTCTCAGCCTGTGCTGCTGGGTTGATTGCAGCCAGGTGAGGGCAAATACTGGACCGGATTTTAGGTGCCGGTCCGGGTTTTTTGGGTTAATGTCTGAGGTGCCTTTAAAGACAGCTGGGTTTTATGCAAACTCTCTCTCTGTGTTTGGGATCTGAGCCCTGTGCTGGGCTGAAAAGCTGAGACCTGTGTGTCAGAAGAGCAGGCCATTTAAAGACGGTCAGTGGACTTTTTGTGTTGCTGAGCATTCAGCCAGGTGTGAACTAACACCTAGGATTTGAGGTGATTTAACCTGGAAACTGCTGGTGTTCCGTGGAGCTCTCAGGGCTGGAAGCAAGAGCTTGCAAAGAGGCGTGCAGTCTGCCTGGAAGCCTGAGGTTGGACTTTCCTGCGGCTGGGCTGACAGCCGGGTGTGAACTGCGCACCTAAACCACACAGGTGAATTTGATTCAGTCTTGGACTTTTGTTTTGCCTAAAGTTTTTGCTGTGTGTGAAGTAACACTAAGTGACTGATTTGAGTTTTGTTTGTGCAAGTGTGAAATAAAACACTGTTTGCTGCAGTACCTGGACTCTCTTTGCCTCTATACTGCACCCGCACCGCTGTCTACCAGAGCAACCCCCCACAATATATACAATTATGCCATCTCCCCTACTATTTTTACAGTACTGGGGTATATAATAATAGTAATACTAATAATTTCTATTATAATCCACTGAGAAATACAATACAATATTATAAAGTATGTGCTAGCACTTTGAGCTCCTGAATTACTGTGGTGAGATAAGTACATAGTGGAGATATATTTTCTACATACCGACATGCAAATTTCAGCTTTACACAGAAGAAAAAATACTGCTTATTGATGTGGAACCTTGTACCATTTCCTTCCACTATCAGCTAACTCCGTCATCCGGGAATTTCAATCCACTAAAATCAGATTTGCACAACACAGAGTTTTATGTGATACCTTCCTAAGGCTAAAATTTCTTGTTCATTAAAAGTGAAAACAGGATCAGACTGAGCTGATACAAAATGTATCCATAGAACTGCTCTTGACATTTTTCCAATGTCACCTTGCATGCCGTTTCAGACTCTAAACATAATGCATTAGCGCTTTACCCTCCTCTCAACACCTCCAAACCACAAGATGACCCTCTTGTATCTATGGGATCTGAATGAGTGTTTCAGGTCAGGGCTTATCACAGCTGTCATTCCTGTTCCAAATGAGGATGAAAGGATAAGAGGTGTCAGAAATTCTGCTCTAGGCTTCCAGAAAACCTCTTCAATATGTATTTACACCGGGATCTTTAAATAACATCTTTCACACATTTGCGTGTAGCCTTGAAGTCTATAAGTCTTAGAAACATTTTGGAGTGTGGAATAATTTTCAAACGTACCTAGTGCTCTCTCTGTTTTTACATATTTCCTATCCAGGGGTCAAGTCCTGGGAAAAAAAGTGTGGGAACCCACCCAAGTGCCTCCGTGTGACGTCACGGCGCTCGAGCGGACGCAAAGGGCAGGGGAGTTTGGGAGGAGGAGCAAGCAAGTACAGTATTTTTCGCCCTATAAGATGCACCTAGGTTTTAGAGGGGGACAATAAGAAAAATATATTTTTCATTACACCTCAGGTCAGACCACCATTCAGACCCCCAATTTTAATCAGACCTCAGCTAAAAGCCCCAATAAGATCCCCAATGTCAATAAGACCCCAATAAGACCTCAGATAACACCTCAGCTCAGATCCCAATATGAATGACCCCCAATCAGACCTCAGATAAGAGCCCCATGCCTCATAGCAGACCCCAGTAGCCTCATAGCAGACCCCAGTAGCCTCATAGCAGCCCCTAGTAGCCTCATAGCAGTCCCCAGTGCCTCTCCATCAGCGCCTCATGCCTGTGCACAGCCCTGCACAGCAGACAGCCGAGGACCAGGAAGCGATGAGTACAAAGCCTTCACCGCTTCCTTGTCCTTTTGCCCTGAAAGGGAATGGTGTTTCTGCTATGAAAAAAGTGCAGACACCGTTCCCACAGGACTCGAGCCCTGTTCCTATCCCTTTCTTCTTCCCATTTTGATATTCTTTTTTCTCTCTTTAATATTTCTCATCTTTTTAATGGCTATAATTTATATTTCTAGGTTTTGCTCTGTGATTTATTGAAATAAGTTTAAAAAAAAAATGAGTCCCTAGAACTGTGATGGCTAACCTCCGGCACTCCAGCTGTGGTAAAACTACAACTCCCAAGATGCACACTTGCTTGACTGTTCTCAGAACTCCATATAAATGAATGGAGCATGCTGGGAGTCGTAGTTTCATCACATCTGGAGTGCTGAAGGTTAGCCATCACTGCCCTAGAACGACCCAGGTTTCATCAATACTAAATGGTTCAATAGCCAAAGGGCTATCTAATACCTGTTTTTGGTCATATAGATATATACCTGTTTTTGGTCATATAGATATATCCCCAAATTAAGCAATTTTCTAATCCAGTTGATAAGAAGGAATATGAGACAACAGTAGACTTCTTCAGTTTTGGGGAATAGAGAGAATAAGATTGGGACCCAGGGGGGCAATTTAGACAAAAACTTTAACAATGTGAGACTCGCTGGATCCATAGGCTCAATACTATGAGCCCGTATGGACTTAATAAAGGATTTTCCTTCATATCATTCATTTAATAGAAAATGAATAGAACACATTAAGGTTAGAGATGTCGCGAACATAAAATTTTCCGTTAGCGAACCCGAATTTCCTTAAATGTTCGCGAGCAGGCGAACCGCCAAAGACTTCAATAGGCAGGCGAATTTTAAAACCCACAGGGACTCTTTCTAGCCACAGTAGTGATGGAAAGGTTGTTTAAAGGAGACTAACACCTGGACTGTGGCATGCCGGGAGGGGATCCATGGCAAAACTCCCATGGAAAATTACGTAGTTGGCGCATGAGTTGGGTTTTAATCCATAAAAGGCCTAAATCACCTAACAATCCTACATTTTTTTGAACAATGTGGTTTAAAACATCCAGTGTGTGCATACGATCAAGTATGATATTGTATCGATCAGGTAGTGTAAGGGTTACGCCCGCTTCACAGACATTGACAGACCAAACTCCCCTTTAATGCACCGCAAACAGTCCATTTGCACAACTGCAGACTCCCCATTTGCACAAGGTTGGATACCAAGCTAGCCATGTCCCGGTGAAGTCATTGAAGGTTTCTTCCTCCACCCAGCCACGTACAACACCAAGGGTCTGCGAAAGGTGAATTGAATTAATTTTTGAACGGGAGATGGTTAAAAAACGCTGGCTCTTTGTTTTAATCCACGGTCACTGCGTCTGCGCCGTGCAATTTACTCTCACACCCGATATGTGTGGTATTTTCTGTAGTTCTCTTCTCATCAGTTTAATCCCTGTTACATCCCTATCTGGGGTCCATTAATTGAATTGATTTTTTGAACGGGAGATGGTTAAAAACGCTGGCTCCCTCCCCTTTGTTTTAATCCACGGTCACTGCGTCTGCGCAGTGCAATTCACTGTCACACCCGAGATGAGTGGTATTTTCTGTGCTGGGACGTGTATTGAATGGATTTTAGACAACCGCAAACAGTTGTCAAAAGTTGACAAACTCCTTGCAGAAATGTGATTTATCTATGTGCGTCCTTCTTGTTACTTCCAATTTGGGACACTGCGCGTGTGCCGTGCAATGTACTCTGCCACACAGTATGAGTGGTGTGTTAACTAGTACTATTCTTATCAGTTTAATCCCTGTTACATCCCCAATATGGGGTCCATTTATTGAATTGATTTTTCGAGCGGGGAGATGGTTAAAAAACGCTGGCTCCCTCCCCTTTGTTTTAATCCACGGTCACTGCGTCTGCGCCGTGCAATTTACTGTCACACCCGATATGAGTGGTATTTTCTGTAGTACTACAGAATGTTTGACCTATGGTATGTAAAACCGTAACTTTTTACAGGCAGCCCCGATCTTTTAAGTATCTAATTAATTATACATGTATCAGGTGTTCATTAAGTATTTGATAATTATGTAACATTTATAAGGAACACTGTTGACTCAATTCACCAGAACTTCTGAGGAAGCCAGGAATGGCGATACAGCGTCAGGTTTTTCCCTTAGGGGCTCTACCCTAACTACACTCTGCTATGTGAGGCTATAATGATTGTGTTTTTGATGTTTTTGATTCCTATTATTTGAGGAGGTTTATCTTGGTTATATGTCATTCATGCTATACTTATGCTTCCTGGTCAGTTGTGTAGTCTTTTATTCTTATTGTTCCTAATGGGACCAATATGGTGGATCCATTTTTAACATTTGCCTATGATGGTTTTTGTCATCTTTTCTGTGTTTCAATAAATTGATCTAACTTTATGGGATGTGCGGTTGCTTTATATGGTGCTCTAAGGTTGTTTTCTCTTGATCAGTTTAATCCCTGTTACATGTAGCATCCCCAAGTCAGGGCAATGTGTGGAACTAACCTGGGGAATGCCAGTGATGGAGAGGCCGGCACGCTGCTCCTCTGGGGCACTCTCTGGGTTCTTGAGGGACACAGCCAGGTGGAAGGTGAGGTGCCCTTGGTGTTATAGTTTAACGTGCCTATGGCTAAGTCCCTGATATGTCGTGACGCCAGTGCCAGTAAACGGTGGCACACCGTATTTACAGTAGGAATAACAGAGGTGCAGACTGGTAACTTGAAAACAGAATTCAAACTTTACTGAAGACAGTGATGATACAGTAAGCAGTCTTTCCAACAGTTCCTTTTGCAGACAATCAAAATTGCAGTGGTCTTACATCCAGCAAGGTTAAACAGAGGGTGATAATACAGGACTTGGAATTGCAGGTGAACCTTACTTTCTTCCTGACTCGTCCTGACTGGAATTGATGCTTCAAGGCCCCAATGCCCTACTTCTGGCTTATATCCTTGAATCTCCAGTTTATAGAGTACCTCCTCTTGACGTTTAGTACCTCTTGCTCTAGGGATTGCCTCCAGGTTGACTTCTGCTGAACTGGCCTAGGCCTGAGACATGTGGCCTTCACAGACTCCAGGGTCTGCACTGCACTAGCCTGCCTTGGCCTAGCTATATATATAAACTGCTCACCAGCTCCCCCAGTGGTCCAATACCTAAATGACACCCTTAACATTGCTGCAGGCAATTACATGAAACACACAGCATAACAGAATGGTGGTAAACGGGTATCAAAGTGCCCGTATACTGCATACCCCACAACTTTAAACTGAGTACGACCTCGTACTCCACCACAGGGGTCCACCCAACTGGATTCATCTCCTGAAAGACAAAAGGAAAACATGCAGGCATACATAAACACAAATGAATGACATCTGCATAATTTATATCAGGTCCAGCTGGAAAAGGTGGAGCGCGGTGACAAGGGGCGTCGTTCTCTTCCTTCAGGATAAAGAGTGGAACTGGGGCGCTGACCTGGCACAGCGGATGTTAGGGAATACCAGGATAGTCCATGACAATGAGTGAGTCCATAAAAGCATATCACAGAGGCTCGCACACAGGAGTCCATCTCTGGGCACAAACTTAAAAGGATGATGCTCACACAGAGGTTCCCTGGGGGTGTATCACAGGCAAGGGCTCGCGTGGAGGAGTCCATTCTTGCGCACAAACGTCAAGCAAGGTATTTCCAGTAGTAACTGCCCGGGAGGAGACACCACCAGTATAATCAAAGTCCCCTAAACGGACTGGCGGACGCCCCTGTTCATCCGGGTGGACCTTCTCAACACAGGAGTTTCCTCCTCCCTTAGCACCGAGGTAGAAGGGAGAGGAGCAACAGGAGGGTCTCCACCAGTGAGACCCTGATCAGGAACAACAGGAGCCGGAGGATCCTCTACAAGGGGACTGGATCCGGGACATTTTGAACCGGCTCTTCCGGAGGTGAAGGCACAGTAGGTGCTGGAGCGGGCACCAACAAATTTAACCAAGGTGTGAGGAACCAATGGAGTGGTTCAGCATCATTGACTAGATCCGCCACAGCCTGCATAGGCTCCACAGGCTGAGCAGAAAGTCCTGGCACAGGAGACTGGGGTCCGGAGTCTCCAGCAGTGGGCCCCTTTGTCATGCAGAGTTTTAGGCGGTTTCTGTGAACAATTTGGGGACCTTTACCCTCTCGGGTGACCTCATAGGTATGAGTGTCAGCATTAGGGATGGCAGACACAAGATAGGGAGTTCTCTCCCATTTACTGTCCAGCTTACTGGTACGGTGATTGTTCTTCAACCACACGGTGTCCCCCACAGCCAAGGGCTCTGCATGGGCCGCCAAATCATAGTCTTTTTGTTGTCGCTCCCGGGCACCTTCCATGCGCTCCTGGACAATTTCTTTGGCATTAAGCAAGCGCCTTTGATGTTCCGCTACCCAGTCAGTTTTAGGCAGGGGATTAATGTCATCCAGCACTTGTACATCCAGGGAATGATCTGCAGGCAATTTACCCTGACGCCCAAACAACAGGTAGAAAGGAGTGTATCCAGTGGAACAATGGATAGTATTATTGTACGTATACATGAGCTGTGGTAACAGGTTAGGCCAATCTCCTCTGGTCTCAGGAGGCACGGCTCTCAACATTTCAATCAGGGTCTGATTCATCTTTTCACAGAGTCCATTACCTTGTGGATGATAGGCCGTGGTCCGGACCTTTTGGCAATTGTGTAGTCGGCACAGCTCCTGGAACAGATGAGACTCAAACGCAGACCCCTGGTCGGTGAGGATCTTTTCTGGGCAGCCGTAAGGCAGGAGGAAGTGCTTCCAGAACAATTCAGCGGTCGTCTTGGCTGTTAGGTCCTTCACAGGCACTGCTACGGCAAACTTAGTGAAATGGTCAATAATAGTCATGGCATAGGCATACCCTGAGTGACTGGGCTCTAACTTCACGTGGTCAATCGCAACCAGTTCAAGAGGGGCGGTACTTATAATAGGGTGCAGCGGTGCTCTCTGATCATGATATTCACCTCTCTTTAGGGCACAGGCTGTACATTCCCGACACCACCTCTCAATGTCCTCTCTGATTCCAACCCAGTAGAACCGCCTACGGATAGTGGCCTCAGTCTTTTGAACCCCAAAATGTCCAGACTTATCATGATACATTTCTAGAACCATACCTGCATCACGACGTGGGATGAGGATCTGGTGCACTCTGTCATTTGACACTGGATCCAGGCTTCGTCGCAGCAACAGGCCTTTTGAAGGAACAGTTGTTGACGTTGCTTCCACAATTTGAGGAGTTCTGGGTCTGCGGTCTTTCGCCGAATTCTTTCAGGGGTTCTGCCACTGATGAAGAAGTCCAGCAGTTCACCGAGAACTCTACTCTCTGATTGCAACTTAATCCACTTTTCTTCTCTGGATGCAGGCTTATCAAAGGATGGTGGGTCAGAGGTTCCACTGTTGGCAGCTTGAGCTTGGTCCTGTTGAGCAAACCTGTTATAAAATGCTGGCATCTCTACATCTTCCCAGGCATCCCGTTTGTCATCTGGTGCTATCTCAGTGGGGAGCCTTGACAGGGCATCAGCATTATCGTTTGAACGGCCAGCCCGGTATTTTACAGTGAAGTCGTAATTAGCAAGGCGGGAGGCCCATCTCTGTTCTAAGGCCCCCAGTTTGGCGGTGTTCAGGTGGGCCAGAGGATTATTATCAGTGAAGGCAATAAATGGAGTGGCAGCCAAATAGTCTTTGAATTTTTCTGTTACCGCCCACACTAAGGCCAGAAACTCTAATTTGAAAGAGCTATAATTCTGATCATTCTTTTCAGCTCCCTTTAAGGACCGACTGGCATAAGCTATCACCCTTTCTTTCCCTTCTTGCACTTGAGCCAGCACCGCTCCCAGGCCTTTCTTACTGGCATCTGTGTAAAGGTGAAATGGCTTACTGTAATCTGGGTACCCCAGCACAGGAGGTTCAGTCAACTTCTTCTTTAACAACTGAAATGCAACCTCCCTCTCTTCATTCCATTCAATGGGGACAGGAGTCTTTGGGCTCTTTTTGGTTGCCCCCTCAGGAGTTCCTGGATTGGATCCGCTATTTGAGCGAAGTGGGGGATAAAGCGCCGGTAGTAGCCAGCGAAGCTAAGGAAACTCCTCACTTCCTTCACTGTAGTGGGGACCGGCCAATTTCGGACAGCAGCCAACTTATCAGGATCAGGCTGGACCCCTCTGCGCTTACAACATGTCCCAAGTATTTTACAGCAGGTTTCAGCAGGTGACATTTGGACGGTTTAATCTTGAGGCCGTATTTAATAAGGATTTCAAACACCTCAGCTAGATGCTTTAAATGGTCCTCATACGTTTTAGAGTAGATGATAACGTCATCCAGGTACAACAGCACCGTCTCAAAGTTCTTATGGCCTAAGCACCGCTCCATTAATCTTTGAAAGGTCCCGGGGCATTACACAGTCCAAATGGCATGCAATTAAATTCAAACAGGCCCATAGGGGTGGTGAAAGCAGTCTTTTCCCTATCTTCAGGGGCCATGGGCACTTGCCAATATCCGCTGGTTAAATCTAAGGTGGAGAAATAGGCGGAGGAGCCTAGAGCAGTTAGAGACTCCTCAATACGCGGCAATGGGTAAGCATCTTTGTGAGTGATCTGATTTATCTTTCTATAGTCTACACAAAACCGGATGCCACCATCTTTCTTTTTACTAAAACCAGGGGGCAGCCCAGGGACTACGACTGTCCCGGATTACGTTTGAGTCTTTCATTTCTTGGATCATCTCTTTAACAGTTTGGTATGAAGTTGGTGGTATGGGCCTATACCTCTCTTTAATGGGAGGATGAGAGCCAGTGGGTATGGTGTGTTGGATAACACTGACCTCTCCATAGTCCGTTGCATGCTTACTGAAGGCTTGATGATGTTGCTTTACTAGGTTCAGGAGTCCCTCTAGTTGATGCTGCGGGGTAGCTTCGTCCCCGACATGGAGTTCCTTCCACCAGGGCACTGGAGAGTCGTCCGCAGGAAGAGGTCCTCGAGTGGCAGCTGATGGCTTCTCGGTGACAGGCAGGCGGATGACATCCTGGAAGGAAACCTGGGAAAGCTGGGCAACAGGACAGTGCTTAGTAAGCACAGCAGGATGATCGCTGAGGTTAATCAGACGGACAGGTACTTTACCTTGGGAGACAGTCGCCAGGCACTTGGCAGCTCTCACATATGGGTAGTTCTCCATCTGGACAGGTTCCACCAGGGCCGGATAGTCTTGGCCCTGGACTCCCAGGACAGCACGGCACCACAGGAGGGTTTGAGAGTTTGGAGGTAGAGTCACTGGTCTATTATCACCGATCCTGGCGGTGCAGATCTCTCCTTTTTCATTTGCAAACCTCTGCTGAGCACACAGTACGCTGATGGTCTTTTGGAGGACCTTCTTGGAGGCAGAGGAAGCTGCAGGCAGGGACTGATGGAGAGCTTCAAGTACCTCAGGGTAGCAATTTTTGAAAACATTAGTCCCAACAATCACAGGGTGACCCCCTTTATCCCCGGTTTGTACCACGATCACTCCTTGCTGTGGTAAAGTGGCTTCTCCCACCTGGAGCGTGGGTTCCCAGTATCCATGGACCTTTATGGGCTTACCATTGCTTGCAATTATCTCCAACCAGGACTCAGGTGGCTGGGTAAGCAGGCTGGAACTCCAGAACTGATTAAAGGTGGACTGCTGAATAGTGGTGACTTGAGATCCAGTGTCCAGCAACGCTTCAAAAGGCACTCCATTGATCCGGACGTTTATTTTGGGACGGGACCCCACATAACGGGGCATCCAGTTTGGATCCCTTGGACCTGTTGTTCTACCTCCCGAGGGGCGGTCCTCAGCCTCGAGGGTGACCCGCTTAACTGCCAGCAAGTAGATTCAGTATGACCCAACTTCTTGCAGTAATTACAGGAAGGTCGCTTGCGGTTCCTAAACCGGTCACTTGAGCGTCTTCCAGGATCTCTGGGATAAACTTCTTGATACGCAGGGGGCCAGGCTTTTGAGGCAAAAGGAGTTCATCTTCCAGCATTAAGGGTTTCTCCCACTCTTCCAGTTTCCTGCAGACTTTTTCCAGGCTCTTAGTGAGGTAATTGACCTGTTCCATCAGAGCAGCTACTGTATCAGGAACTGGAGTCTGGGCGGCTTGGCTGGCCCCTGGCAGGCTGGTATCCGTCAGCTTGGGATTACGGACAGGAGGCTCGGGATGGGCCACTGGTTCCGTTGGCAGATGTTGTCCCAGAATACTGATGGCCAGTTCTTTAAAGTCCAGGAAAACACTGTTAGGGTGCTGAGCCGACAACATTTTCAGTTGTGTTTTTAAAGATTCGCTATTCACACCCGCAATAAATTGTTCTCTCAGAGTTTGATCCTGGGTGTCAACCTCTCTAGGGTCTATATGAATGACAGCCCTCCAGGCCTCTTGGAGGGATAAAGCAAAATCACGAAGTGACTCACCAGGTTTTTGTTTCTTGCTGAAGAAGCGCATCTTTATTTCAGACACCGTCCTGACTTCAAAGGTAGTGCTGAGGCGGTCAAAGATCTGCTCTATGGTACTCCTCTCAGAACTGGGCCAGGACATGACTTCTCGACGGGCCGCTCCTTCCAACTGGGCTAACAGAATCTCCATTTGCTGCTCCGGGTTAATAGGATAGAGCCGGAACAGAGCTAGGATTTTGTCTTGAAAGTCTTTTAAATTATGAGCCTCCCGGCATAACGGGAAACCATGGAGCCCCAAAGTAGTATGGCATCGTCAGCGGCATCATGTTGACAGGCGTAATACCGTTGGTGGCTACTGGCTCCCTGGGGGCAGGTTGCTCGGCTGCTTCTGAGTCCGACATGATGCAGATTATCTGGTTGAGCGGTCCCTTTAAGAGATAGCGATAGGTCCGATGTCGCGCCGGCGGGGTTACTGGCCGGTGAGCGCGATCGATGGGCAGAGTCCAGTATCCCCTTTTGGGCCTTGCTAACCAGGCGACCCCTCTCCGGTGTCGGATTATTTCTCCCAGGAGTTGGTACTTACTCCGGTGCAGGCGGTCCAAATCTCGCGAGATCCGGAAGGACGTCTTCGGGAATCCCTTGCGCAGCGTGCCTTCCCGCGAGGACGTCGGGCTGGAGGGGCGGAGCTCGGACTTGCTCCGACGGGGAACAGCGTCTGCGTTCTTCTAAGTCCAAGGTAGGTGGAGTCCAGCTTGGGAAATTTGAATAAAGTGGTGACGCTGCAGAGTCTGGCGCTAAGCTTTCCCGCCAGCGATGAGTAGTGATGGCGCAGTAGATAAGTCCACAGTTCAGGCGGCCATCTTGGGCGCCATGATGCATCAATTCAATGACAGCAAGCAGCGGTAGTGAAACAGCATAAAAGTCCACAAAAATGCACTTTGAAGTGGCGATTTTCTTCCTCTTGATAGCGCAACACTGCACAGCGCTTTTGGAGGTCTTTGGGACACTTTTCTGTACGTTTTAGGTCCGCAAAGTTCAATAAACAAACAGGCGTTTTGTCACTTGGCAAACTGGTTAAGGCACAAAGTTCACGTTTTTGCTCACAGTCCGTAAAACGTGCGAATCCTGTTCGTGACGCCAAAATGTAGCATCCCCAAGTCAGGGCAATGTGTGGAACTAACCTGGGGAATGCCAGTGATGGAGAGGCCGGCACGCTGCTCCTCTGGGGCACTCTCTGGGTTCTTGAGGGACACAGCCAGGTGGAAGGTGAGGTGCCCTTGGTGTTATAGTTTAACGTGCCTATGGCTAAGTCCCTGATATGTCGTGACGCCAGTGCCAGTAAACGGTGGCACACCGTATTTACAGTAGGAATAACAGAGGTGCAGACTGGTAACTTGAAAACAGAATTCAAACTTTACTGAAGACAGTGATGATACAGTAAGCAGTCTTTCCAACAGTTCCTTTTTGCAGACAATCAAAATTGCAGTGGTCTTACATCCAGCAAGGTTAAACAGAGGGTGATAATACAGGACTTGGAATTGCAGGTGAACCTTACTTTCTTCCTGACTCGTCCTGACTGGAATTGATGCTTCAAGGCCCCAATGCCCTACTTCTGGCTTATATCCTTGAATCTCCAGTTTATAGAGTACCTCCTCTTGACGTTTAGTACCTCTTGCTCTAGGGATTGCCTCCAGGTTGACTTCTGCTGAACTGGCCTAGGCCTGAGACATGTGGCCTTCACAGACTCCAGGGTCTGCACTGCACTAGCCTGCCTTGGCCTAGCTATATATATAAACTGCTCACCAGCTCCCCCAGTGGTCCAATACCTAAATGACACCCTTAACATTGCTGCAGGCAATTACATGAAACACACAGCATAACAGAATAGTGGTAAACGGGTATCAAAGTGCCCGTATACTGCATTACATCCCCAATATGGGGTCCATTTATTGAATTGATTTTTCGAACGGGGAGATGGTTAAAAAAACGCTGGCTCCCTCCCCTTTGTTTTAATCCACGGTCACTGCGTCTGCGCCGTGCAATTTACTGTCACACCCGATATGAGTGGTATTTTCTGTAGTACTATTTGTATCAGTTTAATCCCTGTTTCGTTCCATATCAGGGATTGCCTTTTGTGAAAAAAAATGTAGGCCGGGTACCTTTGACTGCCTTCACAGTGACAGACCAAACTCTCATACACCAAACTGAATTGATTTTAGGAACCGGGAGATGGAAAAAGCAGCTTGGTCGGTCCTCTTACTCCCAAATTGGGGCACTGCGCGTGCACAGAGCAATGTGTTGTGACACCCTATATGAGTGGTGTCTTAACTAGTACTATTCCTATCAGTTTAATCCCTGTTAAGTCCCATATCAGGGATTGCCTTGAAATGCAATATTTATCGGCAAGCTACTGTGCCACCCGATATGAGTGGTGGGCACTGGCAGTGGGCACACTACAGTCTGTAGAAGTCGGCCTGAGACCAGTGGCGGATCCAGGGGGCACCGGGGCAATTGCCCCCCCGATATTGTGGCAGCACCGGCGGCAGTGACAGGAGATGAACGCTTCCACTGTGGAAGCGTTCATCTCCATAGCGATCTGTGTCGCCGTCCTCTGGACAGCGATACAGATCGCTGTGCAGTGCGGCAGGGGAGGAGAGGCGTCTCCCTCCTGCTCCTCTGATAGGCTGCCGGCCTCGTGCCGACAGCCTATCAGAGCGATTCAGGCGGCGCGATGGCGTCATCGCGCCGCCTGAGCAGAGGACAGAAACGGGACACAGGCCGGAAGAGGCCTGCATCCAGCGCTGCAAGGAGGTAAGTAAGTAGGGAGGGAGAAAGAAGCCTGGGGGAGGGGGAGGAGGAGCCTGCACATGATTTTGGGGAGGGTTGGGGAAGGAGCCTGCACATGATTTTGGGGGAGGGTTGGGGAAGGAGCCTGCACATGATTTTGGGGGAGGGGGGAAGGAGCCTGCACATGATTTTGGGGGAAGGAGCCTGCACATGATTTTGGGGAGGGGAAAGGAGCCTGCACATGATTTTGGGTGGAGGGGGAGGAGCCTGCACATGATTTTGGGGGAGGGGAGGAGCCTGCACATGATTTTTGGGGAGGGGCGGGAGGAGCCTGCACATGATTTGGGGGAGGGGGGAAAGGAGCCTGCACATGATTTTGGGGGAGGAGTCTGCACATGATTTTGGGGGAGGGAGGGAGGAGGAGCCTACACATGATTTTGGGGGGGGGAGGGGAGGAGCCTGCACATGATTTTGGGGGAGGGGAGGAGCCTGCACATGATTTTGGGGGGGAGGGGAGCCTGCACATGATTTTGGGCGGAGGCGGGGGAAGGAGCCTGCACATGATTTTTTGGGGAGGAGCCTGCACATGATTTGGGGGCTGGGAAAGGAGCCTGCAAATAATTTTGGGGAAGGGGATGGGTGGGAAAAGGAGCCTGCACATGATTGGGGGGGAACATGATGGGGGAGAGAGGAGACTCCGGGGGGCACTATGGGGACATTACTGATGTATTTTATATGGGGGTAGTAGGATAATTTGTCCAGAATATGGGAGGATGATGGAAAAGTAGTAACTGAGATTTATTTTGTTGTCAAACTGCAGAGACGAAACCTGTCGGTCTGGTCTGAAGGTCTGAAAGGAGAAGATGAGGAAAGAGAACATCTACATCACAGGAGACGTCACTGGATGGAAGAGGTAAGTGGGGCTGTGTTTCTGTAGTGATGGGAGCTGGGGCGTATCAATCGCCCAAAGTGCCCCTCCCGAGACCAGGCTCTGGATCCGCCAGTGCCTGAGACACACTGGCAGCAGGAAAGCAACTGAAATTAGACTAAAGTGTAAAAATGATATGCCTTATTTATCGGCAAGCTACTGTGCCACCCGGTATGAGTGGTGGGCACTGGCAGTGGACACACTACAGTCAGTGGAAGTCGGCCTGGCACACACTTGCAGGCAACTAACTTTAGATTAAAGGGTAAAAATGAAATGCCTTATTTATCAGCAAGCTACTGTGCCACCCGGTATGAGTGGTGAGCACTGGTAGTGGGCACACTACAGTCAGTGGAAGTCGGCCTAACACACACTGGCAGGCAAATAACCTTAGATTAAAGGGTAAAAATTAAATGCCTTACTTATCGGCAAACTACTGTGCCACCCGGTATGAGTGATGGGCATTGGCAGTGGGCACACTACAGTCAGTGGAAGTTGGCCTGACACACACTGGCAGGCAACTAACCTTAGATTAACCCCTTAAGGACCGGGGGTTTTGGGATTTTTGCGTTTTTGTTTTGCGCTCCCTGCCTTCCAAAAGCCATAACATTTTTATATTTCCGCTTACATAGCCATATGATGGCTTGTTTTTTGCGGGACAAGTTGTACTTTTTAACGCTACCATTTATTTTTGCATGTGATGTAGTGGGAAACGGTAAAAAAATTCCAAATGGGGTGAAATTGCAAAAAAAAAGCAATTTCACCACAGTTTTACGGGTTTTTAAATTACAACGTTCGATTTGCGATAAAACTGACTGGTTAATTTTATTCTTCAGGTCAGTACGAATCCGGCAATACCTAATATGTATAGTTTTTCTTGCGTTTTGATAGTGAAAAAAAAATTTAAAGTGGGAATTTTTTTATTTTTTTTCGCCATGTTTTGACCCCTATAACTTTTTTGTAATTATGCGTTCTGAGCGGTGTAGGGGCTCATTTTTTGCGGGGCAATCTGAACTTTTAATTGATACCATTATGGGGTGCATATGATGTTCTGATCACATTTGATTCATTTTTTTTTTAGGAAATGAAGCTTCCAAAAATGGCGAATTAGCCATTTGGACGCTTTTTTTCCGTTTTTATACTTACCGTATGGTGAATATTTTTTAATATTATTATAGTATGGGCGTTTTCGCACATTGCGACACCCATTATGTGTAATTTTTTTATTTATTTTATTTTCATTTTGGGGAAAGGTGATTTGAATTTTTATATATTTTTTATTTTATTTTTTAAACTTTTTTTTATTTTTTTACCACTTTCTTATAGTTCCCATAGGGAACTATAAGATGCCATCATCAGATTGCTATTCTCATATATTCCAATGCAATAGCATTGGAATATGTGAAAAAATCGCATATTTCCTATGGAGCCTATTACAGTCATAGGCTCCAAAGGAATACTATGTAGTAACCTAGGTTTCATTCACAGAGACCTAGGCTACTACATGCATGCTCCGGCTCCCCCTTGTGGCCATCAGGGGAGCCGGAGCACAAACCGAAAGTGAAACTTTCGGTTTTTGCGCGATCAGATGCCGTGGTCAGGATTGACCACGGCATCTGAGGGGTTAAATGTCCGCGATCGGCATCGCTGCTGGTCACGGACATGAGCTGCGGGTGTCAGCTTGATGAATCAAGCGTTTACCCCCAGCTCATGCGCCCGCTCCGTGCGGGAGCGGGCGCCATCTTTAAAGTGCTGACGAAAGGGCGTACATGTACGCCCTTCGTCCTTAAGAGGTTAAAGGGTAAAAATTAAATGCCTTTTTTTGATGCAAAGTCCTGTGCCACACGATATGAGTGGTGGGCACTGGCAGTGGGCACACTACAGTCTGTGGGCCTGCAGCTCCTCACACACGGGCAGGCCAGGCAACTGCAATATATATGGAGAAAAAAATAATAAAAGCAGACTAATGGAGCAGCCCTAAAACGGGCTTTTTGGGGTGCTGTGACGCTGTCCTTACAGCAGATGAGTCTGTGGACACAGAACACTGGCCTAGCTAACACTTTCCCTATGAATTTAGAATCATCAGCACAACAGCAGCTGCAGTCTCCCTGCTCTCACTAACATGCAGCTTCAGACTGAATCTAAAATGGCTGCCCTTTTTATAGGTGGTGGTAAGGTGTGGGAGGGAGGGTGCTGATTGGCTGGAATGTGTCTGCTGACTGTGAGGTACAGGGTCAAAGTTTGCTCAATGATGATGTATAGGGGGCGGACCGAACATCGCATATGTTCGCCCGCCATGGCGAACGCGAACAAGCTATGTTCGCCGGGAACTGTTCGCCGGCGAATAGTTCGGGACATCTTTAATGATTGTAAGACTTGTTAAAATTCCCCCCATTAATTTACATGTAATATATAAGAGTAATGAGAAGAAAAGAAAAATGATCATGTAAAAAGGAAAAATAAAAGACACTAAGGTACGAAAGAAATAAAGCTGAGAATAAATAAATAGAAAAATACATTGAGAGCTTTAGAAAATCAATATAATCATTTTTTAAAATAATTTAGGATGGACTTGTTTATAAATGGATAATCTTTTATTTTTTATTTTTTTTATAATAAGGAATGATATTTTTTCTGTATATATGATAGATAGGCTTATGAGGGTATTAATAGCTAGAATAGTCCCTCTATTAGTGTCCCATTATAATAACACAGGATTAAAAAAAAAAAAAAAAAACTGAAGATTAGAGTTGAGTAGTGTTGAGCGAACAGTTCGAGCATCGAACATTTTCAAAAAAGTTCCAAATGAACCAGGCATGGATCCCACAGGACTTGTGCGTAACTTGTGCAGAATAAACATGTATACTGGCCTCACCCAGTCTTTGTTATACTCCAGCGCACTTTCTCTTTTCTTTTCTATATTTCACAATGTACTGGGGTCTACCCAAATAAAAAAAATAAATAAAAAAAGTGTTGTTGGCGACTACCTCCTCCACCACTGCTTTCACCTACACTGCCACGTCCACCGCCTCCTCAACCTCCTACTCCATATGGACCTCCTCCTCCTAGTTCAAGATTATTATTATTATTTTTCTGTTTGAATAATATACACGCCAAATGCATCATACCTGGATTAGTGCTGGGTTTGATCTAGCGAAAAATTTCAGATCAAAGCAGATGTTGTGCATTACAAAAAATATCTAACACAAAAATTTTTTGGGAAACAGAATATTCATTCCCCAGACAAAATGTTCCCATTTTACAATTAAAATAATATAGATCTAAACCTGATATTAAAAAATATTCATTTACTGTGAGCTTTACAACTATTGCATGTCCCCCCTAGCCAAGAGCTACTGTAATGATGGAAACAGTTTTATTTATGGAGCATATCCAGTGCTACACTCATTCTCCATTCAATTTAGAGAAAAGAATCATCTACTTTCTGCAGTCAAACTAATAAATGCTTCAGCCGTAACAGGTGTCACTCAACACCTGCAGCTAGCACAAGGATGAATGGATCAGAAAAATTCTGTCATAGAGATGAGCGAATCGAAGCTGATGAAGTGGAATTCGATCCCAATTTCAGGAAAAACTTGATTCGCACTGAAGCCAATTTCCTCGCAAATCGTGAGTAACGAATCGCATTTTTCCTAAAATGGCTGATGCACGTGTGAGGACATGGAGAAAAGAATTCTAGGAAGGGGGATCATCCATAATGCAATGCATGCAGACAATCAGCAGTCAGCCAGCCCTGTGATGTCACAGCTAGTGTTGAGCGAACAGTTTGAGCATAGTTCGGACATTTTCAAAAAGTTCGGGTTCGGGTTCGTTGTTCGGCGATTACTTCCCACTTTCTGAAGGGCTGCACAGCAGCCAATCAGCTAGCGTTTTACTTCTTGCCCTAAGAGCCCATCACAGCCATGCCTACTAATGGCATGGCTGTGATTGGCCAAGTGCAGCATGTGACCCAGCCTCTATTTAAGCTGGAGTCACGTAGCGCCGCACGTCACACTGCTCTGACTAGTGTAGGGAGAGGGACGCAGCTTCTGTCAGGGCGAGATTAGGCAGGGTAAAGTCAGCAACAGCACCTAATGAACGGATCAATCCACATCTGATCTGATTGAACTTCTGCTAGTTACTTGCTCATTGGTTTTTAGGCTGCACAGAGCGTTTTTCTGTCACTTATTTTCTTGGTTGATCGGCGGCCATTTTGTGACTTGTGGTGCACCAGAACAAGCTGCCACCAAGTCCATCAATCCATCAATAATAGTTTTTTTGCTATATCCTACATCAGGGGCTTGGCTGTGCAAATTGTCACCCCTAGAAACTCAGGATAGCAATTTCTATATTTTATTAATGGGTTAAATTGCCCAAATACCAATCCCCTAAATCTGGTGTTCCAGCTTTGGCTAGACAAGCATAATACTGCCTGCTGTCTGACAAAGGATAGATTATTCTCTGTGGTGAAATTCAATTGCCAAAATAGCAATACCCTGAATCTGGTGTCCCAGCTGTTGCAGGCAAAGTTTCATAGTGTCCGCCAAAACATATATTTTGTTCTGGGGTGAAATTAATTTGCCAAAATAACAATCCCCTAAATCTGGTGTTCCAGCTTTGGCTAGACAAGTCTGCTGTCTGGCAAAGGATAGATTATTTTCTGTGGTGAAATTTCAATTTCCAAAATAGCAATACCATAAATCAATGGTTTCCGCTGTGGCAGGCAAAATAGAATAGTGTCCGCCAAAACATATATTTTGCTCTGGGGTGAAATTAATCTGGCAAAATAGCAATTCCCCTGAATCTGGTGTCCCAGCTGTTGCAGGCCAGGTTTCATAGTGTCCGCCAAAACATATATTTTGTTCTGTGGTGTAATTCACTTGCCAAAATAGCAATACCCTGAATCTGGTGTCCCAGCTTTTGCAGGCCAGGTTTCATAGTGTCCGCCAAAACATATATTTTGTTCTGGGGTGAAATTAATTTGCCAAAATAGCAATACCCTGAATCTGGTGTCCCAGCTGTTGCAAGCCAGGTTTCATAGTGTCCGCCAAAACATATATTTTGTTCTGGGGTGTATTTCACTTGCCAAAATAGCAATACCCTGAATCTGGTGTCCCAGCTGTTGCAGGCCAGGTTTCATAGTGTCCGCCAAAACATATATTTTGTTCTGGGGTGAAATTAATCTGCCAAAATAGCAATACCCTGAATCTGGTGACCCAGCTGTAGCAGGCCAGGTTTCATAGTGTCCGCCAAAACATATATTTTGTTCTGGGGTGAAATGAATCTGCCAAAATAGCAATACCCTGGATCTGGTATCCCAGCTGTTGCAGGCCAGGTTTCATAGTGTCCGCCAAAACATATATTTTGTTCTGGGGTGAAATTAATCTGCCAAAATAGCAATACCCTGAATCTGGTGTCCCAGCTGTTGCAGGCCAGGTTTCATAGTGTCCGCCAAAACATATATTTTGTTCTGGGGTGAAATTAATTTGCCAAAATAGCAATACCCTGAATCTGGTGTCCCAGCTGTTGCCGGCCAGGTTTCATAGTGTCCGCCAAAACATATATTTTGTTCTGTGGTGAAATTAATCTGCCAAAATAGCAATACCCTGAATCTGGTGTCCCAGCTGTTGCAGGCCAGGTTTCATAGTGTCCGCCAAAACATATATTTTGTTCTGGGGTGAAATTAATTTGCCAAAATAGCAATACCCTGAATCTGGTGTCCCAGCTGTTGCAGGCCAGGTTTCATAGTGTCCGCCAAAACATATATTTTGTTCTGGGGTGAAATTAATTTGCCAAAATAGCAATACCCTGAATCTGGTGTCCCAGCTGTTCCAGGCCAAGTGTAAATCTGTCCATAAAAGGATACCTTTCATCCAGGGCCTAAATACTAGCCCTAAAAGAGATATTCCCCTAAATCAGTGGTAACTGATGTGCCTGGATTAGTGTAATATGCTACATAAACAAAAAGCCAGATAGTGCTAGGTGCCTGTAAAAAAAAAAGGCCTGAATTTGAAATCAATACATTGGGCCAAATATTTTTTTCCTTATTGTGGTGCTTGGTGAACAGTAACAATGAGGAAAACATCTAGTAAGGGATGCGGACGCGGTCGTGGTGGTGTTAGTGTACCCTCTGGTGCTGGGAGAGGACGTGGCCATTCTGCCACAGCCACACCTCCTAGTGAACCAACTACCTCAGGTTCCAGTACCCACCAGAATTTACAGCGATATTTGGTGGGGCCTAATGCTGTTCTAAGGATGGTAAGGCCTGAGCAGGTATAGGCGCTAGTCAATTGGGTGGCCGACAGTGGATCCAGCATGTTCACAACATTATCTCCCACCCAGTCTTCTGCTGAAAGCGCACAGGTGGCACCTGAAAACCAAGCCCGTCAGTCTGTCACATCACCCCCATGCATATCAGGGAAACTGTCAGAGTCTCAAGTTATGCAGCAGTCTCTTATGCTGTTTGAAGACTGCTGGCAGGGTTTCCCAAGGGAATCCACCTAGCCCTTCCCCAGTGGTAGAAGACATAGAATGCACTGATGCACAACCACTGATGTTTCCTGATGATGAGGACATGGGAATATCACCTCATCGGAGTCCGCACGTCTCTGATGATGACGAAACACAGGTGCCAACTGCTGCGTCTTTCTGCAGTGTGCAGACCGAACAGGAGGTCAGGGAGGAAGACTGTGTGGAAGACCATGCAGGGGACGATGAGGTCCTAGACCCCACATGGAATGAAGGTCGTGCCACTGACTTTCATAGGTCAGAGGAAGAGGCAGTGGTGAGACCAAGCCAACAGCATAGCAAAAGAGGGAGCAGGGGCAAAAGCAGACCAGCCGCCGCCAAGAGAGTTCGCCTGCTACTGGCCACCGCCACCAGGGACCGAGCACCCCAAAAGGCAGCTTCAAGGAGTTCCCTGGCATGGCACTTCTTTAAACAATGTGCTGACGACAAGACCCGAGTGGTTTGCACGCTGTGCCATCAGATCCTGAAGCGAGGCATTAACAATCTGAACCTTAGTACAACCTGTATGACCAGGCATCTACATGCAAAGCATGAACTGCAGTGGAGTAAACACCTTAAAAGCAAGGAACTCACTCTGGCTCCCCTGCTCCCTCTTCTGCTGCCGCCTCGGCCTCTTCCTCCGCCTTGGGAGGAACGTTGGCACCTGCCGCCCACCAAACAGCGGATGTGCCACCGACACCACCACCTGCGTCACCAAGAATCTCCACCATGTCACACGGCAGCGTTCAGCTCTCCATCTCGCAAACCTTGGAGAGAAAGCGTAAATTCCCACCTAGCCACCCTTGAGCCCTGAGCCTGAATGCCAGCATTTCTAAACTACTGGCCTTTGAAATGCTGTCATTCAGGCTGGACACTAGACAGCTTCAAACAGCTGATGTCCATGGCTGTCCCACAGTATGTTGTTCCCAGCCGCCACTACTTCTCCAAGACAGCTGTGCCTTCCCTGCACAACCAAGTATCCGATAAAATCAAGTGTGCACTGCGCAACGCCATCTGTGGCAAGGTCCACCTAACCACAGATACGCGGACCAGTAAGCACGGCCAGGGACGCTATATCTCCCTCACTGCACATTGGGTAAATGTAGTGGCGGCTGGGCCGCAGGCGGAGAGTTCCTTGGCGCACGTCCTTCCGCCGCCAAGGATCGCAGGGCATCATGCTTTGCCTCCTGTAGCCTCCTCCTCCTACTCAGCTTCCTCGTCCTCTGCTTCCACCAGCTCATCCAGTCAGCCACACACCTTCACCACCAACTTCAGCACAGCCCGGGATAAACGTCAGCAGGCCATTCTGAAACTCATATGTTTGGGGGACAGGCCCCACACCGCGCAGGAGTTGTGGCGGGGTATTGAACAACAGACCGACGAGTGGTTTCTGCTGGTGGGCCTCAAGCCCGGCCTGGTGGAGTGCGATAATGGGCGAAATCTCGTGGCAGCTCTGGGACTAGCCTGATTGATGCACATCCCTTGCCTGGTGCATGTGCTGAATTTGGTGGTGCAGAAGTTCATTCACAACTACCCCGACATGTCAGAGCTTCTGCATAAAGTGAGGGCCGTCTGTGCGCGCTTCCGGCATTCACATCCTGCCGCGGCTACAGCGGAACTCGGCTTTCCCGCTCACCGCCTCATATGTGACGTGCCCACCAGGTGGAACTCCACCTTGCACATGCTGGAGAGACTGTGCGAGCAGCAGGCCATAGTGGAGTTTCAGCTGCAGCACGCACGCGTCAGTCACACTGCGGAACAGCACCACTTCACCACCAATGATTGGGCCTCCATGCGAGACCTGTGTGCCCTGTTGCGCTGTTTCGAGTACTCCACCAACATGGCCAGTGGCGATGACACCATTATCAGCGTTACAATACCATTTCTATGTCTCCTTGAGAAAACGCTTAGGGCGATGATGGAAGAGGAGGTGGCCCAGGAGCAGGAGGATGAGGGGTCATTTTTAGCACTTTCAGGCCAGTCTGTTAGAAGTGGCCCAGAGGAAGGTTTTTTGCAACAGCAGAGGCCAGGTACAAATGTACAAGATGGGTGGTGACCATGGCGGCCATTTTGAGGTCGGCCATTTTGAATCCAACTTATTTTTTCAATAGGAAGAGGGTCATGTGACACATCCAACTTATTGGGAATTTCACAAGAAAAACAATGGTGTGCTTTATCGTAACTTTATTATTTCATGAGTTATTTACAAGTTTCTCTTTGTTTACAGCCATTGACATCTCGCCGAGGTTAACACGTGAGGAGCGGATATAAATTGTGTTGATGTCTAGTGAACGCAGTAACCGGGTCATTGCAGCAGATTTCAATGCATGACACCCTACGAGGCCACCCATCTCCCATGCTACAGTTAGCAAACTGCTTGCTAAGTTTCATGAAACTGGTTCAGTGTTGGATTTGCCAAAATGTGGACGCATGAAATCTGTCACTAATGAAGAAACATCAGTGGCTTTCCTAGCTTCATTCAGCAAGAGCCCACAGCATAGCATTTGCCGCATGTCACTGGAGAGTGGCATTAGTCGAACATCCCTTCGGGCGGATATTAGCTACTCACAAATGCACCCTTACAAACTCCAGCTACTACAGCATCTTAATGAGGATGGCCCAGATCGGCGCACTGAATTTGCAGAATGGGCAAAACAAAAATTGTAACAGGAACCTCAGTTTTCGCAGAAGATTTTGTTCAGTGATGAGGCAAACTTTTATGTGAATGGTGAAGTTAACAAACAAAACCACCGCTATTTGTCTGACACTAACCCACATTGGATAGATCCCTCCAAGACTGTTGGAACAAAAAAATTGATGGTATGGTGTGGTATATGGGGTACAAAGATAGTGGAGCCATTCTTCATCAATGGAAACCTCAAGGCCACTGGATAAGCGAAATTGCTACATGATGATGTGTTTCCCTCTTTATGCACTGAAGCTGGCACGTTCCCTGAGTTTTTCCAGCAAGATGGTGCACCACCACATTATGGGTGTCAGGTCCGAGCATTCCTAGATGAACAGTTTCCTGGAAAGTGGATTGGTCGTCGTGGGCCAGTTGAATGGCCCCCAAGGTCTCCCGATCTGACCCCCTTAGACTTCTATCTTTGGGGTCATCCGAAGGCAATTGTCTATGCTGTGAAGATACAAAATGTGCAGCACCTGAAACTACGGATACTGGAAGCCTGTGCTAGCATTTCTCCTGCGGTGTTGCTATCAGTGTGTGAAGAGTGAGAAAAGAGGGTTGCATTGACAGTCCAACACAATGGGCAGCACATTGAACACATTTTATAAGTGGTCAGAAACTTTTAAATAACTCATGAAAGAATAAAGTTACACAACATTGTTTTTCTTGTGAAATTCCCAATAAGTTTGGTGTGTCACATGACCCTCTTCCTATTGAAAAACAAAAGTTGGATTCAAAATGGCCGACTTCAAAATGGCCACCATGGTCACCACCCATCTTGAAAAGTTTCCCCCTCACATATACTAATATGCCACAAACAGGAAGTCAATATCACCAACCATTCCCATTTTATTAAGTTGTATCCATATAAATGGCCCACCCTGTAGTATAGGGAAATATATAATGGTTTTAAGCTATCACTAGTTAAAAACCCAATTGCTATTTATAAGAGTATGCATGGCAATTGTGTTGTGGAAAACTAGCTAATGAATCACTGCATTTGTTGCCTTAGGTCTTGCAACAGCAACAAGCTGATACAATAAGAATTAATATTGCCACAGCACAGCAGATCAAGGGGATATGAAGGCAATTTTCCAATGAAACCTCCCATATTATATAACCTCTAGTTAAGCAAATAAAAGTAAACATACTAGGGATATACATAGGGCCAATTTAACATTGTTTAAATAGTTTTTTTTTTTTGTTTTTTTTTTTAGCAGTTTGATGTTCTTAAAGAAAGTAATTCATGTTATGTTTTAAATAATATTAAAATGACCAAAAAAAAAGTATTAGATAGCCCTTTGGCTAAAATAAGCCATCACTTCAACACTTATGGACACCCATATTGCAACTTATTACTGAACCATTGTAGAAAATAGATTTTCAGTCTTAAGCCAGTGATATATGGTGCCTTTGGTTTTGAAAAGGATCTAGAGACCAAATATTGCTGTATAACACCACAGCCTTGTAACATAATTATAATGAATGGCTTTACACTGGGCCCTACAAGTTGCCAATATTCACAAAAAATCAAGCATTGCTGGATCAAAGGGTCAAGGTTATGGCTAGGGATGAGTGAATCGATTATAAAAAAAAATCGAATTTGACACAAATTTTCCCAAAATTTGGGTCAAATCCTAGTTACAATTTTTGTCAGTTTAAATTCTAATTATTTTAAAAATGGTATTAGCTATTTTTTAGATCAGAAGACAGGAAAAAGAAAAAGGAAAATCACATGACCCCAGTTGGTGTGAGTATGTACATGATGGCAAGTATTTGCCACCAAAAAGAGAAAAAGGTTGTCACTTTTATTTTTAAATATCATCTTTATTAAACCTATAAAATTGTTACATAATGATTCACAAACAGTAATTTTTTTGTCAACAAAGCATTATACAATGACTAATTATTCCATCCAAATACATCTATTTTATTACCCACCCACCCACTCATTGCTTGCTGCCTGCTCCTCCCTAGGAAAAAGGAAAAAAAAACTGTCAACTACTTTAACCATTTATGCCATATTCTGACAAATCTATGTTTTTTCTTGATAGCTACTAAATAAAATTCCTCACTGCCAATAAAAGTTTTGATGCTATATCGTGATGTTTAGGACTAACTATTTTATCCATAACCCTTTAAGATACATATTTCTATTCGGACAACTACCTTCTCCCAAAACTCCTGGATATTTATGCACGTCCAAAGTATATGGACATCATCCACTCCTACCTCTCCACATTTTATACATCTAAATTCTTTGGCTCTAACATTTCATTAAGATTTTAGGAGAATAGTATAGTCGATATAGTATGTTAAATTGGATAATTCTATGGGAGGGGTTATTTGAATCCTTATTTTTGCCTGAATAGCCATTTTCCAAAACTCTTCCTTTTGGGGGTAAAACATCCTTCCATTAACAAGTTAAACTATTAATTGCTCTTTTCTTTTACTCTTTAGAGACCAATTTTCCCTCTACTGTTAATTTAGAAATATTAGCTAGTGGTCGGAGAGGGTAGTAATTTGTGTTCCTTTCCCTAGCATCGATATTAGAGCGTGTTTCAGTTGTAAATAAAGGAACCACAGATCTTTATTTCCTAGACCCTACATGTTTTTAGTGTAAGATGAACATTATCCCATAATAAGGTATCTGTATGTAGTTTATTTTGGGACCATAGCCCTGTGGCTTCCTTCCATACTTTAGACATCAGCTCAATTATCGATATTTTACTAGATTGGTGTTGTGATAGAATACCGGCTTCAACTAATTGGAAGATACTACAATTATCCAACCTTTTAATTCCTGCTATTATGGTCTTATATCTTTGCAAATTACTCCAGGTTATCATATTTTTAATATGACCAGAGACAAAATAATGTTCCAAATCCGGGACTGAGTGTCCCCCTTCCTTCTCAAGGATATGCAATATTTGTGCTCCTATTCTTAGTTTTTTACCTCGCCATATCAGGTCCGCTAGAATGCTACCTATTATTTAGAAAATTATTTTGGGGATTACTACCCGTGAATTTCATAGAATATATTTCAAAGAGCGTAGTAGACACATCTTCACTAATGAAATACGGCCTGCCATTGAGATATATTTTTTTTTTTCACAAATCTATTTTCTTCCTAATTTTCTTTATTAGGGCAACAACATTCAGGTGAACATATTCTTTTGAATTTGAGGTTACCTGGATCTCAGATATTTAACAGATTCTTTCCCGCTCCTAATTTCCAGAGAGAAAAAGGTTGTCATTTAAAAAATAAATAAACATAACATATCCTACAGTACAATTTGTTTTTAAAGGCTGCTTGTTACCAACAGCAATTTGTTTACCCATAGTCAAGTATGCTACTGTAGCTTTAAGATTACTAATGCTAGCATGTTAAAGAGCTTGAAATGAGTTGCATAGAGTTCTAGGAGAACCCAGAATTTCATCCACAACTTTTCAGGACACTTAGAGCACTTTCCATGTGAGTCAAATTTATTTGGACACAAATCAAATTTACTGACCAATTCGGCTGAATCAAACCTGTATCTAATTTTTTAGAAATATGTTAATAACTAGTTATGGCAACTTGAAGTTTTTAATGTGATTACTTTCACTTCCATTATGTTGAGAGTAGAGATGAGTCCATTCTAAAATTCTCTAATTTGACCCACATTTTTCAAAACATTTTTATTCTAGTGATTCTAGATTCAAGAGAGAGGAGACAATCAAGGCACTACAAATTTGAGATACATTTATTTGCATTCATATAGAATGGGATGGTTGATTGGGCCAAATCGGACCCTATTTAAATTTCAAACAATCTGTTCTTCTCTACTTCAAGGCTATAGTAATCCTTGGCTGTGCTTGCTTTTTGCAGCCAAATTCATCATATGGGTATATACAGTAGCTCCAGTTTATTGCAAATTACTAGTCAGACCACTATTGTAAGATAAGGGCAGAATTATGAAACTGTCTAAAGATACTGCTTTGTTCCTCAAAGCAGAAACTCAAGGTTTCAATTTATTTAAGCAGTTAAAGAAATGAAAGCTAAGCTTTTATTGGTTGCTATGGTCAACAAAGACAACTTTAGTTATCATGTACATGACCTTTTCTGATTTCTGTGCCACAAAAAAATAGATCCTTGAAAAATGGATAGCTTCTGTGTACATTCCATTTATTTCTCACTCCCATCAATAGAAAGGGCTATTCTCATCTGCGCACAGATCTGGCACATGGAGCCTTGAACAAACAGATGTGTGAACAGCCCTTTGACCTGTATTGGTTAGTGTGCTACTCATTTTAAAAATGGAGAGCACAGTGAAGAAAAATACTGTTGTGCATGAGGCTTTATGCAGTTTTGATAAATGAGGCCCATTGTATGCAGTTTTGAAAATGCTTGCATAAACTAGAGTGTGTGCAGGTTAGTAAAATTTTTCAATGATTTTGTAGATGGAATTAAGAGTAAAGTGTGAGTTTTTGCTGATGACTTAACACTATGTAGGATCATTAAAACAAAGCTTGATTGTCAGATATCATAGAAAGAACTAAATAAACTGGGGCATGGGCAAGAACGTGGCAGATTAATTTTAATGTTCACAAATGTAAACTAATGCTCCTGGGCCACTATAATTGTATGACTGCATACACATTACATGGAGTAAAAGTGGGTACAACAGAACAAGCACAGGACCTGGGTATTCTGGTTCCAAGTAAGCTAAACAGCAGTACTCAATGTCAGGCAGCAGCTGCAAGAGCAAATTTGATTAAAGAGTGTACACAAAAAGATATAAAGACCTCTGATCGCAATGTACTACTACCCTTTTATAAATCCCTCCTAAGGCCACATCTTGAATATGGGATTTAGTTTTGTGCCCCACAAACTTTAAACGATATACAAGCGCTAGAAAGGGGTTAAAGACGGGTGTTCAGATTATTAAATGGGAAGGATTAACAAGCCCAAAATAGCCTTGACTGCTCCAGAGTTTGGAATTTTTAACTCTTTCAGTTAGGATGAACAGCGTGCCCTACCCCAAGAGGTAGTAATGCCAGATACTATGGCATCATTTAAAAAAAGGCTAGGTGCTTAACCAATAGCAGACGGCATTGCTAGTTATGATTAACAATTATGTTATGAAATTGATCTAATAAAAGTTAAACTTGATGAACGTATCTTTTTTTCAACCCATGTAACTATGTAAGGGATGGATAGACTGTTGTACCAAAAAAGATTCACAAACTTGAGGTTATTTATAGATTCAATTTGGTCGGTTCATCGACTTTTCCAAAACGATTCTATTCGATTCTGAATAAATTTGTGAAGGGAGCCTGTATAGAGGTGCGCTTGTCAGCAACACGCATAGTGAGTCTGCTGTGGTAGTGAAACAATACTTGGAGTCAGTATGACTTGTGTAAACTCAGCCTTACAGGTCGATGTTAGTGTCAGGTTTAAAGAACCGTGCAGAGGCCCAAGATCCTACTATAACGTTGAGAGAGCGTACTTCTTTACACTGTAGTCAGATGATTCCACATAGATGTCTGCAGAACCTGTTCCATTAAACGCTCAAGTAGAGCCCCCTGACAGAGTGGAGAGGGTGTCAGCAGTAAGTTTTGTTGATGTCACTGATTATTTTGCCCTTCCTCTGATCCGTCAGAGCAATAACCCCCAAAAAAACAGATCCTGTCTGTTGCGCATTTGCCTTCACTCGGTCAGCATTTGGTCAGTAATCCATCAGTATTGCTAATGCAAAAAAAAACAGGAGTGGATACAAAACAGAGATGACACGTGAATGGAATATTTGCATAGTCTTCTGTGTTTTGTACCCACTTCTGCTTTTGGCTACCAAATCATAAGCCAATTCTGATAGCACCATACAGGCCTTACAGGTGCTACACAGACAGGATCCGTTGAGTGTCTAATTTTTCCTTCTTTTGGACAGATCAGAAGAAGGGTCAAATAAATGATGATGTAAATCAGGCCAAAAAGGCAAAATAGCGGCTCAGTCATGATGTGGGGAGGGTGGGAACAGCATGAGAAGTCTTGTTCTCAAAGGCTAAGGTGGCAGCAGCATCAGAAGACCACAGAGTGACCCGGTGACAGAAGTGGGGAGGTGGGTGGCACTAACACTACCCGCTGAGCGATGCTGGGTGTAAGATGGAGCACTTGGCATCAGATGTGTAGCAGCAGGTGGGTGGCGGCATCAGAATAGTAGCTGAGACAGGTAAACAGGAAAAACGGTCTCTTTGTCAAAGTTTGTGAGAGGCAGCATGGATGACTCTAATCTAATGCATCAGGCATTGGTGAGGGAAATCCTGGCTGATCTACGCCTGATTCATCTTGACAAAGGTCAGTTTCTCCACATTTTGGGTGGACAGGAGAGTTCTCCGTGGGGCAACTATGGCCCCCGCTGCACTAAACACCCGGCTCTGATGCCACACTACTGGCCGGACAGGACAGCTTTTCCAGGGCAAACTCGTCCAGTTGCGGTCACAAATCCAGTTTGGCTTCCCAGTAGTCTAGCGGACCTTCAATGACGGCAGGCAGAGTGCACTCCAGTATGACAATCCCTGCTGGTTCTATGTCTAGCTGCTGGTGAGTAGTTTATTCACTATGCGGGTAAAGAAAGCTGCTCATCAGCGACTCTTAGACTTAAGCTGCTTCTGATGGAACTGGTAATGCTCCTGGTACCCCCACCAGCAGCCATGGCAGTAAAGCGTGAGCACAGAGGGCGCCCCGGTCAGACCTGTGAGAAGATGGACAATAGCGCAGATAGGAGCGGCCAACTGACTACATGGATTGTATCTATAGTAGTTCAGTTTCTCCAGCCTTTCAGCCGGTGTAAAAAGGCCCCCATTTTGGACCGGTAGCAGAGTTCTAACATGGTAGAGACCCAGTTGTCATCCTCTGCCGAATGGTGACAGGCAAGTGAGCATGCATCAATCCATTTGCACAAGTGACTCGAGGGACTCTGCCTCCATCTCCACTGCATACTGCCTGGGTCATCATCCCCCGTCTCCTCATCTCCCTCTTGCTCCTCTGGCTGCTCCTGCTTCTACCTCTTGTCACCTGTGTAGAAAAATCACCCATTTTGTTACACGTTGCTTGTGCTCCAATGTCCTCCTCCTGCTCCAGTTCAGCCCCCACAGGGCTCATGTGGCCAGCGAGATATAGGCCCATGTCTCTCCTGACCAGCCAGATTTACCAGCATTCTTTCCAGCATATGAATCAGTGGAATGACGTTGTTCATCCCGTAGTCCTGGCGACTGACAAATAAAGTTGACTCCTCAAAGGGCACAAGTAAATTGCAGATGTCACGCATGAGCTGCCACTGGATAACAATGAAGTCACACTGGGGAGTACCTCTGCCCGCCTGTATCATCAATAAATCGTTTAGGGCCTTTCTTCATTCATACAGTCGGTCCAACATATGGAGGGTGGGATTCCAACTGGTGGAAACGTCGCATATCAACCTCTGTAGGGGGGTGCATGGCTCAGCCCTCCTTGGCAGTGCCAACACCATGTTCTATCCCGTTGTCGGTCACCACGGTTCCGATTTTAAGTTGTCGCGGAGAAAGCCAGGATTCGATTTCTTGATGATGGACGCGAGCAGTTCCTCTCCTGTGACTCCATTCACCCAGGTAAACTAGGTGCAGAACGGCGTAATACTGCCATGCCTGCACATGTGGTGTGTTGGTGGGGCACTGTGAATTGTGTCTGCAGTGGAGGCTGAGGACAAAGCGGAGGATGAGGAGGCAGAGGCGGACATTGTCGCAGGACCAACGACACGATAATGTGTAGGCGGAAGAGGCGTCACCTGGCCAAGCTGCTGATTTGGCTGGGCAGGAAGCACATCTACTCAGTGGGCTGTAAAGAACATATATTGTCCTTGACCGTAGTTACAGCTCCACACGCCGGCACTGCCGTGCACTTTGGCAGACACCAGCAGGCTCAACAACTGGCCCACCTTCTGTTCTACATATGTGTGCAGGACTGCTACTGCCTTTTGGCAAAGAAATGACGGCTTGGGACTCTCCACCTCAGCTCGGCACAATCCATCAGTTCTCTGAAAAGTGGAGTGTCCACTACTTTGAAAGGGAGGGACTGCAAAACAAGCAACTTGGCCAGGAGCATGTTCAGCTTCTGCGCAGTCTGATGAGTGCACGCATACTGTTGTCTCTTGGCAATCGCTTTGGAGATTGATTGCTGACGGAATGACTGACTTGGAGGAGGATGAGCAGGAGCATCAGGACCAGCAGATAATAGGAAGGAAACACAGCTTCCTTCGGCTGAGGTGGTAGAGCCTTGACTGCCTGAATTGGGTGCGTGCCACTGGGCGATGCAGCGGTTGCTGCGGCAGGCTGGACCACCATATCGGAGGCACGGTTCTCCCAGGCCATTTTATGGTGATGCTGCATATGTTGACGCAGGGCCGTGGTGCCAACATTGGCACCCTGGCCACGCTTTACCTCCTGCCCACAGATTCGACAAATGGCAATGTTTACTTCCCCAGCGGCTTAACAAAATACTGCCACACCGCCGAGTAGGAGAGTTTACCTCCTAACACTCCAAACTGAATGACTGCTACCACGACTGCCTCCGTGAACCCCTGCTCCATTACTTTCCAGGCTGGTAGGCTTCTGTGAAGTGGGTGGTCTACCTGGGCACGTTTTGCTCCTGACCTCCCACTGCTGTCACCCTGCTGACTCCCGGCCATGCTAGAGCCTTGCTGGCTCCACCGCTGGCTCACGATTGAGTTGTCACCCTCTTCTCCCGATGATGTTGAAGCCACGCCGTCACCCGGCTCCCAATTTCGATCGGCTTCATCATCATCAAGTACTGTCTGGACATCACTGATGTCCTCCTCAACCGTCTCTGGGTCAGGAGCCTGACCTCTCACAACACCAGCTCCCATGCCACTCTCCTCATCACTACTGGCCCGCCTAGTGGAGGAAGCGGCATATGTTTTTCCACATCTTGGCTGGACAGTAGCTGCTGATTGTCCTCTAGTAGCTCGTCCTCGCTTTATAGTGGAGCTAGCTGCATATAGTACTTCTCTGGCTGAGGGAACAGAAAAGGACAGAGGCAGTGTTGAGGACAGGTAAAGGAAGAGGGCCTGTTCCTACTAAGGGTTGTGTCTGACGAACCCACCGACTCTTGGCTGGGGGTGTCTTATGTCACTTGTGACAAAGTCGAAGATCAAGTCAACCATTCAAGAACCGCTGGGTTGCTGGTCAAGACATAACCGCTAGCTGACACTGGGAGCTCAGACTTCTGGAAGTGACCCCTCCTGCATGCCCCTTGACTCTGCTGCTACCTGTGCCTGCGCCAGAAACATTTAGGCTTGTGCCCCTCCACTGTGCAGGGCCTGTCACTTCTCTGTCTGACATACTGTTAGATCAAATAAGTAAATAAAAAGGAAATTAATACACACCAAAAAGGGCTTTAATTTTCTCACTTCACAACGGATAATAAGCCCTTTTTCTATTTCCCCACCAATACACGCCAAAAAAAGTCTTGAGAACATATAACTGCGGCCGTGAATGGCAAATAAAGTTTTTTTTGCAACTAAATTATGCCAAAAAGGGCTGTAATTTTCTTACTTCTACACAGAACGGCTAATAAGTAGTGTTGAGCGAACCCGAACTGTAAAGTTCGGGTTCGTACCGGACTTTAGGGTTTTGGTACCAGGACACGGAACTGAACTTTTCCGTAAAAGTTCGGGTTCGAGTTCGGTGTTCGGGCGTTTAATAAAGTTTGTTGAAAGGTTGCAGGGCAGCCAATCAACAAGCGTTTAAGATGTGTCCTCTTAGAAGCCATCACAGCCATGCCTACTAATAGGCATATTGGCCAGTGCAGCATGTGACCCAGCCTCTATATAAGCTGGAGTCACATAGCACCGTACGTCATGTCAGCTCTTACTAGTGTAGGTATAGGATGCTGCTGCTGTGAGGGAGAGATTAGGAAAGAATCTGACATCAGAGCTTGGTGTTAAGTCTGCGATCTACAGCATTTTTTTTTTGTGGGTGCAATGCAACATTTTGTACGCTGCCCTGAGCCCAGTGACACAAAAAAATAAGTTTTAATCTGTTAATTAGGTTGGCGTTGTCAGCCATTTTGTGCAAGTGCAGTGCACTTGCACCTGCATATGTGCCCGGGACAATAATTTAATCCTCTTCTTGTAGTTCAGTGGGCGACATTTCACCATTTTTTAAGTGCACCTGCACTGCATATGTGCCAGGGGAAGGGAAAATAATATAGGTAATCCGTCTGTGAGTTCAGGGACACAGGGGGTGACATTCACATTTTTTTTCTGTAAAGTACCCCTGTGCTGCATATGTGACAGTGTAATCAATTCACTAAATCCATGTGTTATATTCTGGGGAGAACAAATTTATTTTTATTTTTTTTGCTAAAAAGCAAGTTTGCGGTCTGCACTGCATTTCTGAGAGTGAGATATAATCAGTAAATACAACTGTGACATTGTGGGTGAAAAAAATCTCTCTTTTTTGCCATAAAGTACATTTGCGGCCTGCACTCCATTTCTGAGAGTAAATATTATCAGTAAATACAACTGTGACATTGTGGGTGAAAAAAATCACCTTTGTTTGCCATAAAAGTACATTTGCGGCCTGCACTTCATTTCCTAGAGTGAAATATAATCAGTAAATCCAGTTCTCAGATTGTAGGTGGACATTTCCACAGTTATCAGGCCAGTCATTCACAAGTGGCTTGGAGGGTGTGTTCCTGCTGCACTGCATACCTGACAAGGAAATATATTCTGTGAATTCGGCGGAGTTTAGATTGTTGGGTGATTTGTACCCCTTT
The DNA here is from genome assembly GCA_033119425.1 of Bufotes viridis. Classification (NCBI taxonomy): domain Eukaryota; kingdom Metazoa; phylum Chordata; class Amphibia; order Anura; family Bufonidae; genus Bufotes; species Bufotes viridis. The sequence goes on from CM065592.1 coordinate 75,144,047, forward strand.
TTTCTTTCACACTACCCCTGCACTGCATACCTGACTGGGAAATATATTCTGTAAATTCGGCAGAGTTTATATTGCTGGCTGGGTGATCTGTAACCCTTTTTTCTTTCACACTACCCCTGCACTGCATACCTGACTGGGAAATATATTCTGTAAATCCGGTTGTGTTTAGATAGTTGGGTGATCTGTACCCCTTTTTTCTTTCACACTACTCCTGCACTGCATACCTGACTGGGAAAAATATTCAGTAAATTTGGCGGAGTTTAGATTGCTGGCTAGGTGATCTGTACTCCTTTTTTCTTTCACACTCCCCCTGTACTGCATACCTGAGTGGGAAATATATTCTGTAAATTCGGAGGGAGTTTAGATTGCTGGCTGGGTGATCTGTAACCCTTTTTTCTTTCACACTACCCCTGCACTGCATACCTGACTGGGATATATATTCAGTAAATCCGGTTACGTTTAGATAGTTGGGTGATCTGTACCCCTTTTTTCTTTCACACTACCCATGCACTGCATACCTGACTTGGAAATATATTCTGTAAATTCGGCAAAGTTTAGATTGCTGGCTGGTGATCTGTTCCCTCTTTTTTCTTTCAAACTACCCCTGCACTGCATACCTGATTGGGAAATAAATTTTGCAAATCCGTCTGTTAGTTTGGTAAGTGAACGTAAGAATGAGGAGAACTTCAAATAAGGGATGTGGTCCTGGTCGTGGTGCTGATGGTGGTGGTGGAGCTCCTGTTGCAGGCAGAGGACGTGGTCGATTTGTGCCATCTACACACCCAAATGAAACACCTTCCTCAGGTGCGCGTAGGCGACAGAACATTCAGCGTTATTTGGTAGGCCCGAAAGCCACTCTACGAATGGTGAGGCCACAACAAGTACAGGCGATAGTAGATTGGGTGGCTGACAGTGCCTCCAGTTCCTTCACATTGTCTCCCACCCGGTCCCCTGCTGAAAGCTCAGAGTTGGAACCTCAGCCCATGCCCATCAGTCTTTCACCTCACCCCTTGCAAATCAGCCAAGCAGTCTGAGCTCCAAGTCAAGTGGTAGTCTTGTATGCTTTTGATGACTCTGCTGGCAGGGTTTTAGTGGGCCATTCACATAGCCCTGCCCCAGAAGTGGAAGAGATTGAGTGCACAGATGCCCAGCCACTTATGTTTCAGGAAGTGGACATGGGAGGACCACCGCAGCACGTCTCTGATGATGACGAAACACAGGTGTCAACTGCTGCGCGTTTCTGCAGTGTGCAGACCGACAAGAAGGGCAAGGGTGAGGATGTGGCAGTAACGCCCCACGTCCGTCACCAAGCCATCTCTACAATGTCCCATGGCAGCGTTCAGCTGTCCATCTCCCAAACACTGGAGAGAAAGAGGAAGTACCCCCCTACCCACCAACGATCTCTGGCCCTGAATGACAACCTTTTTAAAATTCCTGGCCTGTCATTCCATCTAGTGGAGACAGACACTTTTAAATACTTTATGGCGGTGGCTGTCCCACAGTACGTGGTTCCCAGCCACCACTACTTTTCCAGGCGAGCCATCCCTTCCCTGGACAACCAAGTGGCGGACAAAATCAAGTGTGCACTGCGCAACGCCATCTGTGGCAAGGTCCACATAACCACTGATACTTGGACCAGTAAGCACGGGCAGGGGCGTTATATCTCCTAACTGAACACTGGGTAAATGCAGTGGCAGCTGGGGTGGATTGCAGTTTGCCGTATATTTTTCCACCACCGTGGATTGCAGGTCATTTCTGTTGCCTCTTCCTATGCTTTCTGCTCTACCACCTCCTCATCCACTCAGCATAACACCTTCACCACCAACTTCAGCACAGCCAGGGGAAAAGACAGTTTTGAAACTCATCTGTTTGGGGAAAACCCCACACCGCGCAGGAGCTGTGGACGGGCATAGAACAACAGACCGATAAGTGGTTGATGCCACTGAGCCTCAACCCCAGCCTGGTGATATGCGATAATGGGCGAAATCTCGTAGCAACTCTCTGCCTAGCCGGTTTGGCGCACATCGCTTGCCTGGAGCATGTGCTGAATTTGGTGGTACAGAAATTCCTGAAAGACTACCCTACATGTCAGAGCTGCTGCAGAACGTGCACGCTTTTGGCGTTTAACCCTGCTGCTGCTCGCCTGTCTGCACTGCAGCGTAACCTCGACCTTCCCGCTCACCACCTTATATGTGACGTGCCCACAAGATGGAACTCCACCTTGCAGATGCTGGAAAGACTGTGCGAGCAGCAGCAGGAGATAGTGGAGTTTCAGCTGCAGCACGCAAGGGTGAGTCGCTCTGCGAAACAGCACCACTTCACCATCGATGAGTGGCCCTCCATGTGAGACCTGTGTGCCATGTTGCGCTGTTTTGAGTACTCCACCAACATGGCCAGTGCCGATAACGCCATGATCAACGTTACTATCCCACTTCTATGTCTCCTTGAAATAACAATTTGTCGATGATGGAAGAGGATGTGGCACAGGAGGAAGAGGAGGAGGAAGTGGGATCATTTGCACGGTTATCAGGCCAGTCATTTACAAGTAACTCGGAGGGTGGGTTCCTGCTATTGTTGATCACGAATATTTGAATTGCGAATTTTAATCACGAATATCGTGACTTCAAGAATTCCCGAATATTTAGAATATCTCAAAATATATTCGTAATCACAGATATTCGCTTTGAAAAAAAAATACCAGTCTATGTGAATTTGTATACAAATTTTTTTAATGCAAATTTTCGCAATCAAGAAAATAATGCCTGAAGATCAGGAATTTGTGAATTCGCGAATATATGGCGAATATTCGCCCAAATATTCACCAAATATCGCAAATTCGAATATTGCCCCTGCCGCTCATCACTAGTTCCTGCACCAACATAGGCCAGGTACACAATTGTCCAGCGGAGGGGGGGGAGGAGGAGAAGGAGGAACCGTGTTCACAGCAGGGTGGCACCTAAATCAGCTCAGGGCCATTACTGCAGCGTGGCTGGGGAGATACGGAGGACACAGACGATACAACTCCCACAGAGGACAGCTTGTCATTGCCTCTGGGCAGCCTGGCACACATGAGCGACTACATGCTGCAGTGCCTGCCCAACGACTGCCAAGTTGCCCACATTCTAACCAGTGCTGATTACTGGGTAGCCACCCTGCAGGATCCCAGGTACAAGGACACCGTGGCATCCTTAATTCAGTCACTGGAGCGTAATTGGAAGATGTGCGAGTACAAGCGCACGCTTGTAGACACGTTGCTTATGGCATTCCCACCTGACACCGGGGCCTTAGTGAAAGCACAAGACGAAGGCAGAGGAGGAGGAAGAAGTCGCCAACATAGCTGGGGCACCGCCAGCACCTCATAAGGCAGGGTTAGCATGGCCGAAATGTGAAAAAGCTTTGTTAGCACGCCACAAGAACCAGTCCAGCACCACCAGCTGATTTCAGGAATATGGTGAAACAGTGTGTGTGCACACGCCTACATGTACTGACTGATGGGTCTGTCCCATTCAACTTTTGGGTCTCCAAATTGGGCACATGGCCTGAGCTTGCTTTTTACGCCTTGGAGGTTCTGGCCTGCCCTTAAGCCAGTGTATTGTCTGAATGTTTGTTTAGCACAGCAAGGGGCGTTATCATACACAAGCACAGCCGCCTGTCCACAGCCAATGTGGACAAGGTCACATTCATTAAAATGAACCAGGCATGGATCCCACAGGACTTGTGCGTAACTTGTGCAGAATAAACATGTATACTGGCCTCACCCAGTCTTTGTTATACTCAGCGCACTTTCTCTTTTCTTTTCTATATTTCACAATGTACTGGGGTCTACCCAAATAAAAAAATAAATAAAAAAAAGTGTTGTTGGCGACTACCTCCTCCACCACTGCTTTCACCTACACTGCCACGTCCACCGCCTCCTCAACCTCCTACTCCATATGGACCTCCTCCTCCTAGTTCAAGATTATTATTATTATTTTCTGTTTGAATAATATACACGCCAAATGCATCATACCTGGATTAGTGCTGGGTTTGATCTAGCGAAAAATTTCAGATCAAAGCAGATGTTGTGCATTACAAAAATATCTAACACAAAAATTTTTGGGAAACAGAATATTCATTCCCCAGACAAAATGTTCCCATTTTACAATTAAAATAATATAGATCTAAACCTGATATTAAAAAATATTCATTTACTGTGAGCTTTACAACTATTGCATGTCCCCCTAGCCAAGAGCTACTGTAATGATGGAAACAGTTTTATTTATGGAGCATATCCAGTGCTACACTCATTCTCCATTCAATTTAGAGAAAAGAATCATCTACTTTCTGCAGTCAAACTAATAAATGCTTCAGCCGTAACAGGTGTCACTCAACACCTGCAGCTAGCACAAGGATGAATGGATCAGAAAAATTCTGTCATAGAGATGAGCGAATCGAAGCTGATGAAGTGGAATTCGATCCCAATTTCAGGAAAAACTTGATTCGCACTGAAGCCAATTTCCTCGCAAATCGTGGTAACGAATCGCATTTTTCCTAAAATGGCTGATGCACGTGTGAGGACATGGAGAAAAGAATTCTAGGAAGGGGGATCATCCATAATGCAATGCATGCAGACAATCAGCAGTCAGCCAGCCCTGTGATGTCACAGCTAGTGTTGAGCGAACAGTTTGAGCATAGTTCGGACATTTTCAAAAAAGTTCGGGTTCGGGTTCGTTGTTCGGCGATTACTTCCCACTTTCTGAAGGGCTGCACAGCAGCCAATCAGCTAGCGTTTTACTTCTTGCCCTAAGAGCCCATCACAGCCATGCCTACTAATGGCATGGCTGTGATTAGCCAAGTGCAGCATGTGACCCAGCCTCTATTTAAGCTGGAGTCACGTGGCGCCCGCACGTCACACTGCTCTGACTAGTGTAGGGAGAGGACGCAGCTTCTGTCAGGGCGAGATTAGGCAGGGTAAAGTCAGCAACAGCACCTAATGAGCGGATCAATCCACATCTGATCTGATTGAACTTCTGCTAGTTACTTGCTCATTGGTTTTTAGGCTGCACAGAGCGTTTTCTGTCACTTATTTTCTTGGTTGATCGGCGGCCATTTTGTGACTTGTGGTGCACCAGAACAAGCTGCCACCAAGTCCATCAATCCATCAATAATAGTTTTTTTGCTATATCCTACATCAGGGGCTTGGCTGTGCAAATTGTCACCCCTAGAAACTCAGGATAGCAATTTCTATATTTTATTAATGGGTTAAATTGCCCAAATACCAATCCCCTAAATCTGGTGTTCCAGCTTTGGCTAGACAAGCATAATACTGCCTGCTGTCTGACAAAGGATAGATTATTCTCTGTGGTGAAATTCAATTGCCAAAATAGCAATACCCTGAATCTGGTGTCCCAGCTGTTGCAGGCAAAGTTTCATAGTGTCCGCCAAAACATATATTTTGTTCTGGGGTGAAATTAATTTGCCAAAATAACAATCCCCTAAATCTGGTGTTCCAGCTTTGGCTAGACAAGTCTGCTGTCTGGCAAAGGATAGATTATTTTCTGTGGTGAAATTTCAATTTCCAAAATAGCAATACCATAAATCAATGGTTTCCGCTGTGGCAGGCAAAATAGAATAGTGTCCGCCAAAACATATATTTTGCTCTGGGGTGAAATTAATCTGGCAAAATAGCAATTCCCCTGAATCTGGTGTCCCAGCTGTTGCAGGCCAGGTTTCATAGTGTCCGCCAAAACATATATTTTGTTCTGTGGTGTAATTCACTTGCCAAAATAGCAATACCCTGAATCTGGTGTCCCAGCTTTTGCAGGCCAGGTTTCATAGTGTCCGCCAAAACATATATTTTGTTCTGGGGTGAAATTAATTTGCCAAAATAGCAATACCCTGAATCTGGTGTCCCAGCTGTTGCAAGCCAGGTTTCATAGTGTCCGCCAAAACATATATTTTGTTCTGGGGTGTATTTCACTTGCCAAAATAGCAATACCTCTGAATCTGGTGTCCCAGCTGTTGCAGGCCAGGTTTCATAGTGTCCGCCAAAACATATATTTTGTTCTGGGGTGAAATTAATCTGCCAAAATAGCAATACCCTGAATCTGGTGACCCAGCTGTAGCAGGCCAGGTTTCATAGTGTCCGCCAAAACATATATTTTGTTCTGGGGTGAAATGAATCTGCCAAAATAGCAATACCCTGGATCTGGTATCCCAGCTGTTGCAGGCCAGGTTTCATAGTGTCCGCCAAAACATATATTTTGTTCTGGGGTGAAATTAATTGACTTGTGGTGCACCAGAACAAGCTGCCACCAAGTCCATCAATCCATCAATACTAGTTTTTTTTTTGCTATATCCTACATCAGGGGCTTGGCTGTGCTAATTGTCACCCCTAGAAACTCAGGATAGCAATTTCTATATTTTATTAAGAGGTTAAATACAATTGCTGAGTGGTTTGCACGCTGTGCCATCAGATCCTGAAGTGAGGCATTAACGTTCTGAACCTTAGCACAACCTGCATAACCAGGCATCTACATGCAAAGCATGAACTTCAGTGGAGTAAACACCATAAAAACAAGGAACTCACTCAGGCTCCCCCTGCTCCTTCTTCTGCTGCTGCCTCGGCCTGTTCCTCCGCCTCGGGAGGAACGTTTGCACCTGCCGCCCACCAAACAGAGGATGTGCCACCGACACCACCACCTGCATCACCAAGCATCTCCACCATGTCACACGGCAGCGTTCAACTCTCCATCTCACAAACCTTGGATAGAAAGTGTAAATTCCCACCTAGCCACCCTCGAGCCTTGGGCCTGAATGCCAGCATTTCTAAACTACTGGCCTTTGAAATGCTGTCATTCAGGCTGGTGGACACAGACAGCTTCAAACAGCTGATGTCCATGGCTGTCCCACAGTATGTTGTTCCCAGCCGCCACTACTTCTTCAAGACAGCTGTGCCTTCCCTGCACAACCAAGTATCCGATAAAATCAAGTGTGCACTTCGCTACGCCATCTGTGGCAAGGTCCGTCTAACGACAGATACGTGGACCAGTAAGCACGGCCAGGGACACTATATCTCCCCAACTGCACACTGGGTAAATGTAGTGACGGCTGGGCCCCAGGCGGAGAGTTCCTTGACGAACGTCCTTCCGCCACCAAGGATCGCAGGGCATCATTCTTTGCCCCCTGTAGCCTCCTCCTCCTACTCGGCTTCCTCCTCCTCTGCTTCCACCAGCTCATCCAGTCAGCCACACACCTTCACCACCAACTTCAGCACAGCCAGGGGTAAACGTCAGCAGGCCATACAGAAACTCATATGTTTGGGCGACAGGCCCCACACCGCGCAGGAGTTGTGGTGGGGTATTGAACAACAGACCGACGAGTGGTTTCTGCCGGTGGGCCTCAAGCCCGGCCTGGTGGTGTGCGATAATGGGCGAAATCTCGTCGCAGATCTGGGACTAGCCAGTTTGACGCACATCCCTTGCCTGGCGCATGTGCTGAATTTGGTGGTGCAGAAGTTCATTCACAACTACCCCGACATGTCAGAGCTGCTGCATAAAGTACGGGCCCTCTGTGCGCGCTTCCGGCGTTCACATCCTGCCGCTGCTCGCCTGTCTGCACTACAGCTGAACTTCGGCCTTCCCGCTCACCGCCTCATATGCGACGTGCCCACCAGGTGGAACTCCACCTTGCACATGCTGGAGAGACTGTGCGAGCAGCAGCAGGCCATAGTGGGGTTTCTGCTGCAGCACGCACGCGTCAGTCGAACTGCGGAACAGCACCACTTCACCACCAATGATTGGGCCTCCATGCGAGACCTGTGTGCCCTGTTGCGCTGTTTCGAGTACTCCACCAACATGGCCAGTGGCGATGACACCGTTATCAGCATTACAATACCACTTCTATGTCTCCTTGAGAAAACGCTTAGTGCAATGATGGAAGAGGAGGTGGCCCAGGAGGAGGAGGAGGATGAGGGGTCATTTTTAGCACTTTCAGGCCAGTCTGATAGAAGTGGCTCAGAGGGAGGTTTTTTGCAACAGCAGAGGCCAGGTACAAATGTGGCCAGCCAGGGCCCACTACTGGAGGACGAGGAGGATGAGGTGGAGGAGGATGAAGCAGGTTCACAGTGGGGTGGCACCTGACACAGCTCAGGCTCATCACTGTTGCATGGCTGGGGGATACGGAGGACTATGACGATACGCCTCCCACAGAGGACAGCTTGTCCTTACCTCTGGGGAGCCTGGCACACATGAGTGACTACATGCTGCAGTGCCTGCGCAACGACAGCAGAGTTGCCCACATTTTAACATGTGCGGACTACTGGGTTGCCACCCTGCTGGATCCCCGGTACAAAGACAATGTGCCCACCTTACTTCCTGCACTGGAGCGTGATAGGAAGATGCGCGAGTACAAGCGCACGCTGGTAGACGCGCTCCTGAGAGCATTCCCAAATGTCACAGGGGAACAGGTGGAAGTCCAAGGCGAAGGCAGTGGAGGAGCAAGAGGTCGCCACGCAGCTGTGTCACGGCCAGCTCCTCTGAGGGCAGGGTTAGCATGGCAGAAATGTGGAAAAGTTTTGTCTCCAAGCCACAGCTTACTGCACCACCACCTGATACGGAACGTGTTAGCAGGAGGCAGCATTTCACTAACATGGTTGAACAGTACGTCTGCACACCCCTGTGCTGGGCCGAAATAACTGAAAGTAGCCTTCTCCGGTGGTGGGTGATATGACGCATGATTTCTTGCTGTGGGACCTCTCTCCTCTGTCTGGGTGGTGGGGCATAAATAACTTAAAGTGGCCTTCTCCTTTGGTGGGTAATATGACGCATGATTCCTTGCTGTGGGACCTCTCTCCTCTGTCTGGGTGCTGGGGCCGAAATAACTGTAAGTGGCCTTCTCCGGTGGTGGGTGATATGACGCATGATTCCTTGCTGTGGGACCTCTCTCCTCTGTCTGGGTGGTGGGGCATAAATAACTGAAAGTGGCCTTCTCCAGTGGTGGGTGATATGACGCCTTATTCCTTGCTGTGGGACCTCTCTCCTCTGTCTGGGTGCTGGGGCCTAAATAACTGAAAGTGGCCTTCTCCAGTGGTGGGTGATATGATGCATGATTCCTTGCTGTGGGACCTGTATCCTCGGTCTGGGTGCTGGGCCGAAATAACTGAAAGTGGCCTTCTCCAGTGGACGGTGATATGATGCATGATTCCTTGCTGTGGGACCTCTCTCCTCTGACTGGGTGCTGGGGCCGAAATAACTGAAAGTGGCCTTCTCCATTGGTGGGTGATATGACGCATGATTCCTTGCTGTGGGACCTCTCTCCAATTGATATTGGTTAATTTTTATTTATTTTATTGTATTTTAATTCATTTCCCTATCCACATTTGTTTGCAGGGGATTTTCCTACATTTTGCTGCCTTTTGCAGCCCTTTAGCCCTTTCCTGGACTATTTTACAGCCTTTTTAGTGCCTAAAAGTTCGGGTCCCATTGACTCCCATTGAGTTCAGATCCCGAACCCTAACATTTTCGGGAAGTTCGGCTGAACTTCCCGAACCCGAACTTCCAGGTGTTCGCTCATCTCTAGTCATAAACCAATAGATAATTTAAAATTATTAGGAGACAGCTAAGGGCTTATTTATGTGTATAATGTACATACAGCGGATTGCCTGTATACGGTTCTCAGTGCAAGTGTGGATGTGCACAAGCCCACTGTACTAATGTTGAATCACTCCACTCTACTGTCACTTATGAATATGTCACAGTTAATATTGGAGTACTGCGTGGGACTGGAGACCCATTTCCTGCCTATCTATATTATTCAGAGTACAACACTGCTGTCTGACGTGTTGGACGGCGTCTTAATAGTGTAATATCAGGCACCTCTTATCCGATTTTGTAGGACAGTTAAAGTGGATACTTAGTCTCACTATTATGTATCTAATACTGGTAGTGAAGCACACTTAATCCAGTATTAACTGAGAAACTGACAGTAAAACTGCCAGTTCTCAGAATACAACAGTCAAAATCGCGGTGTTCCCTCAATCTCAGACATCCATACTAACACCACACAAACTCAAAGTGAGGCCACTGGTCTCCCTGTATGCACGCACACCGTAACATATACACCTATCTATCCCTCAATCTAAGTATTAGCCCTATGCTGTCACCTGGCTAAAAATAATGTGCAGACACTACCCCACCTGACATGTTTCGCCCCAATGCGGCTTCGTCAGGGGAGTTGGGGTAATAGTGACGGCGCACCGAATACTACCCTGTTAAATACCTGATTGCCACCCACCTTTCCTCTTACTTCAATCAATCGTCGGGTCTCCACTAAATTGGCAGGCTGACCGGCCAGTTAGGAAGGGCTACGTAGACAGAGAGAGGAATTTCACTTTCCTCTGTCACTGTGTACTGTAGTCCTGCTCTTATTTCGCGTCACCGTGCATCACTGTCCAGCCAGTTCGGAAGGACTTCGTAGACAGGGGGAGGACTTTCACTCTCCACTGTCACTGCATGCTGTAACCCCGCCCCTGTTCCGTGTCACCGCACATATTCTTCTGTCACATACAGGGAAGGGGACGCATATTCTTCAACATCATACTTTAACCCTCACCTCACTATCAGTGAATAAATTCTATGCAATTGTGGGGTGTATACATCAGGTAAAAACAACTACTGGTTTATTATATTTCTACAAACCATTGAAGATTAGTGTGAACTATTGAGGTCAATGGCAGTCCAAAAATCAGAAGGATAAAGGCCCTAAATAAAGGCTGAATATGAAAAGCTTTCATTCAGACCTTTGGGGCTCAGGGATCCTAGTCCGTGGATTCATCTAGCCTCTTCCCTCAACAGTTTCAAATGCAAATTACTAATTAGATTTTTGTGAGTGCCCTGAATTTTAATACTCCAGGTTTGTTGTCATGTACATATGTGACATGTCTACATAAAGATGTATCCTTTTTTGTATTTATAGCACTAACATGCCCACAGAATCTTCTCTTCAATTCTTGTACTTTCTTTCCTACATATAGCTTTGGGCAAGTGCAAGTAGCCATATACACAATGCCACTACTACGACAGTTAAAAAGTCTCTGATGACGTATTCACATCCATCAACAGGATTTCTAAACTTTTTTATCCTGGGTAAGTATTTGCAAAAGAGCAGTTCCCTCATGGGAACGACGCCTGCACCCAGGGCTTCAGCCATAATGTATTTTCCGATTGTATTTTAGGAAGAAAGAAAGCTATGGGACCAGTTGATCCCTCAAATTTTTCCCACTTCTAAATATAACACTCGGATGTGCTGGTAATACTTGTTTCAGGTCCGCATCACAGTAAAGTATCTTCCAGTTTTTTTGAGAATCCTTATCACTTGTTGGTGGTGGCTATAATAAGTTCCTATAACCTAATTATTTTAGTTTTCTGTATAGCATCACTATCATTTTAATGTCTTAATAAGTCTTTACTTTGATTACTTTTTGCCCTATTATATGCTCTCTTCAGAGATTTGCATGGATACCCCCTTGCTCTGAAACATTTGTAAAGTTCATCCGCCTCCTTTTCAAAAGCCTCCTCCTCCTCAGTTCCTCCTGGCCCTTAAATACTGTTCAACAGGTATTCCATTCTTTAGTGCTGTTGAATGCCAGCTGGACCAATGGAGGAGGCTATTTGTCGAGGTAGGCTTGCGGAAAATATGTAAGGATGTATCCACTCTCATCTTTGTGAACATTTAGATCCAAGAAGCAAATGTCCATTGGGTGGATTTCCGAAGTAAAATGCATACCAATGGTATTGTCATTAATTTTTTCTACAAACTCATGGAATAATTTTAGTTCCCTATCCCAAAATAACAGAATATCTTCAATAAATCTTCCCCAGAACAAAATGTGATTAGTGTAACGTGCAAGTGAATCTGAAAAAACAATGTGATCCTCCCACCACCCTAAAAATACATTTGTGAACGTCGGTGCACAGGGCGTACCCTTAGCGTTACCCTTCATCTGATGATAAATAGTACCGCTACAAAGATAATAATTGTGCGTAAGTATAAATCTCAACAGTTGGAGAACAAAATTATTGTGTTTGTGAAAAGAGGTGTTTTTACTGTCCAAAAAGGACTTGACAGCCTTAATGCCCAGTTCATGTTCAATATTACTGTATAATGCTTAGACATCCAGACTAGCTAGGTAAGCTAAAGCTGGTAAGTAACACAATATCATTGATTTTAGTGAGTGTATCACTAGTGTCCCGTAAATAGTGGGGTAGAGATGTGACAAAGGGTCTTGATAGTGCATCTATATACTCACTAGCAGGTTGAGTAAGGGAATCATTGCCCGAGACAATTGGTCGGCCTGGTACTCAAATTTTATTCTTGTGGACTTTGGGGAGTGCATAAAATGAAGCAATAGTTGGATTCTTATGAAGCAGAAAATCAAATTCCTCCTTTGACATTAGATTATGAGCCTTGGCTTCTTTGAGAATAGTCTATAATTTACTAAAATATATACTTGTCGTATTTTCCGATAATATCTCATATGTGCTATCATCTTTCAATAGTCCCGCCACCATTAGATCATAATCGACCCTGTTTTGAATCACAATATTGCCACCTTTATCACTAGGTTTTTTAACAACCTCCTTATTGCTCTTTAATTGTTCCAATGCACACATCTCTTCCGATGTTAGATTAGTTGGGATATTATCCTTCCTTATTTTAAGGTTGTTTAAATCTTCGGCAACTAACTCCACAAAGGTTTATATATTTTTATACTGTGAGAAGGCCGGAGTCCATGGCGACCTTGGTTTGAAGTCCGATAATGGGGGTTCGGCTCAAGGAACTGCTCCCTCACTCTCTGCGTATAGATCTTCAAGTATCTTTAATGCTTGTTGTTCTTTTTGAATAAATTTGTGAATATCAAATGTGCTACTCACATATTGTTTGTGCAGTGCCAATTTGCCTGCAAACAGATGAACATCCTTCACCCAACTAAACTTATCAAAACGTGGTACTGGTGTAAAAGTGAGTCCTTTTTGTAACAATTTGATCTGGGTTGCAGTCAATACTGCTGATGACAAATTTATTTCCTGGGCGTAAATGGGTTCCTCTCTCGCCTGATGATCACTGTGTTCGCCAGATACTATATTCTCTGTTATTGCTTCTGTTGGGGATCTACTGGTGTACATTCTTAGGATATTATCCTGTTTTGTATCTATTTTATATTATACCCCCACTTTTCTCGATCCCTTAGTTGCACCCCATTCTGTCCCAAAAAAGGGGAGCTATCGGTGGAGTCGCCAGTGACTGGCCACCCATCAGTGGGCCCATATTTTGGTGTCCTGAGGTGACATTCGTATTTATGGCGGAATTCCCCATTGAATTTACTACTGGGATTGCTGTTACAGACATTACTTGTGTATCTGTCCACATTTTTGTGATATTTGGAATATGCATCCCAGTCTCTCGTGTTGGTTGTATACCAACTACAGAGGTACTGAGAAAGGTAGAGCCACCCAATGATGGACATTCCACAGATGGCGTGGGACGGACACATTCTGAAAGATTTCCCACTCTTTTAGGGTTACGATACCTGTTATATCGAACTTTCCTTTTTGTGACACCCCTTTTAGAGCTGGTGGCACTTGTAGTATCTGCACCTGAAGTTTCAGATTCAGAATGATCAGTATATATGATCTTTCTTACTGGGAGATTACTACTGTTTTTCCAAGTGTATACACGATTTGTGTTGATGACATCCCATCCCCAAAATAATCTGGTAGCCAGAGGGTTATCCACATTTTTATTTTATTTATTATAGATGACTGGTATTGTAAGTTTTCAGATTTTTGAAATACAAATTTTTCTTATTCAAGGTTTTTATTAAATTTTTCAGGAAGAACAAAGTAAGAGCAGAAATGCTCATCCAAAAAAACATCATATTGCAATGAATCAATAAATCAGAAACAGTCATATTATAAATCTAAGCATAGAATGCGGCAGAGGAAGTACCCCTGTACTAACAGCGTACATATTACAGAAAGAGCATGGGGGGAAAGAATAAACAAACAAGAGGACAAGAGGGACACACGAGGAGAAGAAGGGGAGGGAGGGAGGAAGGGGGGAAAAGACACGAGCGCTGGTTATGAGTGTGCAGCCTGGAACTCACTGGAAGCACGAAACGTTTCCCATGGGCTCCATGTTTTCACAAAGCGGGAGACCGCCACTGGGGCAGTACAGATCAGATCTTCCATTCTTTGGTGGAGAGCAATTTCCTCAAACCACTCCATCAGTAAGGGGGGGGGGAGGTGACCTCCAATGACGGGGAATGACTGTTTTGGCTGCTTGGAGCATATATTTCAGAAGTGAGGCTTTATAGGCCGGTATGGTCAGGTCAAAGGCGAAGAGTAAGAGGGATTCGGGGCTGTTGGGAATAGGAATCCCTGTCACTTTGCGCACAATGGCGTGCACTGAGTTCCAAAAGGGCGCAGGACAGAGAAGTGCCACCATATATGAACCATGGTGCCCTTCTCCAATAAACACCTCCAGCACTGGTCCGACACAGACGGAAACCACCTGTGAAGAAGGGTAGGTACCCTGTACCACCTGGGGAGGACCTTATAATTCGTTTCTTGCGCCTTCGTGCAGATCAGCGCCTTATGGGTTAGAAGGAAGAGGTGAGTTGAACCCCTATATCGCGTTCCCATGCCAAGCAAAAGGGGGAAGGTGGGTAGAATGCTGTTGAATGAGCAAAGTGTATATAGTGGAGATGTCCCTAAACACTGATGAATGGGCTAAACACGTGTTCAAACGCAGTGAGGGTTCTGGACAGATCATGGGTTTTGCGTAGGGTCGAATAGAAGTGTTGAAGTTGAAGATATTTAAAGGTGTGCGTGGGGCGGACGGCGGAGCGTTCTATTATTTGGTCAAGGGGCGTAAGCCTGTACCTGTTAAAAAGGTGCGCAAGGATGATCGGTAATTGGAGGCTGGATGATCGGTAATTGGAGTCAGGGGGCCATTAGGGTCAATGAGGGAGTGATGGCCGCGTGTGGAGCCAAGTATCGCAAGGGTATGATTAACCGTGAAGGAGGGGGTCGGGGCGGAGACACTAGACGAGTGTATCAGCCAGGGAAGCGTCAAGGGTGAAGTGGGAGATGAAACCCTAGCCATATGGACCCACGTCTTGGTAGAGTCCACTCTCAGCAAATCCAGTAGCCTGGCATACGCCGAGGAAAAGTAGTACAATTTTCAATCCGGCAGACCTATCCCGCCCGACTCCTTAGACCTGATCAATAGCTTGTGCTTTATCCGTGGTCTGCCCGGAGCCCATACAAATCGCGTGAAGCAACGCTTCAAATGCGTCCAGTAGGCTGCGGGCATTCGGATAGGGATGGTCTGCAGGAGGTAGAGCAATTTCGGTAGCAGGTTCATTTTAAGGATACTGACCCTGCCAAACCAGGAGATGTCGCGGCAATGCCAGGAGTCAAGATCCAACTGAAACCATCGGAGGAGCGGAGCGAAATTCAACTGGAAGAGCTGAGAGAGGTCCGCCGAGACTTTAATGCCTAAGTATTTTATACCCGAGGGCGGCCAGGCAAACGGGAGGGAGGCTTGGAGGGAGGTGAGCAACTCCCAGGGCAGGGAGACATTCAGGGCTACCAATTTTTACATACTTATCTTAAAGTTTGTCCAGTTGCCGAAACGAGCAAGTTCTCGGAGTAAGGACAGGAGTGCAATCCGCGGGTTGGTTATGTACAATAAGAGAACGTCCGCAAAGGCGGCACACTTGTGCTCCGTGTCACCTATCTTGACTCCGGTGATATCCAGATTCTCACGGATCGAAGCGAGAAGGTGTTCCATCACTATAACATATAGCAGAGGAGCCTTGACGCGTGCCATTGCGGATGAGGAGTGGAAGGGAAAGCGTGCCGTTTATCTTAACACGGGCAGAGGGATGCTGATACAGACTAAACACTTTTTCCAAGAACTCCTCGCCTATCCCAAACTCTAAGAGGGAAGATCGGATTGCTTGCCAGGAGACACGATCGAAGGCTTTTTCCGCGTCGAGGGATAAGATCATGAGAGGGGTATTGGCCTTTTTAGCATAATGGATTATATCTAGGGTCCTAAGGATTTTGTCACGGGCTTCCCTTCCAGGTAACAAACTTATTTGGTCGGGGTGGATTAAGTGGGCAAGAACGCGTTTAGACGGTTGGCGAGGAGCTTGGCAAATAACTTAAGGTCCACATTTAGCAAGGAAATGGGCCGATAGCTTGGGCAAAGGTGTGGGTCCTTGTCAGGTTTGGGGATAACTGTAATATGGGCCATAGTCGTTTGCGCCGGAAATGGGCACCCAGGGGACACAGCATTGAAAACCTTTGACAGGAAAGGGATGAGAGAGGACGAGAGGGACTTTTAAAAACTGGCTGTGAGGCCATTGGGACCTAGGCTCTTGCCGGGTTGGCAAGGACTTGATTGCCTCCTGCAGTTCTGTCTCAGTAAAAGGGGTCTCCAAGCTGGCTTTTTGCTCGGCAGAAAGTTTAGGGCCGTGGAGGGGCACGGAGGATGACAGGCGCCCTGTCCAGAGGATCAGGGAGGTTATATAGCTGGGAGTAGAACGACTGGAAGGCGGAGGCTATGTCTTTGTTGGTGTGAACCGTACGGCCCGCGTTTTTTTTTATAGCTGAGACATGAGAAGCCGCAATGTGACTTCGGAGGGCTCTCGCAAGCAGTCGTCCACATTAGTTACCATATTCATAAAATTTGCTGCAACAGGTTTGAACCATCCGCTTGTAAGACGCTTCCAGAAGGCGACGCGCATCCATGCGTACATTCTGAAGGTCCCCAAGGACAGATTGGGAGAGGGCTCGCTTGTGAAGGAGCTCCAGGGATGTGACCTTCTGCATCTTCATTCTTCAGAGAAATGGCCTTTTCTTTTTTAAGTCGGGTGCCATGCTTTATGAGCGTCCCACGAAGGACACACTTTAGGGCCTCCCATTGCATGGGAAGAGGGGTCTGGTCCGATGAGTGGTCAGATAGGAAGTTAGACACAGTGGCGCATAGATCAGCGGCACACGCTGTTTCTAGTAAGAGGGATTCGTTTAAACGCCAGGTCCATTCAGTCCTAGCCAAGGAGGGGAGCACTAGCGAGCAAAACACCGGGGCATGATCGGACCCTAGAATATTGCCAACAGATGTGGCAACCGTCCAGGAAAGGGCAGATTGCTGGACAATGACATAGTCTATCCTGCTGTAGGAGGAGTGGGGGGCTGAAAAAAAGGTGTAGTCTCTATCTGCTGGGTGGTGAATGCACCACGGGTCACATAGTTGCAAGTAAAGTAGGGCTCTTTTTAAACCGTTTAATTGCGGTATAAGATAGGGAGGCCTTGCCCGAAGAATTATCTAGAGTGGGGTCAAGTGCAAGGTTTAGATCACCGCATAACATAAGGGTACCGCGTACTAGGGGCGTGACTTTGTCAAGTGCATCTACAAGGAAGGGGACTCGGCTATTAGGAGCGTAAATGTTGAGGATAGTAAATTCCCTACCACCAATGAGGAGCGTGAGGATCAGGTATCGTGCCCCAGGGTCAACCACACAGCCCAGCACCTGGTGTGTCAAAGATCTGTCAATTGCTATGGCAACCCCTTTAGATTTACCCTCTGGGTTGTTCGCAAGGTGCCAGGACGTGTAGTGTCTGTTGCGGATAACAGGGGCCTTACCTTCCTTAAAGTGAGTCTCCTGGATGCACACAATTTGCGCCCTTTGACGATGGGAGTGATAAAGTACTTGGGATCTCTTCTCGGGCGTGTTGAGGCCCTTGGCGTTGAATGATGCAATCTTGAGCGACGTCATGTCTGAAATAAAGGAAAGAAACACAGGGGACAGGGGGACGGGTAGACGAACACGGAAGAAAAGGGTAAGAGAAAAAGAAAGAAAAGACCGAGAAGGAAAGCAGAAAGGGAGGGTAAGTAACTATTCGGACCAAGTAGGTCCAAAGAGACAATCGCCGGAGGAGAATACAGCCCCAGTGGGTGTCTCAAACTATTTGGGGAAGGTGACAACCAAGAAAAAGCGAGCCTACTGCAGGTCCTGGCAAATAAGAGAAAACATAAACGGTGGTAACCATGCCAGCTACTAAGAGGACACTAAATGATGACAATACAAAGCGCCTCAGAGGCGGCAGAGCAGAAGTCCCAGGTGATGCCACAGGTCCGATCTCAGGAACTTAAGTTCGTAATGGCTTAGGATCTGCCAACACGAGGCGAAGAGAGGTGTCTCTCTACGCCCAGAAGGGGTCGACAGCGTCTTCGTCGGTGATCTGGAAGTGGCAGGCAAAAGAGGGCGGATCGGGCCATGCCGGGCTGGTGTAGGCTGTAGCAGAGAGGGCCAGGGGCCCAATTTGACCATTGGAAGATCCAGAAGACGGAGGAATTCAAGAAGGTCCGCTGGTATGCGAAGTGTCGATGCTTGGACTTTGGGACCTGCATAGAGGGCAAATGAATATCCCCACCGGTAGGGAATGCCTCGCTCCCTGAGAATATCTAGAAGAGGTTGCAGGGCAGCTCTTTGGGCCAGAAAAAGCGGTAAAGGTCCTGAAGGAGTTGAAGGGGAGCAGCGTCAAATGATAGTGGCGAAGACTTTTTGGCCCTATTCAAGATCTGTTCCTTGACCACGTAAAAGTGGATCCTACAGATGACGTCTCTCGGGTTGGAGCCATCTGGGCCAGGGGGTCTGTGGGCCCGATGAGCCCTATCAATCTCAATATGAGAGCCCGGAGGTCGACCCAAGAGTCTATTGAACAGTCCCGTAATGACATTTAACAGGTCAGGAGCCTTTACAGATTCTGGAAGGCCACGTATTCTAAGGTTGTTACGGCGGTTGTGGTTTTCAATGTCGTCCAGATGTTGATGTAGAGAATTCAGCTGGAGCTCATGAGTCTGGATCGTTTCTTGAAGGGTAGACACCGTGGTCACTAGAGATGCATGGTCTTGAGCAACAGAGTCAATTTTGGAATCAAGCACCGTCATTTCAGAGCAGACTTGTGAAAATTTGCGCTTGCATTCCTGCAATATATCAGCGGCAAAACTGGACAGGTCCGCCTTGGTGGGAGGGAGCAGATAAGAATGCGCAAGTCAGCCATTGTTGCCGGCTTGGCGTCATCATTAAACAGAACAGCTGAAGCAGATGGGGTTTCTGCACACGAAGAGGCATGTGTAGGGACCGGTCTTTTGGGAGGCGTTTCTAACAAGTGATGGCGGGATCCGTCCCATAAGGATCTGGTGGACCAATGCGGGAGGCAGCCAGAGAGGGCCGAAGAGAGCGTGAGGGGGGCGGGAGGGGTCCTGGGTAGAATGGGGGCCCTTATTATGGTGGAAGTCCGTGCTTGGGTGCTCCACATGGATTGAGGAGGCTGGGGGTCCCCTGAGAATTGGGACTAACACCACTGCTGGAGGGTGGTCGAGAAGGCCAGAAAGGAGAGGCCTGAGGCCTGAATGAGCCAGTCTGCCGGCCGGTTATATCATCTGGGACCTGTCCCCGTTAGGTAAGTCAAGTGGGGGCCCCACAACTGACCTGCTGGATGGATGTGGCCGGCGCAGCATCCGCATTGTGGGCTGGTGTGCGCTGAGAGGTGGTGCGCTCCAGGAGGCCCGATGACGGCGGGGAGCATGGTGGCGTGCAGACCGTGATGAGGTCCGGTCCCGGGAGCTCGTCGCGGGCACTTCGGGTAAAGAGCAGGGCCGAGGAAGTACCGAAGAGGAGCGGAGCCTCTGGAGTTGCGCGGCAGGAGCCGCCGAGGAGCCGGGCGTGATGCAGGTGGAAGCGCGGCCTGGTCACCGGCGCCATCTTGCGATCCGTCCTGCGGGTTGGCCAGGCCGGAGCTTATAGGTGAGATCTGCTGGGCGAAAGATAGGTGTAGATCCCCTGGGAGGCTGCAAGTGGAGCCAATGGTCGGGCTCTACCCTTTTGAGCATCTTCCCCATCAAGAGCGGCTGGATGGCTATGGATAATGCCAGGGGTGCAGAGGAGCTCACAGTGAGCACGTCCTCACTCCATCAAGGTTGGCCACGCCCCCTGAAATACAAATTTTTATTTACTCTATCAAAAGGAATAACCATAGACATAAACAATAAACATATGGTCTCTATTGATTTTTTTATATATGGTATTATCACTGCCATCTCATCTCTTTATTGTAGTCCAATTAGTTTAGAACAATATTGTAGTTTTAATTGTATCTGCTCAGCCATTCCCTCAAATCTTAGGCAAAAATAAAAATCTGCCTTTTCTGCTAACTGCATGTGTGTTTGGAGATGGTTTCCGTTTAATTACTTACAAGAGCTGGAAGGGTGTGAAAACATTTTTGTATTCTGAACAAGTTTATGTACATCTAAATTCATTACATTTCCTGGTTGAAGCTAATAAAAAAATGTTTCTACTCGTTTATGTTCTTTTAGTTAATATTTTGCTAATTAGATTAAAAATTTCTTATTTCTCTATGTGGCCTTGGTCTTTTTGGGTTTACATATTTTCCTCTATTTTTCTTTTATCTTTTCTAGCTTTCTTTTTGTCTGGAAAACACTTGTTTGATCTTCAATTACAAAGAAGTTTTTTTTTTTTTAAATGGATGTTTTTGGTGAGGAAAATGTTGTTCCTTTTAGGTTATGTTGTCTATTAGTGTTGTTCTCCTGTAATGCAACAAATCTATTCCAAATAAAATGCATTTATACACACTAGATATGTTTTTGAAGTGAATTTTAGCTTTTGGCAGGTAATAATAACACTTACTAGCTTATCCCATATTCCCGCTAATGAAAGTTGCCCTGTTTCATATATCTGTGTTTCTTCAGGGATATACAGTATTTTATTAATCAACTACTATAACAATGTGTGGTTCTTTGTCCTCTGTGTCTATTCAAATTGCTAATTGCATCTAGATTATTCTAGTATGAATTTACCCATAAGACAAGGTATGAAACTGGCCTAATACAATATATCTGTAGCTAAACAACCTGCTCAAAGTTAGTGGCAATGCAAGTTACTATAAATATAAAAGCATACATACACATATAGATTTATACCAGTGTTCCACAATCTGTGGACAGTGGACACCTCAATCAACTGTTATGGACAGGGACAATACATGTCTTTCATGGCCCACTGGGTCAATATTTTTCCAGCAGTGGAGAGGCAGCACCCCAGCAAAATGGCCAGGTCCTTTTGATCCCTTCCCACCATATGATGGGGTTGGCTCTCACAGCAGACACTTATCTGCCTACTCAACCTCCTCCTCCATGGACACTGTCCCATCCCTAACAGCAGCAGGGCTCAGCATCACTCACACTACCTCTCCTTCCTGATCCGCCTGGAGAGAGATGCCACACCAGTGAGCAATTGCAGCTTAAGTACACCATGAAGCAAACATCCTGCTGGCTGTCACCTCACCGTCTCGCCGTCTCTGCCAGACTTGCAGCATCAGAATGGTATGAAGCTACTCCACTTGATCTGTGACGTGGAATTCAACATTGCACATGTTCGAACATCTGTACGAGCAGTGAAAAGCTGAGAATGATTTGGTCATGCACCAGGCCACCTCAGCAAGGAGCATGTGTATTTTCCAGGTTGGGCAGTGGCAGCTCATGCCTTTCATGCTGCCATTGTCCTTCATCCCTTCATATGTATTTTTAAAGAGACGCTGATGCTAATGCAACTGGTGGCCCTGTAGCACGAGCAGCAAAAGCCACAGCAGCAGTATCATCATCATCATCAGCAACAGCAGCTATTTTAGTCTCCTCAACATGAGCAATTTTTCCACGTGCAGCACCAGGCAGAGGCCAGTCAGCAACAGAAGCTACAGCAGCAGAAGCGGCAGCAGCTATTTCAGTGTCTTCAACATGATGGAGCATCTTTTCCATATGCCACGCCAGGCAGAGGCCAGTCATCAAACAAACAGCTCCTGTCTCAATGCTCAGTTCCCTGACCCCATGGACTTCTGGGCAGGCAGACTGGAACAGTGGCCCAAATTAGCACCTCACACTCTCTATCTTCTTTCTTGCCCAGCATCCTCTGTCATCTAGGAAAGGTTTTACCAATAAGTCAACCGCAATTAGTGTCTCAAGAGGTTCATGATGAGGAAGGATGAGTCACAGTTGTCAATAACTGAGGTTGTTGTTAGGTCAAAAAGTCAGGAGGATGACCAGAGTGAAGAAGTCGAAAAGGAGGTGGTGGATGATGAAGTCACTGACCCAACCTGAGAAGGTGGCAAGCCGAACGAGGACAGCAGTACAGAGGGGAGGGACATGCAGCACTTCAACAGGCTGGAAGAGGCAGAGGGTGGCAAAGGGAGAAGGCGGGCCATACCAAACAGGCCCGCAACTGTTCCCCGGAGCACCCCCTTGAAGCAATCTCCCTTGCCATGGGATAGGTGTTCCACAGTCTGGCGCTTTTTTGAGGAAAGCGCGGACGATAAAAGAATTGTCATTTGCAACCTGTGCCATACTAAAATAAGCAGGGGCGTGAACAATAGCAACCTCATCACCCCAGCATGATCCGCCACATGGCATCAAAGCACACTAATAGGTGGGCTGAACAGCTAGGTACACAATCAGTGTCTGCGGTTCACACCACTGCCTTCTCTTCTGCTGTGTTACGTGCTGGCCAATCCCTGTCCAAGACACAGGTCTGGATGCCTCTCACCATGCACCTGGACCTACCCTATCTCAAAACCTACCCCAATTTGCCTGAGCTACTGGTGAAGGTGCACCGCATGTGTGCCCATTTCCGCAAGTCATCGACAGCTTCCGACAATCTGGCAATGCTGCAGCAGCGCGTGCAATTGCCAGCTCACCGACTGTTGTGCGAATTGAGCACCCTCTGGAACTCGACGTTCCACATGTTGGCCAGGCTTTGTAAGCAGCAGAGGGCAGTAGTGGAATACCAGCTGCAACATGGTCACCTTTCCAGTCAGCCTCCGCTGTTCACAAGCGACGAGTGAGCATTGATTTCTGACCTCTATAAGGTTTTACGCAACTTTGAGGAATCAACATAGATGGATGAGCGGCGATAACGCTATTATTAGAGTAACCAACCCACTTCTGTGTCTACTCAAACGCTCGCTGCTCACAATTAAGGCAGATGCTTTGCATGGGGAAGAAGTGAAAATAGGGAAAACAGTACACAAAGTGATAGCCAGACCACCCTCATTTCGTATTCTCAGCACAGATTGGATGATGAGGAAGAGAAGGAGGAGCAGGAGACGGTTGCCTCCACTACAGAGGGTAGTACCCATGGACGTTTTATTCCATCTGTTTAGCGTGGATAAGTAGAAGAGAAGGAAGAGGATAAGGAGATTGAGAGTCATCCCCCTGATGAGGACAGTGAAGTCTTGTCTTTTGGGACTCTGGCACACATGGCTGACTTTTTGTTAGACTGCCTTTCCCATGACCCTCGCGTTGTATGCATTTTGGCCAACACCGATTACTGGTTGTTCACCCTTCTCGACCCGGCTACAAAGAGAACTTCTCATCTCTCATTCCTGTGGTAGAGAGGATGAGCAAAATGGTGCAATACCAGAAGGTCCTTGTGGAAAATTTGCTCCAAAAATTTCCAGCTGACAACGCTGGCTGCAGAGTATGTAGTACCTTGGCGAACCAAGGAGGGGAGACGAGGGGAACACACAGCAGTTCCAACAGAGGCAGGGAAACACTCTCCAAGGCCTGGTACAGTTTTATGACACTCCGCCAGTATCCTCAACCTGATGCGAGGCCTAGTGTCACAAGGAGGGAAACATTTTGGAAGATGGTGAAGGAGTATGTAGCAGACCGTGTCAGCATCCTCAGTGATCCCTATGTGCCTTACAACTATTGGATGTCTAAGCTGGACAAGTGGCACAAACCGGCGCTCTATGCCTTAAAGGTGCTGGTCTGCCCTGCTGCCAGCATTTTGTCAGAGCGTGTATTTAGTGCTGCTGGGGCATAATAACTGATAAGCGCATCCGCCTGTCAACTGAAAATGCTGACCGGTTGACTCATATAAAAACGAACAAGGCCTAGATTGCCCCCGATTTCTCTACTCCACTAGAAGAAAGCGACTGAAAATAAAGGCACTCTAAATGTGGCTTTTATGGTTTATTGAATACACTGTATTCCCATGCACCCCTTCCACCACTAAAAAGGGTAAATGGTTCAATCTCACTTTTCCCATCCTCCTTCTTCTCCTCCATCATATCAACATCCTTATTAGGCTGCCCTCGGTACTAATGTTTTAGAGGGTCAGCTCAGCAGCGGACCCTCACCCATAATGGTTTTGAGTTTCACCAGCAGGCCCTCACCCATAATGTTTTAGAGGGTCATCAACAGGCCCTCAACCATAATGTTTCTAAGGGTCACCATCAGGCCCTCAACCATAATGTTTTTGAGGGTCACCAACAGACCCTTACTCCTGATGTTTTAGATGGCCAGATTAGCAGCAGGCACTCGCCCCTAATGTTTTAGAGGGTCAACTCAGCAGCAGACCATCACCCTAATTTTTAGATTGTCAGCTCTGCAGCAGGCCCTCACCCATAATGTCTTAGATGGTCAGCTCAGCGGCAGGCCCTCACCCCTAATGTTTTAGATGGTTAGTTCAGTAACAGACCCTCACCCCTAATTTTTAAGATGGTCTTCTCAGCAGCAGTCCCTCACACCTAATGTTTTAGATGATCAGATCAGCAGCAGGCACTCGCCCATAATGTTTTAGATGGTCAGCTCGGTAGCAGGCCCTCACCCATAATGTTTTAGATAGTCAGCTCAGCAGCAGGCCCTCATCCCTAATGTTTTAGATTGTCAGATCAGCAGCAGGCCCTTGTCCCTAATGTTTTAAAGGGTCACCAGCAGGCCCTTGCGCCTAATGTTTTTAAGGGTCACTAGCAGGCCATCAATCATAATTTCAAGGGTGAGTATCATGCCCTCCTTCATGTCTAATAAAGGGTGTATTGTAGTGCCAGTTCCTTGTAATTTTTGGCAGCCCTTTTACTTAGTGCATAGGCTTTATGAGTGTAGGAGTCCTACTACCTGAACAATTATACCACAATGTGAATGAGGCCCTCATTTATGTGATATACAGTAGATTGTATTGGAGTGCCTCTTCCTTGAAATTTTTGGCAGCACATGCCATTTATGTACAAGTAAACATACAGGAAATAATGTTTCCTAACAATTTCCCCTCCAAAATTTTATCTTCAGTTTTTTACATATTGTTGTCAGTCTGTAAAAGTGGCGTACTACTCGGACAAAATCATTCCCAGCAGCGACATCCAAGATGCATCCATACATTGTCCCCATGCTGTTCCTGAACCATTTCAGTGGTGTTTCCATTAATTTCTGACCTTTTCATGTGAACCAGACACCCTCCCCTCTTCAGAGCAGGGGTGCCTGGTTTAATGCTTGGGTTCTCCCATTAACTTCCATTGTGCTCGGGTGCTCGATAGAGCACCCGAGCACCCCGAGGTGTTCTACTCGAGCACCTGAGCATCCCGAGGTGTTCTACTTGAGCACCCGAGCATCCTGAGGTGTTGTACTCGAGCTGATCAGACTGTTAGATGTCAATGATGCGACCGTGATTGCCCTAGCAAGCGAGACTACAAGTCACCATTCTGGCCTCCGTGGCCAAGGAGCCTGCTTTTTCCACCTTCGCCCCCCACTGAGATAATTGCGTGTCGTTGCCGGTGTCACCGTTATCATTAGAGATGAGTGAAGTTTTGGAAAAATCGATTCAGTTGCTTTGCCGAATTTTACAAAAAAATTTGCTTTATGACAAATTTCTTGACAGGGAGCTGCGATAGCGCCGCCCACCATCATTGTACCACTCAGATGCCGCATTCATACATGCTTGCGGCATCTAATATTAATAATACAGTTTAAAATTAATAGAAAAAAAAATGAAATCATACTTACCGCCTCCACTTGCTCGTGACGGGCGGCATTCGCCATTTTGCTTGAACATCTTGCGCAAAATCTGAGCAGCCCGAGATTACATCGTCACAGGATTTTGGCCGAGATCTTCAATCAAGATGGCGGTGGCCGACCCATCGGGAGCAAATGGAGGACGAAAGTATGATTTTTTTTTGTTTTTTATACTATTTCTAGTTAAATCAATTTGCTACCATGAAGCACGAGGAACTTCGGCTTTACTTTTGGATTCGCTCATCTCTAGTTATCATCATCATCCTCTTTCTCTTCCAACTCTGATTCCTCCTCCCCCATGGGAGTTTCTCCTTGTGGGTCTACAAAAGCTACAGGGCCACCTGTTGCATGAGGATCAGTGTCTCTTCAAAAATACATATAAGGGGATGAGGGACAATGGCAGCATGAACGACATGAGTTGCCACTGCTCGACCTGGAAAATAAGCATGCTCCTTGCTGAGGTGGTCTGGTGCATGACCAAATGGTTCATGGCTTCCCACTGCTTGAACAGATGTTCGAGAATGTGCAATGTTTAATTCAAGCAAGTTGGAACTTCGCAAATTAAGCAGAGTAGATGCATACCATTCTGATACTCCAAGTCAGGGAGAGCGTTCCTTACCACGTGAGAATGGCTGAAAGAAGGACAGTCTTCTGGAAATTGCCAGCACCTTGCACTAGACAGTGAATTTTTCTAAAGGCCATACAGGGAGCAGATGTTATTTCCCCAGTTCGGGTGGCCAGGATGTTGTGCCCATTGTCGCTGACCATCTTGCCCAGTTGGAGACTGTGAGGTGACATCCAGCGGGATGTTTTCTGCTTGATGTACTTTAGCTGCAACTGCTTGCCTGTGTGCCTTCTCTTTCCAAGGCCGATTATCTCCAACACGACATGACAATGCCTTACCCGACACATGTGATAGGAAGGAGGTGTAGTGTGAGTGATGCTGAGCCCTGCTGCTGTTGGGACAGTGTCCATGGATGAGAAGGCAGATAAGTGTCTGATGTGGGAGCCAACCTCATCATATGGTGGGAGGGGATCAAAAAGACCTGGCCATGTTGCCGGGTGCTGCCTCTCCACTGCTGGAAAAAATATTGACCCTCTAGGCCGTGAAAGACATGTACTGACCCAGTCTGTAACAGGAACTTCAGGTGTCAAATGGGAAGTGCAACTTGATGCACAGTGAAAATCACAAGGAGTGGCCCACATTCTCTGCCATGTGAGAGTACAAGGCTCTATTATAATGGTACTACAGAAACTGCACCACCAGCAATGTGGCTAGGTGGGAGTTCAGTTTGTAGACAAGCTTATTGCTGTTGGAGAAAAGTTATTTTCATGGCCAAATATTCCGTTATTGATGTCTCACGATTAGAGTTGAGCGTACACCTGGATGTTCGGGTTCGAGAAGTTCAGGCGAACTTCACGAAAATGTTTGGGTTCGGGATCCGAACTCGACCCAAACTTGACCCCAAACCCCATTGAAGTCAATGGGGACCCAAGCTTTGGGCACTAAAAGGCTGTAAAATAGCCCTGTAAAGGCATCAAAATGTAGGTAAATCCCCTGCAAACTAATGTGGATAGGAAATGACTTAAAATAAAATAAATAAAAATTAACCAATATCAATTGCCAACTTGGAGGAGGAAGTGGAATAGGAGGTTGGGGTGGCGTCAGGCAGGAATGCTATGTGAGTTGAAGTTCTCATCACAACCGAAAAGTATTCATGTCTGCCTACAGTGCCTCAGGCCTCATTCACAGACTAAGGGCCATGGCAACCATACATGGGAGTTGAAGTTCATATCAAAGCCAAGATGGAATCATGTCTGCCTGCAGAGCCACAGGCCTCATTCAAACATTCAGGCCCACAGGACCCACACAGAGGCGAGCTAAAATCGCGCCAAGACAGTATTGATATAACCCAGCAATGCCACAGGCCTCATTCACAGATTTAGACCCATGTCACCCATAAAGAGGAGAGTAACAATCATGCCAAAACAATATTTATTTCACCCAGTAGTGCCACAGGCCTCATTCACTAATTCAGGACCATGGCCCCGTAGAAGAGGAGAGCGGTCCCGTAACAGCAACACAGGCCTCAGGTCAACCTGCAATGGAACAGTCCATTATCATTTATGTAGGCCCCTGACACCCAAACAGAGAAGAGGTCATTTGACAGTAAAAACAGGTTAATTTCTCCCAGCAATCTAGCAAGCTATTAACTGAAATATAGGCCCCTGACAACCAGACAATGGGGTGGTAGTTTAACTGAAATAAGGCCCCTGACAAGCCAGATAATGGGTGGTCATTTGACAGTAAAGGAGGTTAATGTCTCCCACCAATGCAGCAAGCGATGAAACTAAATATAGGCCCCTGACAACCAGACAATGTACAGGTCATTTGACAGTATAAGGAGTTTAATGTCTCCCACTAATGCAGCAAGCAATTAAGCAAAATATAGGCCCCTGACAACCAGACAATGGGGTGGTGATTTGACAGTAAAAAGAGGTTAATGTCTCCCACCAATACAGCATGCGATGAAACAAAATATAGGCTCCTGACAACCAGACAATGTAGAGGTCATTTGACAGTATAAAGAGGATAATGTCACCCACCAAAGCAACAGGTGATTATCTGAAATGTAGACCCCTGGCACCCAGACAGAGTAGAGAGGTCCCATAGCAGAAAATCAGGCTTCATGTCACCCAGCAATGGAAAAGGCCACTTTCAGTTATTTAGGCCCCAGCAGCCAGACAGAGGAGAGAGGTCCCATAGCAGAAAATTAAGCTTGATGTCACCCACGAAAGCAGCAGGCGATTAACAGAATTTTAGGCCCCTGACACCCAAACAGAGGAGAGGTCATTTGACAGCAAAAAGAGGTTAATGTCACGCACCAAAGCAGCAGGTGATTCGCTGAAATGTAGGCCCCTGGCACCGAGACAGAGGAGAGGTTCATTCAACTTGGGGTTGCCACCAAAATAATGGTAAAATTAAAAAAAGATTATTCAATAAAGAAGTGCCCTGGAGTACAAGAATGTATGGTTGATGGCGAGGCAGTTATAAATGTCTATTCTGCACAAGGTATGGACAAGTCCTGTGGGATCAATGCCTGGTTCATTTTTATGAAGATGAGCTTGTCCACATTGGCTGTGGACAGGCGGCTGCATTTGTCTGTAATGACGCCCCCTGCTGTGCTAAATACACGTTCAGACAATAAACTGGCCGCAGGGCAGGCCAGCACCTCCAAGGCATAAAGGACAAGCTCTGGCCATGTGGACAATTTGGAGACCCAGAATTTGAATGGGGCAGAACCATCAATCAGTTCGTGGAGGCGTGTGCACACGTACTGTTCCACAATGTTGTTGAAATGCTGCCTCCTGCTAACACGTTCCGTATCAACTGGTGGTGCAGTTTGCTGTGGCGCGGTGACAAAACTTTACCACAGGTCGGCCATGCTAACCCTGCTGTCTGAGGAGCTGGCCGTGACACAGCTGCATTGGCAACCTCTTTCTCCTCCTCCTCTTCCGCCTCCGCCTCTGCCTTCGCCATGTGCTTCCACTTGTCCCCCGTGTCAGTTGCTAATACCCTCAGGAGCGCGTCTACCAGCGTGCGCTTGTAGTCGGGCATCTTCCTATCACGCTCCAGTGCGGGAATTAAGGTGGGCACGTTGTCCTTGTACCGGGGATCCAGGAGGGTGGCAACCCAGTAGTCAGCACAAGTTAAAATGTGAGCAACTCTGCTGTCGTTGCGCAGGCACTGCAGCATGTAGTCGATCATGTGTGCCAGGCTGCCCAGAGGTAACGATAAGCTGTCCTCTGCAGCTGGGTATCGTCTGTGTCCTCCGTATCTTCCCAGCCATGCTCCAGTGATGGACCTGAGCTGCGTACGGTGCCACCCTGCTGTTAAAACACTTCCTCCTCCTCCTCCTCTACCTCAACCTCCTCCTCCTTGTCCTCCAGAAGTGTGCCCTGGCTGTCCACATGTGTACCTGTCCTCTGCTGGTGCTGGAACCCACCCTCTGAGCCATTTCTGTATGACCTGCCTGAAACCCTGTGAAATGCCCCCTCTTCCTCCTCCTCCTATGCCGCATCCTCTTCCATCATAGCCGTAATATTTTTTGGGTAGTTTTTAAGAAACTTCTGCACCACCAGATTCAGCACATGCACCAGGCAAGGGATGTGTGTCAAACCGGCTGTAGTGTACGGGAGTTGTGATGCCCGACACTACAGAAGGGTCACAAGGGTGCGTACGTTCCCCTCATTTGTGGGGAGATTGGTGAATGCCATTGTCAGTAAATGCAATGTAATGTAATGCCTATTTATATTTCCCATCACCCTGTTACTGCTATTATGTGCCATTGTGCAGGCCTGCTAGGGGGTGTCATCCCAGCTTTAGCCACTAGAGGGAGCTAGGGAGCCCTAGTTTATACAGGCCTAGTCAGGGGATGTGGAGCAGTCTAGTCCAGGCCATGAGCCTGTAAGTGTAGTTCAGCCAGCCCAGGCCATCTGGCCTGTGTGGGTCCAGCTCAGGAAGAGTCATTCCCTGGGAGGAGCAATCCAGACCCTAGGACTAGAGGAGAAGGAATCCCTCCTTAGTCAAGCTGCAATTAAGATAAGGACACCAGCAGGATCATAACTGTAGCCAGACTGAGTAGAGCTGAGCAAGGCAGAGAAAGCAAAGAATTCCTAAAGCAAGAGGTACTACAAATACCAGAGGACGTACTCATTTCATATACCCAAGGATATAAGCCAGAGATAGGGCATTGGGGCCTTGGAGGATATTTTCCCTGTCCAGGATCAGTCAGGAATAGAGTGCAAGCCCCTGTACTGCAGTAGTCCTGTGTTAACCCTCTGTGTATCACCTTGCTGTACAAGTGCCTGCCATATTGGAACTCTACTCTGTAACCTGCTGAAAACCAATTGTCTTCTGTCAAGAG
The DNA here is from genome assembly GCA_033119425.1 of Bufotes viridis. Lineage (NCBI taxonomy): Eukaryota > Metazoa > Chordata > Amphibia > Anura > Bufonidae > Bufotes > Bufotes viridis. The sequence goes on from CM065592.1 coordinate 75,174,889, forward strand.
AGTGTATGCTGTTTCTACTGTTAAGTAAAGTGAAGTTCTGGTTTACTATCCAAGCCTGCACCTCAATTATTCCTCTTGCAAATCGGTGTGCCACCGTTACCGGAACTGGCGTCACGGGCATCAGGGACACCCATCCACAGGCACGGTAATCTACAAACTCCAAGGGCACCTCACACTACACCTGGCTGTGTCCCTCAAGAACCCAGAGAGTGCCCCAGAGGATCCACGTGCCAGCCTCTCCATCACTGGCATCCCCAGGTCAGTCCCTCATACTACCCTGACTTGGGGATGCTACACGGCTAGTCCCAGAACTACAACAAGATTTTGCCCATTCTCGCACACCACCATGCCGGGCTTAAGGCTCACCGGCAGCAACCACTCATCAGTCTGCTGTTCTATGCCCCTCCAAAGCTCCTGTGCGGTGTGAGGTTTGTCACCCAACACATGAGTTTTAAAATCACCTGCTGACGTTTACCCTGGGCTGTGCTGAAGTTGGGGGTGATGTTCTTTCGATGACCGGATGTGGGGGTGGTAGAAAAGTAGTAATAGTAGGAGGAGGATGATGATGTGGAGTAAGAGGAGGAAGCAACAGGAGGCAACGAATAATGCCCTGCGATCCTTGTGGTAGAAGGACATGCGCCAAACCGCTATCCGCCTCAGGCCCAGCCACTACTACGTTTACCCAGTGTGCAGTTAGGGAGATATAGCGACCCTGGCCATGCTTACTGGTCCATGTATCTGTGGTTATGTGGACCTTGCCACAGATGGTGTTGCACAGCGCACACTTGATTTTATCCTCCACTTGGTTGTGCAGGGAAGGGAAGGTTCACCTGAAAAAGTAATGGTGGCTTGGAACAACGTACTGGGGGACAGCCACCGCCATCAGCTGTTTGAAACTGTCCGTCTCCACCAGGCGGAATGACAGCATTTCAAAGGCCAGTAATTTTGAAATGCTGGCATTCAGGTCCAGGGCTCGAGGGTGGGTAGGTGGGTATTTCCTCCTTCTCTCCAATGTTTGGGAGATGGACAACTGAATACTGCCGTGTGAGAGGGTGGAGATGCTTGGTGATGGTGTCGTATGTGGTGTTGTTGGTGGAACATCCTCTGTTTGCTGGTTGCCAGGTGCCACGGTGGTGCCAGAGTGGTGGAGCGAGAGGCCGTGCCAGCAGCAGAAGAGGGAGCAGGAGGAGCATGAGAGAGTTCCTTGTTTTTAAGGTGTTTACTCCACTGCAGTTAATGCTTTGCATGTAGATGCCTGGTCATGCAGGTTGTGCTCAGGTTAAGAACGTTTATGCCTCGCTTCAGGCTCTGATGGCACAACATGCAAACCACTCGTGTCTTGTCGTCAGGACATTGTGTGAAGAACTGCCACGCCAATGAACTATTTGGAGCAGGCCTTGGTGTGCTCGGTGCCTGTGTGCAGTGGACAGTAGCAGGTGTACTGTCTCTGCAACGGCCGCTGCGCTTTGCACCCTGCTCCCTCTTTTGCTGAACTGCACGCCTCCCTAGCTCCACCTTCAGTCCAGTCTGGGTCTCGGACTTTATCATCCTCCATATCATCTTCCACCCATTCATGACCCCTGCCCTCCTCGTCGTTCTGCACATTGCAGAAAGCCACAGCAGTTGGATCCTGTATTTCGTCATCATCAGAGATGTTTTGTGGCGGCATTCCCATGTCCTCATCCTGCAACAAAAGTGGTTGAGCATCAGTGCAGTCAAGGTCTTCCTCTTCTGGGGCAGGGCTAGGTGGATGGGCCAGGGAAACCCTGCCAACAGAGTCATCAAAAAGCATGAGACTTTCCTGCATAATTTGGGGCTCTGACTGCTTGGCTGATTTGCAAGGGGGTGAAAGACTGATGGGCATGGGCTGCAGGTGCCAACTCTAAGCTTTCTGTAGAGGACTGGGTGTTAGATACTGTTAAGGAACTGGAGGCACTGTCAGCCACCCAATCTACTATCGACTGTACATGTTCAGGCTTCACCATCCATAGAGCGGCATTTGGGCCTAACAAATAACGCTGCAGATTCTGTCGCCTACTTGCACCAGAGGAAGGTGTTTCACTTAGTTGGCGCTGAACGGCCACGTCCTCTCCCAGCAACAGGAGCTCCACCAACACCACCACGACCATGCCCACGTCCATTATTTGATGTTGTGATGCTTAAAAGACGGCTTTCTTCAATAAAACCCCAAAATGCAGTTTTTAACTGCTGTGCATTAAAAGTAGCTATTTATACTATGTATGGACACCAGATTTGGGGACCCAGAACACAGATTTGGTCACCAAAATTCACAAATGCAGTATTAGACTGTTATAAATTGGAAATAATTATTTAAATGACGGTTGCACAACAGTTTTTCGGCTTAAAAGACGGCTTTTTCAATAAAACCCCAAAATGCAGTTTTTAACTGCTGTACATTAAAAGTGGATATTTATACTATGTATGGACACCAGATTTGGGGACACAGAACACAGATTTGGTCACCAAAATTCACAAATGCAGTATTAGACTGTTTTAAATTGGAAATAATTATTTAAATGACGGATGCACAACAGTTTTTCGGCTTAAAAGACGGCTTTTTCAATAAAACCCCAAAATGCATTTTTAACTGCTGTATATTAAAAGTAGATATTTATACTATGTATGGACACCAGATTTGGGGACCCAGAACACAGATATGGTCACCAAATTTCACAAATGCAGTATTAGACCGTTATAAATTGGAAATAATTATTTAAACGACAGATGCACTGTCCTAAAACACAGCTTTTTTAATAAAACCCCAAAATGCATTTTTTACTGCTGTAAATTAAAATTAGATATTTATACCGTGTATGTACAACTGCTTTGTGAAGCAAGAATATAGCTTTTTTCACACAAAAAGAATAATGCACTATTTCTCAGCTGTAATGTGAAATCGGTTTTTAAGCGGTGTATTTCAAGATGCTCTGTGGATCAGGATTACCACCCTTTTGTCAAAAAAATACACTTATGCTGTATTTCACAGCAGCAATGTAAAATAGGTGGTTGTAATGGGTATTTCAGACTGTTTGGTGGACCTTGAATAACGTTTTTTTTCTATAAAAAACAAAGAAGCACTATTTCCATGCATAAATATAGAATATGTCGTTGGACGTTGTATGCAGAACTGTTTTGTGGACAAGGAATACGGTTTTTCCCCAAAAATTACACGGATTCTCTATTTCACCGCAGAAATGTCAAATATATATTTTGGCGGTGTAAAACAGCTTTGGTGGATCAGGATGACCACTTTTCTTTAACTAAAATACACTGATGCACTATTTGGTAGCTGAAATGGAATATACGGTTTAGTGCATAGTGTACAAAAGTGCTCCATGGCATCACAGATCCCAGGCTAGACAAATGGACTATGTCACAGCTTTTGTCACCAAAATTCACCAATAATTTTTTTCATAGGTATTTATACCGTGTATGCACAATTGCTTTGTGAAGCAAAAATTTAGCTTTTTTCACACAAAAAAAGAATAATGCACTATTTCTCAGCTGTAATGTGAAATCGGTATTTAGGCGGTGTATTTCAAAATGCTTTGTGGATCAGGATTTACATCTTTTTGTCAAAAAAATATACTTATCCTGTATTTCACAGCAGCAATGTAAAATAGGTGGTTGGAATGGGTTTTTAAGACTGTTTGGTGGACCATGAATAACGTTTTTTTTTTTAAATAAAAAACAAAGAAGCACTATTTCCATGCAGAAATATAAAATATGTCGTTGGTTGGTGTATGCAGAACTGTTTTGTGGACAAGGAATGGTGAGGGCTCTCACACAAGTTGTCAACAGGGAGACTCTCTTGACTGCAGGGCGAGTTTTCTTGCCAGTTCTTAGGAAAAAGGAAGGCGCCCCTCTAGGAAGGGACAGTGAAGACTGTGAGGACTCCACGGAAAGCCTTCTTTGGGGATGAAAGGAGGAGTAGTAGGAGGAATGTAGTGACCTCTGGCTCCACGGCATGGTATCCGACTCTGAAGTCACCTCCATGTCATCCTTCTGCGACTGAGAGGAGGAGTGAGCCATTCAATCCACAATCTCATCCTTTTTTCTCCTCAACTATAGTGTTGCGCCTTTCCGAAACCAGCAAGGACAACTGCGGCCTACTACTACTTCTTTCCGGATAGTTTGTGCTGCTTCTATGCACATTCTGGATATAGGTATTTCGTTTGGAACCCTTCCATAGCCTGGACATTTTTGGGCCTCTCAGATAATGTTGTTTTACCCTGTGTATTAGCGTAGTAAACACATATATATGTTGCTAGTTTGAATATAATCAACGACCCCAATTGCGTACTTTGTGGAAACTGAATATACATAAATGGAAGATTGAGGCTTGAAGCTCAACTTCAACTTAAAGAGGACCTTTCATGTGATTTTATTAAGGAGGTATAAACCTGTACCTGCGGGGTACCACCCACTGATGCTGCCACCCTGGTTGATTTTTAAAAATATGCTTCCTGAGCCCCGCTGTGCCCCGCAGGATTTCTTCCGCTCAGTATTATAATACTGAGCATCGGAGCAATGAGGAGGAGTCTGAGTCTTTTCCGTGGGCGTTCTCCCTGCCTGTAGCGCTTCCAATCGCAGCGCAGAGCGTCACAGCCAGGGAGAAAAACTGGTTTGCGGTATGGACCAAATTACTTAATGGTGAAATTTGTTATACTGAAACTGGCTTTTTTGGAAAATTGATGGGTGACTGTACACTTCCTTTTGCTGTATGGGCCGAATTACGCAGTGGTAAAATTTTTAACGTCAAAGCAAACTCCGCTGCTCTGTATCTCTTGTGAGTTCAATGTCTCCAACTATGCCCCTTGCACGATTTACACCAAATACAGTACATTATTTTCATGTAGGGATCCAAGAATTATGTTGGAGGCATGTACTGTATGTAATGTTGAGGAAAGGGCTGAGCGGCACTCCTTGGGAGAATAGGCGATGCTCAGTGGTAAATGGCGCATCAAATATATATCAAGAAACCACGGCACTCTATAGATGCTTTTGAGCTTCTTATTTTATTTTGCTTCATTTATTCTTTTCTTATCCATCCATAAGAAAAGCCACTGGCCAACGTTTTGGTCTAACCCTAGACCTTGTTCACGGCCTTAGTGTACATAGAAATGAGAGTATAGGATAGCTGTACTGTATGCAACACATGTGCAACCCCTCTAAACACTCTCACGCTGTTCTGCCCTTAGTTTGCCTGGGTGAACACAGGGGAGGAACTGCTTCATGTGATTTATCAATAAATCGAATCCTGGCTTTTTCCGCAACAACTGAAAACCAAAAACTTGGTGACCGACAACGAGAAGAACATCGTGTTGGCACTGCATCAAGGAGGGCTGAGCCATGCTCCCTGAATGGCTCACGTGTTCAATCTGGTTGTCAAGCAGTTCCTGAAGTCTTTCACCCATCCGCAAGACATCCTAAAAATGGCCAGGAAAGTTTGCATGCACTTCAGCCACTCGTACAACGCAAACTTGAACTGCAGAGGCAGAACGGCATACCTCAACATCGGCTGCTATGCGACGTTTTCACCCGTTGGATCTCCACCGTCCATATGTTGGACCGACTATACGAACAGAGAAATGCCATCAACAATTTCTTGATGATCCAAGCGGACAGTAGTAGTCCCCTGTGTAACTTTGATGTCAGCCAGTGGCAGCTCATGCGTGACACCTGCCGTTTGCTCAGGCCCTTTAAGGAGGCCACGTTATTTGTCAGTCGCCAGGACTACGGTATGAATGACGTCATTCCACTGCTTCATGTCCTGGAACAGATGGTGGTAACAATGGCTGGTCAGGGGACAAGAGACGTGGCGCCTTGATCTCATGGCCACATGATCCCTGTGGGGGCTCAACTGGAAGAGGAGGAAGTGGAGGAGGACATTGGAGCACAGGCAATGTGTAGCCAAATAGGTGGTGTTTCTACTCAGCTGACAGGACAGGAGGAGCAGGAGCAGCCAGAGGAGCTACAGGGTAATGAGGAAGATGACACAGAGGACCCTGACACACCATGGCAATATGCAGTGGAGATGGAGGCAGGAGTCCCTCCGAGTCACTTGCACAAATGACCCGATGCATGCTCACTTGCTTGCGTAGTGACAGCCGAATTGTCAGCATTCGGCAAAAGAATAACTTCTGGCTCTCCACCTTGTTGGACCTTTGCTACCGGTCCAGAATGGGGGCCTTTTTACACCCACCGAGAGGGAGGACAAACTGAACTACTACAGAGACATCCTATGTAGTCAGTTGGCTGCTGCCTATCTGTGCCATCGTCCATTCTCTTGCAGATCTGACCAGGGGGCCCTCTGCGTTCATATTCTACTTCCATGGTTTCTGGGGAGGGTGGGGTGGCAGGGGCAGTACCAGCACAATCAGCCTGAGTCTACAGTTGCTGATGAGTAGCTTTCTTCACCCACATAGTGAAGAAACTACTCACCAGAAGCAGCAGCAGGTAGACCTGGAGCAGGACCAGAACCAACAGGCGGTGGCATACTTGGACTGCAGCAAATATATAAAAGATTCCAGCACAAAAATTCTTAAGTGTTGTTTTCTTTTATTTCCAGCAATAAACATTACAGTGACAGTAAAAACGAATCCTCTGTGTCCATCTTCAGTCTACGCATTTCGAACAAAAAATGTTCTTACTCATGACTCAGTAGTATCCTGATGATGCTGCTGCTGCTACTGCCATCTCCACATTATGTCACCTAGCCACTCTGTGGTCTATTCATGCTGCCAACACCTCCACTCTATTTTGCTACTCTCTGGCTTCCTCCTGATGCTGCTGCTGCCGACACCTCCAGACTTTGTCATTGTGCCACTCTGTGGCCTTCTCATGATGCTGCCACCTCCAGACTCTGCCATTGTGCCATTCTGTGACCCACTCATGTTGCTGCCAACTCTAGACTCTGTCATTGTGCTACTCTGCGGCCTACTCATGCTGTTGCCACCTTTAGACTCAGTCATTGTGCCACTTTCTGGCCTACTCATGCCTCTTCCACCTCCAAACTCTGTCATTATGCTACTCTGTGGCCTACTCTAGCTGCTGCCACCTCCAGACTCTGTCATTGTGCCACTCTGTGGCTTCCTCATGCTGCTGCCAACTCCAGACTCTTTAATTGTGCCACTCTGTGGCTTCCTCATGCTGCTGCCAACTCCAGACTCTATCTTTGTGCTGCTCTGTGGCCTACTCATGCTGCTGCCACCTCAAGACTCTTTAATTGTGCCACTCTGTGGCTTCCTCATGCTGCTGCCAACTCCAGACTCTATCTTTGTGCTGCTCTGTGGCCTACTCATGCTGCTGCCACCTCAAGACTCTTTCATTGTGCCGCTCTGTGGTCTCCTTATGTTGCCGCCTCCTACAGACTCGGTCATTGTGCCACTCAGTGGCCTCCTCATACAGCCGACACGTACAGACTCGTCATACTGCTTCCACCTCTAGACCCTGTCTTTGGCCCACTCTGTGGTCTCCTCATACTGCTTCCACCTCACAACTATGTCATAGGTCCACTCTGTGGACTTCTCATGCTGTTCCCACACTCCCCACTTCATGACTGGTCTATTATTGTGGCTTTCGGCTTGGCTGATATCATCATTTATTTAACACTTCTTTGGATCTGTCAGAAGGAAGGAAAAATGAGACACACAACGGATCATGTCTGTGTAACAGCTTTATGGCCTGTATGGTCCCATCATAAATGACTTGATTTGATTTGATGATTTGGTAGCTAAAAGCAGGATTGGGTACAAAACACAGAAGACATGCAAATATTCCATTCACGTATCTCTGTTTTAGATCCATTCCATTTTATTTGCCTTTAGCAATACCTATGGATTATTGAGCAAATGCTGACTGAGTGAAGGTGTATGATCCATAGACAGGATCCGTTTTTTGTGGGTTATTGTTCTGATGGTTTATAGGAAGGCTTACTGCTGACACCCCCTCCACTCTGTCAGGGGGGCTCTACTTGTATAATAGTTTAGTAGAACAGGTTCTGTAGACATCTATTCAGAATCAGCTGACAAGGGTGTGATAAGAGATGTGCTTTTTCTTGACGGTAACATTTACATGTAAGGCTGAGTTGATACTTGAGTTATTTGGTCAGTTTTGGCCCAGTGACCATACAAATAAGTGAAGTATGCAGTGATTCTAAGAGCGATGCCTGTCATCTGCATGTTATACGAACTCACAGTATTATTTCACTACCAAAGCAGACTCCCTATGCGTGTTACTGCAAGGCACAGTGTTCTACACCACTATAAAGGCTCTATAAATAGCTGTTTTTTAACATAATTCGCTGCAAATATATTCTGATCAAATCAAATTTTTCCTAAAAAATTTGGCAAGCCGGCAAATCAAATTTTTGAAAAATTCACTCACCTCTAGTTCTTATCCTTAGAAGCAGTGAGCCAATTAAGTGGTAAATCTGTCCTTGAACGTTGGCATAAACCCTGTTGTAAAAATTTCTCTTGTTGCTCCTCATGATGTCATTTGGTAACAGGAGTTGAACTTCCTGATGTTGTCCAGGAAATGCTTTGATGTTGCAGTGGACGCTGTCATCAGAGACTTCACGGGATCTGGTGGTCACAGGAGAGGTTGAAGTTTTACCTTGCCATTTGCACAGCATAAACCTGGTGGTTCATCTGTCCACTTCAGGGCATTGCAGTACATGCAGACCACATCCATTTTTCCTATGTTAATTATTGGATTATCCTGATAGTTGATGTCTGTGTGGTAGAAAAAGGCAGAGTGTTTCAAATTTCCAACCTTTTCCTGTGTCCTGGTGGAAGCAATTCAGATTCTCATGTTGGTAAGTCAGTCTTCTCTCTGCTGGGATGTTTCAGTGGCCCTTGAGGAAACAGCTCTTGTTCTCATGTCTATAAGTCTTGCCTCTCTCTGCTGAGATGTTTCAGTGGCCCTTGTGGAAGCAGCTCTTGTTCTCATGTCACCATTTGGACTAGGTATTTTTAATTAGCCTAAGTCTGCAAAGGGTCTATAAATTCCTACTATCTCTCAGATGGATTTCCTGAGGGTTGTGACTGGGTGAACTCTTTGCACTCGTTCACATGGTACAGTACTGCGTGTCTGCCATTGCTGCCTCGGTGCTGTGCTGGTGGGGTGGTGGGGCCCAGAGCAAAGATGGCTTTGATGCACAGTGTGGTCACAGTGATGCACAGAGTAGGTCCCCACTTGCAGAGGCAACCTTGTCACGGTAAGTGGGCCTATGCTCTTTGATCAAACTGTATACTAATGCCTTATTTATGCACAGCATAGAATGTATTACGAATTGGGCTGAGACGCCATGTAATTATGCTGAAGGACAGTCGTTATATCAAAAGCATAGTACTGAGAATCGTCCAATCGATTTCCTTTTCTTATGGGGCATTATTGTCCTTAATTGACAGTATATAAAACCCCACAGAATTAGTATACACATGTGTGTTACATCAGCCTCTACAACAACGTTGGCTAAGCATCGCAATCAAAATCATATTAACTCAAACATAAGCTGTCTAATAGAAAGAATGTCCTTTGTTGCCTATAGCAACCAATCAAAGTTCATATTAATGACCTGTAGCAAAATAGAAGCAGAGCTGTGATTGGTTAATAGACGTAACCTAATTAATATCCAGGCTAACTGTCACAACAGACAATGGCTGCCACCACCATCTGGATTAAAAGTATAGCGCGAAATCTCGCGCAGCCCATAATGACATCACTACGTCGGGCGGTGTGATGAAGTCATACTTCACCGCACACGGAATTTGGTGTAAGATCTTCAATGAAGATGGCGGCTTGCTCGTCACGATCAATTGTATAACGAAATATGATTTTTTTTTCCCGCCATTCTGCGGAAATCGATTCGCTACCATGAAGCACAACGAAATTCATCTTGTGTCAAATAGAATTTATACTTTAATTCACTCAAAACTAGTGGCAACCAGTTTTAGATTAAAAGTCTTATAAAGTAGCCCCTTATTACTGCTATATGGCACACAAACAACACACGATAGGGCTTTATAGCAATTTCCTGTTACCCACATTACACAACTAACAATTCTTACCATTGCCCATCTTCTGCCACCTACAGATACTGTAGATATTAAAACAGTCAAAGGTTTGTAAATTGTAAGGCAAATGCTTATCAAGTGAATGGAACAAGCACTTGTACAGTAATTATACCACGTCAATGAGACATCCAAGACAATGCACAGAGTAAACTTGAAGAGGAAGTAGCACTTGCAGGAGAGATGCCGCCTCTTAGAACAGCTGATCGAGGGTGGTGGCGGGAGGTCATCAGATACTGATGACCTATCCTATGGAAAGGTCATTAAAATATACTGGATGCACAATCCCTTTAATACGTCCCATAGAGATGAGCGGCATAGGCAATATTCGATTTCGCAATACTTTGCAAATTTTTCGACGAATATTCGCCCTAAATTCGCAAATTCAAGACTACGTGATCTACAGTCATTATTTACTTGATTGCGAAAATCGGCAATGTAATATATGCGCAATAAAAATTCACTATTAAAATATTTGCGATCAACACTAAGGGGTAGGCAACTTTACTATTAGTTGCTAGGGATGTTGCTAAGTGTTAATATTCGTGATACGTTTGCAATAAATTTGCGATAAATTCGCAATTAGCATATTTGCAATTAACACTATTCGGCAATACCAATATATAGCACTGTGTTCTAAATATTTGCAAATTTTTTAAGTGGCGATAATCGCAATTAAAATTTGCGATTTGAATATTTGTGCTCAACACTAATGTCCAAATGTTTCTTACAAAGATTGGTCACTACTTGATGTTCTGGTGCTTTCTAAGGCCCCTTTCACATGGGCGTGATTTCCGCACGGGTGCAATGCGTGATGTGAACCATTCATTTCTATGGGGCTGTGTACATGAGCGTTTTTTTTCACGCATCACTTGTGCGTTGCGTGAAAATCGCAGCATGTTCTATATTCTGCGTTTTTCATGCAGCCCTAGCCCCATAGAAGTAATTGGGGCTGCGTGAAAAACACATTGCATCCGCAAGCAAGTGTGGGTGCGTTGCGTTTTTCACTGATGGTTGCTAGGAGATGTTGTTTGTAAACCTTCAGTTTTTTATCACGCGAGTGAAAAACGCATCAAAACGCATTGCACCCGCGCGGAAAAAACTGAATAACTGAACGCAATCCAGGCAAAACTGAATGGCTTTGCCTGTGAAATTGCACAGTCTTCACTGAACGCATCCGCAACGCATCCGGACCTAATCCGGACACGCTCGTGTGAAAGAGGCCTAAGGTTTCTACTGAGTTCAATAACTATTCGACGCAAAATGTGTTTTTAAAGTTATTATGACCGGCTCAATTTTCTGAAAGAAATAAAGTCACAAAGTCAGATTCAATCATTCTAGAACATTTGTGCAAAAGAAATTTCAATGCACTCTCTTATTTTAGAGACTCAGCACACATCCCAAATGCATTATGTTGCTGTTTACAGATATTTCCCATTGTAAGCAATTGTTATACAAAAAAGCAACCTTAGTAAATGTAAAGAAAAGTGAATACAAATTTACAGCCTGGTATTCTAAATAAACTAATAGAGAAAGGCAGGTCTATATAGAACTTTCCTGAATTTCATCCATAGCAAAAACCACCATAAATTACCACTTTCTTATTTTTTTTTATCTTGCTAAAACTGTATCCTTTAAATATGGAAATGTTTTATTGACCAGACTCATCCAGGAATGATTTTATATACACAATTGTAAGACTACAGGAGCTTCCTTGGTGTGATTTGCTTTATTAATCCAATAAAAGTATTTTACTTTCTGAAAAAATGTTGCTTTTGAAGAGTACATTTTTTGCAATTTGTTTTTACCTCCTAAAAGCAGTGTATCCTCAAAAAATAGTAAATCCTTTATATTATAACTTTTTAAAAATCTATTTTCGGTGGTTTATTTTTTTATTATAATTGTGACTATCCTAATAAAACAATCCTAAACTATATCACATTGTAACCATTAATAGGAATGCACTTAATAGGATGAAACTTCATTTTTTCTGCTTCTCACTTTTCAGTTTTGCTGTGTAGACTGGGACATGTAGGGTCACATTAGCTGTTCACATCTATTATATAAAGAGAGGGAGAGAATGTTTATCTTTTGGCTAAAACACAAATCAAGTATGTTAAATCTACTATACCTGATTTATTTTTTTCCCAAAGAAATGTTTTCAGAGGCCAGATTCTTGACAAAGGCTCTTCAGTCAAAACACTGCATCTGGAATAGACACAAGCTTCAGATAGGATGTGCTGCCCCCATTTTGCTCTTCCTTGTTTTTGGATTTTCTGGAGATTATGGGGAAGCGGACCTCTTTCCAAGGAGACCTGCACCCATCACCTATGCACTAGGAGTGCAGTCATATCTATATTGAATTGTCCTCAAATGTTAGCCAGGTTCCTTTCATTCACATTAGATTGTCAGTAGATTCTGCTTAAATTGTGTCGGCTTAAATTCTGTCGGCTTAAATTTACTGCCCAGTCAGGAGATCCAAAATGGTATGCTATTCTGTAATTAAAGTTATTATAGGAATGATAAACTGCTATATATTTTCCTCATATGTTGCTGCTTGACTGGTTTCAGCTTATCTCCATAAGGACAGAACAATAATTTGTGACTATGGGTTAGCTACAGTGCTTAAAGGTATGATGTAGTTTGAGACACAAGGTCTTATTATCACTGATTCAAGTTGCTCTTCTCTTCCTCCTCCCTACAGCTCTTACAGTATCTTTAGATCCATCACAATATCACCAGGAAGCCAGTGCATAGAGAGTTAATTTCAAGTACCACAAGGGTGATATGATTACAAAGTATAGGTTACTTAATCACCAGTAAAGAAAATATGGACATCAGAAATTTTTGCCCATATACTAAAGCAAATGAGCTTTAGTAAGAGTAAGCCTTGGGAAGCTTTAATGGAAATCCCCCAAACTGTAAAAAGTAGCACCATTTATGTAAAGCAGCAGCCAAAGTTTTAAAGTTATATTTTTCTACTAACTGAGATGTTACATTTGCTATTTGTTCTTGTGGCGACCAGTATGACACAAATGAGAACAGTGAGAATAGTTGATAAATATTCACAGCTCATCTGGCTCCATTATTATGTCCTATGCGGTAATGAAAAGGTGGTTTCTCCACTGGTGCTCAGAAAACCTTGTGGCTAATGATCAAGTATTCAACTTGAAGATAAGATGTAAAATCCAGCATTGAAAGTAAAGCATCAAACTTTATTTCTACATCAAAAAATATGGCCAACAGTACTTATGTGTTTCGGGTAACATGCTCATAGTGATGAGCTATGTTACGTAGACATTCTCCTATCACTACCCTTGTCGTTCTTTTGATGTGCCCATGGAGATGACCCCAAGAAATAAGAAAAAGCTGCTGGATACCTTCATGTCACCATGGCAAAAAATGGAATATAGGAGCAATAAAGGAAAATAAATACATTCAAAAATTACAGCCACCTCCGTAAATGATTATTTTAAAGAATGTTGATACAAACCAGAAAACCTCCTTAAGGGCTGTCATCATTCTGTGTAATTTTTATGTTTAACATTCATTAAATTTTCTCTATCTTCAAATATAAGGGGGAAAAACAAGGAAAACCATTTTTATTGTTTTTGCTTTTTTGGAAAAATCAAAAGGGGCCAGCAACCCCAAGGCAATCATATTAAAACTTAACTTTTAATGACCTTGTTTATAAAAAGAGAAATTATTGCTCAAAGTTATAAAAATGCAGCAAATAAATTTCTGCTATCTACTCAACCGTGCTCTATAGTAACCGGAACAGTCTTATCATTCCTGTTGACACAAAGAGGGATGCAGTGGGTTGTCACAATTCGGGTCTTTGATGACATCACCGCTCCTGGCCAGAGCACCCCACCTGAGATTTTGCATGGTTTCTGCAATCAAGATGGCCACAATGGCCTCTTCGTATATAAATGGATGAAGTGAGTATGTTTATTGTTTTTTTACTGCCACTTCAGGAGAAATAGATTCGTTACCATGAAGCACAAGGAAATTCGGCTTTGCGGTGAACCAGATTTTTCCTGACATTCAGATTGAAGTCAATTAATTTGGCTTTGATTCGCTCAACACTAATGGCTGACAATAATCCCTTATTTACCATAGTTAGGCTGTTAACAATTTCGGTTTATCTCAGTAAAGGTTGCAAGCATTTTCTATTTTGTTACCGTTTAAAGAGATCTATTGTGTCCTTGATTATCCTTAGAACAGCAACCTCATGCCAAGCACCAGATAACCCTGATGATTCTCAACTTATAAGATGAAACATTTCATGTTGGAAGTAGTGTGAGGGACTAGCCTAAGGGACTTGGCCAATCCAGGGTCAGGTTCCTGATGGTGTCATCCCTATTGGGGCGGGTGCCATGTGTTTGCAAGGTAGGTTGTATCTATGGCCCCTTCCCTGAACCTTTCTAGGGACTTACAGGGAAAGTGATGCCACATCCTTTCACTTGCAGCATCACCTGCCCTGTTATGTCTCTGTCCTGGAAGAAGAAGCATATGGAGTGGTGGGGATGGGTGCATGCATGCTTTATAACCCAGTGGATTCAAATTTGACAGTCACACCATATCGCATGTCACATTGGCTGGCCACATATGGGATATCTAAAGTAACTTATTATTTATCTGAAACATTCATAATGCCTGATGAAATTTACAGGAATTTTCTGATAGTTATAGGCAACTGCTTTGAGGCTACCACATCAGGGGTATAACTTGGATTTTAAATAATCAGGATGAGATACATGTGCAGTGTGATTCACAATAGTCTCTTACATACATGTTGACTGTGCTGAGTCGTGTAAACTAAACACAATTGCTCGCAAAGCGCTGGCTGCTGCCACTTTGCTTGAAGATCTTGCATGAAATCCTGTGCACGGAGAACGTATGTATGGTATCACCACGCCAGACGGCGTGATGATGTCATCTCCAGCGGCACAACATTTCAGGCCAGATCTTCAAGCAAGATGCTGCGAGCAAAAGGATCAAGTATGTTTTTTTTTCTTTATATATATGTGTTATGTATATCAGATGCTGCTATCATGTATGAGTGCGGCATCTGAGGGATACACTGATGGGGGCGACGCAATTGGCAAAGCAGCTGAATCGAATTTTCCAATTCTTCGCTCATCTCTAGTTGTGATAGAAGATCAAGAAAAAAAAGAAAGGTCTTGAAGCAGTAAGAAACTTTTTATGTAACTACTCCTAAGTTTGTATCCCAAGTGAAAATGGCAGTCAAAGTGTCCTACTGAAAGCAGCAGTAATTTACTGTTGGAGATGCTATTCTCCTTGTTACATCTGAACTTGAATGTAGCTACTGTACGAAGAGAGGTAGCACTAGCAATAACTAGAGATTTATTTCTTGAAATGTAGTAATATATAATATATACTCTCTCATTCTCTGAACTGCAAACCATGTGGTGGCCCTAAATGTCCTACAATAGTTTATGACAAACTGTACAGTCTGTTTTTTCTTTTAGTTATTTATTTATTTTTATAAAAAAATTGTTTATAGCATTCATTTCTGACTAAATCCTTTAGTTCTAATGCATGATTATAAAAATTCTGGACTTTAAATATGTGCCATTATAAACGTACATACAAAGAACATTGAAACATCACAGCTTGTCTCTTTTGAAAGGATTTTGAAGTGGTTTGCCTGGTTTCCTCCAAATATGATGCTATGAATTGAGGCCAAAAAGTTCAATCTTGGTTTCATCAGACCAGAAAGTTTGCTTTTTTTGCTTTAACTTAGGAGAGGCTTCTTTCTGGCCTCTCTGCCATAAAGCCAAACTTGGTAGAATACTGCATTGATGGTCAGTATGGTGTACATAGCCTTTAAATCCTCCAGTCCATTAGTCAAGCAGGAGAGTGTTGGGTGGCTAGTAGTGTTAATTGAAGTGAAGCATTTGAAGAAAGATTTGATCCGAAGTTTAGGAAAACTTTGATTCGCAACCAATTCAAATGTCCAAATGCTTCATAGTAACAAATCAGTCTTTTCTAAAATGGCGGCTGCATGTGTTACAAAGTGAAAGTAAGAAGATTAGGAACGCAAGATCGCCCATAATACCCTGCATCCTGCCAATCTGCAGATAGCAATTCCCTGTGATGTCACAGCCCTATAGAACCCTCATCCTACGCGGTCTCCGCAATTTTCTTGTGAGCTAAGCAAAGGGAGAGACGTGGCAACTGCCTATACACTAGGGTTAATGTTGCTAAAAACAATTAATAGAAGAACATTGTAGAGGAAAAGTACAGGGAGAGTGCAGAGAGACTGCAGAGTTAATCCATTATTTTAGTGATATAGTTAGTGTCCTCAGTATTAAAGGCAGGTGATATATCGACATGTCCATCATGGTTTAGTGCACCAACATTCAGAGTTAATCCATTATTTTAGTTTTTCAACAAGTTACTTGGGAACATTAGAGTTGCGTTATGCAGGATATGTGGGCAGAAGGTGAGGCGTGGCCAGGGTGCTGATGTTGGCACAATGGCCCTGTGTCAACACATGAGGCATCACTATAAATTGTCATGGGAAAACCATGCCACTCATTTAGTGTTACAGCCTGAAGCAGCAAATGCTGAGTCTCCCACCAGCCTGAATCCCCTATCAAGCAGTCAGGGTTTGTCAACGTCAGCAGAAAGAAGCTGTTGTTCCTTCCCATCAACTACAATGTCGTCTTTTGCTCCTGATGCTCGTCTTCCTACTCCTCATCACTTGTTTTGACAGCAATCGATCACTGAGGCAATTACAAAAAGAAAAGCAGTATGCATGCACTCATCCAAGGGCGCAGAAGCTGAACATGCACCTGGCCAAGTTGCTGGTACTACAGTCCCTCCCTTTCCATCTAGGTTACTCTGCATATTTCAGAGAACTGATGACTTGTGCCCAGCCAAGGTGGAGAGTCCCAAGCCGATATTACTTTTCCAAAAGACCTGTACCAGCCATGCTCACATATTTTGAGCAGAAGGTGGGCCAATCCTTAGCCCTCTCATTGTCTGGTACAGTTCACGCCAGAGCTGAAGTTGTAAGTACATATGGTTAAAGACAATATACTAGGCAAATGTGGTTCTGCCCCAGGCACACCAGCAACTTGGCCAGGTGATGGCAATGCCACCTCCCCATTGTAAGGCTGGGATTTCGGCACCAATGTCCTCCTCTGCCTCCTCATCCTCCACCTTGTCCTTACCTTCCCCTCTAGGCACAGTTTACAGTGGTCCTCCAGCATATCACCTTTGCAAAGCACGGTGTTATCATGGGGTTCTGTACCTGGTCAGTCTGGTCGAACTGATACAAACCTGGGGGAACTGCTCCGTGTCATCAATAAAGAAATTGAACACTGACTGTCTCCTTGCCAAATGGAGATAGGAACCATGGTTATTGATGCACGTTTCCAATCTCTTTGTTACCCGGTTTCTCAAGTCTTCCACTGAACTGCAAGAAGGTCCAGGAAACTGTGCATGCACTTTAGCCACTTTTACAGTGCAAAACACACCCTCCTTGAGCTGCAAAGGCAAAATGCTCTTCCACAACATTGCCTGATATGCAACATTTCCAACCGTTGGAACTCCATTGTCAGGATTGGGTCCATGACCACACTGCAGGGTGGCAGATCGTCAACTGCACACTGCAACACCATGGGTCCCAGTGCTGGCTTACCTCACAAGAGAAGCAGGCAGCCACCAGCATACCACTGCATCCTTCATCACGGCCAGGTATCATCTGGTGCGCTATAGCGCATGCGAGCACATCTCTCCCATTCTTATGGGAGTGGCGAGCAGGCTCCTAATCACTGACTCTACCCGGAGGCGGAGATACTGGTATATAGGGCATCTTCACTTAATATGAAGTGCCCATGAATGGTTGTATACCTGGAAAATTCTGCTGAAGCCTATTGTCCGCTAGTTGGAATATCTGGACTATTGAACCTTACATTACCCGAATACTAGGGATGAGCGAAGTTCGGGTTCGTTGTTCGGCAATTTCTTCCTGCTTTCTGAGGGGCTGCACAGCAGCCAATCAGCTAGCATTTTACTTCTTGCCCTAAGAAGACATCACAGCCATGCCTACTAATGGCATGGCTATGATTGGCCAAGTGCAGCATGTAACCCAGTCTCTATTTAAGCTGGAGTCACGTAGCGCCGCAAGTCACTCTGCTCTGATTAGTGTAGGGATAGGACGCAGCTGCTGTGAGGGCGGGATTAGGCAGGGAAAACTAAGCAAAAACAGCTAATGAAGTGATCGATCTACAGCTGTGAGTCATTCAACTTCTGCTAGTTAATTGCTCACTGTTTTTTAGGCTGCACAGAGGTTTTTCTGTCACTTTTTTCTGGGGTGATCGGCGGCCATTTTGTGTCTTGTGGTGCGCCAGCACAAGCTGCCACCAAGCACATCAATCCATCAATACTAGTTTTTTTTTTTTGCTATATCCTACCTCAGGGGCTTGGCTGTACTTATTGTCACCCCTAGAAACTCAGGATAGCAATTTCTATATTTTATTAAGGGGTAAATTCAATTGCCAAAATAGCAATCCAGTAAATCTGGTGTTCGAGCTGTGGAAAGCCAAGTGTAATACTGTCTGCTGCCTGGCAAAGGATAGATTTTTTTTCTTTGGTGAAATTCAATTGCCAAAATAGCAATACCCTAAATCAGTGGTTTCAGCTGTGGCTGGCCAAGTTTAATAGTGTCCGGCAAAGGATAGATCATTTTCTGGGGTGAAATTCAATTGTCAAAATAGCAACCCCTAAATCTGGTGTCCCAGCAGTGGCTGGCCAAGTTTAATAGTGTCCGGCAAAGGATAGATATTTTTCTAGGGTGAAATTCAATTGCCAAAATAGCAATACCAGTAAATCAGTGGTTTCAGCTGTGGCTGGCCAAGTTTAATAGTGTCCGGCAAAGGATATACTTTGTTCTGGGGTTAAATTCAATTGCCAAAATAGTAATACCATAAATCAGTGGTTTCAGCTGTGGCTGGCCAAGTTTAATAGTGTCTGGCAAAGGATATATTTTGTTTTGGGGTGAAATTTAGTTGCAAAAATAGAAATACTGTAAATCTGGTGTTCCAGCTGTGACTGGACAAGTTTCATAGTGTCCGTCAAACGATATATTATTCTCTGGGGTGAAATTCAGTTGCAAAAATAGAAATACCGTAAATCTGGTGTTCCAGCTGTGACTGGACAAGTTTCATAGTGTCCGTCAAAGGGTATATTTTTTGGGGAGGTGAAATTCAATTGCCAAAATAGCAATACCATAAATCAGTGGTTTCAGCAGTGGCTGGCCAAGTTTAATAGTGTCCAGCAAAGGCTAGATTTTGTTCTGGCGTAAAATTCAATGGCCAAAATAGCAATACCGTAAATCAGTGGTTCCAGCTGTGGCTGGCCAAGTTTAATACTGTCCGGCAAAGGATAGATTTTAAATTGTTGGGTGAAATATTACCATTTTTGCCAGGTACAAACCCCTGCACTGCATATCTGACAGGGAACTTACAATTGGCGGTTACATTCTTGCATGAAATAAAGCCTTTTTGGGCTGTGAAGCCAAAGGTATTCGCCAATAACTGTTTTTTTATTATTAATTTTTTTAAATAAATTAGTGTAGACCCAAAAACATTAGGAAAATATAAAAAATAAAACAAAGTGTAAGTGCATGGTAGTAAAACAATGGTTGGGTGAGGCCGGTATACATCTCTATTCTGCATAAGGTACAAACAAGTCCTATGGGATCCATACCTGGTTCTTTTTAATAAACGAAAGCTTGCCCACATTGTCTGCGGATTGGCGGCTGCGCTTGTCTGTGATAATGCCACCAGCCATGCTAAACACAAGTTCAGACAATACAGTGGCTGCAGGGTAGATCAGCACCTCCAAGGCGTAAAGGGCAATCTCAGGACATGTGCCCAATTTGATGACCCAGAAGTTGAATGCGGCAGACCCTTAGCTAGAAATGATTGGACACCACAGCAAATTTTGGAATGGGGCCCCCTCCCCAGTAATTTTTGCGCAAACCCCTTCCTTTCATGCCGCTATGCCTGTGCCTACTAAAGATTGCTCTCTCAGACCAGGCCCAGCAGCTGTTCCATTTTCTTTCTACACTGTCTAAACTGACACTGTATATAATTTCATTGTTTAATACTGTTAGTCCTCCTCCTCCTGGATGGGCCCTTTCTAGGTCACGGCCCCAAAGCAGTTGCTTCCCCTGCTTCCCCTGTAGCTATTCCCTAGGCAGACCCATCAGTTAGTACATGTACTGTTCCACCATGTTGCAGAAATGCTGCCACCTGCAAAGATGTTCCAGATCTGCTGGTGGTGCAGGTTGTTGTGGCGTGATGACAATGCTTTTCCACATTTTGCCCATGCTAACCCTGCCTTCTGAGGTGTTGGTAATGACCCAGCTGCATTGGCAAATTCTTCCTCCTCCTCCTCTGCCTTCACCTTGTGCTTCCACTGAGTCCACGGTGTCAGGTGTAAATGCCATCAGCAGTGTGTCTACTAGCGGGCTCATCTTCCTCTCACACTCCAGTGAGGGAATTAAGGACGGTACGTTGTCTGCCAGGCTGCCCAGAGGTAAGGACAAGCTATCCTCTTTGAGGGAGATATATGGTCTGTGTCCTCTGTATCCCCCAGCGTTCTTCTTACTTCTCTCCCTCATCCTCCAGAACTGTGCCCTGGCTGAACAATTGTGTTCCAGGCCAGGGCCTATGTTGGTGCAGATACCCACCCTCCGAGCTACTTGTATTTGGTTGGCCTTAAGTTAAGGATAAGGCGTGTATATAGTTTTGTTTCTTTATATGGTTAGTTTATAGTTATTTTAATATGTTTTTAAGTAAATTTGTTAATAGTTTGTTAATCGTTTGAGTGAAAGGGGGTGGGGGGTGTTGAGTGTGTAGGGTGTGAGGCTGTTTGGGTTTATTTTCCATCCGCTTTCTACACTGTCTATACTGCCACTGTATCTAATTTTATTGTATAATACTGTTGAGGGGGCTCTGACAAAGTCTTTTAGTCCTCCTCCTCCTTCTCCTGGATGTGCCCCTTCTAGGTCATGGACCCAAAACAGTAGCTTTCCATGCTTCCCTGTAGCTTCGCCCCTGGGCAAACCCATCAGTCAGTACATGTACTCGTCCACCATGTTGCTGAAATGCTGCCTTCTGCTAAGACGTTCCATATCTGCTGGTGGTGCAGGTTGTTGTGGTGTGATGACAAAGCTTTCCCACATTTTGCCAATGCTAACCCAGCCTTTTGAGGGGCTGATGGTGACCCAGCTGCCCATGAGCTGGCTTGGGTGCCACCCTGTTGAGAACACGGTTCCTCCTACTCCTCCTCATCCTACTTATCCTCTTCATCCTCCAGAACTGTGCCCTGGCTGGACAATTGTGTTTCAGGCCAGGGACTATGTTGGTGCAGGAACCTACCCTTTGAACCACCTGGATGTCACTGGCCTTAAGTTAAGGATAAGGCGTGTATATAGTTATGTTTGTTTATATAGTAAGTTTAGCGGCATTATAGTTATTTTAATATGTTTTTAAGAAAATTTGTAAATAGTTTTTTAATGGTTTGAGTGAAAATTTGTAAATAGTGGGGGGTTTTGTGTGTGTTCGATTAACTGAATTGATTTTCACTGTCTGATGTTTAGGAATTTCTGCACTCCAAATTCAGCACACGTGGCCGGCAGGGGATGTGCGTCAAACCGGCTAGGCCCAGACCTGCTAGTATATTTCGTCCATTAGCGCACAACACCAGGCCGGGCTGGAGGCTAAGTGGCACCAACCAATGGTCGGTCTGTTGTTCCATGCCTATCCACAGCTCCTGCACGGTGCGGGGTTTGTCCCACAAACACACAAGTTTTAAAACAACCTGCTGTCTTTCCCCCTGGCTGTGCTGCTGTGGGTGGTGAAGGTGTTACGCTGAGTGGATGAGGAGGAGGTAGAGGAGGAGGAAGCCGAGTAGGAGGAGGAGGTAACAGGATACAAAGAGAAATGCCCAGCAATCCTCGGGGGCGGAAGGACATTCGCAAAAATGCTATCCGCCTTTGGGCCAGCCACTACATTTACCCACTGTGTTGTTGGTTATGGGGACATTGCCACAGATAGCGTTGCGCAGTGCACACTTGATTTTTTCCGCCACTTGGTTGTGCAGGGAAGGGATGACTCACCTGCAAAAGTAGTGGCGGCTGGGATACACGTACTGTGGGATAGCCACCGCCATAAGGTTTTTAAAACTGTCCAGCAGACAGAATGATAGCATTTCAAAGGACCAGGAAGTTTGAAATAAGGCATTAAGAGCCATGGGTAGGGGGATCCTTCTTCTTTCTATTTCTTTTTCTCTACAGTGTTTGGGAGATGGACAGCTGATAGCAGAACACTTCCATGGGATTTGGTGGAGATGCTTGGTGACAATGAAAGATGTGGTGGCGTTGCTGCCACATCCTCTGTTTTCTGGGTGACAGGTGCCACTGTCACTCACTTGGGCTCAAGTTTAGAATGTTTATTTATTATTTTTCTGTATTTTATTTCCCTACATTTCCCTATTCACATATGTTTGCAGGGCATTCGCCTACATGTTGCTGCCTTTTGCAGCCTTCTAGCCCTTTCCAGGGCTATTTTACAGCCATTTAAGTGCCCAAAAGTTCGGGTCCCTATTGACTTCAATGGGGTTCGTGTTCGAGGTGGAGTTCGAACATCCAGGTGTTCGCTCAACTCTACCGAATACAATTCTGCCTGTCGTTTGCTACTTGGATTATCTGGACTATTGACCCTTGCATTGCCTGACTACGAATCTGCCTGCTGTCTTCTGTAAGTTCGCCTGGATTTCTGACCCTGCACTACCTGACCACGAGTTCACCTGACCCAGTTTACCGTATTACTCTGAACTTTGTTTTGCCTTTATTGCAAGTGACTTTTGTATGCCTTCTGCCAGTAAAGATCATCTGTTCCTTTACTCTGCCTTTGTTGGACTCTGTACACACTGCTGCAGTTAGCTGTGTTCTGGGTTACCGGTGCAAACACCAGGGTCCTGACTCTGAGAGTCAGCAGTCAGCAATATTGGGCTAATTCCCAGTCCTCTATCAGCTGATCCAGAGGATCCACATCCTCAGGTCACCAAGACAGCAAGCAAGTACGTGAAAGTTAGACCCCTGACACCCAGACAGAGGAGAGAGGTCCCATAGCAGCAAAAGAGGCATTGTGTCACCCACCAACGGAGAAAGCCACTTTTAGTTATTTAGGCCCCAGCACCCAGACAGAGGAGAGAGGTCTCAATGCAGAGAATCAGGCTTCATGTCACCCAGCAATGGAGAAGGCCACTTTCAGATATTTCGGCCCCTGGCACCCAGACGGAGGAGAGGTTCATTTAACTTTGGGTTGCCCCGCAAAATAATGTTAAAATTAAAAAAAGAGGATTCAATAAAGAAGTACCCTGGAGTACAAGAATATTTGGTTAAAGGGAGGTAGTTATAAATGTCTATTCTGCACAAGGGATGGACAGGTCCTGTGGGATCCATGCCTGGTTCATTTTTATGAATGTCAGTTTGTCCACGTTGGCTGTGGACAGGCGGCTACGTTTGTCATTAATGACGCCACCTGCCGTGCTGAATACACGTTCAGACAAAACGCTGGCCGCCAGGCAGGCCAGCACCTCCAAGGCATAAAAGGCTAGCTCTGGCCACGTGGACAATTTGGAGACCCAGAAGTTGAATGGGGCCGAACCATCAGTCAGTACATGGAGGGCTGTGCACATGTACTGTTCAACCATGTTAGTGAAATGCTGCCTCCTGCTAACATCGTTCCGTATCAGGTGGTGGTGCAGTTAGCTGTGGTGTGGTGACAAAACTTTTCCACATCTCTGCCATGCTAACCCTGCCCTCAGAGGAGCTGGCCCTGACACAGCTGCGTTGGCGACCTCTTGCTCCTTCTCTGCCTTCGCCTTGGGCTGCAACTTGTTCCCCTCTGACATTTGGGAATGCTCTTAGGAGCGCGTCTACCAACGTGCGCTTGTACTCGCGCATCTTCCTATCACGCTCCAGTGCAGGAAGTAAGGTGGGCACATTGTCTTTGTACCGGGGTTCCCGCAGGGTGGCAACCCAGTAGTTTGCACTCGTTAAAATGTGGGCAACTCTGCTGTCGTTGCACAGGCACTGCAGCATGTAGTTGCTCATGTGTGCCAGGCTGCCCAGAGGTAAGGACAAGCTGTCCTCTGTGGGAGGCATATACTCATCTTCCTCCGTTTCCCCAAAAGCCACGCACCAGTGATGGGCCTAAGCTGCGTTGGGTGCCACCCTGCTGTAAACATGCTTCATCCTCATCCTCCTATACCTGATCCTCATCCTCCTCGTCCTCCAGTAGTTGGCCCTGTCTGGCCACATTTGTACCTGGCCTCTGCTTTTGAAAAAACCTCCCTCTGAGCCACTTCTAACAGAATGTCCTGAAAGTGCTAAGAATGATCCCACTTCCTCCTCCTCCTCCTTCTGGGCCACCTCCTCTTCCATCATCGCCCTAAGTGTTTTCTCAAGGAGACATAGAAGTGGTATTGTAACGCTGATAATGGCGTCATCGCCACTGGCCATGTTGGTGGAGTACTCGAAACAGTGCAACAGGGCACACAGGTCTCGCAGGCCCAGTCATTGGTGGTGAAGTGTTGCTGTTCCACAGTGCGACTGACCTGTGCGTGCTGCAGCTGAAACTCGACTATGGCCTGCTGCTGCTCGCACAGTCTCTCCAGCATGTGCAAGGTGGAGTTCCACCTGGTGGGCACGTCGCATATAAGGCAGTGAGCGGGAAGGCCGAAGTTATGCTATAGCGCAGATAGCCGGAAGTGCGCACAGACGGCCCGCACTTTATGCAACAACCCTGTGGGGATAGTTGTGAATGAAGTTCTGCACCACCAAATTCAGCACATGCGCCATGCAAGGGATGTGCGTCAAACCGGCAAGTTCCAGAGCTGCTACGAGATTTCACCCATTATCGCACACCACCAGGCCGTCTTGAGGCCCACCGGCAGCAACCACCTGTCGGTCTGTTGTTCAATACCCCGCCACAACTCCTGCGTGGTGTGGGGCCTGTCCCCCAAACATATGAGTTTCAGAACGGCCTGCTGACATTTACCCCGGGCTGTGCTGAAGTTGGTGGTGGAGGTGTGTGGCTGACTGGATGAGCAGGTGGAAGAAGAGGAGGAGGAAGCCAAGTAGGAGGAGGAGGCTACAGGAGGCAAAGAATGATGCTCTGCGATCCTTGGCGGCGGAAGGACGTGCGCCAAAGAACTCTCCGCCTGGGGCCCAGCCGCCACTACATTTACCCAGTGTGCAGTTAGAGAGATATAGCGTCTCTGGCCATGCTTACTGGTCCAGGTATCTGTGGTTAAGTGGACCTTGCCACAGATGGCATTGCGCAGTGCACACTTGATTTTATCGGATACTTGGTTGTGCAGGGAAGGCACGGCTCTCTTGGAGAAGCAGTGGCGGTTGGGAACAACATACTGTGGGACAGCCATCGCCATCGGCTGTTTGAAGCTGTCTGTGTCCACCAGCCTGAATGACAGCATTTCAAAAGCCAGTAGTTTAGAAATGCTGGCATTCAGGCCCAGGGCTCGAGGGTGGGTTGGTGGGAATTTACACTTTCTCTCCAAGGTTTCTGAGATGGAGAGCTGAACGCTGCCGTGTGACATGGTGGAGATGCTTGGTGACGGAGGTGGTGGTGTTGGTGGCACATCCTCCATTTGGTGGGCGGCAGGTGCCAACATTCCTCCCGAGGCGGAGGAAGAGGCCAAGGCAGCAGCAGAAGAGGGAGAAGGGCGAGCCTAAGTGAGTTCCTTGTTTTTAAGGTGTTTACTCCACTGCAGTTCATGCTTTGCATGTAGATGCCTGGTCATACAGGTTGTGCTAAGGTTCAGAACGTTAATGCTTCGCTTCAGGCTCTGATGGCACAGCGTGCAAACCACTCGGTCTTGTCATCAGCACATTGTTTGAAGAAGTGCCATGCCAGGGAACTCCTTGAAACTGCCTTTGGGGTGCTCGGTCTCTGGTGGCGGTGGCCAGTAGCAGACAAACTCTATTGGCGGCTGTTCTGCTTTTGCCCCCTGCTCCCTCTTTTGCTATGCTGTTGGCTCGGTCTCACCACTGCTTCTTCCTCTGAACTATGAAAGTCAGTGGCAAGTCCTTCATTCCATGTGTGGTCTAGGACCTCATCGTCCCCTGCATCGTCTTCCACACAGTCTTCCTCCCTGACCTCCTGTTTCGGTCTGCACACTGCAAAAAGACGCAGCAGTTGGCACCTGTGTTTCGTCATCATCAGAGACGTGCGGACTCCGATGAGGTGGTATTCCCATGTCCTCTTCATCAGGAAACATAAGTGGTTGTGCATCAGTGCATTCTATATCTTCCACCACTAGGGAAGGGCTAGGTGGATTCCCTTCGGAAACCCTGCCAGCAGAGTCTTCAAACAGCATAAGAGACTGCTGCATAACTTGAGGCTCAGACAGTTTCCCTGATATGCATGGGGGTGATGTGACAGACTGATGGGCTTAGTTTTCAGGCGCCACCTGTGCGCTTTTTGCAGAAGACTGGGTGGGAGATGATGTTTTGAACGTGCTGGATCCACTGTTGGCCACCCAATTGACTAGTGCCTGTACTTGCTCATGCCTTACCATTCTTAGAACGGCATTGGGCCCCACCAGATATCGCTGTAAATTCTGGCGGGTACTGGAACCTGAGGTAGTTGGTTCACTAGGAGGTGTGGCTGTGGCAGAACGGCCACGTCCTCTCCCAGCACCAGAGCGTCCACTAACAACACCACGACCATGTTCGCGTCCCTTACTAGATGTTTTACTCATTGTTACCGTTCACCACAATAAGAAAAAATGATTTGGCCCAAATTCAGGCCTTTTTTTTACAGGCACCTAACACTATCTGGCTATCTATTTATGTACGGTATTACAATAATCCAGGCACAACAGTAACCACAGATTTGGGGGAATATCAATTGAAGGCCTAGTATTTAGGCCCTGGATGAACGGTACAATAGCATGTGAAAAAAAATATAGGATTATGCTTTCAGCACTTGTATTTCAACTCTTTGTGTAATATACCCTTTAACGGAAAGAAATAAACTTAGAGATGCAAAACAGTGTGTGCAAATGTAGAGGATTATGCAGTATTTTAACACTTAATGTAATATATCCTTTAACGGAAAGATATACACTTGGAGATGCACGCTTAATGTAATACACTATTTTACGGACAGATTTACATTTGGCCTGCAACAGCTGCAACACCAGATTTTGAATATTGCTATTTTGGCAATTGAATTTCACCTCAGAAAAAATATATCCTTTGACGGAAACTATGAAACTTAGCCAGCCACTGCTGGGACACCACTGATTTACGGTATTTCTATTTTGGCAACTGAATTTCACCCCAGAACAATAATATATCCTTTGACAGACACTATGAAACTTGTCCAGTCACAGCTGGAACACCAGATTTAGGGGATTGCTATTTTGGCAATTGAATGTCACCCAATAAAAAATATATCCTTTGCCGGACACTATTAAACTTGGCCAGCCACTTCTGGGACACCAGATTTAGAGGATTGCTATTTTGGCAATCGTATTTCACTTCAGAACAAAATATATCCTTTGCCGGACACTATTAAACTTTGCCAGCCACTGCTAAAACCACAGATTTAGAATTGCTATTTTGGCAATTGAATTTCACCCTAGAACAAAATATATCCTTTGCCGGACACTATTAAACATAGCCAGCCACTGCTGGGACACCAGATTCAGGGGATTGCTATTTTGGCAATCGAATTTCACCCAGAACAAAATCTATCCTTTGCCGGACACTATTAAACATGGCTAGCCACTGCTAAAACCACTGATTTACGGAATTGCTATTTTGGCAATTGAATTTCACCCTAGAACAAAATATATCCTTTGCCGGACACTATTAAACTTAGCCAGCCACTGCTGGGACACCAGATTTAGGGATTGCTATTTTGGCAATCAAATTTCACCCAGAACAAAATCTATCCTTTGCCGGACACTATTAAACATGGCTAGCCACAGCTGAAACCACTGATTTATGGTATTGCTATTTTGGTAATTGATTTTCACCCCAGAAAAAAATATATCCTTTGCCGGACACTATTAAACTTGGCCAGAAACAGCTGACACCACTGATTTACGGTATTGCTATTTTGGCAATTGAATTTCACCTCAGAACAAAATCCATCCTTTGCCGGACTCTATTAAACTTGTCCAGTCACAGCTGGAACACCAGATTTAGGGGATTGCTATTTTGGCAATTGAATGTCACCCCATAAAAAATATATCTTTTGCCGGACACTATTAAACTTGTCCAGCCACTTCTGGGACTCCAGATTTAGAGGATTGCTATTTTGGCAATCGAATTTCACTTCAGAACAAAATATATCCTTTGCCGGACACTATTAAACTTTGCCAGCCACTGCTAAAACCACTGATTTACGGAATTGCTATTTTGGCAATTGAATTTCACCCTAGAACAAAATATATCCTTTGCCGGACACTATTAAACATAGCCAGCCACTGCTGGGACACCAGATTTAGGGGATTGCTATTTTGGCAATCGAATTTCACCCAGAACAAAATCTATCCTTTGCCGGACACTATTAAACATGGCTAGCCACTGCTAAAACCACTGATTTACGGAATTGCTATTTTGGCAATTGAATTTCACCCTAGAACAAAATATATCCTTTGCCGGACACTATTAAACTTAGCCAGCCACTGCTGGGACACCAGATTTAGGGATTGCTATTTTGGCAATCAAATTTCACCCAGAACAAAATCTATCCTTTGCCGGACACTATTAAACATGGCTAGCCACAGCTGAAACCACTGATTTATGGTATTGCTATTTTGGTAATTGATTTTCACCCCAGAAAAAAATATATCCTTTGCCGGACACTATTAAACTTGGCCAGAAACAGCTGACACCACTGATTTACGGTATTGCTATTTTGGCAATTGAATTTCACCTCAGAACAAAATCCATCCTTTGCCGGACTCTATTAAACTTGTCCAGTCACAGCTGGAACACCAGATTTAGGGGATTGCTATTTTGGCAATTGAATGTCACCCCATAAAAATATATCTTTTGCCGGACACTATTAAACTTGTCCAGCCACTTCTGGGACTCCAGATTTAGAGGATTGCTATTTTGGCAATCGAATTTCACTTCAGAACAAAATATATCCTTTGCCGGACACTATTAAACTTTGCCAGCCACTGCTAAAACCACTGATTTACGGAATTGCTATTTTGGCAATTGAATTTCACCCTAGAACAAAATATATCCTTTGCCGGACACTATTAAACATAGCCAGCCACTGCTGGGACACCAGATTTAGGGATTGCTATTTTGCCAATCGAATTTCACCCAGAACAAAATCTATCCTTTGCCGGACACTATTAAACATGGCTAGCCACAGCTGAAACCACTGATTTATGGTATTGCTATTTTGGCAATTGATTTTCACCCCAGAACAAAATATATCCTTTGCCGGACACTATTAAACTTGGCCAGAAACAGCTGACACCACTGATTTACGGTATTGCTATTTTGGCAATTGAATTTCACCTCAGAACAAAATCTATCCTTTGCCGGACACTATTAAACTTGTCCAGTCACAGCTGGAACACCACTGATTTATGGGATTGCTATTTTGGCAATCGAATTTGACCTCAGAACAAAATCTATCCTTTGCCGGACACTATTAAACATGGCTAGCCACAGCTGAAACCACTGATTTATGGTATTGCTATTTTGGCAATTGATTTTCACCCCAGAACAAAATATATCCTTTGCCGGACACTATTAAACTTGGCCAGAAACAGCTGACACCACTGATTTACGGTATTGCTATTTTGGCAATTGAATTTCACCTCAGAACAAAATCTATCCTTTGCCGGACTCTATTAAACTTGTCCAGTCACAGCTGGAACACCAGATTTAGGGGATTGCTATTTTGGCAATCGTATTTCACTTCCGAACAAAATATATCCTTTGCCGGACACTATTAAACTTTGCCAGCCACTGCTAAAACCACTGATTTACGGAATTGCTATTTTGGCAATTGAATTTCACCCTAGAACAAAATATATCCTTTGCCGGACACTATTAAACATGGCTAGCCACTGCTAAAACCACTGATTTACGGAATTGCTATTTTGGCAATTGAATTTCACCCTAGAACAAAATATATCCTTTGTCGGACACTATTAAACTTAGCCAGCCACTGCTGGGACACCAGATTTAGGGGATTGCTATTTTGGCAATCGAATTTCACCCAGAACAAAATCTATCCTTTGCCGGACACTATTAAACATGGCTAGCCACTGCTAAAACCACTGATTTACGGAATTGCTATTTTGGCAATTGAATTTCACCCTAGAACAAAATATATCCTTTGCCGGACACTATTAAACTTAGCCAGCCACTGCTGGGACACCAGATTTAGGGGATTGCTATTTTGGCAATCAAATTTCACCCAGAACAAAATCTATCCTTTGCCGGACACTATTAAACATGGCTAGCCACAGCTGAAACCACTGATTTATGGTATTGCTATTTTGGTAATTGATTTTCACCCCAGAAAAAATATATCCTTTGCCGGACACTATTAAACTTGGCCAGAAACAGCTGACACCACTGATTTACGGTATTGCTATTTTGGCAATTGAATTTCACCTCAGAACAAAATCCATCCTTTGCCGGACTCTATTAAACTTGTCCAGTCACAGCTGGAACACCAGATTTAGGGGATTGCTATTTTGGCAATTGAATGTCACCCCATAAAAAATATATCTTTTGCCGGACACTATTAAACTTGTCCAGCCACTTCTGGGACTCCAGATTTAGAGGATTGCTATTTTGGCAATCGAATTTCACTTCAGAACAAAATATATCCTTTGCCGGACACTATTAAACTTTGCCAGCCACTGCTAAAACCACTGATTTACGGAATTGCTATTTTGGCAATTGAATTTCACCCTAGAAAAAAATATATCCTTTGCCGGACACTATTAAACTTAGCCAGCCATTGCTGGGACACCAGATTTAGGGATTGCTATTTTGCCAATCGAATTTCACCCAGAACAAAATCTATCCTTTGCCGGACACTATTAAACATGGCTAGCCACAGCTGAAACCACTGATTTATGGTATTGCTATTTTGGCAATTGATTTTCACCTCAGAAAAAAATATATCCTTTGCCGGACACTATTAAACTTGGCCAGAAACAGCTGACACCACTGATTTACGGTATTGCTATTTTGGCAATTGAATTTCACCTCAGAACAAAATCTATCCTTTGCCGTACTCTATTAAACTTGTCCAGTCACAGCTGGAACACCAGATTTAGGGGATTGCTATTTTGGCAATCGAATTTGACCCAGAACAAAATCTATCCTTTGCCGGACACTATTAAACATGGCTAGCCACAGCTGAAACCACTGATTTATGGTATTGCTATTTTGGCAATTGATTTTCACCCCAGAAAAAATATATCCTTTGCCGGACACTATTAAACTTGGCCAGAAACAGCTGACACCACTGATTTACGGTATTGCTATTTTGGCAATTGAATTTCACCTCAGAACAAAATCTATCCTTTGCCGGACTCTATTAAACTTGTCCAGTCACAGCTGGAACACCAGATTTAGGGGATTGCTATTTTGGCAATTGAATGTCACCCCATAAAAATATATCCTTTGCCGGACACTATTAAACTTGGCCAGCCACTTCTGGGACACCAGATTTAGAGGATTGCTATTTTGGCAATCGTATTTCACTTCCAGAACAAAATATATCCTTTGCCGGACACTATTAAACTTTGCCAGCCACTGCTAAAACCACTGATTTACGGAATTGCTATTTTGGCAATTGAATTTCACCCTAGAACAAAATATATCCTTTGCCGGACACTATTAAACTTAGCCAGCCACTGCTGGGACACCAGATTTAGGGGATTGCTATTTTGGCAATCGAATTTCACCCAGAACAAAATCTATCCTTTGCCGGACACTATTAAACATGGCTAGCCACTGCTAAAACCACTGATTTACGGAATTGCTATTTTGGCAATTGAATTTCACCCTAGAACAAAATATATCCTTTGCCGGACACTATTAAACTTAGCCAGCCACTGCTGGGACACCAGATTTAGGGGATTGCTATTTTGGCAATTGAATGTCACCCCATAAAAAAATATATCTTTTGCCGGACACTATTAAACTTGTCCAGCCACTTCTGGGACTCCAGATTTAGAGGATTGCTATTTTGGCAATCGAATTTCACTTCAGAACAAAATATATCCTTTGCCGGACACTATTAAACTTTGCCAGCCACTGCTAAAACCACTGATTTACGGAATTGCTATTTTGGCAATTGAATTTCACCCTAGAAAAAAATATATCCTTTGCCGGACACTATTAAACTTAGCCAGCCATTGCTGGGACACCAGATTTAGGGATTGCTATTTTGCCAATCGAATTTCACCCAGAACAAAATCTATCCTTTGCCGGACACTATTAAACATGGCTAGCCACAGCTGAAACCACTGATTTATGGTATTGCTATTTTGGCAATTGATTTTCACCTCAGAAAAAATATATCCTTTGCCGGACACTATTAAACTTGGCCAGAAACAGCTGACACCACTGATTTACGGTATTGCTATTTTGGCAATTGAATTTCACCTCAGAACAAAATCTATCCTTTGCCGTACTCTATTAAACTTGTCCAGTCACAGCTGGAACACCAGATTTAGGGGATTGCTATTTTGGCAATCGAATTTGACCCAGAACAAAATCTATCCTTTGCCGGACACTATTAAACATGGCTAGCCACAGCTGAAACCACTGATTTATGGTATTGCTATTTTGGCAATTGATTTTCACCCCAGAAAAAATATATCCTTTGCCGGACACTATTAAACTTGGCCAGAAACAGCTGACACCACTGATTTACGGTATTGCTATTTTGGCAATTGAATTTCACCTCAGAAC
Organism: Bufotes viridis; assembly: GCA_033119425.1. Taxonomy (NCBI): domain Eukaryota; kingdom Metazoa; phylum Chordata; class Amphibia; order Anura; family Bufonidae; genus Bufotes; species Bufotes viridis. The sequence continues at coordinate 75,208,039 of CM065592.1, forward strand.
AAAATCTATCCTTTGCCGGACTCTATTAAACTTGTCCAGTCACAGCTGGAACACCAGATTTAGGGGATTGCTATTTTGGCAATTGAATGTCACCCCATAAAAAATATATCCTTTGTCGGACACTATTAAACTTGGCCAGCCACTTCTGGGACACCAGATTTAGAGGATTGCTATTTTGGCAATCGAATTTCACTTCAGAACAAAATATATCCTTTGCCGGACACTATTAAACTTTGCCAGCCACTGCTAAAACCACTGATTTACGGAATTGCTATTTTGGCAATTGAATTTCACCCTAGAACAAAATATATCCTTTGCCGGACACTATTAAACTTAGCCAGCCACTGCTGGGACACCAGATTTAGGGGATTGCTATTTTGGCAATCGAATTTCACCCAGAACAAAATCTATCCTTTGCCGGACACTATTAAACATGGCTAGCCACTGCTAAAACCACTGATTTACGGAATTGCTATTTTGGCAATTGAATTTCACCCTAGAACAAAATATATCCTTTGCCGGACACTATTAAACTTAGCCAGCCACTGCTGGGACACCAGATTTAGGGGATTGCTATTTTGGCAATCAAATTTCACCCAGAACAAAATCTATCCTTTGCCGGACACTATTAAACATGGCTAGCCACAGCTGAAACCACTGATTTATGGTATTGCTATTTTGGTAATTGATTTTCACCCCAGAAAAAAATATATCCTTTGCCGGACACTATTAAACTTGGCCAGAAACAGCTGACACCACTGATTTACGGTATTGCTATTTTGGCAATTGAATTTCACCTCAGAACAAAATCCATCCTTTGCCGGACTCTATTAAACTTGTCCAGTCACAGCTGGAACACCAGATTTAGGGGATTGCTATTTTGGCAATTGAATGTCACCCCATAAAAAAATATATCCTTTGCCGGACACTATTAAACTTGTCCAGCCACTTCTGGGACTCCAGATTTAGAGGATTGCTATTTTGGCAATCGAATTTCACTTCAGAACAAAATATATCCTTTGCCGGACACTATTAAACTTTGCCAGCCACTGCTAAAACCACTGATTTACGGAATTGCTATTTTGGCAATTGAATTTCACCCTAGAAAAAAATATATCCTTTGCCGGACACTATTAAACTTAGCCAGCCATTGCTGGGACACCAGATTTAGGGATTGCTATTTTGCCAATCGAATTTCACCCAGAACAAAATCTATCCTTTGCCGGACACTATTAAACATGGCTAGCCACAGCTGAAACCACTGATTTATGGTATTGCTATTTTGGCAATTGATTTTCACCTCAGAAAAAAATATATCCTTTGCCGGACACTATTAAACTTGGCCAGAAACAGCTGACACCACTGATTTACGGTATTGCTATTTTGGCAATTGAATTTCACCTCAGAACAAAATCTATCCTTTGCCGGACTCTATTAAACTTGTCCAGTCACAGCTGGAACACCAGATTTTGGGGATTGCTATTTTGGCAATTGAATGTCACCCCATAAAAAAATATATCCTTTGCCGGACACTATTAAACTTGGCCAGCCACTTCTGGGACTCCAGATTTAGAGGATTGCTATTTTGGCAATCAAATTTCACTTCAGAACAAAATATATCCTTTGCCGGACACTATTAAACTTTGCCAGCCACTGCTAAAACCACTGATTTACGGAATTGCTATTCTGGCAATTGAATTTCACCCTAGAACAAAATATATCCTTTGCCGGACACTATTAAACTTAGCCAGCCACTGCTGGGACACCAGATTTAGGGATTGCTATTTTGGCAATCGAATTTCACCCAGAACAAAATCTATCATTTGCCGGAAACTATTAAACATGTCTAGCCACAGCTGAAACCACTGATTTATGGTATTGCTATTTTGGCAATTGATTTTCACCTAAGAAAAAAATATATCCTTTGCCGGACACTATTAAACTTGGCCAGAAACAGCTGACACCACTGATTTACGGTATTGCTATTTTGGCAATTGAATTTCACCTCAGAACAAAATCTATCCTTTGCCGGACTCTATTAAACTTGTCCAGTCACAGCTGGAACACCAGATTTAGGGGATTGCTATTTTAGCAATTGAATGTCACCCCATAAAAAAATATATCCTTTGTCGGACACTATTAAACTTGGCCAGCCACTTCTGGGACACCAGATTTAGAGGATTGCTATTTTGGCAATCGTATTTCACTTCCGAACAAAATATATCCTTTGCCGGACACTATTAAACTTTGCCAGCCACTGCTAAAACCACTGATTTACGGAATTGCTATTTTGGCAATTGAATTTCACCTTAGAACAAAATATATCCTTTGCCGGACACTATTAAACTTAGCCAGCCACTGCTGGGACACCAGATTTAGGGGATTGCTATTTTGGCAATCGAATTTCACCCAGAACAAAATCTATCCTTTGCCGGACACTATTAAACATGGCTAGCCACAGCTGAAACCACTGATTTATGGTATTGCTATTTTGGCAATTGATTTTCATCCCAAAAAAATATATATCCTTTGCCGGACACTATTAAACTTGGCCAGAAACAGCTGACACCACTGATTGCTATTTTGGCAATTGAATTTCACCTCAGAACAAAATCTATCCTTTGCCAGACTCTATTAAACTCGTCCAGTCACAGCTGGAACACCAGATTTACGGTATTGCTATTTTTGCAACTGAATTTCACCCCAGAAAATAATATATCCTTTGACGGACACTATGAAACTTGTCCAGTCACAGCTGGAACACCAGATCTATGGTATTGCTATTTTTGCAACTGAATTTCACCCCAGATAATAATATATCCTTTGACGGACACTATGAAACTTGTCCAGTCACAGCTGGAACACCAGATTTACGGTATTGCTATTTTTGCAACTGAATTTCACCCCAGAAAATAATATATCCTTTGACGGACACTATAAAACTTGACCAGTCACAGCTTTAACACCAGATTCACAGTATTGCTATTTTTGCAACTGAATTTCACCCCAAAAAATAATATATCCTTTGACGGACAATATGAAACTTGTCCAGTTACAGCTGGAACACCAGATTTATGGTATTGAAATTTTTGCAACTGAATTGCACCCCAGAACATAATATATCCTTTGACGGACACTATGACACTTGTCCAGCCACAGCTGAAACCACTGATTTAGGGTATTGCTATTTTGGCAATTGAATTTCACCCCAGAACAAAATATATCCTTTGCTGGACACTATTAAACTTGGCCAGCCACAGCTGAAACAACTGATTTACGGTATTGCTATTTTGGCAATTGAATTTCACCCCAGAACAAAATCTATCCTTTGCCGGACACTTTTAAACCTTTCCAGTCACAGCTGCAACACCAGATTTACGGTATTGCTATTTTGGCAACTGAATTTTACCCCAGAAAATAATATATCCTTTGAAGGACAATATGAAACGTGTCCAGTCACAACTGGAACACCAGATTTACAGTATTTCTATTTTTGCAACTGAATTTCACCCCAGAAAATATTATATCCTTTGACGGACACTATGAAACTTGTCCAGTCACAGCTGGAACACCAGATTTTATGGTATCGCTATTTTGGCAACTGAATTTCACACCAGAAAATAATATATCCTTTGACGGACACTATGAAACTTGTCCAGTCACAGCTGGAACACCAGATTTTCGGTATTCCTATTTTTGCAACTGAATTTCACCCCAGCACAAAATCTATCCTTTGCCGGACACTTTTAAACCTTTCCAGTCACAGCTGCAACACCAGATTTACGGTATTGCTATTTTGGCAACTGAATTTTACCCCAGAAAATAATATATCCTTTGAAGGACAATATGAAACGTGTCCAGTCACAGCTGGAACACCAGATTTACAGTATTTCTATTTTTGCAACTGAATTTCACCCCAGAAAATATTATATCCTTTGACGGACACTATGAAACTTGTCCAGTCACAGCTGGAACACCAGATTTTTGGTATCGCTATTTTGGTAACTGAATTTCACACCAGAAAATAATATATCCTTTGACGGACACTATGAAACTTGTCCAGTCACAGCTGGAACACCAGATTTTCGGTATTCCTATTTTTGCAACTGAATTTCACCCCAGAAAATAATGTATCCTTTGAAGGACACTATGAAACTTGTCCAGTCACAGCTGAAAAAACAGATTTATGGTATTGCCATTCTTGCAACTGAATTTCACCCCAGAAAATAATATATCCTTTGACGGACACTATGAAACTTGTCTAGTCACAGCTGGAACACATTGGATTTACGGTATTGCTGTTTTTGCGACTGAATTTCACCCCAGAAAATAATATATCCTTTGACGGACACTATGACACTTGTCCAGCCACAGCAGAAACCACTGATTTAGGGTATTGCTATTTTGGAAATTGAATTTCACCCCAGAAAAAAAAAAATATATTCTTTGCCAGACAGTATTGCACTTGGCTAGCCACAGCTGGAACACCAGATTCAAAGGATTGCTATTTTTTTAAGTGAATTTCGCCTCTCAATAAAATATAGAAACTTCTATCCTGAGTTTCTAGGGGTGACAATAAGCACAGCCAAGCCCCTGATGTAGGATATAGCAAAAAAAAAAACTACTATTGATGGATTAATGGACTTGGTGGCAGCTTGTGCTGGCGCACCACAAGACACGAAATGGCCGCCGATCACCCCAGAAAACAGTGACAGAAAAACGCTCTGGGCAGCCTGAAAACAGTGAGCAATTAACTTGCAGAAGTTGAATGATTCAAAGCTGTAGATCGATCACTTCATTAAGTGTTTTTGCTGAGTTAATCCCTGCCTAATCTCACCCTAACAGCAGCTGCATCCTATCCCTACACTAATCAGAGCAGAGTGACGTGCGCGACGTGACTCCAGGTTAAATAGAGTAAAGGAAAAAATACTTAATCATCAGTCCGCAAGAATCAGCTGCAGGTCCGAGGAGTGTTGCGGGATCAATCACACTTTCAAGAAAATGTACATATAAGGTTCGGACCGCGCGTGTATAAGTAGGTGATATAAAACAGTTTTTTTCTCCCTTCAGAAAAAGTTTCGAGGTCTGCAGATGTCCTATTAGTGGATATCCTGCAAATTGGTGGAAGAATGCGATAGTGTAAATCCGTATGATTATGCCGCCCCGTAGTGCACAGATTGTAATTACACGGCACTTTACTGACAAGAGGCGTATCAGAGGAGTCCTCCGCAGTTTGTTGGATTCCTCGTGGCGTAGGTCCACGTTCACACGCCGGCACACAGGGCTCAACGGTGGACTTAACTGCAACCAACACCCGGTGGGTCTGCTATTGTTCCCAACTTCTTTTCATTCAAATAATTCCTGTGGATACAAGTGGCTCCCACCGTAGTGAAGCTCCGATAACTGTTTAAAACTGAAATTTATGGGAGTAGAATTGGTGCAAAACCACTGGAGGGGAGGTAGTTTTTTAGAGAAAATCAACAAAAAAGAGAGCAGGTGGATATATGAATTGAGCACGCTGCAACCTAGGGGCCTGAACTTAGATTTTGATTTGCGGGCAGTTTTAAATTAGACCCAGAAGTTGGCAGGATAACTGTCCCCATGTGAATTTGGACTTAGAGATCTGCGGCTTCCCATTAAAGAGATACAAGTGTAGGGTGAAGTATGAGGATAAAATAGGAGGCGTTTTGAATGACACGTCAGGTGCTTGATTGGTGCTAACCTGATGAATAAAAGAGAAGGGGGAGGGATAGATGACGTGTGCCCCTGACGAAGCTCAAGGAGCGAAACCTGGGTCGGGCAAAGGAAAAAGACACTGGGATTTTACATTGCGATTTTAAAGTGCATGTTTGTAAGTATGTACTGATTAACAAAAAATGTAAACAGTTATCGGAGCTTCACTACGGTGGGAGCCACTTGTATCCACAGGAATTATTTGAATGAAAAGAAGTTGGGAACACTAGCAGACCCACCGGGTGTTGGTTGCAGTTAAGTCCGCCGTTGAGCCCTGTGTTGGCGTGTGAAAGTGGACCTACGCCACGAGGAATCCAACAAACTGCGGAGGACTCCTCTGATACGCCTCTTGTGAGTAAAGTGCCGTGTAAGTACAATCTGTGCACTACGGGGCGGCATAATCATATGGATTTACACTATTGCATTCTTCCTCCAATTTGCAGGATATCCACTAATAGGACATCTGCAGACCTCGAAACTTTTCTGAAGGGAGAAAAAAACTGTTTTATATCACCTACTTATACACGCGCGGTTCGAACCTTATATGTCCAGGTTAAATAGAGGCTGGGTCACATGCTGCACTTGGCCAATCACAGCCATGCCATTAGTAGGCATGGCCGTGATGGTTTCTTAGGGCAAGAAGTAAAACGCTAGCTGATTGGCTGCTGTGCAGCCCTTCAGAAAGCGGGAAGAAATCGCCAAACAACGAACCCGAAACCGAACTTTTACGTAAATTATAAACAGTTATACAGTTTGGGTTCACTCATCCCTACTCATAATCTATCAAAGTATTAAATAATTGTATATATAAATATATTTATAGTAGTATTCTTCGCCAAGCTAGGTGATACATTCCCACTGGAAAGACTTGTTCCAAGTTCTTCCCATTTATGTTGTGTGTCTTAATAGTCTTACAAAGTCATACATGTGAATACATGTTTAGCATTAATGTCATCTCACATGAAAATAACTTATTATCTGAGGAAATAGTCGGCCTCAGATGTGAATTGTATCGATTGGGTTATCTACAATTTACCAGGTCAATCAACCAAGAAGTTATGAAAAATTCATGGTTGATTATTTTTATGACCATAATTAATAATTCTTAATTTAATTATTATTAATCCGACAATTCACATTGGGGTACAATTGTTCATGTAGTGGGACTCCTACACTCATAAAGCCTATGCACTAAGTGAAAGGGCTGCCAAAAATTACAAGGAAACAGCACTCCAATACACCCTTTGTTACATATAAAGAAGGGTGTCATACACACCCTTACAAAATTATGATTGATGGCCTGCTAGGGACTCTCAAAAACATTTGGAGTAAGGGCCTGCTGATCTGGCCATCTAAAACATTAGGGGCGAGGGCCTGCTGCTGAGCTGACCCTCTAAAAGTTTGCAGGTGAGGGCCTGTAGGTGAGCTGACCCTGTAAATCATTATATGTGAGGGCCTGTAGGTGAACTAACCCTGTAAATAATTGTAGGTGAGGGCCTGCTGATGAGCTTACCCTCTAAACAATTATATGCGAGGCCTGTAGGTTAGCTGACCCTGCAAAACATCATATGCGAGGGCCTGCAGGTGAGCTGAAAATGTAAAAGATTGTAGATGATGGCCTGCTGGTGAGCTAACCCTCTAAAAATTATATACGAGGCCTGTAGGTTAGCTGACCCTGTAAAATATCATATGCGAGGGCCTGCAGGTGAGCTGAAAATGTAAAGATTGTAGATGATGGCCTGCTGGTGAGCTGACCCTCTAAAGGTTGTAGGAAAGGGCCTGCAGGTGAGCTGACCCTATAAAACATTATATGCAAGGGCCTGCAGGTGAGCTGACCCTATAAAACATTATATGCAAGGGCCTGCAGGTGAGCTGACGCTTTAAAAGATTGTAGGTGAGAGCCTGCTGGTGAGCTGACCCTGTAAAACATGATATGCGAGGGCCTGCAGTTGAGCTGACCCTGTAAAACATTATATGCAAGGGCCTAGAGGTGAGATGACCCTGTAAAAATTATATTTGAGGGCCTGCAGATGAGCTCACCCTGTAAAAATTATATACGAGTGTCTGCAGGTGAGCAGACCCTGTGAAACATTATATGCAATTCCTGCAGGTGAACTGACCCTGTAAAAAATTGTAGGTGAGAGCCTGCTGGTGAGCTGACCCTCTAACATGTTGTAGGTGAGGGCCTGCAGGTGAGTTGACCCTGTAAAACATTATATGCGAGGGCCTTGGCTACTCAGACTGGACTTGGTGGAAGACAGTGTGGTGCGTGTAAAGACAATGAGCACTGACTTAGAGGCATTTTCCAGTAAAAGCCTATGCGCACAAGATGCGCTGGGACTTGCGAAATGAATGGTGGTTAGTGGCTCTTACTGATCATGTGCACCAACTTACAGATCAGACATTCTCTCCAGTCTATAGGGCACATACTGGAAAATGCTTCTAAGTCAGTGCAATGTCTTTACATACACAATGTCATGTGAACTCCTCCCAAGCCTTTTAGCCATTGGATGGCGGCATAGGGGAAATGTGGCTTCTGCAGGTCCTGTTGGTTTCATGTATGTTGGTAAGAGAACTTCAATCGTGCAGGGATTAGCTAATTAGCCGGTCTCTTAATAATTTATACTATTTATACCTCTGTATAGGCTGGTTTCCTCATTGCTGCCCAAATACCCCTGAAGAAGCTAGGTCACAAGCGAAACATGTCGGGGGCAGTTGTATGTTTTAATAACAGCTGATCACTCTACTGTAGCTTAGAAGTCAGGTAGTCCTTGCTTGGACACCAAGCATTTTCACAGTGACATAGGAGGTTTCCAGTTGGCCCATACCAGATGTCCAGTTAGCCCAAATAGTCTGCCGAGTTCACAAAGGAATTACTGTGGTGTGTGTATTGTATCATTGAGCTCTGACAGCTATTGACATAGTGTCAGACCAGTGTGTTGTGAAGTGTGTGTGTGTGTGTGTGTGTGTCTGTTAATAACATAGGACACAGAGGTAGTGTGTCTGATGACTATATAGGACACAATGTAGCAGCCCTCAATAACCAACACAAAGCATCATTCAACCACAAGAACCTGGTTCTTTTGCACAACCTCTTCTGGTATTAGTGTGGCGTCAACACAGTTCTGTGGACACCTTAATATCACGAAAGGCAGAGTTTCAATTTCTGGCTAGAGATTCTGGCCTCTCGGTATATTGAGGCCATAATACTGGCTTTCAACCTGCACATTGCACATCTCTGGTTCCTAAAAAATCTTACCAAAAATATACCATAGCTCTCTCTCTTACAAATAAAAGTGACGTTTTAAATAATATTTGTTTTGTACCTGGGTCAAGATAGGTTAGAGCATTTTTTAGGCATTGGATTATACACTATGAAATATATCTTACCTAGGTTAGGTCCTTTTTGTTAAGTAACACAGGAGATGTCCCACAGGTCCCACATGTCAATGCTGTCACCAGCAGCTAATAAAAAATTACATGGAATGTCACAGGTATTTGGGATGAGGAAACCTTATACAGGAGAGGTACCACAGGTAATGTCACTGTTCACAGCCTCTACGGAAAAAGTACACGGTATGTCACAGATAAAATTTTTATGCACACACGATACACTTTAGATGTGGCCCTGGTAATGTCATTGTCAGAAGTGGACACCATCTATTGAAAAAGTACACTATATGTCACAGATACATTTTTTTAACCGCACACGGCACACTGGAGATGTGGCACTGGTAATTAGTGTTGGGCGCAAATATTTGAATAGCGAATATTTATCGCGAATATCAACACTTTGAGAATTCGCGAATATTTAGAATATAGTGCTATATATTCGTAATTTTAAATATTCAACTTTTTTTTTTCATCATTAACCTCCCTCTTGCTTGTGCGGCCAATGAGAAGGCTGCAATGTCTTTGTCTGAGCTTAGCAACATCCTTAGCAACCAATAGGAAAGTTGCTTACCCCTTACTATATTACAAACCTCCCCAGCAGCCATTTTCTATAGTATAATGGAGTTCTGAGAAAGACAGCAGTGTGATTGCTGTGCTTTATGCTTTGCTGTATATACATTAGACAGTTAACTTAGATATATAATTCAGATAGTTAGGGGAGATAGTGTAGGTTACATTGATTTATAGTGTTGCTGATAGGTTCGAGTGCAGGGTGTTAGGTTGTGTGAGAGGTTCTTCTGTCCATACATACATAGTGCTGTGATGTCACCCAGTTGCACGTATTGCGCAAAAATATGCACATCATTAATTGCTGATTTTCACAATCACAATTATATATTGGAGCACTCTACCTGCATATAAAGCTATTGTAATGTTATGCCGTGCTAACCAATATCTCCAGTCTCAGCAAACTTATAGCAGCTTGCAAAATGTAACCAAAGTGACCCATGCCTGTATTGCGTGCGCATTACGCAAATATTACATTGCTGATTTTTCGCAATCAAGAAAATAAGCCAGAATTAGCAAATATATGGTGAATATTCACCCATATATTCGTGAAATATCGCGAATTCGAATATGGCCCTTACCACTCATCACTATGTCACTGTCAGAAGCGAACACCGTCTATTGAAAAAGTACACTGTATGTCACACATAAATTTTTTAACCACACATGTTACACTGCAGATGTGGCACTAGTAATGTCACTGTCAGAAGAGGACACCATCTATTGAAAAAGTACACTGTATGTCACAGATAAATTTTTTCAGCGCACATGGTACACTGGAGATGAGGCACTGGTAATGTCACTGTCAGAAGTAGTGATGAGCGGCAGGTGCCATATTCGATTTCGACGAAATTCGCGAATATTCGAATGAATATTCGTTTCATATTCGTCGAAATCGAATATTCGTCATTTTTCTAGTTATCGCGATTAATATGCGATTTAAATAATCGCGTATTGCGATTTTAACTTAAGGCTACTTTCCTATTGGTTTCATATCTAGAATTAGCGAGGATGACGAATATGACGAATGTATTCGTCATATTCCTCAAAATGAAGATAACGAAGTATTCTACATCTTCGTTTTAGCTACCTATTCGTCAACTTCGCTAATTCTAGCAATCAAATAGGAAGGTTGACTATAGAGACAGCTGTGTTAAATTCGCTATGCAATTTTTTTTTTTTTTTTTAATAAATAGAATACTTATAATAATTTTATCAAGTAATATAATTATTGTATTAAAAAAAAAAAATAAATCACATAGCGAATTTAACACAGCTGTCTGGTAAGTCAACCTTCCTATTTGATTGCTAGAATTAGCGAATAGCGAAGTTGACGATGACGAGACGAATAGGTAGCTAAAACGAAGATGTAGAATACTCGTTATCTTCGTTTTGAGGAATATGACGAATACATTCGTCATATTCGCTATTCGCTAATTCTACCAAGCCAACCATAACTTCTGTGCTCATGGAGCGTCCCGATCACCATGGGAACGTCTCCATATACTAAAATGTACTGTCGGATTTGAGGAATTACGTTGAAATCGCAATGCGATTAATTCAAGTTATATTAATCGCATTGCGATTTCAACTTAGAGCTGGGTTTATAATGGGTCAGCTTGGTAGAATTAACGAAGTTAATGAATATGGAATATAGCAGCAGTGCTAAGTTGAAATCGCAATGCGATTAATTTAAATTAAAGTATTCGCATTGCGATTTCAACTTAGCACTGCTAGTGCATAGCTAATCTATATTCCATATTCGTTAATTCTAGCCTATGTAAGATAGCAGTGCTAAGTTGTAATCGCAATGCGATTAATATAACTTGAATTAATCGCATTGCGATTTCAACGTAATTCCTCAAATCCGACAGTACATTTTAGTATATGGAGACGTTCCCATGGATGGGGACGCTCCATGAGCACGGAAGTCGGCAGAAGCGGCAACGGGAACTGACTAGAGCAGCCAGGAAGCCTGGAATCCTCAGGACAGGTAAGAACTACTTTTGGGAAGTGGGAAAGAAAAAAATATAACAAAAAAAAAAAAAAAAACGAATATTCGAAATAGCGAATTTATAGCGCTATATTCGAAATATTCGCGAATTAGCGAAGTGCCGATATTCGCTAAAAAAATTCGCTTCGAATATTCGCGCTCAACACTAGTCAGAAGCTGACACTGTCTACTGAAAAATTACACTGTATGTCACTGATACATTTTTTAACCACACACGGTACACTGGATATGTTTCACTGGTAATGTCACTGTCAGAAATGGATACTGTCTATTGAAAAAGTACACTGTATGTCACAGATAATTTTTTTGAACACACACATTACACTTTAGATGTAGCACTGACAATGTCACTATTAGAAACGGACACCTTCTATTGAAAAAGTACACTGTATGTCACAGATACATTTTTTAACCACACATGTTACACTGCATATGTAGCACTGGTAATGTCACTGTCAAAAGCAGACACCATCTATTGACAAAGTACACAGTATGTCACAGATAATTTTTTTTAAAGAACACGTTACACTTTAGAAGTTGCACTGGTAATGTCACTGTTAGAAGCGGACACCATCTATTGAAAAAGTACACTGTATGTCACAGATACATTTTGTCAGTGCACACGGTAGACTGGAGATGTGGCACCGGTAATGTCACTATCAGAAGCGGACACCGTCTACTGAAAAAGTACACTGTATGTCACAGATAATTTTTTCAGTGCACATGTTACACTGCAGATGTGGCGCAACTAATGTCACTTTCTGCAGAGGACACTGTCTATGGAAAAAGTTCACTGGTTGTCACAGATATTTTGGGGATGTGCACACTTTACACAGGAGATGTGGTGTAGCTAATTTAACCATCCGCAGAGGACACCGTCTACGGAAAAAGTACAATGGATGTTCCAGATATTTTTGGGATTCACACACTTTACCCAGGAGATGTGGCACAGATAATGTAACTGTCTGCAGCGGACACCATCTATGGAAAAAGGACACTGGATTAGGGTTGAGCGAACCTGAAAGGTAAAGTTCAGGTTCGTAGCGAACTTTAGGGTTTTGGTACCCGTACCCGAACCTGGACATTTTTGAAAAAGTTCGGGTTCGAGTTCAGTGTTCGGCGATTTCTTTGCTCTTTTGAAAGACTGCAGGGAAGTCAATCGACAAGCGTTTCACTAGTCTGCCCTTAGAAGCCATCACAACCATGCCTACTAATGTCATGGCTGTGATTGGCCAAGTGCAGCATGTGACCCAGCCTCTATATAGGGTGGAGTCACATAGCGCCGCTCATCACTCTGCTCTTCTCATTGTAGGGATAGGATGATGCTGCTGCTGTGAGGGAGAGATTAGAGAAGAATTCTGTTGAACTTGGTGGTGTTAAATATTCAAACTACAGCGATTATTGAGGGTGCTATGCTACATTTTTGTACCCAGCCCTGAGCCCAGTGACAGTGAAAAATAACTTTTGATCCATCTGCTATTCGCTGGGCCTCGGCGGCCATTTTTGCAAGTGCAGTCCCTTGCTACTGCATGTGAACTCCATGTATGCCAGGGATATTACTTTAATTGTGTTCTGGTAGCACAGTGGAGGACAAACTCTATTTTCAAACCGTTCAAGTACCCCTGAGGCCTGCAGTGCATACCTGGCAGTGAAAATTATTCAATTACATTAGTCTGTCACATTATTTTGTGACCTAAAGCAATTTTTTATCTGTATGCAACAGGCACTGCATATCTGACAGTCCAATAAAATCGTTAAATACTGCAGCTACCTTGCTGATATAAAAAAGCACATTTTTCTTTTGCAAGATAGTAAATATACGGGCTATGCTGCATTTCTGAATCATCTGTTACATTGGTGGGTGACATTTTGCCAGTTTAGCCATATACAAACCCCTGCTCTGCATAGGTGAAAGAGACGTAAATTTGTAAAAATCGTCAGGTACATTATTGGGTTATATTTTGCCAGTTTTGCTGTATAAAACCCCTGTTGTTAATGGATGTAAATTTGGAAAAAACTGTTGTTACATTATTGGGTGACATTTTGCCAGTTTTACCGTATACAAACCCCTGCTCTGCAAAGGTGACAGGTAGGTAAATTTCTAAAAATCATCTGTTACATTATTGGGTTAACCTAGATATGCCATATACAAACCCCAGCTCTGCATAGGTGACAGGGAAGAAAATTATAAAAAATCATTTGTTACGTAGGTGGGTGACATTTTGCCAGTTTTGCCGTATACAAACCCGTGATCTACATAGGTGACAGGGCGATTAAATTTCTAAAAATCCTCTGTTACATTGGTGGGTAACATTTTGCCAGTTTTGCAGTATACAATCCCCTGCACTGCATAGTTGACAGGGAGGTACATTTCAAAAAATCATCTGTTACATTGGTGGGTGACATTTTGCCAGTTTTGCCGTATATAAACCCCTGCTCTGCATAGGTGACAGGGAGGAAAATTTCAAAATATCAGCTGCTACATTGGTGAGTGACATTTTGCCAATTTTGCCATATACAAACCCCTGCACTGCAAAGGTTACAGGGACATAAATTTGTAAAAATCCTCTTTTAAGTTATTGGGTGATATAAACCTAGATATGCCATAAACAAACCCCAGCTCTGCATAGGTGACAGGGAGGTATATTTCTAAAAATCATCTGTGACATTGGTGGGTGACATTTTGCCGGTTTAGCCATATTAAAACCTCTGCTCTGCATATGTGACTGGGACATAAATTTGTAAAAATCGTCTTTTATATTATTGGGTGACATTAACCCAGTTTTGCCTTATACAAAAGCCTGCTCTGCATAGGTGACAGGAAGGTAAATTTCAAAAAATCATCTGTTACATTATTGGGTGACATTTTGCCAGTTTTTCCGAATACAAGCCCCTGCTCCGCATAGTTGACAGGGAGGTAGATTTCTAAAAATCATCTGTTACATTATTGGGTGATAATAACCCAGTTTGGCCATATACAAACCCCAGCTCTGCATAGGTGACAGGAAGGTAAATTTCTAAAAATCATCTGTAACATTGGTGGGTGACATTTTGCCAGTTTTGCCATAAACAAACCTCTGCTCTGCATAGGTGACAGGGAGGTAAATTTCTAAAAATCATCTGTTACAGTGGTGCATGAAATTTTGCCAGTTTTGACATATTCAAACCCCTGCTCTGCATAGGTGACAGGGAGGTAAATTTGAAAAATCATCTTTTACATTGGTGGGTGACATTTTGCTGGTTTTGCATGGGTGACAGAGAGGTTAATTTCTAAAAATCATCTGTGACATTGGTGGGTGACATTTTGCCAGTTTTGCCATATACAAACCCCTACTCTGCATAGGTGACAGGTAGGTACATTTCAAAAAATCATCTGCTACATTGGTTGGTGACATTCTGCCAATTTTGCCGTATACAAACCCCTGCACTGCAAAGGTGACAGGGACATAAATTAGTAAAAATCGTCTGTTACATTATTGGGTGACATTTTGCCAGTTTTACCGTATTCAAACCCCTGCTCTGCAAAGGTGATAGGGGGTAGATTTCTAAAAATCATCTGTTACATTATTGGTTGACATTAACCCAGTTTTGCCATATACAAACCCCTTCTCTGCATAGTTGACAGGGAGGTAAATTTCCAAAAATCATCTGTTACGTTGGTTGGTGACTTTTGCCAGTTTTGCCATATACAAACCCCTTCTCTGCATAGGTGACAGGGAGGTAAATTTCAAAAAATCATCTGTTACATTGGTTGGTGACATTTTGCCAGTTTTGCCATAAACAAACCTCTGCTCTGCATAGGTGACAGGGAGGTAAATTTCTAAAAATCATCTTTTACATTGGTGGGTCACATTTTGCCAATTTTGCCGTATAAGAACCCCTGCTCTGCAAAGGTGACTGGGACATAAAGTTGTAAAAATCGTCTGTTACATTGGTATGTGACATTTTGTAATTTTGCATAGGTGACAGGGAGGTAAATTTCAAAAGATCATCTGTTACATTGGTGGGTGATATTTTGCCAGGTTTGCCGTATACAAACCCCTGCTCTGCATAGGTGACAGGGAGGTAAATTTCTAAAAATCCTCTGTCACATTGGTGGTTGACATTTTGCCAATTTTGCATAGGTGACAGGGAGGTAGATTTCAAAACATCATTTGTTACATTATTGGGTGACATTAACCCAGTTTTGCCATATACAAACCCCTGCTCTGCATAGGTGACAGAGAGGTACATTTCTAAAAATACTCTGCGACACTGGTGGGTGACATTTTGCCAGTTTTGCCATTTACAAACCCCTTCTCTGCATAGGTGACAGGGTGGTAAATTTCAAAAATCATCTGTTACATTGGTTGGTGACATATTGCCAGTTTTGCCATATACAAACCTCTGCTCTGCATAGGTGACAGGGGGTACATTTCTAAAAAGTCCTCTGTTACATAGGTGGGTGACATTTTGCCAGTTTTGCTGAATACAAACCCCTGCTCTGCAAAGGTGACAGGGAGGTAAATTTCTAAAAATCTTCTGTTACATTATTAGGTGACATTAACCCAGTTTTGCCATATAAAATCCCCTGCTCTGCATAGGTGACAGGGAGGTAAATTTCTAAAAATCCTCTGTTACATTTGTGGGTGACATTTTGCCAGTTTTGCCGTACACAAACCCCTTCTCTGCATAGGTGACAGGGAGATAAATTTCATAAAATCATTTGTTACATTGGTTGGTGACATTTTGCCAGTTTTGCCATTTACAAACCCCTGTTCTACATAGGTGACAGGGAGGTAAATTTCTAAAAATCATCTGTTACATTGGTGCGTGACCTTTTGCTAGTTTTGCCGTATACAAACCCCTGCTCTGCATTCGTGACAGGGAGGTGAATTTGCAGAAATCGTCTGTTTCATTATTGGGTGACATTTTGCCAGTTTTGCCATTTACAAACCCCTGCTCTGCATAGGTGACAGGGAGGTAAATTTCAAAAAATCATCTGTTACATTGGTGGGTGACATTTTGCCAGTTTTGCCGTAGACAAACCCCTGCTCTGCATAGGTGACAGGGAGGTAAATTTCTAAAAAACGTCTGTTACATTCTTGGGTGACATTAACCCACTTTTGCCATATACAACCCCCGCTCTGCATAGGTGACATGGAACTAAATTTAGTAAAAATGTCTGTTACTTCGTTGGGTGATTGCAAAAAATGAGAAGAGCGTCAAATATGGGACGTGGCCCTGGTCGTGGTGCTGCTGGTGTTGGTACAGCTCCTGTTGCAGGAACAGGACGTGGTCGATCTGTGCCAGCTACACGCCCAAATCAAACACCTTCCTCAGCTGCGCGTACTCGACAGAGCCTTCAGTGTTTTTTAGTAGGCCCGAATGGCGCTCTACGAATGGTGAGGCCAGAACAAGTAGAGGCGATAGTGGATTGGGTGGCTGAAAGTGCCTCCAGTACCTTCACATTGTCTCACACTGGTTCGCTGCTGAAAGGACAGAGTTGGCATCTGCAGGCCATGGGCATCTATCTAGCACTTCACCCCTTGCAAATCAGCCAAGCATTCTGAGCCCCAAGTCATGCAGCAGTCTCTTATGCTTTTTAATGACTCTGCTGGCAGGGTTTTCCAGGACCATCAACCTAGCCCTGCCCCAGAAGTGGAAGAAATTGAGTGCATTGATGCCCGACCACTTATGTTTGAGGATAAGGAAATGGGAAGACCACCACAGCCTGTCTCTGATGATGACGAAACACAGGTGCCAACTGCTGCGGCTTTCTGCAGTGATCAAACCGACAAGGAGGGCAGGGGTGAAGACTCGGTGGAAGATGATGTGGAGGACTATGAGGTTCTAGACCCCACATGGAATCTAGGTCATGTGAGTGACCTGTGCAGTATGGAGGGAGAGGCGGTGGTCACACAGAGCCCCAAGCACAGCAAAAGAGGGAGCAGGTTGCAAAAGCAGAGCGGCCGTCCCTAGACAGTAAGCCTGCTACTGCCCCCTGCACCCAGGGACCGAGCACAACAAAGCCAGCTCCAAGGAGTTCCCTGGTGTGGCAGTTCTTCAGACAATGTGCAGACAAGACATGAGTGGTCTGCACGCTGTGCAATCAGAGTCTGAAGCGAGGCATACACATTCTAAACCTGAGCAAAACCTGCATGACCAGGCATCTAAGTGTAAAGCATGAGCTGCAGTGGAGTAAACACCTCCAAAACCAAGAAAGATCTCAGGCTCCTCCTGCTCCCTCTTCTGCTGCAGTCTCGGCCTCTTCCTCCACCTCTGGAGTGACACTGGCACCGGCCAACCTGCAAAAAAGGATGTTTCAGCAATGCAACCACATCCGTCACCTTCAACAAGCAGCATGGTGACATGGGTGATATAAACCTAGATATGCCATAAACAAACCCCAGCTCTGCATAGGTGACAGGGAGGTATATTTCTAAAAATCATCTGTGACATTGGTGGGTGACATTTTGCCGGTTTAGCCATATTAAAACCTCTGCTCTGCATATGTGACTGGGACATAAATTTGTAAAAATCGTCTTTTATATTATTGGGTGACATTAACCCAGTTTTGCCTTATACAAAAGCCTGCTCTGCATAGGTGACAGGAAGGTAAATTTCAAAAATCATCTGTTACATTATTGGGTGACATTTTGCCAGTTTTTCCGAATACAAGCCCCTGCTCCGCATAGTTGACAGGGAGGTAGATTTCTAAAAATCATCTGTTACATTATTGGGTGATAATAACCCAGTTTGGCCATATACAAACCCCAGCTCTGCATAGGTGACAGGAAGGTAAATTTCTAAAAATCATCTGTAACATTGGTGGGTGACATTTTGCCAGTTTTGCCATAAACAAACCTCTGCTCTGCATAGGTGACAGGGAGGTAAATTTCTAAAAATCATCTGTTACAGTGGTGCATGAAATTTTGCCAGTTTTGACATATTCAAACCCCTGCTCTGCATAGGTGACAGGGAGGTAAATTTGAAAAATCATCTTTTACATTGGTGGGTGACATTTTGCTGGTTTTGCATGGGTGACAGAGAGGTTAATTTCTAAAAATCATCTGTGACATTGGTGGGTGACATTTTGCCAGTTTTGCCATATACAAACCCCTACTCTGCATAGGTGACAGGTAGGTACATTTCAAAAAATCATCTGCTACATTGGTTGGTGACATTCTGCCAATTTTGCCGTATACAAACCCCTGCACTGCAAAGGTGACAGGGACATAAATTAGTAAAAATCGTCTGTTACATTATTGGGTGACATTTTGCCAGTTTTACCGTATTCAAACCCCTGCTCTGCAAAGGTGATAGGGGGGTAGATTTCTAAAAATCATCTGTTACATTATTGGTTGACATTAACCCAGTTTTGCCATATACAAACCCCTTCTCTGCATAGTTGACAGGGAGGTAAATTTCAAAAAATCATCTGTTACATTGGTTGGTGACTTTTTGCCAGTTTTGCCATATACAAACCCCTTCTCTGCATAGGTGACAGGGAGGTAAATTTCAAAAAATCATCTGTTACATTGGTTGGTGACATTTTGCCAGTTTTGCCATAAACAAACCTCTGCTCTGCATAGGTGACAGGGAGGTAAATTTCTAAAAATCATCTTTTACATTGGTGGGTCACATTTTGCCAATTTTGCCGTATAAGAACCCCTGCTCTGCAAAGGTGACTGGGACATAAAGTTGTAAAAAATCGTCTGTTACATTGGTATGTGACATTTTGTAATTTTTGCATAGGTGACAGGGAGGTAAATTTCAAAAGATCATCTGTTACATTGGTGGGTGATATTTTGCCAGGTTTGCCGTATACAAACCCCTGCTCTGCATAGGTGACAGGGAGGTAAATTTCTAAAAATCCTCTGTCACATTGGTGGTTGACATTTTGCCAATTTTGCATAGGTGACAGGGAGGTAGATTTCAAAACATCATTTGTTACATTATTGGGTGACATTAACCCAGTTTTGCCAT
The DNA here is from genome assembly GCA_033119425.1 of Bufotes viridis. Taxonomy (NCBI): domain Eukaryota; kingdom Metazoa; phylum Chordata; class Amphibia; order Anura; family Bufonidae; genus Bufotes; species Bufotes viridis. The sequence goes on from CM065592.1 coordinate 75,227,714, forward strand.
ATACAAACCCCTGCTCTGCATAGGTGACAGAGAGGTACATTTCTAAAAATACTCTGCGACACTGGTGGGTGACATTTTGCCAGTTTTGACATTTACAAACCCCTTCTCTGCATAGGTGACAGGGTGGTAAATTTCAAAAAATCATCTGTTACATTGGTTGGTGACATATTGCCAGTTTTGCCATATACAAACCTCTGCTCTGCATAGGTGACAGGGGGTACATTTCTAAAAAGTCCTCTGTTACATAGGTGGGTGACATTTTGCCAGTTTTGCTGAATACAAACCCCTGCTCTGCAAAGGTGACAGGGAGGTAAATTTCTAAAAATCTTCTGTTACATTATTAGGTGACATTAACCCAGTTTTGCCATATAAAATCCCCTGCTCTGCATAGGTGACAGGGAGGTAAATTTCTAAAATCCTCTGTTACATTTGTGGGTGACATTTGCCAGTTTTGCCGTACACAAACCCCTTCTCTGCATAGGTGACAGGGAGATAAATTTCATAAAATCATTTGTTACATTGGTTGGTGACATTTTGCCAGTTTTGCCATTTACAAACCCCTGTTCTACATAGGTGACAGGGAGGTAAATTTCTAAAAATCATCTGTTACATTGGTGCGTGACCTTTTGCTAGTTTTGCCGTATACAAACCCCTGCTCTGCATTCGTGACAGGGAGGTGAATTTGCAGAAATCGTCTGTTTCATTATTGGGTGACATTTTGCCAGTTTTGCCATTTACAAACCCCTGCTCTGCATAGGTGACAGGGAGGTAAATTTCAAAAATCATCTGTTACATTGGTGGGTGACATTTTGCCAGTTTTGCCGTAGACAAACCCCTGCTCTGCATAGGTGACAGGGAGGTAAATTTCTAAAAACGTCTGTTACATTCTTGGGTGACATTAACCCACTTTTGCCATATACAACCCCCGCTCTGCATAGGTGACATGGAACTAAATTTAGTAAAATGTCTGTTACTTCGTTGGGTGATTGCAAAAATGAGAAGAGCGTCAAATATGGGACGTGGCCCTGGTCGTGGTGCTGCTGGTGTTGGTACAGCTCCTGTTGCAGGAACAGGACGTGGTCGATCTGTGCCAGCTACACGCCCAAATCAAACACCTTCCTCAGCTGCGCGTACATCGACAGAGCCTTCAGTGTTTTTAGTAGGCCCGAATGGCGCTCTACGAATGGTGAGGCCAGAACAAGTAGAGGCGATAGTGGATTGGGTGGCTGAAAGTGCCTCCAGTACCTTCACATTGTCTCACACTGGTTCGCTGCTGAAAGGACAGAGTTGGCATCTGCAGGCCATGGGCATCTATCTAGCACTTCACCCCTTGCAAATCAGCCAAGCATTCTGAGCCCCAAGTCATGCAGCAGTCTCTTATGCTTTTTAATGACTCTGCTGGCAGGGTTTTCCAGGACCATCAACTCAGCCCTGCCCCAGAAGTGGAAGAAATTGAGTGCATTGATGCCCGACCACTTATGTTTGAGGATAAGGAAATGGGAAGACCACCACAGCCTGTCTCTGATGATGACGAAACACAGGTGCCAACTGCTGCGGCTTTCTGCAGTGATCAAACCGACAAGGAGGGCAGGGGTGAAGACTCGGTGGAAGATGATGTGGAGGACTATGAGGTTCTAGACCCCACATGGAATCTAGGTCATGTGAGTGACCTGTGCAGTATGGAGGGAGAGGCGGTGGTCACACAGAGCCCCAAGCACAGCAAAAGAGGGAGCAGGTTGCAAAAGCAGAGCGGCCGTCCCTAGACAGTAAGCCTGCTACTGCCCCCTGCACCCAGGGACCGAGCACAACAAAGCCAGCTCCAAGGAGTTCCCTGGTGTGGCAGTTCTTCAGACAATGTGCAGACAAGACATGAGTGGTCTGCACGCTGTGCAATCAGAGTCTGAAGCGAGGCATACACATTCTAAACCTGAGCAAAACCTGCATGACCAAATCAGGTGTGCACTGCGCACAGATGCCCATTGTCCATCTGTGGCAAGGTCCACATAACTACCGATACGTTGACCAGTAAGCAGAGGCAGGGACATTATATCTCCCTAACAGCACACTGTGTAATTGCAGTGGCGACTGGGCCTGAGGCGGATAGCTGTTTCGCGCATATCCTTTCACCTCCGCCAGGATTGTAGGGCATTTCTATTTGCCTCATGTTGCCTCCTCCTGCTACTCCGCTTCCTCCTCCTCTACCACCTCCTCATCTGGTCAGCGTAACACCTTCACCACCAACTTCAGCACAGGCAGGGGAAAACGATACCAGGCAGCAGTTTTGAAAATTCATCTGTTTTAGGGACAAACCCCACACCACACAGGAGCTGTGGACGGGCATGGAAAAACAGACCGATGAGTGGTTGGTGCCACTGAGCCTCAATCCCGGCCTGGTAGTGTGCGATAATGGGCGAAATTTCGTAGCAGCTCTGGTCATAGCCGATTTGACGCACATCCCTTGCCTGGCGCATGTGCTGAATTTGGTGGTGCAGAAATTCCTGAAAAACTACCCTGATATGTCAGAGCTGCTAAAGAAAGTGCGGGCAATCTGTGCACGCTTTTGGCGTTCTCACCATTTTGCTGCTCGTCTGTCTGAGCTGCAGCGTAACTTCGGCCTTTCTGCTCACCGCCTCATATGCGATGTGCACACAAGGTGGAACTCCACCTTGCACATGCCTGAGAGACTGTGCGATAGGCGATAGTGGAGTTTCAGCTGCAGCACGCATGGTTGAGTCACTCTGCAGAACAGCACCACTTCTCCGCCACTGAGTGGGCCTCCACACTAGACCTGTGTGACTTGTTGCGCTGCTTTGACTACTCCACCAACATGGCTAGTGCCGATGACGCCATTCTAAGCGTTACTATGCCACTTCTATGTCTCCTTTAAAAAATGATGGCGATGATGGAAGAGGATGTGGTGCAGGAGGAAGAGGAGGAGGAAGACTGATCATTTCCATGGTTTTCAGGCCAGTCATTCACAAGTGGCTCAGAGGGTGGGTTCCTGCACCAACATAGGCCAGGTACACACTTGTCCAGCCAGGGCACAGTTCTGGAGGATGGGGAGGATGAGGAGGAAGGGGAGGATAAGGAGTAACCATGTTCATAGCAGGGTGGCACCCAAAGTAGCTTAGGGCCATCACTACAGCGTGGCTGGGGGGATACCGAGGACACAGGCAATACACCTTCCATAGAGGACATCTTGTTGTTGCCTCTGGGCAGCCTGGCACACATGAGTGACTACATGATGCAATGCCTATGCAACGACCGCCGAGTTGCCCACATTCTAACTTGTGCTGATTACTGGGTGGCCACCCTGCTGGATCCCCATTACAAGGACAATATGCCATCCTTAATTCCCTCACTGGAGCATGATCAGAAGATGCGCGAGTACAAGTGCACGCTGGTAGACACGCTGCTGATGGCATTCCCACCTGACACCGGGGCGTTAGTGGAAACACAAGGCGAAGGCAGAGGAAGAGGAAGAAGTCGCCAACGCAGCCGGGGCACCACCAGCACCTCAGAAAGCGGGGTTAGCATGGCCAAAATGTGGAAAAGCTTTGTCACCACGCCACAACAACCAGCACCACCAGCTGATATGCAATGTCTAAGCAGGAGGCAGCATTTCAGCAACATGGTGGAGCAGTATGTGTGCACACACCTACACGTACTGACTGATGGGTCTGCCACATTCAACTTCTGGGTCTCCAAATTGGGATCATGGCCTTAGCTTGCCCTTTACGTCTCTGAGGTGCTGGCCTGCCCTGCAGCCAGTGTATTGTCTGAACGTGTATTTAGCATGGCAGGGGGCGTTATCACAGACAAGCGCAGCCGCCTGTCCATTGCTAATATAGACAAGCTCACGTTCATTAAAATGAACCAGGCATAGATCCCACAGGACTTGTCTATAACTTGTGCAGAATAGACATTTATACCGGCCTCAACCATCCATTCTTGTACTCAAGTGCACTTATTCTTTGTTTGATTTTTTTATATGCCCCAATATTTTTGAGGCTACCCAAAAAAAAAAAATAACTGTGTTGGCTACCTCCTCCACCTCCTACTCAACATCCACCTACTCCTCCTAGTTCAAGATTGTTATTTCTCTATTCACATTTGTTTGCAGAGCACTTTCCATGCTCTTAAGCTTATTTTGCTGCCCTCTTGCCTTTTCCATAAAATTTTTAGAGCCATTTTAGTGCCCAAAAGTTCTGGTCCCCATTGACTTCAATGCGGTTCGGGTCAAGTTCTTGTCCCGAACTCAAAATTTTTTGCGAAGTTCGACCGAACCCCATGAACCCGAACTTCCAGGTGTTCGCTCAACTCTACACTGGATGTTACAGATATTTTTTGGGATACGCACACTTTACACAGGAGATGTGGCGCAGATAATTTAACTGTCCGCAGCAGCCTATTAGTTTGGTTCTGTAAAGTTTTAGCAATTTAGCGCAGATTGCGGTAAAAATATGTATTGCTGCTGCCACACACAATAGTCCTTAAAAGGACTTTTGAGTCTCTGGAAAAGTTTTTCTAATAAAAATAGTCCAATATCAGTCCCTACCCTGTCTGTCCCTTCCTATGCACATCTCTCCCTGACTAAGACTGAGCTGAACACACGCCATCGGGTGCTATATAGCACCCGATGATGCGCTTCGGCCAGCCAATCACTGTAATGCCAGTAACCAACATGGGTACGGCATTATTGTGAGGGCTGTACTTACCTCACGCTTTGTTGGCTGCGTAGCAGCCAAGAAACGTACGGGAGGAGACTCGAGCATTGCGCTTGAGCACATGCAGTATTCGGCCAAATACTGCCATGTCCTACTACCTAAGATGTGGGATGTGTTGAATTCAATTTTGACAGGATCGTCTTTGCCCCTACAAATGCTAAAAGCCCAAATCACGGTCATCTCTAAAGAAGGGGACCCTACCCTATTCACTAGCTACCGTCCAATCTCATTACTAAACTGGTATTAAAAGCTGATTGCCAACATGATAGCTTTTTGACCACAGCCCTTGCTCCTGAATCTATATCACATGGATCAAATTTATTTTGTGTCAGGGAGAGAGGGCCATATGAACATAGCCCGCTTGATCCAAATTATCTACCGTACCCACCATACCTCTGCACCACTAGTCCTTCTTGGCACAGATGCAGAGAAGGCTTTCAACCGCATAGACTTGTTGGTTATGACCCAAATCTTAAGAAATGTATTTTTTCTAGTCTCATTTATAAATGCCATTATGGCAATGCATAGTGCCTCCTCTGCCAGAGTTATAATAAATTCTACTTTATCCCAGATGTTTCCCATCTATAATTGAACCAGACAGGGGTGTCCCTTGCCCCCCTTATTATATGTGCTAACCATAGAAATCCCTCTCACAAGAGTTTCATCACTCTGTAACAAAAGCATCAACTAGTGGCTTTCACTGATGCACTATTGTTAATATTCACAAACCCTATTGTGGTATTCCCAGCTTTTACTAACCATTTAGACCATTTCAGTTTCCTGTCCAACTTTAAAATAAATCTAACCAAATCTCAGGTTCTGAATGTCACTTTGGACCTATCAGTGCAAAAAGCTCTAGAAATATCCACCCCTTTTATGTGGACCAAAAGGTCTATTAAGTTTTTAGGTATTAATGTCACCTCCAAACTTAGATCCCTTTTTTTTAACGTGTAGCCCCTGAGGTGGAAGTGAATTTTCCCTCATTTAGGGGGAAAAATTCCTATCCCACAGCAGTCCCGACAACAATGAGAATAACCACCTTCTCCCTTCTAACCTTCTCCAGAAATCTAATAACTAAAACGTGTCATTCTATTACACTCCAGAAAAAACATCCAGGCCCCTCTTGAACTATTTTAGTGAATTTACTATCACCACCTCCTCAAGCAGAGAGTTCCATAGTCTCACTGCACTTCCAGTAAATAATCCTCTCCTATATTAGTCTCAAAACCTTCTTTCCTATAGACATATAGGATGTCCCTTGTCACAGTGATTAACCAGCAGCCCCATAGCAAATGTCAAAATGGGCCTTGCACTAAATTGCCAGATTGTACCACCCAAGACAGAAGAGTTTCTTCTTAACAACCTTCCTTGACCAATAGGCCTATTTCTAGAGAATGCACTTACCTTCAGGATTGGAGTCCTGCAAAGATTTTGCCATTCACCGACAAATGGGATAAGACTAACCGGGACTAGGATCCCTCTCCCTGAAGGTCCCATAACAGCTGCATGGTCTGTCTCTTTGATATGTATGCATTTACTTTCAAGGATTTGGAAGGACGTGTTTCTCTCATTTGGTTAACTTCACAAACTCCTCACCAGGACCTTCACTTGCTATTTGAGAAGGTTGAACTGAAAATAAATAATAGGTATCTATTGACCATGTGCAGTCAATCACCATTGTCCATTTCCTGCATCTCCTATTTATTAGAGACTTCATTATTTATAAAGCGATTAAACAGTCATAAAATCAGTCAGATGAGAGAAATGCATTGCTTACAAAAGGGTTAACAGCATTATTGATGGTAAGTACATGGTGGCCATGCTATGCTAACTGTGATTATTAAATTTAGAATGTTTCCTAATAGAAAACACATGACTTTGACAATATCAGGACCTTGGACAGTTCCAGTGCTGTATTACAAAATGAAGCACACGTTACCATAGAATTATAAGGAATACATATCAGACCCTAGCAATAAACAGATTAATATAGTACTATCAATTATCTAATAGTGATGAGTGGCAGGGGCTATATTGGAATTTTCCATATTTCATGAATATTTTGTAGAATATTTGTTATATATTTGCGAGTCGCGGTTATTTTCTTGATTGTAAAAATTGGCAATGTAATATGCGTGAAATGCGCACATAATACAGGCGTGGGTCACTATAGCTAGATTTTTCAAGCTGCTAGACATTTCCTGAAAATATAGGCATGGCAGAACATTACAATAGCTTTATATGCAGATATAGTGCTTCGATATATTCGCGATTGCGAAAATCGGCAATTAATTATGCACAGATTTTTGCTCAATACGTGCAACTTCACATTTTAGCAGGTCTGATGACATATTAGTGATTGGTGCACTAAGTATTGCTGTGAATTTGTGACATCACAGCACTATGTATGTATGTATGTATGTATGTATGTAGCATACATACATACAGACATACATATATACAGCACTATGTATGTATGTATGGACAGAAGAACCTATCACACTACCTAACACCCTGCACAGCTACACTATATCACAATCTAACCTACACTGACTATCTCTTACTAACTATCTGTAGAATAAGCTAACTAACTAACTATCTAATATCATGTGACACAGGAAAGCAGAGAGCACAGCAATGACACTCCTGTCTATCTCAGAACTGTAATAAACTGTAAAAAAATGGCTGTGAAGAGGTTCTTATATGCTAAAGGGGTAGGCAACTTTCCTATTGGTTGCTAGGGATGTTGCTAAGCTCAGACAAAGACATTGAAGCCTTCTCATTAGCCCACAAGTAGAGATGAGCGAACATTAAAAAAAAGTCCGTTGTTCGGCGTTCGGGTGGTTGTAAGTCGCGCATCCCGTTATGGATTCCACTATAGCGGCATATTCCAAATCCTGTGCTGAGCCACGCCCCCTTCACTGATCACATGACAGTGACGTCACCCCAGGTCCTTCGGCTGTGCAACAGTTCGGGTTGGTGGCAGCCGCCCCTTATGGATTCCATATGCCGCTATAGTGGAATCCATAACGGGATGCGCGACTTACAACCACCCGAACGCCGAACAACTGACTTTTTTAATGTTCGCTCATCTCTACCCACAAGCAAAAAGGAGGTTACTGATTTTAAAAATGTAGAATATTCGAAAATACGAATATATATCACTGCAGATGACACTAAATTGTGTAAAGTAATTAACACTGAAGAGGACAGTTTTCTGCTACAGAGGGATCTGGATAGATTGGAGGCTTGGACAGAGAAATGGCAGATGAGGTTTAACACTGACAAATGTAAAGTTATACACATGGGAAGGAATAATGCAAGTCATCCGTACATACTTAATGGTAAAACACTCAGTAACACTAACATGGAAAGGATTTAGGAATTTTAATTAACAGCAAACTAAGCTGTAAAAACCAGTGGCAGGCAGCTGCTGCCAAGGCCAATAAGATAATTGGTTGCATCAACAGGGCATAGATGCCCGTGATGAGAACCTAGTTCTAACCCTTTACAAATCACTAGTCAGACCACACATGGAGTGCAGTGTACAGTTCTGGGCTCCTGTGAACAAGGCAGACATAGCAGAGTCGGAGAGGGTTCAGAGGAGGGCAACTAAAGTAATAACTGGAATGGGGCAACTACAGTACCCTGAAAGGTTAAGGTTATCAAAATTAGGATTATTCACTTTAGAAAAAAGCAGACTGAGGGGAGATCTAATAACTATGTATAAATATATCAGGGGTCAGTACAGACATCTCTCCCATTATCTATTTATCCCCTGGACTGTGACTGTGACGAGGGACATCCTCTGCGTCTGGAGGAAAGAAGGTTTGTACTCAAACATAGAAAAGGATTTTTCACGGTAAGAGCAGTGAGACTACAGAACTCTCTGCCTGAGGAAGTGGTGATGGTTAGTACAATAAAGGAATTCAAGAGGGTACCTGATGTATTTTTGGAGTGTAATAATATTACAGGCTATAGCTACTAGAGAGGGGTCGTTGATCCAGGGAGTTATTCTGATTGCCTGATTGGAGTTGGGAAGGAATTTTTTCCCTTAAGTGGGGAAAATTGGCTTCTGCCTCACAGGGTTTTTTGCCTTCCTCTGGATCAACTTGCAGGAAAAAGGCCGAACTGGATGGACAAATGTCTTTTTCGGTCTTATATACTATTTTACTATGTTACTATAATCTAAATATTCAGTGAATTCTTGATTAAAATTCTCAATTTGAATATTAGCCCCCAACACTAATATCTAACTGATTATTAATATTGAAATGACTTGTATTATTTATTTCAGATCATTAGTTAAGAATTACCTTATTTATAGAGCTAGCATGCACTTTTCCATTTTTTATCTCTACTGCTAGATTGTTAAAATAATTTTGAATATTATCTAAATTGAACTCACAAGTTAATGTCTTTTTCAATACTATTAGCATAAAAGGGCATCTGCACTGGTAAAACTCACTCATAAACCTTTTCCTGCTCTGCACTACAAATGTACACTGTTGGCAGCTGTCACTTAAAGGGGTTATCCCATGACTAATGCAAAAATCAAAATCAGACATAATCTAGTACATGACAATCTGTTTCTAACAAAGCCAGAACATACCCTGTAACTCACAAGATTTCAAAGATCTTCACATTCATTGCTCCAGTTGTCAGAACCTCAATGATCAGACGTGTATCCCCTATCCTGTTAATAAGGGATAAGCTGTCTAAGGGCTCATGCACACGACTGCGGTCCGCAAAAAACAGATCAGCAAAAATACGGATGACATCTGTGTGCATTCCGTATTTTGCAGAACGGAACAGCTGGCACCTAATAGAACAGTACTATCCTTTTCCGTAATGCTGACAATAATAGGACATGTTCTATTTTTCTGCGGAACGGTAATATGAACATACGGAAATGGAATGCACACAAAGTAACTTCTGTTTTTTTGCGGACCCGTTGAAGTAAATGGTTCTGCATAGGGTCCTAACAAAACCCCGTAATGGACACGCAAAAGAAAATACATTCGCGTTCATGAGTTCTTAATGGGGAACCCTCTTTAAATGGCTTGTCTGAGATATTCAAAAATCTCAGGCATGCCCCTAAATGTAAAATAAAAAATGATGATATACTTACCTCTATCTCTGTGCGACTAGTTTGCAGACTACAGCAGTGATGTGCAAGTATACAGCACGCGACGCTGCAGCCAAAGAAAAGGAGACAATTATAAAAAAAACAAAAAACATTTAATGGGTTCCTTTTTTGCCCATGCTCCACGCAATAAGTAGTAGGAAGGTGAAGTACAAGAGTACGATCAATAACGTGCTAAAGGGATAAACTGAAAGGATACCACTATAAAACCCTAAGATCTTTGTAAAATATGTGGTAGAAGCCTATGGTCATGCTTTATGTCAAGACCTTGTGAAATTTTCCCTTGTAGAACAGTTTCAACCGAGATATGTAAGAAATGTATATCAACTGTCCATTACCTGTTACCATTTTTCTGTTTTACTTGTCTGTTATGACTTCTTTCATCACCATTGTTCTGCCCCAACAAAAATGACAGAAGTGTTGGATTGCCCCAGCATCTGACAGACCCGACTGGTTTTAATGGGGTCCTACGGCATTCTCTCATGGTATCTATCATTTGCAGTGCAGCATGGGGGCAGAAGTGAACACACCATTAACTGGATGTTTGTTGCATAGTTTGTTTTTAATTTTATCATAGTCTTCATGCCTTAACCCCTGATGAACTCTGCCATACATGTACAGCAGAAATTGTCACTTTAAAGATGGCACCCACCCAGCTGAGATCAAGGAATCTGTTATGTTCCTGTAATAGCTCGGAACCCTGCTTGAGGCTCTGACACCGATCACTGGTTTATTCTGATTGCATGTTATATGTCACCTATAACAAAAAATAATAAAAAAATAGTTCAAATCACCCTTTTTCCCAAAATAAAAATAAATAAACAATAAATTTAAAAGAACAAAAATTATAGGCATCACCACATCCAAAAATGCCCTTATTAATTAAATATAGAAATATTTATCCCATATGGTGAATGGCGTAACAGGAAAAAAATCACAATGGCCTATTTGCTATTTTTCATCACTTCACCTCCCCACAAAAAAACATTAAAAAGTGATCAAAAAGTCTTACATACCAATATGGTATCAATGAAAAGTGTGGATTGCCCTTCAAAAAATGAGCCCTCACACAGCTCTATAGATATAAATGTAAAAATAGTTATAGAGGTTGGAATATGGCAATAAAAGTCCAAGTTTTTATTTTCAGTATTAAAACACAACAAAAAACAAGCCCTCATATGGCTATGTGAACATAAAAATATAAAATAGTTATGGCTCTGGAAAGGCAGGGAATGAAAAACGTAAATGCTTAAACTCAAAATCGCCGGGTCCTCTACAGGTTAAACAATAGGGATTTGGGATACATTTTGTTTTTTAGTCTTTGAAAAACATTCATAAAAACCTAATTAAAACATCAGATAAAGGCAGAAGCTATTTAATGTTAGGTCCTTCCAAAAATCACATTTTAGGAAAGATAAAATAATTAGGCAAGTGAAAATTTATATGTTTCTTGGAAATCTCACATTTCTCAAGTGCTATTTTGTTTAGGCATCTTGAAAAAAATTGCTTGGAGATGTGCAGCTCAGGAGCAGTAGAGTTATTTTTTGAGAAGGTCTAGTGAACGTGTTAGTTGGGCCCTTGTGTTTTGACATTCGGTGAGGCTTTACCTAGCAATTGAATTGATTCTTGTGTTGAGTTCTTTAATGTGAGCTCAGCAGGAACCATTTCAATCTCAGTAAACCTCTGCTTACAGGGTGAGCACTTTACCTACTATATGGCATATATCCTCTTCTATTTCAAATGTTCTCTTGCCATTTATGACCTCAGACTATGTGTTGTTTGACCCACATTTCAGTAACTTACAGATTTCATTCATTTGAGATATAAGTGCTATTTTGTTCATGAAGAAGTAAGCATATGTGCCTGGGATATCAATTCACTGTATCAGATTTCTCATTGAATGCACTGAGCTTATCAGGATTTGTAGATCCCAGTCAATCTGCTGTATAATTGCTCTTGTGTTAATGACTTTTACAATGTGTTTTCTTTCTGCAATTTCATAGAAGCACAATTACAATTATATTTGACTGCTAAATTGCTAAAAGCATCTGCTCAAACACATTCCAATCACCTAAAAACTGCATGTAAGCATAATTACCCAAAACTATATATGTGACTACTGCATATGAATTGGTAACTGTAATGTATCATTAGTATGGAAACATATACATCTGCTGAATATAATAATACTAATACAGTTAATAAATCTCATATATTTAAATTCATATAATCTGCCTAAGGAGTAGATATTTTCACTCATGATCACTGATAGAGATGAGAGAATCGAAGCTGATGAAGTGGAGTTCGATCCTAATTTCTGGAATTATTCGATTGGCACTGAATACAAATTTCCCCACTGTTCGTGGTAACAAATGACATTTTTTCCAAAAATGTCTGCTGCACATGTTAGGACATGGAGCAAAGAACCATGGGAATGAGGGATCACCCACAATGCCATGCATGCAGCCAATCAGTAGCCAGCCAACCATGTGATGTCACAGCCCTATAAATAGCCTCAGCCATCTTGGATTCAGCCATTTACCAGTGTACTTAGTGCAGGGAGAAACGTTAGCAGCCTTTTTTAGGAAAATTGGTCAGTAGCTATAATTACGGTCAAGGACAATATATGTCTTTTACGGCCTGCTGGGTGAATGTGGTTCCTGCCCAGCCACACCATCAACTTGGCCAGGTGACGCCGCTTCTGCTCCATGTTCTCACTCCGTTAATCCTGCGACAATGTCCGCCTCTATCTCCTCATCCTCCACCGTGTCCTCAGCCTCCACTGCAGGGACAATTCACAGTGCTTCTCCAGCATACCACATGTGCAGGGTATGGCGGTGTCACACTGTTCTACACCTAGTTTGTCTACACTGCTCTGTGTCCTTCAACAAGAAATCAAATCCTGGCTTTCTCCGCAACAACTCAAAATTGGAACCATGGTGACCGACAACGGGAAGATGTCGACACAGCGTCAATGAGGGCTGAGCCATGCGCCCTGCATGGCACACTTTTTCAATCTGGTTGTAAGCGGTTCCTGATTCCTGAAGTTTTTCGCCCATCTGCAAGACATCCTAAAAATGGCCAGCAAACCTTGCATGCACTTCAGCCACTCTTACACCACCAAACACACCCTCCATGAGCTGCAGCGGCAGAACTGACTCCCCACCATAGGCTGATATGCGATGTTTCCACCTATTGGAATTCTACCCTCCATATGTTGGACCGACTATACGTTCAGAGAAAGGCCATAAACAATTTCTTGATGATCCAAGCGGACAGAGATACTCCACTGTATAACTTTGATGTTAGCCAGTAGCAGCTCATGCATGACACCTGCCCTTTGAGGATGCTACTTTATTTGTCAGTCGCCAGGACTACGGGATGAACAATGTCATTCCACTGATTCATATTCTGGAAAAGATCCTGGTAAATCTGGCTGGTCAGGGAACTGGAGACATGGTGCTGAGATCTCACGGCTACATGAGCCCTTTGGGGGCTGAACTGGAAGAGAAGAAGGACATTGGAGCACAAGCAATGTGTAGTGAAATGTGTGGTTTTTCTACACAGGTGACAGGAGAGGAGGAGCAGGAGCAGCTGGAGGAGCAAGAGGGAGATGAGGAAGTCCATGTCTGGGAAGTTAAAATCTCCCATTATGTCCACTGTACCTGCCTGTGCAGCACACTTTATTTGGTTAAAAGTTGAGTTTCTATCTCCTCTGTGATGTTAGGGGTCTATAGATTATACAAAGTATTATTTTTTTGTGTTTATATTCATTTTAAATTCCACCCATAAGGTTTCAACATCCTCACCTTCTGCACCCACAATTGCCTCTTTCACACTTGTCTTCAGTTCACTCCTCACATACAGGCACACACCACCGCCTTTTCTATTGACCCTATCTTTCCTAAACAGTGTAAAAAACTCAATATTAACAGCCCAGCATGTTGAAAAATCCAACCATGTCTCAGCCACACCAACTACATCTATGTGTTCTTCTAGTACCATAGCCTTCAGCTCCCTCATTTTACTAGCAAGACTTCTGGCATTTGTGAAAATACATTTTAAATTCCTATTACCTGTAAAGTGAATATCCATGATTTTTGGTTTCCTTGGTTGATGTTTGTATGTAACAGGTTCTTGTTACTAGCAGCTCTATTTTTCATTGGTGTATAGTTTTGCCCTGTCTTCTACCTTCTTTCCTCATTAACCGCAGCCACCACTAAATCCCCACTGTCCACTCCTATATCCCATATTAATTATAAATACACCCCTCAGGAGAGGTGCGACACTTTACCACTGTACTTTTGTATTTATAATTGGTCGAGAGACCTTATAGCGCTTTTGCACTCTCACTGACTAGACTCTAAAATTTCAAATCTTTATTTCTATCTTCTCTAAAACAAAAACATAGGAACTGGACAGGTGAAGTTAAAATTTTTCAGGGTACATCAGAAAAGGAAAATGTATTGAAAAATGTATTGGTCATTAGCATCCAGCTGTATGACTTAGCAGTATTAACTCAGTCTCTAGGGTCTATCACCCATTTATTCGTTATTTAATTTGCTTTTTGTACTGAGTGTCTGCTAGCTAGGTTGGATACGTGAGGGAGAAGGTATATCCCTATATCCCACTCTCTATCCACACTATCTATACTCTTATTAGTTTGACCAGCCACCCTTCCCCAGATCCTAGTTTAAAAACTCTTTCAGCCATTTAACCATTTTTTTCCCCAGAGCAGTTGCACTCTCCCCATTAAGGTGCAGCCTGTCTCTACTATAGAGCCTGTAACTGACAGAGAAGGCCGCCCAGTTCTCCATGAACCCAAACCCTTCCTTCCTGCACCAGCTTCTGAGCCACTTATATAACTCCCTAAGCTCCCATTGTCTCTCTGGTGAAGCTCATGGCACTAGTATCATTTCTGAAAACACTACCTTCAAGGTTCTCTCCTAGTTCCCTAAAATCATTTTAAGGACCTTCCATCTCCCCTGACTTTGCAATTGCTACCATGACCACCATGTCTTCCTCAGCCCCACCCAGCAACCTGTCAATCCAATCCGCAATATGCCGAACCCGAGCACCCGGAAGACAAAACATTGTTCGGCATTCTCAGTCTCAGCGACAGATGACCCTTTCTGTCCTTCTTATAATAGAGTCCACTGTCACCAGCATCTGTCTGACCTTTGCTGCACTCCATTTCCCATCCTTCCCACAGCGGTCATCTTCCTGGTTGCTAGGAGAAAGCCCTGCTGCAGTGCACACGTAGACTTATATAAAATAGACAAGACAGATTATTCCAAAAGGATTTTTTCTTCCTTGCTGAGATATGCTGAGCCAAAATAAAAAGTAAGGAAGGACACATCTGTATGTCCATTACGTTCAAGCAAGGGATGGGAGAGGATGTGGATGGAGGGAAGCATTATGGTTAAATTTGTTTTCCCTAATGATCAAAAGGAAGGTAAAATCATATGGCATGAAACACCTGTCCTAAAAAAGCAAAAGAAATCCCTGTTGATCCCAAGTAGTGATCAGATGGGATCAACATTCATACAAGAATTATAAGTACTATGGGGTAATTTATCAAACTTGTGTAAAGTAGAACTGGCTTAGTTGCCCATAGCAACCAATCAGATTCCATCTTTCATTTTTACAGCTCCTTTGGAGAATGATAGGAGGAATCTGATTAGTTGCTATGGGAAAACTAATTCAGGTCTACTTTACACCAGTTTGATAAAATGACCCCTATGATTTCATAAGTGTTAATATTATTTTGTTCCAAGAAATCATCTAAGGCTTTTTTGAAGACATTATCTATTACTGCAGTGACAGTTCCTGGGGTCACTATTCCACAGATTCAGTTTTTATGGTAAAGAATCCTTGTCGCCTCTGAAAATTAAACCTTTTTCTTCTTTTTTTCTCCCTTCCTCTTGCCTTTTGAGGAGATTTTACACATAACAGCTTTTTCTCCATATTTTTGTATAGGCCATTTATATAGATTAATCATGCCCCCTCATACAGTAGGTGTATATTCTAAATACTAAATAAAAGTCTATATTTTCTCGCTAACTAAGACCCTCCATGCCCCTTATGAGTTTAGTCACTCTTGCTTGCACTTTTTCCAGTTCCAGAGCATCCAATAAAATGGTGTCCAGAACCAAACTGTACAGTCCAGATGAGGCCACGCGAAAGCTTTGTAAGTGGTAATATTACATCCCTTTCTCATGAGTCCATGCCTCTTTTAATAATAAATTGAATACTGCTGTCCTTAAAAGCAGCTGATCGACACCAAGGATCAGGGATCACCATCTATACCAGGGATCAGCAACCTTCGGCACTCCAGCTGTTGTGAAACTTCAATTCCCAGCATGCTCCATTCATTTCCAAGTGAGTTCTTAGAAGAGCAGAGCAAAGATGCATGCTGGGAATTGTAGTTTCACAACAGCTGGAGTGCTGGAGGTTGCCTAATTCTGCTCTATACTGTTATTTGGTCTATAATCTACAAGTTCACCAAAATCCTTCTCAACACATGACTTTTCCAGTTTCAGTTTCCCTAAGACATATTTTAAATGAAGATTATTTGCACATGGATGGGGTCATCTGTTCCACTACAGCCAATGACTGAATAGGTCATGCTCTGCTAGAGGAACACATCATCACTATGTCCAGTCATTGGCTGCAGCGGCAACATAGTCCCCATTTACTCCAGAGGTTGACAAGTAGAGAACCAGCGCAGTGAGCAGATTAACCTGGAACACAGTGGCAAGTAAGTATCCTTTCCCCCACAGAACCAGGAGGATTGATTGTTAACAATTGTATTAAAGTTGTACAACTACTTTGAGGGTCTATAGTATCGCCTGTTTGGCAAGCTGGCAGTGGTGACCTTTCACAGAATATTTTGTGCTTTGGAGCTTCTTTATGAAGATGCTTCTGATCATGTTTTTCTCTTCATCACTGACCCTTTATTTCTATAGCAATCAGTGGTGTTTCAGCAACTGAACCAGACCAATCCTGACACTTTTGCATGATAAAATTTTATGAAATGGTGAAAAAGTCATTAATCAGGTTAGTTTGTCTATTTATTTATTTTGCAAGTTATATAATTTAATATGCCAATCATATGTACATAATCTATACTGCATATGTACTATATAATATTAATTTCTAATAATTAGCAATACAAAATGAAATTAAAAACATCAGTATGCTAGTCTCGTGTATTGAGCAAAGTTTAATCGGAACATGCTCCAATCCAGATGGAAAACTATAATTAATGATTTATTAAGCCATGAAGAAATGTAGTGTCATAATGAAAAAGTTCACATCACAAAAATATTAAAAACACTGCAACAGATCTATTAGATGCTTTCCATCTGCCACATGCACTTTTATCCAGATCATAGCCTCAGGAGAAAGATTGAAGATCAGTAACTGTAAAATTCTGAGCTTTGTTGGGGCATTCTTATGTATGCATCAATTAGATATCAGCTTAACACTAGCATATACAATATTTATTATTTAGGGTAGTAGGCTGTATCTACCAGGTAGACAGAATACATACTATATATGCTATAGATCTGTTATGTCTAGAATGCTTTACTATAAGGGTTTTTAGTTTCATTGTATTACTTTTTAACCTCCAGCTTTATAAAACTGTTCAGATACATTGCCTATACTGCCTTAAAGTTGTACAATAGCATAGTATCTCCTGTTTGTCCAGCATTGTGATGGTGTTTTTTTTTTTTTTTTTGTAACTTATATTTGTTTTCTTTATTGTTTATACTTTACGCCCCTATAAGGTTGTCCAAGATCTATGGGGGTTTAACATTGCATTTTTTTAAATTGATTTCTCCTGTCACTGGGGCTGACATAATAGCCCTAGTTACAGAAGGAATATAGCAACCAGAGGTGTTGTACACATGCGGTTTGCTGCGTTTCCGGGTTATTTGGGTCTCTGGTGACCCGATAACCCGGAATAGGATGGTGATCAGTGGTGTGATAACACACCACCAATCACCATCCTTCGATCTTGTGAGGTGATGGCGCCTTGTGCTGCACATGGGCCTAGTCAAAAAACCTAGTGTCAGGAAGTACTAGAGTGGGGAAGTCCTCTACCAGACCCCACTTTACACTACGGCCATGGCATGCTCACGGTTTGAGTCCATCCGGAAATGCCTGCATTATGCAGATAATACAGCATACTCCCCACTTTCCAGATGTGGTCCCCCATACTGGAAAGAAGGGACAAACCCAAAAAAGGTGCAGAGTGTGTCACAGAAGGGTGATACGAAAGGACACCACCACTCACTGTGACACGTGCCCCGATCATCCGGGCCTCTGCTTTATTGGTTGATTCAGGGAGTACCACACTTCCATAGAGTACTACATTTATTATCCCCTTTCCATGTAGCCACTGACAATCGGATAAAAACTATGACTTCTTAGACTTGAGACACCCAAATATTTAAAAAAAAATGATAGTTTATAAATCTAAAATTAAAAAAATTATTAAAAAGTAGACAAATAAGGCATCGCCACGTCAGTAATAATCTGCCCTATAAAAATACCCCATGACCTGACCCCTTGGATTAACACGGTAAAAAAAAAAGTCATATCCCCCAAAAATAGTGCCAATAAAACCCTCCTCTCATCCCTCAAAAATGAGCCCTTACCTAAGACAATCGGGTAAAACTAAAAACAAAAATGACTCTTAGGCCTCTTTCAGACGGGCGTTGCGGGTGCACTCCGTCAAACAGTGCGGGTGCGTTGCGGGAATCGCCGCGATTTTTCCTGCGAGTGCAAAGCGCTGTCATGCGCTTTGCACGCGGGAGAAAAATCGGCACTTTGATACCCAGACTCGAACCTGCACTTCTTCACAGAAGTGCATGTTTGGGTCAGAAATTATCCCGCTGGTATTATTTCACATTATAACATAGTTATAATGTAAAATAATACCCTTGGCCATCTCCCTAATGTTTAAACTGGTGCAGAATGAGTTAAAATAATAAACTAATAATTACTTACCTGTTCCATTTGATCGCGAAGCCCGGCATCCTCTCCGTTAGCTTGAAAGATGTAAAGGACCTGTGATGATGTCACAGCATCACATGGCTCAATCACATGCTCCATCACTATGGTGATGGAGCATGTGATTGGTCCATGTGACCATGTGACATCATCCAAGGTCCTTAACCACTATCCACAGCCTGAGGATAGTGTTTAGGACCTTGGATGATGTCACATGGTCACATGGACCAATCACATGCTCCATCACCATAGTGATGGAGCATGTGATTGTGCCATGTGATGTGACGTCATCACAGGTCCTTTAGATCATAGATGCTGCAGGGAAAGAGAGGACAGATCGCGACTACGCGATCAAGTGGCTAAGGTAAGTTAACTTTTATTATTTTTAACCCCTTCCTCATCATTTAACAATGCATTCTTTATTAAGAATGCTATTATTTCCCTTATAACCATGTTATAAGGGGAAATAATAGAGATTGGGTCCCGTTGCTAAGCAACAATGCGGGAAAATCGCAATGCATCCGCACTTGGTTGCGGATGCTTGCGATTTTCCCGCATCCCCATTCACTTCTATGGGGCCTGCGTTGCGTGAAAACGCAGAATATAGAACATGCTGCGATTTTCACGCAACGCAGAAGTGATGCGTGAAAATCACCGCTCATGTGCACAGCCCCATAGAAATGAATGGGTCCGATTCAGTGCGGGTGCAATGCGTCCTCCTCACGCATTGCACCCGCGGAAAACTCGCCCGTGTGAAAGGGGCCTTAGACTGTGTAGATAGTTAAAAATGTTTTGTTTTGTTTCAAATGGGATGATATAGTATTAAACCTAAATAAATAAAAAAAGGAGACAAAGTAGGTATCACCGTGTTCATAATAAAATGCTCTATAAAAATACCCCATGACCTAACCCCTCAGATTCACACGGTCAAAAAATGAAATAAAAACAGTGCCAAAAGAGCTATTTTTGGCTAATTTTCCATTTTATCCATTTTTTCCAGTAACAAAGCAAAGGTTAACAGCCAAATAAAACTTACAACTTATTGCCCTGATTCTGCAGTTTACAGAAACACCCCATATGTGGTGGTAAACTGCTGTACGGGCAAACGGCAGGGCGCAGAAGGAAAGGAACGCCATATGGTTCGGGAAGGCTGATTTTGATGGCCTTTTTTATGACACCATGTCCCATTTGAAGCCCCCGATGCACCCTTGGGTAGAAACTCATAAAAGTGACCCCATCTAATAAACTACACCCCTCAAGGTATTCAAAACTTATTTTACAAACTTTGTTAACCCTTTAGGTGTTCCTCAAGAGTTTATGGCAAATGGAGATGAAATTTCAGAATTTCTATTTTTGGTAACCTTGCATCACAAGAATGTAATATAGAGCAACCAAAAATCATATGTACCCTAAAAATAGTCACAACACAACAGCCTCCTTATCCCGTAGTTTCCAAAATGGGGTCACTTTTAGGGAGTTTCTACCCCAGGGGGCTTCAAATGGGACATGGTGTAGATAAACCAGTCCAGCAAAATCTGCCTTCCAAAAACCACATGGCGCTCCTTTCCCTCTACGTCCAGCTGTGCATTCATACAGTAGTTTACGATCACATATGGGGTGTTTCTGCAAACTACAGAATCGGGACTATAAAAATTGGGTTTTGTTTGGCTGTTAACCCTTGCTTCGATACTGGAAAAATGGATTAAATTGGAAAATTTGAGAAAAATTCTGAAATTTTAGCCCCATTTCCCATTAACTTTTGTGAAACACCTAAAGGGTTATCAACGTTTGTAAAATCAGTTTTGAATACCTTGAGGGGTTTAGTTTCTAGAATGGGGTCATTTTTAGGTGGTGTAAGCCTCACAAAGTGACTTCAAACCTGAACTGGTCCCTAAAAGTGGATTTTTGAAAATTTCTGAACATTTTCAAGATTTGCTTCTAAAGTTCTAGGCCTTGTAACGTCTCCAAAAACTAAAGTGGCATTCCCAGAAATGATCCATACATGAAGTAGACATCACTTAATTCCTAAGGGAATTAAGTGATGTCATAGCTCAGACCATTATTTCTGATATTTACGGACTCTATAATAACAGGGAATGTTCCACAGGATTGGCGCATAGCAAATGTGGTGCCAATATTCAAAAAGGGTCCAAAAACAGAGCCTGGAAATTATAGGCCGGTAAGTTTAACATCTATTGTTGGTAAACTGTTTGAAGGGTTTTTAAGAGATGCTATCTTGGAGTATCTCAATGAAAATAAGCAAATAACGCCATATCAGCATGGCTTCATGAGGGATCGGTCATGCCAAACAAATTTAATCAGCTTCTATGAGGAGGTAAGTTCTAGACTTGACAGCGGCGAATCAATGGATGTCGTATATCTGGACTTCTCCAAAGCATTTGACACCGTACCTCATAAAAGGTTAGTATATAAAATGAGGATGCTCGGACTGGGAGAAAATGTCTGTATGTGGGTAAGTAACTGGCTGAGTGACAGAAAACAGAGGGTGGTTATTAACGGTAGATACTCAGATTGGGTCACTGTAACTAGTGGGGTACCTCAGGGTTCAGTATTGGGTCCTATTCTCTTCAATATATTTATTAATGATCTTGTAGAAGGCCTGCACAGTAAAATATCTATTTTTGCAGATGACACTAAACTGTGTAAAGTAATTAACACTGAAGAGGACAGTTTTCTGCTTCAGAGGGATCTGGATAGATTGGAGGCTTGGGCAGAAAAATGGCAGATGAGGTTTAACACTGACAAATGTAAAGTTATGCACATGGGAAGGAATAATGCAAGTCACCCGTACATATTAAATGGTAAAACACTCGGTAACACTGACATGGAAAAGGATCTAGGAATTTTAATAAACAGCAAATTAAGCTGCAAAAACCAGTGTCAGGCAGCTACTGCCAAGGCCAATAAGATAATGGGTTGCATCAAAAGGGGCATAGACGCCCGTGATGAGAACATAGTCCTACCACTTTACAAATCACTGGTTAGACCACACATGGAGTACTGTGTACAGTTCTGGGCTCCTGTGAACAAGACAGACATAGCAGAGCTGGAGAGGGTTCAGAGGAGGGCAACTAAAGTAATAACTGGAATGAGGGATCTACAGTACCCTGAAAGGTTATCAAAATTAGGTTATTCACTTTAGAAAAAAGACGACTGAGGGGAGATCTAATAACTATGTATAAATATATCAGGGGTCAGTACAGAGATCTGTCCCATCATCTATTTATCCCCAGGACTGTGACTGTGACAAGGGGACATCCTCTGCGTCTGGAGGAAAGAAGGTTTGTACACAAACATAGGAAAGGATTCTTCACTGTAAGAGCAGTGAGACTATGGAACTCTCTGCCTGAGGAGGTGGTGATGGTGAGTACAATAAAGGAATTCAAGAGGGGACTGGATGTATTTCTGGAGTGTAATAATATTACAGGCTACAGCTACTAGAGAGGGGTCGTTGATCCAGGGAGTTATTCTGATTGCCTGATTGGAGTCGGGAAGGAATTTTTTTTTTCCCCTTAAGTGAGGAAAATTGGCTTCTGCCTCACAGGGTTTTTTTGCCTTCCTCTGGATCAACTTGTAGGAAACAGGCCGAACTGGATGGACAAATGTCTTTTTTCGGTCTTATATACTATGTTACTATGTTACTATGTTACTATGTATATATGGAATGTAAATTAATATTTTTTTTGGCGGTATTACTATGTATTATAGAAATAGAGAAATTGAAACTTGCAATTTTTTCTAATTTTTGGTAATTTTTTTTTTTTTAATAAATAGAAATGAATTTTTTGACTCCATTTTACACGTAGTTATGAAGTACAATATGTGATGAAAAATAATCTCATATTGGCCTGGATAAGTAAAAGCGTTTTATAGTTATTCACACATAAAGTGACACTGGTCAGATTTGCAAAAATGGCCAGGTCCTTAGGGTGAAAAATGAGCCTGGTTCCTAAGGGGTTAATTAATTATTATGAATTATTATTATTAATAGTGTTGAGCGCGAATATTCGAAAAGCGAATTTTTTAGCGAATATCGGCACTTCGCTAATTGCGAATATTTTGAATATAGCGCTATAAATTCGCTATTTCGAATATTCGTTTTTTTTTTTTTTTTTTTAGTTATATTTTTTCTTTCCTACTTCCCAAAAGTAGTTCTTACCTGTCCTGAGGATTCCTGGCTTCCTGGCTGCTCTAGTCAGTGCCCGTTGCCGCTTCTGCCGACTTCCGTGCTCATGTGGAGCGTCCCCATCCATGGGAGAATCTCCATATACTAAAATGTACTGTCGGATTTGAGGAATTACGTTGAAATCGCAATGCGATTAATTCAAGTTATATTAATCGCATTGCGATTACAACTTAGCACTGCTATCTTACATAGGCTAGAATTAACGAATATGGAGTATAGCTATGCACTAGCAGTGCTAAGTTGAAATCGCAATGCTAATACTTTAAGTTAAATTAATCGCATTGCGATTTCAACTTAGCACTGCTGCTATATTCCATATTCGTTAACTTCGTTAATTCTAGCAAGCTGACCCATTATAAACCCAGCTCTAAGTTGAAATCGCAATGCGATTAATATAACTTGAATTAATCGCATTGCGATTTCAACGTAATTACTCAAATCCGACAGTACATTTTAGTATATGGAGACGCTCCCATGGTGATGGGGACGCTCCATGAGCACAGAAGTTATGGTTGGCTTGGTAGAATTAGCGAATAGCTGAATATGACAAATGTATTCGTCATATTCCTCAAAACGAAGATAACGAAGTATTCTACATCTTCGCTTTAGCTATCTATTCGTCTCGTCATCGTCAACTTCGCTATTCGCTAATTCTAGCAATCAAATAGGAAGGTTGACTTACTAGACAGCTGTGTTAAATTCGCTATGCGATTTATTTATTTTTAATACAATAATTATATTACTTGATAAAATTATTATAAGTATTCTATTTATTAAAAAAAAAAATCGCATAGCGAATTTAACACAGCTGTCTCTATAGTCAACCTTCCTATTTGATTGCTAGAATTAGCGAAGTTGACGAATAGGTAGCTAAAACGAAGATGTAGAATACTTCGTTATCTTCGTTTTGAGGAATAGACGAATACATTCGTCATATTCGTCATCCTCGCTAATTCTAGATATGAAACCAATAGGAAAGTAGCCTTAAGTACAAATCGCAATATGCGATTATTTAAATCGCATGTTAATCGCGATAACTAGAAAAATGATCGAATATTCGATTTCGACGAATATGAAACGAATATTCATTCGAATATTCGCGAATTTCGTCGAAATCGAATATGGCACCTGCCGCTCATCACTAATTATTAATGCTGCAGTACAGGATCAAATGGAGAACATCCTTGGCACAAAAAAAACAGGTGGAAGGCTTGTTTCATCAAACACACTTCAGGCCACTTA
This sequence comes from Bufotes viridis, assembly GCA_033119425.1. NCBI lineage: Eukaryota > Metazoa > Chordata > Amphibia > Anura > Bufonidae > Bufotes > Bufotes viridis. The sequence goes on from CM065592.1 coordinate 75,252,057, forward strand.
CACATTAGCATTTTTTACAGATCTGTCATGGATCTGCAAAAACGCTTTGGTTACCATAATACAACAGCATGCATCCATCATGAGCGGATCAGGTTATATTATGTCTTCTATAGCCATGACGGATCCGTCATAAACACCATTAAAAGTCAATGGGGGACAGACTTGTTTTCTATTGTGTCAGAGAAAACAGATCTGTCCCCATTGACTTACATTGTGTGCAAGGACGGATCCGTCTTGCTGCGCACAACATTGTGGACAGAAAAACTCTGCTTGTAGCGTTAGTCTGTCAGCGATGGGAGGGCAACCAAACGGAACGGAATGCATTTTGGTGCATTTGCCTTTTCTTCTGCTATTGAGATCCTACTGTATGATTGATCTCTATAGCAGAATTGAAACCACTAATGTGAAAATAGCCTTAGTCGTGTATGGAAAAGTCTTCTGGATTCATTTGGAGAAAATAACACGTTTCAGGCATTTGCGTCCCCTTCATTGGGTGATACAATACTGAGTGACAGGTTTCTAGCATGACACACATATAAATACACAAAACAGGCACCAAAAGAGGAAGTAAGGGAGGGGGTGTCAAAAAATCACCTCCCTCTGAGGCTATCAAATCAGAAATTAAAGATAATAAACAGGGTCCATTGTAAGCTGGGGCCCAGACATGGGTGTGCTGGAAACAATATATGAATGTTATGAAGAGAATATATTGTTTGCTGATCGGTCTTCTGGTCTAGAACTGAGTATACATGGTCACATGAGTGCAGTCGCTGTCACATGACCATGATCGCAGTCATGTGACTCCGCCCAGCCAAGGGAACTAGATATCCGTCAGAGTCAACAGCGGCGAAGCGGCCTTGTGACGTCATGTTGCCAAGGGGACATGATGCTACAGGGGAACACAAGGAGCAAGTTGGATGTTTAGCATTACAGATGAGCAAATTTTTCAAAAATTCAATTAGTCCGATACGCCAAATTTTCCGAAGCGCTTTGATTCAATCTGAATTTATTTGTGGCGAATCGCGTTAAAAAACAGCTATTTCCTGGCTGCAGAGAACCTGTATAGTAGTGTAGAACACTATGTCTTGCAGTAACATGCATAGATAGTCTGCAGTGTTAGTGAAACAATACTGTGAGTCAGTATGACACGCAGATTACAAGCATCGCTCTTAGAATCACTGCACACTTCATATATTAGGGCAGTTACGGGGCCAAAACTGAACAAATAACTCAAGTATAAACTCAGCCTGACAGGTCGATGTTAGCATCAAGAAAAAGTGCACTCCTTTTACACCATTGTCAGCTAATTCCAAATAGATGTCTACAGAACCTGTTCTATTAAACGCTTATACAAGTAGAGACCCCGACAGAGTGGAGAGGGTGTCAGAAGTCATTTTATGTTGACGCTCACTGATTATTTTGCCCTTCCTCTGATCCGTCAGAACAATAACCGCCAAAAACGAATCCTGTCTGTTGAGCATCCGACTTCACTCGGTCAGCATTTGGTCAGTAAACCATCAGTATTGCTAATGCCAAAAAAACAGGAGTGGATCCAAAACAGAGATGACACATGAATGGAATATTTGCATGTCTTCTGTGTTTTGTACCCACTCCTGCTTTTGGCTACTAAATCATAAGCCAATTCTGATGGGACCATACAGGCCTCACAGCTGCTACACAGACAGGATCCGTTGTGAGTCTCATTTTTCCTTCCTTCTGACAGATCAGAAGAAGGAACCACCAAACCTATAAACCACCTCACAAAAAGAAAGAAGAAGGAGAATAAAAACAAGTAAACAGGATAGTATGAAGAGATGGGAGGCGCAAAGACAAAAAGTGTATAAGTTAGTATAATATCAATTCACACACTTGGCCCCAACTGGGACCTCAGCTCATATGTACACAAACAACCCAATAAAAGCAGTTAAAACAAAAGTTGGGAGAATTCTTAATCAAGGAGAGGGACTTCTAAATAGATTATCTAACCGTTATTGCCTCATAGGAACGGGGCAAAGGAGTTCGTCTCATTCAGACCCTGAGGGACCAAGGTACCCAAGGTATAAATCCATCTTGTCTCTTTTTGAGCTAATAACCTTTTCCAATCACCCATGCGGGCCGATATAAAGACCCTGTCTATACCTCTAAATCTGAATTGCCTGGAGTCAGCATTGTGTGCCTCCAGGAAGTGTCTGGGGATGGACAACAAAGTATCGGTATCTTCTGCACTTTTTGCGGCTTCAATGGCCAACACGTGTTCACGTATTCTACGTCTGAAAGGTCTTGAGGTCATGCCCACGTAGATCTTTTGACAAGGGCAAGTCGCCCAATAAATGACCCCAATAGTCGAGCAGGAGATTGTGTGTGTAATCGTAGAATTACGGGATTGTGTGCTGTTCCAAAAGGTTGTTACACGATCCACATTGCAACATGCTACACAATCCCCACACGGCTTACAGCCCCAAGCAGGGCCCCTTGACCCAAAGATTCGGCCAATGGCCGGTCCCGGGTAGTGACTCCTCACCAGAATATCTTTGATATTCTTACACCTTCGTGATGTGACTGAGGGAACATCACCAATCATTGTCCGTAGTTTCGGGTCAACTGTAAGTATGTCCCAGTATTTAGTGAGAGCTTGTCTCACTCTCTGATAACCACTGTTGTACTCCGTAATAAATCTCACCTTGTCCTCATTCTCCTTCGGCACGATCTTCCTCCTTCCAGCCTGTAAAAGTTGGGTCCGATTAGATGTCTTCGCCCTATAATACGCTCTCTGGATATCACCCTCCTTATAACCACGCTGTCTAAAAACGATCACTTAACTCTTCCGATCTCTGTTCAAAACTTCTCTCTGTTGAACACAACCTTCTTAGTCTCAAAAATTGTCCCACTGGGATATTCCTAATGATGTTCTTGGGATGTGAAGAAGAAGCGTGCAGGAGTGCATTAACCGCCGTATTTTTCGGTATAAGTCCGTTGAAATCCGTCCATCTGATTCCACTTTCAATTTTATATCCAGGAAGTCAATCTCACTCCTGTGGATCCTAGAGGTGAGTTTAATATTCAATTCGTTAATATTAAGGCCCTCAATAAATAGTCTCAAGTCACCCTCGGAGCCTCCCCAGATGATCAGGATGTCATCTATGTAACGGCCCCAATAAAGGACCTGTTCGATCATCAAGGGGGCTCCGAGAGGAAGATGCGTCTCTCCCACAGGCCAAGGAACAAATTGGCGTACGCGGGCGCACAAGACGCCCCCATCGCCGTTCCCTGGCGCTGTAGGAAAACGCACCCTAAACAAGAAAAAGTTATGTGTTAAAACAAATTGTAGGAGCTCCAACAGAAACTCACGTTGTTCCACAGATATATCCGACATACTCAAGTAGAATTCAGCGGCTGCCAGTCCATCTACGTGGCGAATCGATGTGTAAAGTGATTCAACATCACATGTTGCCACAATTGTACCAGGTTCCAATTGCAAATCCTCCAGGTTCCTCAGCACATCGGTCGTATCCTTCAAGTAGGAGGGTAAAACTTCTACCAACGGCTGGAGAAAGGCGTCAATGTACTTGCATACTGGATCGCAAATCCCATTTATCCCCGCCACTATAGGTCGTCCTGGTGGACACGTAGCGTGTTTATGAATCTTGGGGAGGAGATAGAAGGTGGGAATAATAGATTCTTTATTAAGCAAAAATGACATTTGTTTTACTGTAATACACCCTCTATCTACTCCCCTCATCAACACCTCCTCCAATTCCCCGTGAATCTCACCAGGGGATTAAAGGTAAGTTTCTCGTAGCATTGTGGGGTCTTAAGATGTTTATATACCTCCCTTTCATACATCTTAGTGGGCCAAATCACTATATTACCTCCTTTGTCTGCCATCTTGAAAACCACATCCTTCCACCCTTCCATTTCCTTAATAGCCTCCCTTTCCTGTCGACTCAAATTATTCATGCGATTATATCTCGGAATAGCTTCAAGTTCTTTTGAGACCAGTTTCACAAAGAGGTCAATATCCGGAAATGTAGACAACGGTGGAAACTTTTGGATCGTGGTATCAGAGACTTAGGGAACTCACCTTTCACATCCTCATGGTCTTCCATTAGGGACACAAGATCTCGCAAGGCTTGTTGTTCCACCGCTGTATCAAAATTTGGGTCCCATTTCTTGCTGTAAAATCTTTTAAAAACAATTTCCGTGCAAATAGATGTAAATCCTTTATGGCTGAAAAAGAATCAAAATTAGCAGTGGGACAGAAGGACAACCCTCTCCTTAGAACCGCCTGTTGCGTGTCCGTCAATTTATGATCGGATAGATTAATAATTTGCAATACCTGTTCACCCCCAGCGCCATCCTCCTGTCTCTTCTTTCTCGTCTGGCGAGCGGTTCTTCATTCTTACGTTTGCTGTATCTCTTGTGTTGTTGAGTTTTATGTTCAGTGGAACCAGAGTTGGCTGATTCCCCTCCTGTTGACACAGCTGAGGACATGGATGTCGTCCTAGATCTGGGGGCCCTTCTGTCTCCTTTCCATCTATAAACCCGATCCTGGTCCAGATCATTTTTGTCCCTTTGGAATTTCTTCGTTTTCACCATTTTGATCTGTTTCTCCCATATAATAAATTGTGAATCGAGGTCCTTCTTAAATGTCTCTAACTCATCCTTAGTCAACCGTGTGACCAGTAGTGCCTCTACGGTACTGATTTCATTTTCTTGGCTTTCCAACATCCTTGAATTTAGATCAATTATTGTCTTCATTAGACTGCGCGAACACATATCTACCGCCGATTCCCACTGTTTGCAAAACTCCACATCTTCCCTTCCATATGTCGGAAAAGTCTGTACTCTTAGGCCCCGAGGTATCAAACCCAACATTAAATACCTTTCAAGGGTGGCTCGATTCCACCATGTACGTGTCCTTTTATGAAGCAATTTCCTCAATGTACTCTTTATTTCCTCAATGTCCCTTAGATTAGAACCCTCTCCTGCTGCACCATTGGATCCAAAAACCGCCTCGACCTGGGTGAGCCAGGTCGTGTCCCTTAGTCTATAATCCATATGGGACAAATGAACAGTCAACACATCTGTAAAAAACAGGCAATAAATCAGAACCACCAAACCTATAAACCACCTCACAAAAAACCTCGGATGTCGCATAATATAGCCACCAAAGAATGACAACCCGGTATCAATTAAATAACAATATCTTTATTATAATCACGATAAATATTCATATTAAAAAGTCAATAGTAATTCTCAACAAATTACAGCGGTAAAAATGGGATCCAATATGACAGCAAAACAGACAACACCACCCCCACATGAACGGTATACAAAAGACTGTATTCAAAAACTGACACGGTGTTATCTAAGGGTAGTAAACCCGCCTCAGTACCCAAGTAAATATGCCTCAGGGAAAAACCCCTATGTAACCAATTGGGAACCGAGGATCGGTTGAAGGAGCAAGGGCATGTGCTCTAGGCCTCAATATGACACAGTCCAAAACCGGACTGCCAGAGCTGACTTAGCTCCATTATAGAGCTGTAATAGCCGGGCGATAGAGCACATACACCAAATGCTAACAAGCCAGAAGCATACAGTAAAACACTGAATAACCAGAGTTATAAAAGTTACCAACATGTGGAAGGCGGTGTCGCAAGCCCCAACGCGCGTTTCGCCCTAGGCTTCTTCCTGGGGGCGTAGCTTGTTAGGGACACATGAGCCCTTTAAATACCCAGCAGCATATATCCATCCAATCATAAAGCGTCTCACATCCTCTATTAGTCCTATCCTCCTCTTTAGGGGCCCTATTTGTTTTATCTTATCATAGTTTTTCACCACTCCACTTCCACCTACTATGCATGATCACTTTGGTTTTTTTGTTTTTTTGTTTTTATCTCACTTGTTTCACTTCACTCACTCTCTTCACTGTGTGGCACCATCGTCACGTCATTTATTTTAATATCTAACACTAAAACTTACCCCAGTGTTGGCCCTCCGGAGGCTACGGATACAAATGGGCACCTTGCCCTGTTTAAAGATGGCGGCCGCTTAGTAGCTAACTGTTATGCGCATACCCGGAAGTGGTTGCGCTCCGTTATGATCACAAGCTACCGGAAAAGGTAGAGTGCGGGCGGGAGTGTGAGAGTAAGAAGCTTGAGGATAGGACTAATAGAGGATGTGAGACGCTTTATGATTGGATGGATATATGCTGCTGGGTATTTAAAGGGCTCATGTGTCCCTAACAAGCTACGCCCCCAGGAAGAAGCCTAGGGCGAAACGCGCGTTGGGGCTTGCGACACCGCCTTCCACATGTTGGTAACTTTTATAACTCTGGTTATTCAGTGTTTTACTGTATGCTTCTGGCTTGTTAGCATTTGGTGTATGTGCTCTATCGCCCGGCTATTACAGCTCTATAATGGAGCTAAGTCAGCTCTGGCAGTCCGGTTTTGGACTGTGTCATATTGAGGCCTAGAGCACATGCCCTTGCTCCTTCAACCGATCCTCGGTTCCCAATTGGTTACATAGGGGTTTTTCCTGAGGCATATTTACTTGGGTACTGAGGCGGGTTTACTACCCTTAGATAACACCGTGTCAGTTTTTGAATACAGTCTTTTGTATACCGTTCATGTGGGGGTGGTGTTGTCTGTTTTGCTGTCATATTGGATCCCATTTTTTACCGCTGTAATTTGTTGAGAATTACTATTGACTTTTAATACGAATATTTATCGTGATTATAATAAAGATATTGTTATTTAATTGATACCGGGTTGTCAGATCAGAAGAAGGGTCAAATAAATGGTGATGTCATCCAGGCCAAAAATGCAAAATAGTGGCTCAGTCATGGAGTGGGGAGACTGGGAAAACGGCTTGAGAAGTCCACAGAGTGGACAATGACAGAGTGTGGAGGTAGCAGCAGGAGCATGGGGAGGCCACAGAATGGCAAGGTGACATTATGTTGAGGTGGCAGTAGCAGCCGCATGAGGAGGCCACAGAGTGGCACAGTGACAGAGTATGGAGGTGGCAGCATCATGAGGAGACCAAAGAGTGGCAAGGTGACAAAGTGTGGAGGTGGCAGCAGCAGCATGAGGAGACCACAGAGTGAACCGCTGACAAAATGTGGAGTTGGGTGGCAATAACAGTAGCCGCTGACGATTGTGGGCGTAAGAAGGAGCACTTGGCATTAGATATGTGGCATCAGGAGGGTGGAAGCATCAGAATAGTAGCTTAGGCAGGTAGCCAGAAGAAACCGGTCTCTTTTGTCAAGGTTTGGGAGAGGCAGCATGGATGATCTAATCTTATGCATCAGGCATTAGTGGGTTGAAATCCTGGCTGATCCACGCCTGATTCATCTTGACAAAGGTCAGTCTCTCCACATTTTGGGTGGACAGGCAAGTTCTCCTTGGGGTAACACCCGCTCGATGCAACACTACCTGGCCCCCTGGTCAGACCAGTGAGAGGATAGACGATGGCACAGATAGGCAGCGGCCAACTGACTAAATAGGATGTCTCTATAGTAGTTTAGTTTGTCCTCCCTCTCAACAGGTGTAAAAAAGGCCCTCATTTTGGACCGGCAGTGAGGGTCCAACACGGTGGAGATCCAATAGTCATCCCTTTTGTGAATGGTGACAATTCGGCTATCACTACACAAGCCAGTGAGCATCCATCGGGCCATTTGCACAAGTGACTCAGAGGCACTCCCTGCCTCCATCTCCAATGCATACTACCATGGTGTTCCTGTATCATCTGCCTTGTCTTCCTCATCTCCCTCGTGTTCCTCTGGCTGCTCCTGCTACTCCTCTCCTGTTACCTGTGTAGAAAAAGCACCCATTTCTCTACACATTGCTTGTGCTCCAATGTCCTCCTCCTCAGCCCACACAGGGTTCATGTGGCCATGAGATATAGGCACCATGTCTCCAGTCCCCTGACCAGCCAGATTTACCAGAATCTTTTCCAAGATATGAATCACTGTAATGACGATGTTCATCCCGTAGTCCTGGCGACTAACAAATAATGTGGCCTCCTCAAAGGGTACGAGCAAACAGCAGGTGTCACGCATGAACTGTCACTGGCTAACATTGAAGTTAAACAAGGGAATACCTCTGTCCACTTGGATCATCAAGAAATCATTTATGGCCTTTCTCTGTTTGTATAGTCAGTACAACATACAGAGAGTGGTATTCCAACGGGTGGAAACGTTGCATATCAGCCTATGTTGGGGGACGCCGTTCTGCTGCTGCATTTCAAGGAGGGTTTGCTTGGCAGTGTACGAGTGGCTGAAGTGCATGCAAAATTTAATGGCCATTTTTAGGATGTCCCACAGATGGGTGGAAGAGTTCAGGAACCGCTTTAGAACCAGATTGAACACATGCGCTATGCAGGGCACATGGCTCTGACCTCCTTGATGCAGCGCCAAAACAATGTTCTTCCCATTGTCGGTCACCATGGTTCCGATTCTGAGTTGTCGTGGAGAAAGCCAGGATTTCATTTCTTGATGAAGGGCTTTCATTTTCTCACTTCATCACACAATGACTAATTAGCCTTTGTTCTTTTTCCCCTCTAATACATGAAATCCATTGAAAATTTATTTAAGTTTAGCTCAGCTTCATTTGTTGTCAAGGAGGTGATCTGCTCCTTGTTCCCTGTATTCCGGCCCAGCGGCCGCGGACATTGCACAGTGGGGTTTTTCCCCACTCCCCACCGTGACATTATAACAATTAAGGGTGGCTCACACAGACACAACATTCAGGCAGGGAGCACAGCTCCTACACAGACTGACAAACAAACAAACTGACCTCAGGCTCCACTACACCAACATATAAGGAGGCCTGAGATTACACCCACCACACCTAGCACACACACCTTAACCCCGTGCACACCAAACGGGGGAAGTGCACCCAAACAAAGGTGAGTGTCTTGCATGCTCTAAAGCACAAACTTGCCAGCGGCAACCGAACGTGAGGCTACTGTGTAATAGCCCACACGTGCGGCTACCAGAACATAACCGCCAACCAGCAACAGCATGCCACCAAACCAAGACACGACCTAACCACAGGTCGTGACAGTAAGGTAACAAAAATAGCTGTTCTGCCACCGATTTTATTTTTTGTTATTTACAATGTTCATCTGACAGGTTAGATCATGTGGCATTTTTATATAACAGGTTGTTCTGGATGCGACAATACCAAATATGACAACTTTTTTGGGTTGTTTGTTTCAGTTTTAAATAATAAAGCATTTCTGAAAAAAAATCATGTTTTAGTGTCTCCATATTCTGAGAGCCATAGTTTATTTTTATTTTTTGGGTGATTGTCTTAGGTTGGGTCTCATTTTTTTGCAGGATGAGATGACGGTTTGATTGGTATGATTTTGGGGTGCGTATACCTTTTGATTGCTTGGTATTACACTTTTTGTGATGAAGGTGGCCAAAAATTTCCTTTTGACACAGTTTTTATTTTATTACAGTGTTCACCTAAGGGGTTTGGACATGTGGTATTTTTATAGAGCAGGTTGTTACTGAACGCGGCGATACCCATAATGTCTACTTATTTTAATTGTTTAACATTTAACACAATAATATCATTTTTGAAACAAAAAATCATGTTTTAGTGTCTCCGTAGTCTGAGAGCCGTAGTTTATTTTTATTTTTTGAGCGATTGTCTTAGGTAGGGGCTCTTTTTTGTGGGATAAGGTGACGGTTAGATTGGGTCCCCAATAGAGCAGCACGGGGACCCGAAGGCAGTTCAGATCGCCACCGGACAGAGCTGACCATGGCACATCAAAGGTTAGTGCACCAGCATCAGTGCTGGCACATGCAGCAGGGGTCCAGCTATCAGTGACTGTCGGACCCCTTCCGCTGATCGGGTGAGCGCAGCTCCTGCACCCACCCCATCAGCCCGCCGTACATGTACGGCGCTGGGCGTTAAGTCACTGCACTGTCGTTAAGGGGTTAAGGACCCTCTACCTACCTTTATTTTTGTCATCATTGTCAATGTGGATCATGACTTCAGAGTCATATTATATAAACATTCCCTCCAGAGAGCAGAGGCCATTAATATATTTATATAAGTGGTAAATTGTGCCTACTCTTGGCTCCTGGATAAGATCTAAAACTTAACTTTTATTCACTTCCTTACTATTAACTCTATGTATATAAAAGTTCCTGGCCGCTTGCCTGACTAAGTTTTACTGTCACTATTTCTTGCAGAGTTACCCTCCACTACAATTAAGGGGGAGAATCGCGCGCACTATCTCCCCTTTACTAGTTTATGTGAAGACAGGTGTAGCGGTCACTCATTTAAAATCACTGCACACTATCCCCCGACATGTTTCGCCTATACAGGCGTCTTCGGGGGTATCGGATAGCGTCTGTGTGCTGCAGGGCGGCAAGGCTATTTAAAGCCTTTGCTCTCCACCTCCTGTTACATCATGATTCCATTCACCTATAGAATCTGTTGGTGGTTAGAGATTTTTTGTTACATTGTTTCGGATTGGGCATAGAGATATGGGGCGTGTGATCTGACTGGCTGCCGCGCATGTCATCGCACTTAGTCTTTCCTAGCTCATCTCATGTTACTACGCATGTCCCGATACTTAATGTTCGGGACCTGCTTAAAGTGTATTGCGCATGTCTTAGCACTTAGTTTTTAAGCTTCGTTTACCACTACGCATTCTCCCATACTCTGCTTCTGTGCGGGCTTTATATCTTCGATACACATGTCAGTAACCTTATATAGTTTCTCAATACTTAGCCCGTTCTTATCTTATGTGGATCCTTGTTTGAAGGCATATCTCTCCACCTCTCATACTAATGATTTCTATCTTTTGGGCTATTATATATATAGGTTGCTTTTACCGGCTGGTTATATGGCATTTTGCGATTTTAGTTTTTAGTAGTTATCAGCTCTTATTAACACTATCATATTTGAATATTTTAATTGATTATGTATTTGCTATTTTTATTTTTTTATTTTTTTATTATTATTTTTGGGACATATCACTGTACTTGATTTTTACCTAGGTGTTACCTATTATATTTTATCACAGGATTGATTAAGATTTTACAATCATGACTTATCTATTTTACAGTAATTCTTCCCTTAGTTTTTTAATATTATTGGCTTTTATTATTATTAGATTATAGTAAATACAATCAGTTTGAGATTTTTAATACTGATAGTTTTTATTTTTTATTTTTTGTTTTTTATTATTATTTTTATACATTATGACACTATGATCTTCATGGTACATCATTTTGAAATTTTTAAATACTGCTCTCACGTTAATTCCTATGCTAGTTATCTATATATAACCACCATTAAGTTAGATTATCCCACAATTCATCCTATTCCCTTTGAATGGATTAATACTTCATGTGTAAAAAGGGGAGTTAAGGGGCTGTTACTTATATTATCAGTTTTTACATATTTAATATTTTACTCTCTACAATAATCATTCTCAATAATTTAAGATTGAACCCTGCATTTTCATAGAATTGATATTAAAGTATTTCAATCTCATCCTGAATTCAGTATATTGGAAAATAAGTTGCAAAAAAGTATTGAAACACTTCAAAGTGAAATAAAAGAGAGAAAACATAGAAAATATAATCGGGATAAGAGAGATTTTGAAACAGGCAATATTTTTTTCAGAAGAAGGAATAAACCAAATTTTCAATATAAACAACAGCAATATACAGATATCTCTGATACAGAATTCTCAGAGTCAGAAACTGATAGTCATAAATCAGGAACCAAGCGCAAATTCAAACCCAAATCGGGGCCATATCGCAAAAGAAACTTCCCAAACAAGATACTGGTGAATACTAATACTGAACAAATTAATAAGACTAATACAGCTCCAGAAATAAACCAAAAGAGATGGGGAGCTCAGAGTACAGAAAATCCATTATCTATGTCCTTGTCACTGCCTTCTGGATCACAAGTGCTGGGGACATCAACCCCTGGAACCAGAGGAAATATACCAACTCCTTTTTAGGAACAGCAATGCAGGCCAAGGATCAGGACAAATGGACATTTCAAATACCCAAAATATAATGCTCAGTCCCTGTGAGCATCTAATAAATGATGAATTAAGGGAACAAGTACAGTTACAAACTATTGCCAATTCTGAACATGATATCAGAAAAGAAAAAATTCAGATTGTTAATCTGTCTACAACCATTCTTAGTGTAGAACAAGAACAAATCTTAAAGAAGGGTTTATCATTTGTACCATCTCCAGAGTTTGATTGCTTCTCCTGGGTGAAAGATATAAATCTGTTTGCTAGGAAACTGGCTTTACATAAAGAATTTAAACACAAACAAAATGATCCATATGTAATCAGACAGAGAGAACAGGAGGCAATACAAACTCTGGAGACACTCATAGAAGAGAATGAAGGATATCATCCCCAAGCCCCCTTTTCTAAATTATCCCCACGAACCACTTTTACCCCTCCTTTCTCAAAGTATAGCAATATACAAACCTTTGTAGATCTGGTCACTGAGGATCTCCAGAAGGTGAAGCGATCCAGTGGGGAATATGTCCACCTAACAAGGGAAGAAAATGAAGCACTGGATCAATTGAAAAAGAATAATCATATAGAAATCAAACCATCTGACAAAGGTGGGAATGTGGTTATAATGGACAAATCTGACTATAATGAAATGGTTTCAACCCTTCTGCAAGATACTAATACATATAAAAAATTAGTGAGTAACCCTACAGAAAAATATGTGAATGAACTCAAAAGTATTCTACAATCAGCAATTGAAATGAAAAACAATTACTAACAAGAGATGAATTTAAAGCAATTTTTAATCCTAAACCGATGACAGCGACATTTTATGCAACTCAAAAATTCATAAAGAAAGAAGACCTATACCAGGAAGACCCATAGTGTCTGGGAACGACAGCCTCTGTGAAGGTATCAGCCAATATATAGATACAATTATATCACCATTTGTACCAGAATTGTCGTCGTATCTTAAGGATACAAAGGACGTTTTAAAAAAACTACAGGATGTACAGGTTAAAGAAAGCATTTACATTGCGAGTCTGGATGTGGAAGCATTGTATACAAGTATCAACCATGAATTGGGACTAAAAGCCATTGAGTACTTCTTAATCACTAAGGGGACACAATACCAAGAGCATAATGAATTCACCCTCACACTTCTAAAATTTTTATTGACACATAATTACTTCATGTATGATGGTAAATATTATTTACAGATCACCGGTACCGCAATGGGGACGATTTGTGCACCAAATTTTGCAAATCTATTTCTTGGTTGGTGGGAGGAACAGACAGTATTCACAGATAACAATACTTTATTCACTCAGCACATATTAATTTGGGCACGGTTTATAGATGATATTTTGATTTTTGGGAGGGCACAGAAACACAATTTCACGAGTTTGTATCTTATTTAAAAGAGAACACAATAGGTCTAAAATTCACTTCAGAGATTAGCAAGACGAGCATTAATTTTTGGACCTTACAATAAGAATTCAACCAGATGGCCAAATAAACACAATGGTACATAGGAAGGCTACTTCTACAAATAGTTTCCTAATGTGGCAAAGCTACCATCCACTCCCCTAAGAAGAGGGATACCATTTGGCCAATACATCAGGGCCAGGAGGAATTCCTCCACAGAGGAGGCTTTTGAAGTAGAAAGTAGAGTGCTGTACAATCGCTTTCTAGATAAAGGTTATCCCAAGAAGATCCTTCATAAGGCCTATCGTAAAGCTAAAGCAATTGATAGAGTAGACCTTCTAAAAGAAAAAAAGTAACCAACAAGACCCCATAATAAGATGCATTGGCACTTATGATAAGCAGCACAACAAAATACAATATATTCTGGCTAAACATTGGAATATACTTAGAGCGATTACTTATAGGAAAGGACCTAATTTGAAGCAAAACTTAGTTCACAGCCATTTTCAGTGGCAGAAAAACACTGAAAATAGTAAAAGTACCTGGTTATCAATGAGGGATTCGCATCCATGTGGTGACTGTGTGTTCTGTGCCCAGATGGAAAGAAAACGCGCTTTGCTAATCCGAACAGACCTATGAAATAAGAGAGTACATAAATTGCAAGACTACAGGAGTGGTATATATGATAAGTTGTACGTGTCCAAAAATTTACGTTGGCAAAACAGTCCAGGAATTGAGGAGATGGATATTTAAACATCTGAGTGACATAAGGAACAAAAAGGACACAACACTGGTGAAACATATACAAACTGTACATAAAGGAGATACCCAGTCCATTAAATTCTGGGGTATACAAAAAGTGAAGGCAGGACCCAGAGGAGGTAACATTGATAGAAAACTGCAACAACAGGAAATGAAGTGGATATATAGATTGAAAAGCCTAGCCCCTAAAGGACTAAATGAAGGATTTACCTACGCATCCTTTCTGACTAAGCGTTGAGAGCCCAAGATCTTATAAAACGAGTCTTGTTTTTTATAAAAAAGAATATAGAAAGAATATACCGTATATACTCGAGTATAAGCCGAGTTTTTCGGCACAAAATTTGTGCCGAAAAAAACGAACTCGGCTTATACTCGAGTCATAAATTAAAAATCTGAAGAGCGGAGTGGGAGCAGGAGCGGGGGGAGGAGCTGGGGGCGGGCATTTGCGGCACGGCCGATGCACTCGCTGCGCTCCGGCCCCACCGCTCATGTATAGTTTTTAAATTCGATTATTCTATACAGTTATTCTTACTATAATTCTTGTCCCCTCTGTACTTCATCACATGCGGCAGTCGGGCAGTGAATACTTCAGGCCGGACGGACGAGAGCAGCGTGACTTGCTGATGTCACGTGCCTGCCCGGCCTGCTTTATGAATGAAACAGGCGGCGCAGGCACGTGACGTCAGTCACACTGCGCTCAATCTCCCGCCCGGCCTGAAGTATTCACTGCCCGACTGCCGCATGTGATGAAGTACAGAGAGGGCAAGAATTATAGTAAGAATAACTGTATAGAATAATCGAATTTAAAAACTATACATGAGCTGTAATGGGGATGGGGGGATGTGGATGGCACTGTTATGGAATGAGGGGATGTGGATGCCACTGTTATGGGATGGGGGATGTGGATGGCACTGTTATGGGATGGGGGATGTGGATGGCACTGTTATAGGATGGGGGATCTGTGGATGCCATCCACAGCCCCCATCTCATAAGTGCCATCCACATCCCCTTCCCATAACAGTGTCATCCACATCCCTCATCCCATAAGTGCCATCCACATCCCCCCATCCCATAACAGTGTCATCCACATCCCCTCATCCCATAAGTGCCATCCACAGCCCCCATCCCATAACAGTGTCATCCACAGATCCCCCATAACAGTGCGTCATCCACAGATCCCCCATAACAGTGTCATCCACAGATCCCCATAACAGTGCGTCATCCACAGATCCTCCCATAACAGTGCGTCATCCACAGATCCCCCATAACAGTGCGTCATTCACAGATCCCCCATAACAGTGCGTCATCCACAGATCCCCCATAACAGTGCGTCATCCACAGATCCCCCATAACAGTGCGTCATCCACAGATCCCCCATAACAGTGCGTCATTCACAGATCCTCCCATAACAGTGCGTCATCCACAGATCCCCCATAACAGTGCGTCATCCACAGATCCCCCATAACAGTGCGTCATCCACAGATCCCCCCATAACAGTGCGTCATTCACAGATCCCCCCATAACAGTGCGTCATCCACAGATCCCCCCATAACAGTGCGTCATCCACAGATCCCCCATAACAGTGACATCCATTTCCACCTCGGCTTATACTCGAGTCACTACTTTTCCCAGTTTTTTTGGGGTAAAATTAGGGGGGTCGGCTTATACTCGGGTCGGCTCATACTCGAGTATATACGGGTAACTCGAATTCTATGAAAAAGCAGGGTTCAATCTTAAATTATTGAGAATGATTATTGTAGAGAGTAAAATATTAAATATGTAAAAACTGATAATATAAGTAACAGCCCCTTAACCCCCCTTTTTTACACATGAAGTATTAATCCATTCAAAGGGAATAGGATGAATTGTGGGATAATCTAACTTAATGGTGGTTATATATAGATAACTAGCATAGGAATTAACGTAAGAGCAGTATTTAAAAATTTCAAAATGATGTACCATGAAGATCATAGTGTCATAATGTATAAAAATAATAATAAAAAACAAAAAATAAAAAATAAAAACTATCAGTATTAAAAATCTCAAACTGATTGTATTTACTATAATCTAATAATAATAAAAGCCAATAATATTAAAAACTAAGGGAAGAATTACTGTAAAATAGATAAGTCATGATTGTAAAATCTTAATCAATCCTGTGATAAAATATAATAGGTAACACCTAGGTAAAAATCAAGTACAGTGATATGTCCCAAAAATAATAATAAAAAATAAAAAATAAAAATAGCAAATACATAATCAATTAAAATATACAAATATGATAGTGTCAATAAGAGCTGATAACTACTAAAAACTAAAATCGCAAAATGCCATATAACCAGCCGGTAAAAGCAACCTATATAATAGCCCAAAAGATAGAAATCATTAGTATGAGAGGTGGAGAGATATGCCTTCAAACAAGGATCCACATAAGATAAGAACGGGCTAAGTATTGAGAAACTATATAAGGTTACTGACATGTGTATCGAAGATATAAAGCCCGCACAGAAGCAGAGTATGGGAGAATGCGTAGTGGTAAACGAAGCTTAAAAACTAAGTGCTAAGACATGCGCAATACACTTTAAGCAGGTCCCGAACATTAAGTATCGGGACATGCGTAGTAACATGAGATGAGCTAGGAAAGACTAAGTGCGATGACATGCGCGGCAGCCAGCCAGATCACACGCCCCATATCTCTATGCCCAATCCGAAACAATGTAACAAAAATCTCTAACCACCAACAGATTCTATAGGTGAATGGAATCATGATGTAACAGGAGGTGGAGAGAAAAGGCTTTAAATAGCCTTGCCGCCCTGCAGCACACAGACGCTATCCGATACCCTGAAGACGCCTGTATAGGCGAAACATGTCGGGGATAGTGTGCAGTGATTTTAAATGAGTGACCGCTACACCTGTCTTCACATAAACTAGTAAAGGGGGAGATAGTGCGCGCGATTCTCCCCTTAATTGTAGTGGAGGGTAACTCCGCAAGAAATAGTGACAGTGAAACTTAGTCAGGCAAGCAGCCAGGAACTTTTATATACATAGAGTGAATAGTAAGGAAGTGAATAAAAGTTAAGTTTTAGATCTTATCCAGGAGCCAAGAGTAGGCACAATTTACCACTTATATAAATGACTTCAGAGTCTTCCCCAGCCTCCCCTCTTCCTCAGTAATTTATCAACCTGATCAGCTATATTGTCGAACTTGATCGGCAGAAAGGTAACACACTGTTCAACATATTCTTTGTGACAGATCACCCTACCTGTACCCCTAATTATTGAGTCTCCCACTACTAGCACCTGTCTTGCCTGTCCTGCACTCCTGGTCCCCATCTTAAAGGATGTAGAAGGGGTAAGACTCCAACCCTAAACTCAAATTTAATTATCTCATCACGTTATATTGAAACAAAAGCCATTGAGAAGCAATTGCTTAAACAGTTTAGTTAACTATAATTTAATTAACACATCTCAGAAAGCAGGAGTCTTAACCCTGCTACATCCGTAATAATCCCCTGACTGTCAAAGTATCTTGCTGCAGTCGTGCGATCCTTGAACTAACACCCCCTCACTTGCCAAGTTTGCAAACTTGTTGGGGTGTGTCAGATAAGGAAATGTATTTCTAAATTGTTTAACACACAAGTAATGTGATCCTTTTATAGATCAGAATTATACAGATCTGACAATACCAACTATGTGCACTTTATTTTATTTTTCCATTTTTAAACAATGAGTAAAATAAATTAGTGGATATGGGAAAAAGGGTGATTTTTTATTTTAAATTTGCATTTTTTTTTCATTTTCTTTAAAGTCCCATATGAGGATTTAAACATGCAACAGTCCGTTTGTTGGTACAATACACTGCAATAGTCATCTATTGCAGTATATTGTACTGTTAGTTTTACATTGACACTTGGCCTGATAAGACCAAGGTCATGGCAACAATCTGCACCCTGTGATTGTGGTTGCCTGATGGGGAGGAAATTGCTCCTCTGTAAACCCCTTAGATGCAGAAGTCATTACAGACTGCAGTATCTCAGAGGTGAAACATTTGGGATCAGTGCTAGCACTGATCTCAGCCATTGCAGTATGGTGTCAACTGATGGCTTTGTTCCTGTGTGGCTGTCATCTCCATGCTATAAATATATGTTATGATGTGTTAATGTAATGCTTTTCATGCTCTATATTTAGAGCATGGGGCAGAAAGGGTTAAAAACTTTTTGTTGGCAACAGTGTAAAAAAACTATTAAATTGTTTTTAAGGTTTCATTTCTACAAAGTTCACTGCACTGTAAAAATGTTAACTTTACTGCAGTTCAGGAATAATATAGTGATGCACCATTTGTATGCTTTATGTTATATGTTACTACTTTTAAATAAATTATAAAGCTCTTTTTAAGAAAAAAGTGCTTTATGTCTCCATATTCTGACATCCACAACTTTTTTATTTTTCTACCAACAGTTCTGTGTAAAATAAAAAAATGTTTGCAATGTGATCTGTATATTTTCTCGATCTCATTTTGGGATGCATGCAGCTTTTAGAAAAAATGTTATTCAATTTTATTGGTACATGAGGAGATAAAAAAAGGACATTTGACAAACTTTTTTTTACAGTGTTACCCATGCAGGTTAAATAGTGTAAGTTTTATTTATTTTCTATAAAAAAAATAACATTTTTAAACATTTATGCAGCTATTTTTCACATTTTTTTCATTCCTCTTAGGATACTTGATCCTGCATTGACTGCTTGTACTATATACGTTAATACGCCTGTTTTAAGCCAGCTTCAGAAATATCCGGCATTCTGGCTCAGTTCTCCTCTGACGAGATGCAGTAACTCCATATGAAATTGGGATTGTTTATATTCATCAGGGGCATTATGATGTAGAATGTCAAAATAGCCAGACAGAGAAACTCTGTATAAAGCCCAGAGTGGCATTACCACCTTGTCACCTCACTACTGTCTTTACTGGTTAACCTCATGTCATCATGTGTATCTATTCCAGGTCCAAACACTGTACATTTCCTATTTTGCAACTGTTATGTTCACGTGTAATGTGCCTGGTTCACCAGCAGGTGGCAGAAAATATGGCAGAGCTACAGTTAGGTAGAATGGAGCTTTCCATTCCATTCCCCCTCTGTGGATGAGTGGGAGAGACCCACTTCCTGCAGGAAGGGTGGGGACTAGTTTCTTAGAGCAGTCTAGCTTACCCCCTGTTAGGGAAGAAAGAAAGTGCTAGGCACATCATTTCTGGACGTGCCCAGGCCAAGCAAAGCCAAGCCAGCTAGAGCACTTTCAGCTCTGCTGGATGTGGAGGCCACAGCTTAGAGCCTCAGAAGCCAGGAGGAAAGTTCCCTGGCCTATCTTAAGAAACAGACTACAAAGAGAGAAGTTTCAGCATAAAGCAAAAGCTTAGTTATACAGTATAACTACCCTGTCAGTACAGCAGAACCATAGAGCAATTGATGTAGTAGATTTGAGTTTGCCTGCCAAGTTTAATGATAAAGCCTGCCAAAATAAAGCTTGAAGATTATCTTGGATGAATATTTACCAAAGTAAAGCTGTTATTCAGCTTCATGATAAGGTCTGGACTCAAGTTACTTCTTTCATTCCTCAGTTATTACTCCCTATTTGTCTGCTTCTCAGGCAACGCCTGGGGTCCAGCCGTATCCAGGTAGGAGCACCATGGCACTCACATAAAAACATAAAGGGACATTTTAGGCCACCCTATACTACTCAGCCATTCCTACACCTAGGTACCACCATCAGTTACAAAGGGGCCCTGGCCGTTGCCGTCTGCATTGCAGGTGAAGTACACATATATCAGTTCACAACTGATATACCATATGTGAAGAGGGCTGCCCAGTAAATAGCGTTTCGGACAGTCTGAATAGCATGTAACGTAACATGTAATAGCGGCCTGGACATGGCAGGCCTGAAGTTCTTCAGAAGGCTCCAGGCTGCCATAACAGCTAATCGCCACCCCATAATCGTGTTAGTGGGGTACTAATTGAAGAACGGAGCGCTCCATGTCCCTATCTAACCATTTAGATGCCGCTGTCACTATTGACCATAGCATCTGAAGGAGTGAAACTGCCAGGATCTGCTTCACTCTGATCCTGGCAGTGAGCACTAATATAGCTTGCACCCGCAAAAGATGATGCAGTTTTTTCTAAAAATGGTGTAAACTAAACTTATGTCTTGTGTGCACGTACGCACTTCCTGGATGCCATAACTAATCCCACCCCATGTGTAAAACAGTAATGGGACTAAGAGGAATCATGTGTCTAGCGTCATGGTATAAATAAGGTAAACTTCTAAACATATCTGGGAATTTTACCAGGACAGTTCCACAATTGTAAAGATGTATTTATTTCTTCAGTTCAACGGCACTGATGACCCACTTGTTTTTCCAATGCACTTACCCAATTAAGCTCCAGCAAAGTCCTTTGACTCAACTGCCCTAGCAATCTGCTACGTAAAACTACACATGCTCTGTGTACCCATCACAAGACAGAATGCTGAACAGAGTACCAGGAACCTATTAACCTTTGAGGAGCTATAGTTGAGATGTGCAGTCCACTATAGCTCCTTCACAGAGCCAGGTTCAATACATTGTCATTACATTTGTGGTACCATTACACTGTTGCTTCATTATGACACTGAAACACTGGTACAATATGGGCATTATGTACCCATACTATTTCATGACTGGTATGATTTTATAGATGCAATTGCGAAATATTACTCCATCCCAAAGTGAGGAAGCTCTGCTTATCCCACTACTTTGGGCAGTTCATCCTACCCAGAATAAAGAAAGGTTACATTCCCAGCAGCCAGCATTGACTCAAATATAAAATCACATTTTATGCCCTTGTTATCTCAATTAAGTTTAGCTGCTCCATACACACTCGCTTTTGTGCATTCCACACTGCACCTGCACACCTCTATTCACAGGTGCTCAATGTTTCACACAAGACTTCACATTTTATGTTACACCAGCCAATGAGCCAAAATAGTATGAGCAGTTACCTTCATAGCTTTAACCCCAGGATTTTTGCAGGTGCAAATTTCATCATCGTGTTTGTCACTTTTCTCTACTTTAGTAGAAAATTTGTTAATCCCTAGTGTAGAGAAAAGATGATGGAAAGTGATAGAGAAGAAAATGGAGAAATTGAAGAACTTTTTAGTTTCTACTGCCATCTACTGTCAAATAATAGCTGATACGTTGTAGCCAAATTTCTGGAAAGCCATGTTTTTTTTTATATGTAATTAGGAGCATTTTACCTTAAAATTTAGTGAAAAAAAAAAAAAGAATACAACTAATTACATAAACATTATTGTTACATTTTGCATTTCTGTATGTGAATTAGAGTTTATTCATTGAACCTTACAGCACCCTGTCCGCTGTAGGGGTTAACTCCCTCTTGCTCTGTGGGCACATACTAGGCTTTGTGGTGCAAATTAGTCCCGCTATATATGTTTGGCTGTGTGTCCCACCTCTTGTCTGTGCAATAGGTCTCAATAAATCTGCCGAGGTCACTCTGCCTGTTGGAGCATTTACTAGAGCTATAATCTGTTTATCTGTCTATATACCCAGTCTGTCTCTCATCATACTTAACCAGTGCCTGTAATAGTTCAAATGGCTGCAGCTCTCACCTCCACTTTCAATCCAAGAAGCACGGAGAAGAGACCAGAACTGGGCCTTATGAAGTATCCAATGGAAAAATAGGATCCAGCTTCTTATGAAATAAAAACGTTTCTTTATTGTCTCATCATATAAAATCCATCTGGCTCCCCTGCAGCAAAGACCAGATCCCTGTATACGGGGTAAAGGGTAAAGTGAGTAGGGGTTGTGAACACATGGCACCAAAGTATTCGGGTGTTCGGGCCGAACACATAGCTAGGTTCGTGTGCTCAGCCGAGCACCCGAGTATAATGGAAGTCAATGGGAGACAACCAGGAAAAGGTCAGAAAGTGACAAAAACACCACCAAAATGGATCGGGAACAGCATGGGGACGATGTCTGTATGCATCTTGGACTCCCAGTCGCTGCTGGGAACCATGTTGTTCGAGTTGTATGCCACTTTTACAGACTGACAAAAATACGAACAAAGAACCCCCTCCCCGCCCCTCCAAAAATATTGACAGGCAAAATTGTTAGAAAACATTCTTTCCTGTATATTCAATTGTATATAAAGTGCAAGTACTGCCAAAAATTACAAGCAAGAGACACTCCGAAACAGCCTGTATATCAAATAAAGGAGGGCCTCATTCACATTGTGGTACAATTGTTCAGGTAGTGGGACTCCTACACTCATAAAGCCTATGAACTAAGTGAAATGGGCTGCCAAAAATTACAAGGAACCGCCACTCCAATACACCTTTTATTACACATAAAAGAGGGCATCATATACCCTCTTGAAAAATTATGATTAATGGCCTGCTGGTGACCCTTGAAAACATCTGGTGCAGGGGCCTGCTGGTGACCATTGCAAAAAATGATGAGCGAGTGCCTGCTGCTTAGTTGACCCTGTAAAATATTGTAGTTGAGGGTCTGCAGGTGAGCTAACCCTGTAAAGTATTGTAGTTGATGGCCTGCAGGTGAGCTGACCCTCCTGAACCTGGCGGATCATCCACACCATCCACCATGTTTCCCAGGTTGGATGATGTGGATGAGACACAGTTGTCAATGAGTGAGGGTCTTGTTAGGTCAACACAAGTCAGGAGGATGACCAGAGTGAGGAAGTGGAAGAGGAGATGGGAGGCGATGACATCACTGACCCAACCTGGAAAGGTGGCAAGCCAATCTCCCTTGCCAAGGGGTAGGTGTTCCGCAGCCTGGCGCTTTTTGAAGAAAGTGGGGACGAGAAAGAATTGTAATTTGCTAACTGTAACTGTGCTATACAAAATAAGAAATCATAAATGAACAAATAACCATAACATATCTTACATCCTATTCATTAACTCTAACTGAAACCATAATAACAATAAAAACTCAAACCCGGGAACATAATGTGGGGAGACTGTACACTGGAGGCAAAATGAGTAGGGGTTGTGAACACTAGCAACCTCACCACCACCGACATGATCACCACCACCACCACATGGCATCAAGCACCCTAACAGTTGGCCCGAACCCTGGGTCCACAATCAGTGTATGTGGGTCACACCACTGCCTTATTTTCCTCCCCTGTGTTTCGTGCTGGGCTGGACAATCCTCTGTCCTAGATGCAAGCCTGGATGACTCCCGCCCTGCAGCTGAGCCATCGCAAGCACTATCAGCTAGCGCACCCACTTCTGTGTCCAAGCACAGCGTACCGATGTCCTTCCTTACCCCAGGCCTTTGAGCGTAAGCGCAAATACCCAGCCACCCATTCACAGGCCATAGCACTAAATGCGCACTTTTCACAATTTCTGGCTCTGGAAATGTTGCCATTTAGGCCTGTGGACACTGAGGCTTTCCTCAGCCTCATGGTGGTGGCCGTCCTTAATTTCTCAGTCCCCAGCCGCCATTATTTTTCTCGGTGTGCCGTCCCCAAATTACACCGGCAATTGTGTCACGTAACATCACCTGTGCCCTGACCAACGCAGTTATTGTGAAGGTCCACTTAACAACGGACACATGGACAAGTGCTTTTCACCAGGGACGATACATTTCCGTGGCGGCACACTGAGTGAACCTTGTGGAGACCGGTAGTGAGTCGTACATCACTGATTTAGAGGGTTAGCGCACCTGCAGGCCCTCAGCTACATTCTTTTATTCAGTTTCATTGTGCCCAGGGCCACGGCCATTGTGTGCACCATCAGCATCACGGCCACTTGCACGTCCCTTACTGGCCGCATTCTTCATATTAAATGTTATATATGCTTAAAAGTATGTCACACATACAGTAGCGTAAGATTTGTAAGTATATGCGGCAATAAGGTAAAACAGGTATTTGGGATGCGCACACTTTACACAGGAGATGTAGCCCTGATAATGTCACAGAGTAGCATACACCGTCTGCAGATAAAGTACAGTATATGAATACTAATGGTCGGCATACAAGGAGTTAAAACACCTTATTTATTACCATCAATACATCACAATTATAAAAATAATACCCAAAAACAACAATGATAAAAAATAAAAAAAATGAATTGAAAAAATTTAGTCACGGTCCCTCATGCAATTTGAGTTACGCCGCTCACACAACTCACAATTATGTGATACAGCTGATCCAGGATAAAAAAACAGATGTTAATTGTGCCAATGTTCCATATATTTATGCTAGAAATGCAGTATCTACCCACTTTGTTGGATGATGCATTAAACAAGGTGAGAGGTTTGGAGAGACATACATTTTTTCAAGAAAGAAAAAAAAGAGACACTGAGAAAGACATCCAAATTAGTATTGCCCTTTAATACAGAATATAAGACGACAGAGGCGTAACTATAGGGGAAGCAGGGGAAGCGGTTGCTTTGGGGCCCTGACCCAGAAGGGGCCCATCCAAGAGGAGGAGAAGTACTAAAAGATTTTGTCAGGGCCCCTCAACATTATTACACAATGAAATTATATACAGTGGCAGTATAGTATAGATACTATCATTAATAGGACTGGCATATGTTACAAGAAGATAAGTCATTGGGCACTATTCTACCAAACAAACCACCAATTGTATACACAAGGACTCCAAATTTAGGATTGCAAGTAGCCCCCAGAAAACAGAAGAAGTCCATAACTACACCATGGATACCCTTGAAAGGATTCTCCAGGTGTGGCGTTTGCAGCAACTGCAAAATAACCAAGTTTCCCCCAAAAACAACAACAACACAAGTCTAACTTCTAAAACTAATAGATTTGAATGGGAGATAAATTAACTACTATCATGCAACAGCGAGGCAGTGATCTACATTCTGGAATGCCCCTGTGGCAAACAGTATGTGGGCCGTACAAATAGGACCCTTAAGATTAGAATTTCCAAACATGTGAACAACATCAGAAAAGGGTATGAGAAACACACACTGTGGCACCACTTTAAATTACACCATGCTAATGATCCAGCAGGTTTGAAATGTGCAGCAATACAATCAGGAGGAGGGGGGTCGGGGGGACTTCGATGTGAATCGACAATAATCTATGAGTTTTGAACCATGGTACCTAAGGGACTTAATACAGAACTGGAGATATTTGGATTCCTGTAGATGGTTCAGTGGCAGGCTACACGACATGTCGATGCCATGTTGCTTTTACCAGCGCATTAACATGACCTGCATCCTCCCACTGTAACCAGTGTCTTCACAACAACCAAATGTCTTTTTTCTGTTTATTCACTGTAATTTTATTTTAAGTTTGCTATTGATCATAACTCATTACGCATAAAACACTACATTAATTGCAAATATAACACTATATAATGTGAATGAGTGTCTAACAGCATATGATATAATACTAAAAGTCACGGTCCGGTCCAGGTTTTATTTTTATGACCAGCTCTCTATAAGCTCTATATAAGGAGCAAATTGTCTACTGCCACTAAGGAAGGAGCCCTATGGTTTAGAAATGCGTCTGGCAATATTATATGGAACAAAACAGCTGCAATTTTAAAGACTGTCTTGCTGTACTACAGAGTGTAGCAAATTAAATCAAGAGTTACACTATGGCGTTTGGAAACCTCTACCGCGCATGCGCGAAGTGCCGGCACTAACAAGTAGTGTTGAGCGCTAATATTCGAATAGCGAATTTTTTTGCGAATATCGGCACTTCGCGAATATTTCAAATATAGCGCCATAAATTCGCTATTTCGAATATTCGTTTTTTTGTGTTTTTTGTTTTATTTTTTTCTTTCCCACTTCCCAAAAGTAGTTCTTACCTGTCCTGAGGATTCCTGGCTTCCTGGATGCTCCAGTCAGTGCCCGTTGCCACTTCTGCCGACTCCGTGCTCATGGAGCGTCCCCATCACCATGGGAACGTCTCCATATACTAAAATGTACTGTCGGATTTGAGAATTACGTTGAAATCGCAATGCGATTAATTCAAGTTATATTAATCGCATTGCGATTACAACTTAGCAGTGCACTGCTATCTTACATATGAGGCTAGAATTACCGAATATGGAATATAGCAGCAGTGCTAAGTAGAAATCGCAATGCGATTACCCAAGTTATATTAATCGCATTGCGATTTCAATTAGCACTGCTATATTCCATATTCGTTAACTTCGTTAATTCTAGCAAGCTGACCCATTATAAACCCAGCTCGAAGTTGAAATCGCAATGCGATTAATATAACTTGAAGTAATCGCATTGCGATTTCTACTTAGCACTGCTGCTATATTCCATATTTGTTAATTCTAGCCTAATATTTAAGATCGCATTGCGATTTCAACAGACATGGTTTACTATGGTTGCTAAAACGAAGATGGAGAATACTTCGTTATCTTTGTTTTGAGGAATATGACAAATACATTTGTCATATTCGCTAATTCTACCAAGCCAACCATAGTAAACCAGGTCTAAGTAGAAATCACAATGAGATTAATTCAAGTTATATTAAATGCGATTTCAACGTAGTTCTCAAATCCGACAGTACATTTTAGTATGGAGACGTTCCCATGTATGGTTGGGAACGTAAGTTGACGAATAGGTAGCTAAAATGAAGATGGAGAATACTTCGTTATCTTCGTTTTGAGGAATATGATGAATACATTTGTCATATTCGTCATCTTCGCTATAATTCTAGATATAAAACCAATAGGAAAGTAGCCTAAGTTACAATCGCAATATGCAATTATTTAAATTGCATATTAATCGCGATAACTAGAATAATGACGAATATTCGATTTCGACGATTATGAAACAAATATTCTATCGAATATTCGCAAATTTCGTCAAAATCGAATATGGCACCTGCCGCTCATCACTACTAACAAGTAATTACCAGGAAGACCGCAAGTGAACAAACAGTAAGCGATACAGATCCCTTGCCTGTATAAGCACTTTCCTACAGATAGTAACATCGGGGACTGGTAAGAAGCGCAATAGTGCACCACATTGGTGAGAATAGGTTGTATGACACTATATGACAATGTGCAATAAGGTGATTGAACACACACATTGTATCGATTGTATCGAACTGACTCAACTAATCTGATTACCTCAAAAGCTGTGTGCACCTCACTTTAGATATGCCCTTATCTTTTATATACAGACGCATTGGACATTGATATAAAGTGCAAGTGCACAGGACGCCTTCATTTGAATCCTGCTACCCAGCACAACAGTGCAGGATGGTGTAACAAAATTCATAAATGGTCTGCATCCAGGGCAAAAAAGTGCACTATACAGCATAAATATAGCAATATATAGCATAAATATATGCAAAATTGGCACAAATAACGCAAGACACATCTGTTTTTATCCTGAATCAGCTGTATCACATGATTGTGACTTGCGTGAGCTCCACAACTCACATTGCATGAGGGACCGTGACAGAATTTTATCAATACATTTTTTAGATTTTATATTTTTTGGGGTATTATTGTTATAATTGTGTTGTATTGATGGTAATATATTAGGTGTTTTGACTTCTTGTGAGCCGACCATTAGTATTTGCAACAAGTTATATTAGCTATTGGATGGTAGCGGGTCGTGCTCTACTTTGGTGAGCTTTCCGCTGTTTTGTTTTTTTGTTTAAAGTACAGTATATGTCAGTGATATGTATGGAATACAAACACACTTGATGTTGAACAAATAATGTAAATTTCCCCAAAATACACTGGCTTCACCTGTGGTACAGTATTTGAGACAGAGAGGCACACGCTGTGGACAGCAGATGTTGCACAAATAATGTAAATTTCCCCAAAATACACTGGTTTCACATGTGGTACAGTATGTGACACCGAGAGGCACACACTGTGGACAGCAGATGTTGCACGAATAATGAAAATTTCACAAAAATACACTCGTTTCACCTGTGGTACAGTATTTGACACAGAGAGGCACATGCTGCGAACAGTAGATGTTGCGCAAATAAGGAAAATTCAACAAACATACACTGGTTTCACCTGTGGTACAGTATTTGACACAGAGTGGCACACGCAGTGGACAGTAGATGTTGCGCAAATAATGAAAATTCCACAAAAATTCACTGGTTTCACCTGTGGTACAGTATTTGACACAGAGAGACACACGCTGTGGACAATAGATGTTGCACAATTGATGAAAATTCTACAAAAATACACTGGTTTCACCTGTGGTACAGTATTTAGCACAGAGAGGCATACGCTATGGACACTAAAAGTTGCACAAATAATGTAAATTTCCCCAAAATACACTGGTTTCACCTGTGGTACAGTATTTGACACGGAGAGGCACACACAGTGGACAGTAGATGTTGCACAAATAATGTAAATTTCCCCAAAATACACTGGTTTCACCTGTGGTACAGTATTTAGCACAGAGAGGCACACGCTATAGACACTAAATGTTGCACAAATAATGTAAATTTCCCTAAAATACACTGGTTTCATCTGTGGTACAGTATTTGACACAGAGAGGCACTCGCGGTGGACAGTAGATGTTGCACAAATAATGTAAATTTCCCCAAAATACACTGGTTTCACCTGTGGTGCAGTATTTAGCACAGAGAGGCACACGCTATAGACACTAAATGTTGCATAAATAATGTAAATTTCCCTAAAATACACTGGTTTCACCTGTAGTACAGTATTTGACACAGAGAGGCACACGCAGTGGAAAGTAGATGTTGCGCAAATAATGAAAATTCCACACAAATACAAAGGTTTCACCTGTGGTACAGTATTTGACACAGAGAGGCACACACTGTGGACAGTAGATTTTGCACAATTGATGAAAATTCTACAAAAATACTCTGGTTTCACCTGTGGTACAGTATTTAGCACAGAGAGGCACACGCTATGGACACTAAATATTGCACATATAATGTAAATTTACCCAAAATACACTAGTTTCACCTGTGGTACAGTATTTGACACAGAGTGGCACACGTTGTGTACATTAGATTAGGCCCAGATTATTTAGATTTGGGCATCAGGCTCTCTTTTCGGATGATGGACAGTATATGTCTCATAAAATCACAAAATATGGACACTATATTAGACCCAGATTGTTGCAATTTGAAATATAGACACCTTTTTCGGATGCCGGACACTATCTGTCACATAAACTCCCAGAATATTAACAGTATATTATGCCCAGATTAATGTAATTTGAAATACAGAAACTATTTTGGGAGGCCGGACAGTATGTCACATATATCCACAGAATACGGACACTATTAGACCCAGATTAATGGAATTTGTGCTGCAGACACTGTTTGCTGATGTAGGACTGTATGTTTAACACACAGCCACACACTATGTTCACTAGATTGTGAGCCAGATTATTAAAGACACAGTCTGCGGATGATGTACACGATATGTCACTAAGGGTTGGTTTACACTAGCGTTATTGTTTCCATTATGGCTTTCCGTTATAACATGGTTATAACGGAAAATAACAGAATCCATCAAACAGAGGACTGATCCGTTCTGGCGCCCATAGACTTGTATTATGGCGGAATGCAAAACGGAAGCCTTTAAGAGGCATTCCATTTGCTTTCCGTCATAATAGAATTCTATGAAAAAGCATAACAGATCAATCTTGGTCCCGTTATCAAAGACGGAAAACAACGTCCTGTCGACAGGACTTTGTTTTCCGTCTTGCATAAGGGGACCGAGACGGATCCGTTATGCTTTCCCGTAGCCTTCTATTAGGATGAAGCAAAACGGAATGCCTCTTAAAGGCTTCCGTTTTGCATTCTGTCTTATGGATTCCGCTATTTTCCGTTATAATCATTTTATAACGGTAAGCCATAACGGAAACCATAACGCTAGTGTGAACCCACCCTAATAGGTACAAAATAAAAATATCTTGCTGCTGTGAAACACACCCAGTAGTCATTAAAAGGCATTGTGGGGTCTTTGAAAAGCTTTTGGTATTAAATACAGCAAATTTATCTCCCTGTACTATCTGTCCCTTCCTTAGCACGGATGTCCCTGACACTGCTGATAAATATATTATTGATCTAACCCCCACCCCCCCACACACACACACACAGTAGTCCTTAAAAGTAGTCCTTCCCTTCCTACCCGATGTTCTCCCTGACTATGACTGATCCGAGCACGTATCATCGGGTGCTATATAACCTCCGATGACGCGTTCTGGCCAGCCAATCATTGTAATGCCAGCAGCTAACATAGCTACTGGAATTACAGTGAGGGCAGTACTTACCTACACCTTTATTGGCTGCGGGGGGAGACTCGAGCATTTTGCTCGAGCACATGCGTTACTCGGCTGAGTACCGCAATGTGCCGAGCATAGACCGGTACTAGGCCGAGCATGCTCGCTCATCACTAGTAAAAACCAAGGGTCCACTTGGATGATGCCCTCAGTAATAACCCGTAGTCAAAGCTGTTAGTCGGTATAGACAACCATTGTCCGTAACATGTTTTAGCCTTCTCTCACCTTTTGCTGGGTGACAAACAATGCGGATGCCATTACTGGTCACCTAGAGGAATTTCTTATACTAAAGTTCAATTGTACGATAAAAGTCAAAGTCCTAATAATATAAGGAATCATTAGCACTTATATTTCGTAGTAAAATACTGAAGGTCTTACTTTAAAAACATAATGTAAAGTATAAGGCAATTAAAAAGTACATGCACTTTACCACAACTTTTGTTTTGTATCCAGATCCTTGTGGATCACTAAGATGAAGAGAAAGAAATGCTCACACAGAGCACTGTCTCTCTTCACTGTCAGAGATTTACTAGAGAAAGGCTCATATACTTTCTATTGAGTCCGTCTTAAGCAGCGTGGAGAAATAGTGATCTATGTGAGTGCTCCTTTTTCCTTGTTTTATTGATCAGTGGGGGGTCTCAGCCCTGCAGACTGTTGCAGACTGCAACTGATCAAAACATAAGATATACACCTAGTAGGGTTGATAATGCTGATTAAAACAATGCCTTTCTTTTGTCTGCATGTTAAACACCTGCAGAGATATATGTATATTTTTTCAGAACAAATGTACTTGGTGCACTGCTTTTGCAACACCCCTGTAATTCCCCCCCCCTCCCCCTTTGATTGACAGGGCTAGACATCAAGCATGGTAAGGACAGAAGCATCAGATGCAAACAAGCTTCTAATAACTCTGACACTTAGGTCTGGTTTAAACCTTGCCTTTACACTGAGAAACAGACCTGGAACTACAGTACATATGAGAAGTATTATGTATGGGTATCGGGAAAAAATAAATCATCCTGGTGTTTTGTCATAGCATGATATCGATATCATGTATACTACTTACAGTCTAGCAAATAGACTATTAGTTTCATTAGGTCATTTTTCCATACACATCAGAATTTAATTTCCATCAACTTTTGTTATGGGTTAAAAGAGAGAGAAAAAAAAATTACATCTCTTTTGGGATTTGAACCTGAAAGCCAGTAAATGGAAGGCAGAACACATGCCTTCAGGCTACAGATCTACTAGTATAGTGGTTTTCTATACTTAGAAAGCTAATAAATCTTACTGGTTTCCTCACAGGCATATATTGTGCACTTCCATATATAATGTATATTTATCTTATGACATTGTTACTTGAGATAAGCAAATCGAAGTTTACAAAGTAGAACTCGATCCGAATTTCAGGAAAAATTTGATTCACATTGAATCCCAATTTCCAAAAATGGCTGCTGCACGTTAGGACATGGAGCAAAGAACTCTGGGAACGAGGAATCACCCACAATGCCATGCATTCAGGCAATCAGCAGCAAACCAGCCCCTGTGATATCACAGCCCTATAAATACCCTCAGCCATTTTGGATTTTGCCATTTTCCAGTGTGCTTAGTGCAGGAAGAAACGTCAAGAGGCATTATGCACAGTGCTAGGAAATTGTGCTAAAAAAATGATTTACAAGTTCAGGGAAAGATTTGTCAAGGTGTAGTGAAAGGATAGGGAGCAGTATCTACGCTATAAAAAGAGAACAGGGTGCAATATGAGCGATTCTATTAAACCTTGCTTCACCTTTTGGGGATCCAAATTGCTTTTAGGTTGTTTGCACTATATGATACATCACTAATTCCAGCAAACCTTACTTATGATTGGGGTGCAAGTTTTGTGATACAGCCATTTATGGGGTGTTTATTAAATTTTTTGGGGGTGAAAAAAAGAGGGAAAAGTTGCTGTTCAGCGCTGGTTACATCATACTACAGCCTTTTACAGGATATATTAATAGGATAGATAGGTATGTCCTATTAGCATTGATTTTACATTGTTTTACTTACTTAGGGGGTATATTAATAGGAAAAAATAATAATAATTAATATATATATCATAATATGTACATACATATATATCATATATGTCATAAGTGACGTTCGGCGGTGAAGTTACATTGTACTACAGAAATTTATGTGGTGTAGAAAAAGAAAATATACATATGTCCCATCACCGGTTCTTCGGTGAATTGTTTATATTTCTTTTTGGGGTGTAGATTTAGGAAGCAGGATCTGCTCCCCTGTATATATATGCACAACTGCATTTTTGGGTTGAGCACATCCTGCTTCATGCCCCCTTTCAGTTGTTTTGTATATATAATTTTTTTGGATGTGTATAATCTCTTATGTTAATGTAGCCTGTTTTCCATCCACAGGCTACATTTGGGTGCACCTGTGAGGCCTGGGCCGTATCAGCCAGTATTGGGTGGGGCTCACAGCCTTCTCTCTCCTCCCATTGCAGGCATGGTTACATGCTGGAGGTAACTGAGGAGTTTGCTGCGAGTCGGCCTATACATTCCTATAATTTTGCCTACTGGCCCCGGTAGTGCCCATACTGCACAGTTAGGTGAGTGTTAGGTCCCGAGCTACTTAAGAAACCTTGGCGTGGTGCTCAGGCTTAGACATGTCGTCCACTGAAGGACATGTTAACTAATCTCTCAATATTAACAGCTTAAGGGGTTAGTAAGACTGCATAGTGCACCTGTCTTGCCTGTTATTGCTATATGGGTGTAGAATTTGGAAAAAAAGGAGAAAATATGGGTGAAGTGGTGAAGTTGCATTGTACTACAACCATTTACGTGGTGTAGAAAATGAAAATATACATACGTCACATCACCCATTCTGCGGTGAATTGTGATTGTCATATTTCTTATTTTGGGGTCTAGAAATAGGAAAAAGAATACGTATTTATTGCCGTTTTGCTGTGAATTGTGATTTATTTTTTTATTTTTTTTGGGGGGAGGGGGGGTTTAATCAGAAATATATATATATATATATATATATATATATATATATATACATATATCTTAATTTCTGTTCAGCGGTGAAGTTACATTGTTCTACAGCCATTTACGTGGTGAAGAAAAAGACAATATAAGTACGTCCCATCACCCGTTCTGCGGCAAATTTTGATTGTCATATTTCTTATTTTGGGGTTTAGAAATAGGAAAAGAAACAAATTGAGAAAAAAAGAAAAGTATTTCACTGAATTCACTGTGTAAAACTTAACAGAAATAAAAATGATAGACATATTTGTATCGCGCGTCCGTAACAACCTGCTCTATAAAAATATCACATTATATGCCCCGTCAGGTGAACGCTGTAAAAAACATAAAACTATGCCAAAACACCAATTTTTTTCACCTTGCCTCACAAAAAGTTTAATACCTAGCGATCAAAAAGTCTTATGTACCCCAAAATTGAACCAATTCTTTTCCAGTTCTGGAAAAATCATAATGTCTTTATTGCCGTTCTGCTGTGAATTGTGATTTTTTTTTTTTTGCGTGGGGGAGTTTATTCATCAAAAAATATATACATATGACTTAATTGCCATTTAGCGGTGAAGTAAGTTTGTACTACAGCCTTTTTTGAGGAGTGTTATTTAAATTTAAATTCAATTTTTATCATATAGTATGCCAGACAGACAGGTGAAAGGCCCTTCAAAGAGAACGGGCAGGGGCCAAAATGTTTCCGTTGCGGGTAGCAGAAGAAGAGGGAGTGGCAGCAGGAGTTTCAACAAGAGGCCTGAGCAACCTGTGTCATCTAGTGGTCATGTCTTAACCAGCAACCCAGCGGTGCTTTAATGGTTGACTCGGACTTTGAGTTTGTTGCAATTGACATCAGACACCCCCAGCCAAAAGTTGGTGGGTTCCTCTGACATAATACTTAGTTGGCATGGCCAGGGAGCAGGCCCTGTGACCCCCACCTGTCCTGAACCTTCCTCAGTCATTTTCAGTTCTCTCAGCACGAGAACTATTATCTGCCGTAGGCTCGGCTCCATTTTTCAGCGAGGATGAACTACTAGCGGACAGTCAGCAGCTACTGCCAAGCCAAGATCTGGAGGAGAGCAGTGATGAGGAGCGTGGCGTGAGAGCAGGTGTTGTGAGCGGTCAGGCTCCTGGCCCTGAGACCTTTGAGGGAAACATCAGTGATGTGCAGACAGTAGCCGATGATGATGATGCTGATGTAAGCGATCGCACTTGGGAGGCGGGTGAAGAGGGGTGTTCATCATCATCAGGAGTAAAGGACCTCCACGTTCTTACACCGTTGGTCCTGCAACAATGTCCTCCTCTGCCTCCTCATCCTCCACTGTGTCCTCAGCCTCCACTGCAAGGACAATTCACAGTGCCTCACCAGCATACTACATGTGCAGAGCATGGCGGTGTCACTCTGTTCTGCACCTAGTTTGCCTGGGCGAATGGAGTCACACAGGGGAAGAACTGCTCCATGTCCTTCATCAAGAAATTGAATGCTGTCTTTCTCCTCAACAACTCAAAATCGGAACCATGGTAACCGACATCTGGAAGAACATGGTGTCGGTGCTGCGTCAAGGAGGGCTGAACCATGTGCCCTGCATGGCGCACCTGTTCAATCTGGTTGTAAAGCAGTTCCTGAAGTCTTCTGCCTATCTGCAAGACATCCTGTAAATGGCCAGGAAACTTTGCATGCACTTCAGCCATTAGTACACCCCAAAGCACACCCTCCTTGAGCTGTAGTGGCAGAACTGCATCCCCCAACATAGGCTGATATGCGATGTTTCCATCCGTTGGAATTCCAGTCTCTATATGTTGGACCGATTATTATTATATAAATAGAGAAAGGCCATAAACAATTTTATGATGATACAGGTGGACAGAGGTACTCCCCTGTGTAACTTTGATGTTAGCCAGTGGCAGCTCATGCGTGACACCTGCCATTTGCTCGGGCCCTTTGAGGAGGCCACTTTTTTTGTCATTCGTCAGGACTACGGAATGAACAACGTCATTTCACTGATTCATGTCCTGGAACAGATGCTGCTAAATCTGCCTGATGCCATGCTCAATTTCCTGCGTAGTGACAGCCAAATTGTCACCATTACCCAGAGGGATGACTACTGGCTCTCCAACCCGCTGAGAGGGAGGACAAACTGAACTACTATCAAGACATCTTATGTAGTCAGTTGGTCGCTGCCTATGTGCGCCATTGCCCATCCTCATTACATCTGGCAGGGGGGCCCTCTGCGCCCACATTCCAATGCCATGGCTGCTGGGGGGGGGGGGCAGGAGTAGTACCAGATTCATTAGCAGCTACTTAAATCTAGAAGAAACTACTCACCAGCAGCATCAGGTTGACATAGAGTAGACGTATGGAGATCTTAGATGAGACATGAAGTAGAACCTCAACCAGCAGGTTGTGGCATACTTGGAGAGCACCCTGCCACCCCACATTGAAGATCGCCTGGACTACTGGGCAGCCAAACTCAATTTGTGGCCGCAACTGGCCGAGTTTGCCCAGCCAGCTTTCCTGCCCGGCCAGCAGTGTGGCATCAGAGTGAGGGTGATTAGCGCCTGTCCACCCAAAATGTAGAGAAACTGACCTTTGAGAAAATGAATCAGGTGTGGATCATCCAGGATTTTCAAACAACAATGCCTGATGCATCAGACTAGATCATCCATGGTGCCACACCAACACTTTGACAAAAGAGACCTGTTTCTTCAGGCTACCTGCTTCAGCTACTATTCTGAGGCTTCCAACTGCCTTATGCCACACCTGCTGCCAGGTGCTCCTACGGTCAGACACCATCTTCGTCTGGTACTGGTATTGCTCCCCATCTACCCACTCTGTCACTAAGCCCACCTACCCACTCTGTCACTAAGCTCCTCTGTGGTCTCCTCATGCTGTTGCCACATCACCACTCTGTGG
Source organism: Bufotes viridis (assembly GCA_033119425.1). Lineage (NCBI taxonomy): Eukaryota > Metazoa > Chordata > Amphibia > Anura > Bufonidae > Bufotes > Bufotes viridis. The sequence goes on from CM065592.1 coordinate 75,288,506, forward strand.
TCTTCTCATACTGCTACCACATCACCACTCTGTGGTCTCCACATGCTTCTGCCACATCACCACTCTGTGGTCTCCTCATGCTGCTGCCACCTCACCATTATGTCACTGGGCCACTCTGTGGTCTCCTCATGCTGCTACACTTCACCACTCTGTGGTCTCCTTATTCTGCTGCCACATCACCACTATGCCACTAGTGGTGATGTGGCACCACTAGTGGCATAGTGGTCATGCTCCTGTCACATCAACACTATGTCACTGGGCCACTCTGTGGTCTCCTTATGCTGCTGCCACATCACCATTCTGTGGTCTTCTCATGCTGCCTTCACATCACCACTATGTCACTGGGCCACTCTGTGGTCTCCTCATTCTGTTGCCACTTCTCCACTGTGTGGTCTCCTCATGCGGCTGCCACATCACTACTCTGTGATCTCCTCATGCTGCTGCCACATCACCACTATGTCATTGGGCCACTCTGTGGTCTCCTCATGCTTCTGCCACTTCACCACTCTGTGGGCTCCTCATGCTGCTGCCACATCACCACTATGTCACTGGGCCGCTCTGTGGTCTCTTCATGCTATTGCCACCTCATCACTATGTCACTGGGCCACTCTTTAGACTTCTCATACTGTTTCCACCTTCCCCACTTCACAATTCGGCCACTATTTTACCTTTTTGGCCTGGTTGACATCATTTATTTGACCCTTCTTTTGATCGGTCAGAAGGAAGAAAAAATGAGACACACAATGGATCCAGTCTATGTGTAACACCCCAGAGTAGTGTTACCACTTCTGCACCTTGCTGCTGTCTTTATTGGTCTAATCTCATGTGTTCTTATACGTTTATTACAGGTCCTCCACACTGTACATTTCTAATGTTATGTAACTGTTCATGTAGTGTGCCTGGTTAACCAACAGGTGGCCACAAACATGGCAGAGCTATACTTAGATAGAATGGAACCTTCTATCTAAAGATGGCTACCAATAGGTTCCTGTCCATGTGAGTAGGGTGTCTATTTACAGTCTCGGTAATAACCAGTGAACCAAATAAGACTGCACAAAGCGCTCAAATACTCCTGTTGTGGATACCGAGCTCTAGCACCTCCGGAAGCATGAGGTTGTCATTTGCTATAATCCCTCAACGATGCTATGAGACACCCGCAAATAGACGAGTGGCTTCATCCTGTATTCTCTTCCTAGCACCAAGGTCTAATCATGTCATGTTTCATGCTTCTTGTGGCAATGCACGAGACCTTAGAACATACACAAATTAGGAGAAGGAGGCAGTACTCTCCCATACCTCCAGGAGGACTATTCCCTCCAAACACATATTAGTAGCGGGTTACCCTCGACGATGTTAGATCTGCTTGTGACTTATCACTTGGTTTCCCCTGTGTAGCAATAATACAATACCTAGGCTTTCTAGGTAACACAAAGTAACATAAGAACCATTAGTATTATCATCCTCAGAGGCAGTCCATATGAGCAATAAAGTAAGGTGCTATCTTTCTGGCTAATGGTATAAAGTGCAGAGTCCAATTAAAATGCATAAGATCACTTTGCGGCACCTGAAAAAGAATACACACAATGGGCACAATATTTTAAATGTTGTTCAAAACTTCAAAGCTCCACTCCCCTCCTGTGGTCGATCTTGGAAGTGACCGGGGGGTCATGCTTTTTATCTGGACCGCAACCTTTTGCTTCAGAGGACCAGGATTGGTAAATCCTGCCATCATGAAGGGATTCAGGACCTTCAGCTGCATGGGAGCTGGTAGGCAGTCCTCTTCTCTTGGGGGTACTGGTTCTCTGGCAGCTCTTTCCATAGCCGATGCCATCTTCCACTGCAGTTGGTAGGTGACCACTGTCGGGCTAAAAGTAAAAGAGGTACTGGAGACAAGTTGGTAATTAGGTAGTGCGGACAGTCCCGGGATGAGTGGCTCTGGTTGGGGTTTCTCTCAAAAGAGAAGTACTCCCATATGGTCTCCTGCAGACAACAGACATGTCCCGCAACTGTTGGGTCCTCCTGCCAACACTCCGGTGCTGACGCTGGGATGAGTAGCTTCTCCAGGAGAGTCACTTCAGTGGTGAATGGGCCCTTAATTCAGCACTATTAGAGGCAGGCGTCACCAGGAAGGGACAGATAGTGCAGGGCTTGAAGATCGCTTTTATAACTTCTAAAAGACAGAAAGATTTCCGATTAGTGACATCTACAGTACACCATCATTAAGCAGTGTGTTGGGCAGATATTATCAAAAGGGGCTTATTCACTACAGTGTTCCTTGGTACTGAGATATACACTGCACCACTATAAAGCAGTGTGTTGTGAAGACATTATAAAAAGGGGCTTATTCACTACAGTGTTCCTTGGTACTGAGATATACACTGCACCACTATAAAGCAGTGTTTTGGGCAGACATTATTAAAAAGGGCTTATTCACTACAGTGTGCCTGGTACTGAGATATACACTGCACCATCATAAAGCAGTGTGTTAGGCAGACATTATTAAAAGGGGCTTATTCACTACAGTGTTCCTGCTACCGAGATATACACTGTACTATCAGAGAAATTATTTGTTATGGGGAAATTAACCTAACTTGTGCCACATCTGTGTGTGCGTTCAATCTGCAACCGTTATATTAATTACTCCAACAGAGAGTGATTTTTAATTTGGTCATAGTTAACTAGTTTTGGGCACATTTGTGTGTGCATTTAAGCCACAACTGTATATACAGTATTCCAGCAGAGAATACATTTTATTTGGGACAAATTTGTAACCAATATAGAACTACATCCGAATACAGTGTGTATTGTCAAAATTACATTATCTCTAGTGTACTTCTGAAAATCTTTATTTATCTGTTTTCAGTACATGATAGCAAGCCTTTACAGTGTGTTCTGTAAAAATTACATTATCTCTGGGCTAGTGTATTGCCAAAAATGGTATTTCTCTGTCTCCTGTTCATTATAGCAAGCCAATACAGTGTGTACTGTAAAAATTACATTACCTCTGGGCTAGTGTAGTGCCGAAAAATTGTATTTCTCTGTCTCCTATACATTACAACAAGCCAATACAGTGTGTACTGTAAAAATTACATTATCTCTAGGCTAGTGTATTGCCGAAAAGTTGTATTTCTCTGTCTCCTGTTCATTACAGCAAGCCAATACAGTGTGTATTGTAAAATTACATTATCTCTGGGCTAGTGTATTGCTTAAAAATTTTATTTCTCTGTCTCCTGTTCATTACAACAAGCCAATACAGTGTGTACTTTAAAAATATCATTATCTGTAGCCTAGTGTACTCCTGAAAATATTTATTTTTCTGTATTCAGTACATTACAGCAAGCCTTCACAGTGTGTACTGTAAAAATCACATTATCTCTGGGCTAGTGTAGTGATGAAAAACTGTATTTCTCTGTCTCCTGTACATTACAGCAAGTCAATAGCCTAGTGTACTCCTGAAAATCTTTATTTTTCTGTATTCAGTACATTACAGCAAGCCTTCACAGTGTGTACTGTAAAAATTACATTATCTGTGGCCAAGTGTAGTGCCGAAAATTTGTATTTCTCTGTCTACAAAGCATTATAGCAAGCCAATACAGTGTGTATTGTAAAAATTACATTATCTCTGGTCTAGTGTACTCCTGAAAATATAAATTTTTCTGTATTCAGTATATTACAGCAAGCCAATGCAGTGTGTACTGTAAAAACAACATTATCTTTGGGCTAGTGTAGTGCAGAAAATCTATATTTTTCTGTATACAGTACTGTCCTGCATCAGAAATTGTGTCTTTAGCGGACAGTAAAACAATCTGCGCCACATTTACAGACAAAACCATTAATATGAAGAAGGCGAGCACAAAGGGAAGGGGGAAGTGGGCGTGATGCTGATGTTGCAAGCAGAGGCCGTGGCCCTGGGCGTGATGCTGATGGTGCATTTTGGGGGACATACGCCCTTTTGATTGCTTGGTGTTGCAATTTTTGTGATGTAAGGTAAAAAAAAATATTTTTTTCTGTCACTGTTGTTTTTTTTTCGGTGTTCACCAGAGGGGTTCGGTCATGTCATATTTTTATAGATTTGGTTGTTATGGACGCTGCGATACTTAATATTTGTCTATTTTTTAAAATTTATTTAACTTTAACACAATAAAAGCACATTTGAAACAAAAAAAAATTATGTTTTAATGTCTCCACGTTCTAAGAAATATAGTTGTTTTATTTTTTAACCGTTTTTCTTATTTAGCAGTTCATTTTTGCAGGATGAAGTGACGGTTTTATTGGTACCATTTTGATCGCTTGGTATGAACACTTTTTGTAATGTAAGGTGACAAAAATCGCTTTTTTTTAAGCAGTTTTAATTTTATTTTTTATGGTGTTTATCGGACAGGGTGGATCATGTAATATATTTATAGAGCCGGTCGTTACGAAAGTGGCAATACCTAACATGTATAGTTTTTTTTATTTATTTCATTTTTTTAATGACATAAATGAACGGATATGAGAAAAGAAAATTTTAATTTTTTTTTTATTTCAATTTTTTCCTTTGGATCCAGAAGATTCAGTGGGCCTGATCACTATACAGTGCAATGCGATAGTCATCTATTGTAATGCACTGTATACTGTCAGTGCTACACTTACACTAAGTCTGATCAGACTCTCAGGGTTTGATTAGCCTTAGGTACTTGACAACCAGGACGCCTTTGTAAGGCATCCGGTTGCCATGGCTGCTGACTGCGGCATCTATGGGGTTAAACGCCCCAGATCGGTGCCAGGACCGATTTCAGACGTTTCAGCAGAGTGTTAGCTTTAAGTCACAGCTAACAGTCTCTGCTGATGACAGCGGCTCTGTTCCTGAGCCGCTGCCATCACAGCCAGCAGGATAAGAAGGAGTGGAAGGGGCTTCTGGGGTGATCAGGGGCACAGGAGGGAATCATTTGTTTTATGAGGGGCACTTACACGATTTCAGGCTGTGATTTCCAGAGTGGAGATCTCAGCCTGAAACCAGCATTTTTACAGTGCCACACTCTGGTTAGTGTGCACAGACTAACCAATCGGAGCGATCGTCGGCAAGGAACCACCCTGATTGGTTCCTTGTCGGCATTACTGGGCTATGAACTGTCCATGACAGCTGCAGAGCAGGGACAGAAACTTTAATCCAAGCGCTAGCAGCTATCTGCACAGGGTATGTGCAGATAGGATGTATATTGCTGTATGTCAGTCAGGAAGGGGTTTTTGAGGGGTTTCTGTGAATTCTGTAGGCTTTGTGGTACAAAGGCACACACGTGAATCCTGTTTGTGACGCCAAATGTGACTTCCGGCAGCGGCAAAGAGTCCCTTTAAGAAATGTTTGTGACGCAAGTTGTAGTGAAGCAATAACCGGACAGAGATCCTTTAAGAAATTGTGTTTGTGGTACTCAGGTATAGGGTGGCCTACAATTTCCCTTACTGTTTTGTATGTCACGGTGCTCATACCTGGATACCGTGGACCACAGGCGTTGTCTTTCAAAGCAGCAAATAAGGGGTAGTTGAATTGGGGGATAAAGGAAATAACTTGGGTCCAGACCTTTTGATAAAGTTCAATAACAGCTTTACTTGGCATAAACGTTTCCCCAAACGGGTTACAGAGTTTGCCTTGACTACACAAGGCGTTAGCATTAAATGTGGCAGGCAAATTCGTCTCTAGTACTTCTGCTGCTCTTCTGACTCTGCTGTGCTAAGCTGGGCTGGCTGGATGACTCAACTTCTTCTTTATGCTGTACCTCACATTGTAGCCTGGTCTGTCTCTAGATTTGTCCAGGGAAAACTCTTCCTGGCTTCTGAGGGTTTAAGCTGGGGCCTCCATGTCTAGCAGAGCTAAAGGTGCTCTAGCTGGCTTGCTTTGCTTAGCTGAGGCACGTCACCACTATGTCACTGGGCCACTCTGTGGTCTCCTCATTCTGTTGCCACTTCTCCACTGTGTGGTCTCCTCATGCGGCTGCCACATCACTACTCTGTGATCTCCTCATGCTGCTGCCACATCACCACTATGTCATTGGGCCACTCTGTGGTCTCCTCATGCTTCTGCCACTTCACCACTCTGTGGGCTCCTCATGCTGCTGCCACATCACCACTATGTCACTGGGCCGCTCTGTGGTCTCTTCATGCTATTGCCACCTCATCACTATGTCACTGGGCCACTCTTTAGACTTCTCATACTGTTTCCACCTTCCCCACTTCACAATTCGGCCACATCATTTATTTGACCCTTCTTTTGATCGGTCAGAAGGAAGAAAAAATGAGACACACAATGGATCCAGTCTATGTGTAACACCCCAGAGTAGTGTTACCACTTCTGCACCTTGCTGCTGTCTTTATTGGTCTAATCTCATGTGTTCTTATACGTTTATTACAGGTCCTCCACACTGTACATTTCTAATGTTATGTAACTGTTCATGTAGTGTGCCTGGTTAACCAACAGGTGGCCACAAACATGGCAGAGCTATACTTAGATAGAATGGAACCTTCTATCTAAAGATGGCTACCAATAGGTTCCTGTCCATGTGAGTAGGGTGTCTATTTACAGTCTCGGAAATAACCAGTGAACCAAATAAGACTGCACAAAGCGCTCAAATACTCCTGTTGTGGATACCGAGCTCTAGCACCTCCGGAAGCATGGGGTTGTCATTTGCTATAATCCCTCAACGATGCTATGAGACACCCGCAAATAGACGCAGTGGCTTCATCCTGTATTCTCTTCCTAGCACCAAGGTCTAATCATGTCATGTTTCATGCTTCTTGTGGCAATGCACGAGACCTTAGAACATACACAAATTAGGAGAAGGAGGCAGTACTCTCCCATACCTCCAGGAGGACTATTCCCTCCAAACACATATTAGTAGCGGGTTACCCTCGACGATGTTAGATCTGCTTGTGACTTATCACTTGGTTTCCCCTGTGTAGCAATAATACAATACCTAGGCTTTCTAGGTAACACAAAGCAACATAAGAACCATTAGTATTATCATCCTCAGAGGCAGTCCATATGAGCAATAAAGTAAGGTGCTATCTTTCTGGCTAATGGTATAAAGTGCAGAGTCCAATTAAAATGCATAAGATCACTTTGCGGCACCTGAAAAAGAATACACACAATGGGCACAATATTTTAAATGTTGTTCAAAACTTCAAAGCTCCACTCCCCTCCTGTGGTCGATCTTGGAAGTGACCGGGTAGTCATGCTTTTTATCTGGACCGCAACCTTTTGCTTCAGAGGACCAGGATTGGTAAATCCTGCCATCATGAAGGGATTCAGGACCTTCAGCTGCATGGGAGCTGGTAGGCAGTCCTCTTCTCTTGGGGGTACTGGTTCTCTGGCAGCTCTTTCCATAGCCGATGCCATCTTCCACTGCAGTTGGTAGGTGACCACTGTCGGGCTAAAAGTAAAAGAGGTACTGGAGACAAGTTGGTAATTAGGTAGTGCGGACAGTCCCGGGATGAGTGGCTCTGGTTGGGGTTTCTCTCAAAAGAGAAGTACTCCCATATGGTCTCCTGCAGACAACAGACATGTCCCGCAACTGTTGGGTCCTCCTGCCAACACTCCGGTGCTGACGCTGGGATGAGTAGCTTCTCCAGGAGAGTCACTTCAGTGGTGAATGGGCCCTTAATTCAGCACTATTAGAGGCAGGCATCACCAGGAAGGGACAGATAGTGCAGGGCTTGAAGATCGCTTTTATAACTTCTAAAAGACAGAAAGATTTCCGATTAGTGACATCTACAGTACACCATCATTAAGCAGTGTGTTGGGCAGATATTATCAAAAGGGTCTTATTCACTACAGTGTTCCTTGGTACTGAGATATACACTGCACCACTATAAAGCAGTGTGTTGTGAAGACATTATAAAAGGGGCTTATTCACTACAGTGTTCCTTGGTACTGAGATATAAACTGCACCACTATAAAGCAGTGTGTTGGGCAGACATTATTAAAAGGGCTTATTCACTACAGTGTGCCTGGTACTGAGATATACACTGCACCATCATAAAGCAGTGTGTTAGGCAGACATTATTAAAAGGGGCTTATTCACTACAGTGTTCCTGCTACCGAGATATACACTGTACTATCAGAGAAATTATTTGTTATGGGAAATTAACCTAACTTGTGCCACATCTGTGTGTGCGTTCAATCTGCAACCGTTATATTAATTACTCCAACAGAGAGTGATTTTTAATTTGGTCATAGTTAACTAGTTTTGGGCACATTTGTGTGTGCATTTAAGCCACAACTGTATATACAGTATTCCAGCAGAGAATACATTTTATTTGGGACAAATTTGTAACCAATATAGAACTACATCCGAATACAGTGTGTATTGTCAAAATTACATTATCTCTAGTGTACTTCTGAAAATCTTTATTTATCTGTTTTCAGTACATGATAGCAAGCCTTTACAGTGTGTTCTGTAAAAATTACATTATCTCTGGGCTAGTGTATTGCCAAAAATGGTATTTCTCTGTCTCCTGTTCATTATAGCAAGCCAATACAGTGTGTACTGTAAAAATTACATTACCTCTGGGCTAGTGTAGTGCCGAAAAATTGTATTTCTCTGTCTCCTATACATTACAACAAGCCAATACAGTGTGTACTGTAAAAATTACATTATCTCTAGGCTAGTGTATTGCCGAAAAGTTGTATTTCTCTGTCTCCTGTTCATTACAGCAAGCCAATACAGTGTGTATTGTAAAATTACATTATCTCTGGGCTAGTGTATTGCTTAAAAATTTTATTTCTCTGTCTCCTGTTCATTACAACAAGCCAATACAGTGTGTACTTTAAAAATATCATTATCTGTAGCCTAGTGTACTCCTGAAAATATTTATTTTTCTGTATTCAGTACATTACAGCAAGCCTTCACAGTGTGTACTGTAAAAATCACATTATCTCTGGGCTAGTGTAGTGATGAAAAACTGTATTTCTCTGTCTCCTGTACATTACAGCAAGTCAATAGCCTAGTGTACTCCTGAAAATCTTTATTTTTCTGTATTCAGTACATTACAGCAAGCCTTCACAGTGTGTACTGTAAAAATTACATTATCTGTGGCCAAGTGTAGTGCCGAAAATTTGTATTTCTCTGTCTACAAAGCATTATAGCAAGCCAATACAGTGTGTATTGTAAAAATTACATTATCTCTGGTCTAGTGTACTCCTGAAAATATAAATTTTTCTGTATTCAGTATATTACAGCAAGCCAATGCAGTGTGTACTGTAAAAACAACATTATCTTTGGGCTAGTGTAGTGCAGAAAATCTATATTTTTCTGTATACAGTACTGTCCTGCATCAGAAATTGTGTCTTTAGCGGACAGTAAAACAATCTGCGCCACATTTACAGACAAAACCATTAATATGAAGAAGGCGAGCACAAAGGGAAGGGGAAGTGGGCGTGATGCTGATGTTGCAAGCAGAGGCCGTGGCCCTGGGCGTGATGCTGATGGTGCATTTTGGGGACATACGCCCTTTGATTGCTTGGTGTTGCAATTTTTGTGATGTAAGGTAAAAAAATTTTTTCTGTCACTGTTGTTTTTTTCGGTGTTCACCAGAGGGGTTCGGTCATGTCATATTTTTATAGATTTGGTTGTTATGGACGCTGCGATACTTAATATTTGTCTATTTTTTAAAATTTATTTAACTTTAACACAATAAAAGCACATTTGAAACAAAAAAAAATTATGTTTTAATGTCTCCACGTTCTAAGAAATATAGTTGTTTTATTTTTTAACCGTTTTTCTTATTTAGCAGTTCATTTTTGCAGGATGAAGTGACGGTTTTATTGGTACCATTTTGATCGCTTGGTATGAACACTTTTTGTAATGTAAGGTGACAAAAATCGCTTTTTTTAAGCAGTTTTAATTTTATTTTTTATGGTGTTTATCGGACAGGGTGGATCATGTAATATATTTATAGAGCCGGTCGTTACGAAAGTGGCAATACCTAACATGTATAGTTTTTTTTATTTATTTCATTTTTAATGACATAAATGAACGGATATGAGAAAAGAAAATTTTAATTTTTTTTTATTTCAATTTTTTCCTTTGGATCCAGAAGATTCAGTGGGCCTGATCACTATACAGTGCAATGCGATAGTCATCTATTGTAATGCACTGTATACTGTCAGTGCTACACTTACACTAAGTCTGATCAGACTCTCAGGGTTTGATTAGCCTTAGGTACTTGACAACCAGGACGCCTTTGTAAGGCATCCGGTTGCCATGGCTGCTGACTGCGGCATCTATGGGGTTAAACGCCCCAGATCGGTGCCAGGACCGATTTCAGACGTTTCAGCAGAGTGTTAGCTTTAAGTCACAGCTAACAGTCTCTGCTGATGACAGCGGCTCTGTTCCTGAGCCGCTGCCATCACAGCCAGCAGGATAAGAAGGAGTGGAAGGGGGCTTCTGGGGTGATCAGGGGCACAGGAGGGAATCATTTGTTTTATGAGGGGCACTTACACGATTTCAGGCTGTGATTTCCAGAGTGGAGATCTCAGCCTGAAACCAGCATTTTTACAGTGCCACACTCTGGTTAGTGTGCACAGACTAACCAATCGGAGCGATCGTCGGCAAGGAACCACCCTGATTGGTTCCTTGTCGGCATTACTGGGCTATGAACTGTCTGTGACAGCTGCAGAGCAGGGACAGAAACTTTAATCCAAGCGCTTAGCAGCTATCTGCACAGGGTATGTGCAGATAGGATGTATATTGCTGTATGTCAGTCAGGAAGGGGTTTTTGAGGGGTTTCTGTGAATTCTGTAGGCTTTGTGGTACAAAGGCACACACGTGAATCCTGTTTGTGACGCCAAATGTGACTTCCGGCAGCGGCAAAGAGTCCCTTTAAGAAATGTTTGTGACGCAAGTTGTAGTGAAGCAATAACCGGACAGAGATCCTTTAAGAAATTGTGTTTGTGGTACTCAGGTATAGGGTGGCCTACAATTTCCCTTACTGTTTTGTATGTCACGGTGCTCATACCTGGATACCGTGGACCACAGGCGTTGTCTTTCAAAGCAGCAAATAAGGGGTAGTTGAATTGGGGGATAAAGGAAATAACTTGGGTCCAGACCTTTTGATAAAGTTCAATAACAGCTTTACTTGGCATAAACGTTTCCCCAAACGGGTTACAGAGTTTGCCTTGACTACACAAGGCGTTAGCATTAAATGTGGCAGGCAAATTCGTCTCTAGTACTTCTGCTGCTCTTCTGACTCTGCTGTGCTAAGCTGGGCTGGCTGGATGACTCAACTTCTTCTTTATGCTGTACCTCACATTGTAGCCTGGTCTGTCTCTAGATTTGTCCAGGGAAAACTCTTCCTGGCTTCTGAGGGTTTAAGCTGGGGCCTCCATGTCTAGCAGAGCTAAAGGTGCTCTAGCTGGCTTGCTTTGCTTAGCTGAGGCACGTCCAACGGCGATTTGCCCAGCCCTAGCTTCCTTTCCCTAGCTGGGGGTAAGCTAGACTGCCCTCTATCTAACTAGTCCCTCCCCTCCTTAGAGAGAGAGTTAGAATGGAAAGAAGGGTTTCATTCTCTCTAACTGTACAGTAGCTCTGCCATGCTTGCTGCTACCTACTGATGAACCAAGTACATTACATGGGAACATGACAATTGCAAAATAGGAAATGCACAGTGTTTGTACGTGAAATAAATACACTTGATGACATTATATTAGATCATAGGAGATTGTAGCTAGGTGCAGAAGTGGTAATTCCACTCTGGGGCATTACAGGTAGAAAACACAGAAGACATGTAAATATTCCATTCACGTGTCATCTCTGTTTTGGATCCACTCCTGTTTTTTTAGGCTTTAGCAATACTGATAGATTACTGTAAAAATGCTGACCGACTGAAGGATCCGTCTTTTGGGGGTTATTGTTCTGATAGAGCAGAGGATGGGCAAAATAATCAGTGACATCAACACAAACTTACTACTGACACCCTCTCCACTCTGTCGGTGGTCTCTACTTGTATAAGCATTTAATAGAACAGGTTCTGTAGACATCTATGTGGAATCAGCTGACGACGGGGTAAAAGAAGTGCACTTCTTCTTGATGCTAACATCGACTTGTAAGGCTTAGTTCACACTTGATTTATTTGGTCAGTTTTGGCACTGTAACTGCCCAAATAAGTAAAGTGTGCACTGAAGAGCAACTCCTGTCATCAGCATGTCATACTGACTCACAGTATCGTTTCACTACTACAGCAGACTCCCTATGAGTATTACTGCAAGGCACAGTGTGCTACACCACTATACAGGCTCTCTGCAGCCAGGAAATAGCTGTTTTTTAACGTGATTCGACGACAAATAAATTCGGATCGAATCAAATCTTTTCGGAAAATTCGGCAAACCGGCCGAATAAAATTTTTGAGAACTTTGCTCATCTCTAATTGTTACCATTATACCAGGAGGACCACATATTATTACTAAATATTACATACTTACTGATTAGAGATGAGCGAATCGAATGCTACGAAGTGGAATTCGATCTGAATTTTAGGATAACTTCGATTCGCCTCAAAGCTGAATTTCCTCGTACTTTGTGTAAGGAAATTGATTTAACCTGAAAGAGTATAAAAATCAAAAAAATGAATTCCTACCTCCTCCATTTGCTCACGATGGGCTTGATTGAAGATCTCGGCCAAAATCCCGTGCGTGGTGATGTATGACGTCACCACGTCAGCCGGAGTGATGACGTAATCTCATGCCGCGCGAGATTTCACACCAGATCTTCAAGCAAGATGGTGGTGGCCGGCCCGTAGCAAGCAAATGAACTCAGTAAGTTTGATTTAATTTTTTTAATGTTAATTTCACACTGTTTTTACACTTGGATGCCCCAATCATGTATCACACTCCCTATCATTGCACCCACTACTTACAAAAAATGCGCTACTTGGCGACGTAATTCGCCGAATTCGCAAATAAGCCTAATCGAAATTTTGAAAAATTAGTTCATCTCTATTGCTAATACTCCAAATAAGTAATATTTATGTATGTAATATTTAACAAAACTCAAATATTACTACCACACAATGACACATGTTAAGTATTGCTTACCCATATATTAACTACATAATGCTTCCATGCTGTTACTGAATGCAAAGCACTGTACTATTACGAATATTAGTACCATACACTGACCATATAGTGGTAGATAACAGTTCTACACAGATACATTCAATTCAATGTCATCCAAGGCAGGTGATCCAAGTAGGGTTGCCAACCTGTAGTATAGCAAAAGAGAGACTATATCACTCCATAATTGATGCAATATAGGGAATATTTATTAAAGTTCATAGCAAAACAATGTGTGACTTTTAAAAACACTATTTACCAAAGAAGAGAAGGAGAAACAAATAATTGGTGTTTAGGAATAGTGAATTCTCAGTGTGCACCCCAGTTGAGATGCTGTCATCTCTCTTTTGCAGTTCTACATGTTTGCTCTGCAGACTGAATAAGTGATTACAGAGCAGGTAAATCCAATGGCTCACAATTTTTGTCTTCTCTTTGTCAGTCACTTTTGCCATCAGGTGCAGACGGCCATGGGCGACTTTTTCCAGCCCCATCTTGTCTGCAGCCAGACCACTTTATCTCCTTGATTTTCCAGCATCCTCCCTAGCTTTTTAAAACCTCATGTCTGTTGCTGCCCCATTTACCCATATTACTATACCTGCTGTATTGCATAGTGTCCCTAAATACTGTACTTAAGATCATGTATAATGTTGCCATAACTTTGATTATCCCCAACAATAGTACCACACAGATAACATCCATTGAATTGCTACTTTCACACTGGCGTTTGGATTCCGCTTGTGAGATCCGTTTCAGGGATCTCACAAACGGTCCAAAATGAATCAGTTCAGCCCCAATGCATTCTGAATGAATAAGAATCCATTCATAATGCATCAGTTAGGCTCCGTTCAGTCTCCATCCGTTCTGGAGGCGGAAACCAAAGCGCAGCTTGCAGCGCTTTGGTGTCCGTCTGACGATGCGAGTCGAACGATCCGTTTTGACTTACAATGTAAGTCAATGGGGACAGATCCGTTTTCAATGACACAATATGGTGCATTTGAAAATGGATCTGTTCCCCATTGACTTTCAATGTAATTCAAAACTGATCCGTTTTGACTTTGACAATTTTTTTTAAAGCTAATGCAAACGGATCCGTTCTGAACGGATACAAACGTTTGCATTATAGGTGCGGATCCGTTGTGCAAATACCAGACGGATCAGCACTAAACGCAAGTGTAAAAGTAACATCCACTGAATTAAATAATACTAGATAAATATTGCCTATAATAGTGCCAGACAGATAATGCCTAAAATCATGCATCATACCGTAAAAATGCACCATGCTGTAAAAGCGCCATGCTTTATATCCTACATACAGTAGTGATCATGGCTCCACACTTCAGTGATAGTGATTTATTCTGGGTCCCTAAGCGCTCTCACACGACAATAAAGCTTTTTTTGTGTCCCCAATAGTAATAATTCCACTTTGTGTCCTGCAGACAGTAATAGGCGCCTTAACAGAAATAATGCCTTTGTTCTTCCCTTTGTGCTGCCCTAGAAAATGATAGTGACCTATTTTAGTGACCACCACAGTAAAATGCCCTCCTTTTATGCCCTCTAAAAGAAAAATGGACACTGCGTGCCCTAAAATAGTTATATATATATATATATATATATATATATATATACTGTACATTGTAGAATATTAAAGCAGCAGATTGTAATTGTAGACCTTAGCAAAGAATACATTAATAAGGAAAACTGATTATAGTCTACAGTCTTGTCTACATATTTCCTTAAACAATGGGACTCTTTATCCTTAATTGACGGATAAGCAGTTTTTGCAGCTTACGGTTTATAATAGTTCAGCGTGCCTTTAATTACTGCCGAACTTTACCTTCCAACAATAACTGTCTATATCTGTGGCTTCCAAAGGCCATCAGCGAGTTGTGCTTTCTCCGATTGGCTCATTATTACAGAATGAAAAGCACCCTGGGTACCAGAGTGAGAAATTCTAGGTTATTAGCAGTATATTTTAGCATCGCTGTGTGGCTCATGAAATCAATAAAGTTTATGCAGCACCTGTTGAAATGAACCACAACAGGAGAAGATCGAGGCCATTAGTATAATGAGTTTGCCTAGTTACTTAACCCCTCTGTAACTTGAGGTGCATGCGACAGAAAGCATTAACAAAACTGGTATATAGCAGACAAGGTCAGAACTGGAATATAAACCATTATAACTTTGAAAGCTACAAAATTACAGGTAAGTTAAAAACTATAGCAAAATTATATCAACCACATTGTAGATCTCAGCAATCCCCTTATTATTCAACTATTTGTAAGCCAAAATATGTGGGTCCAAAACAGGATAGGCAAAGAGTTCTAACATTAAAGGGGTTATACCATGATTGATGTAAGAAGTGAAAATCAGACATCATATAGTACATGAAAACCTATTTCTAACAAAGCTAGAACCAGCCTTGTATCTCACATGGATCCAGGGATCTCCCCTATATTGCTCTGCTAGATTTATATCACGCTAACAGCTTAAGGGGAGTGTCTCTTCTACTGCTGCTCAGAAGGCGTGTCCATTCTCTCCCTATCACAGCTCAGGAGGCAGTTGAAGGATGAAACTGAGCATGTGCGGCCATCTCAGTGAGCCGGACAAAGAAATAAGAAAAAGAACAAACAGCAGGTGGCGCTATACAGATACATTTTATAGAATAACTCAGTGATTATACAAAATGTTTAATTACATGCAATTACAAAAGTATTCAAATCCAGGTGCTGGTTTGAAAACTACAGAATATTTTTGTGGGACAATCCTTTAAGCTTCATGCACATGGCCATGTCCGTATTTTAGCTTGTAAACCACGGATCCGCAAAATACAGACAATTTCCATGTGCATTATGCATTTTTCTCTCTCCCATGAATAGAAAAAATGATTCTTGTCCACAGAATGGACCATAGAAGGACTTGGTCTATAATTTGAGGAACGGCCACACAGATCAGTATTGGTTTTGGCTTCCAATTACTGATGTAAAATATTGACCAAATACTGATTTTGTGAGAAAGTGGGGTCTGGAAGGAATACTTGTCACCATGGATTTGTGTGCAGTCCAGTAGTACAGTACTGGCAAAGTGAATGAGCTTTAAAAAAAATCCCATCCACACGCTGCAGAAAAATTTTGAAATGCTGCTGATTTTCAGCATGGATATTTGCAGTAGCCCAAAAGGATTATTGCAAAGGGAAAAATACTGCTTACAGAGTCAATGAAACGTGTTTGAGTTAAATGTTATATGTTTATGTCGTAATAGTAATGTTTAAGGCAACCAAACGGTTAACATATTGGCAGATTGTTTAGGTTACCAGGAAAATGGACTGAGTCCACCCCCTGTTTAGTTAGTCTAGGCCTTTGATGGCTAACTTCCAGCCCGCCAGTTGATGTACACTGTCAGAACTCCATATAAATGAATAGAGCATGCTGGTAGTTGTAGTTTCCCCACTGCTGGAGTGCCGGAGGTTAGCCATCACTGGTCTAGGCTGAGGAGAGCACGAGACAATACTTAAATGTGCAAAAATCAGAGGGCTAGGCTTAAGGTTAGAGAACCTTAATCTCTGACACTTCAGCTGGCAAGGAAGCAACTCTATGACCAGAGTACCCACGAGAGAAGGAAATAACCTTATCCTGACCATGGTTACAAGTCAGTAAGGTATACCTCGTTTATGGCATTAGACTTTACTGCTGTGGAAAGGATTGTTGCTTTCACACCTACCACACCTTGAGATGGACTGACCATCCATATCTAAAATCTGCACCCTCAGTCCAGGAATTACAGAAAGGGTTAACAAAACCGAACTGCATACCTATGATTATGTTGACAGACTATGAAGTGTCCTTTGAGAGGAGAGAGACAAGAAGTACTACAACTACCATCATTGTTGCTGCCTATACGCTGCTATTGGGAGAAGATTACACTGTGATATACTGTATACTTTGGAACTATGTCTTCACCTGCCATACGTACTACTGCTCCTATCTTCAATTCAGTAAAGAAAGACTTTAATTATTGCAATCTGCAGCCTTATTATTGTCTCCATCATATTTCAGCCAGCCCTCTGCATCCGTATTCCTGACTTGCACCCTGCTAAACCAACTACCATTAAGGGCACCCTACCAACAGGCAGGAGCCCCAATACCAGGGTGTGACCAGAGGGAATAAACAGTCCTCCCTCCAGTCACTGCACAACCCTAAAGCCACCTGCATAAATTGCAAAATAATATGCATGTTTTTAGCGAAGTATCCCTTGCGGAAAAACCCCAGCATATTACAGCACCATCAAAGTATATCAGATTACACAAATGCACCTCTGATTTCCAAATCTCCAGCTTATCAATTAGGTTTGCAGTCTTAACTGCTGATTTCACCCTTTTTAGGCCTCATGCACACGGCCGTTGTTCGGATCCGCGTCTGAGCCGCATATTTCGTGGCTCGGCCGCGGACCCATTCACTTAAATGAGGCCGCAAAAGATGCGGACAGCACTCAGTGTGCTGTCCGCATCCGTTGCTCCATTCCGTGCCCCTGCAAAAAAAATATAGCATGTCCTATTCTTGTCCGTTTTGCGGACAAGAATAGGCATTTCTATAATGGGCCGTGTTCCGTTCCGCAAATTGCAAAACGGAACGCAGAGCAGCTTCCGTGTTTTGCGGATCCACGGTTTGCGAACCGCAAAACACCAACAGTTGTGTGCATGTAGCCTTAATGGAAGAGTGAGATCTGCGCAAAACAGCATCAAATCTGCACCAAAATCTGAAGTTACAAGTTGTGGATATTGGTCTGAATATGTTGCAAAAAACGCACATAAATCCACATGGAAATTTGTGCACATCTTATGTGCGTTCACTTTTACTCATGTGCAGATGTATCACCCAAAAACTTGAACCACAATTTTCAGCAAATGAAAATCGAAAAAGCTTTTTGACAATAATAAATACATACATGATAAAAAGAGGCAGCACAAAGGTGAAACACAAGGATGAGGAACAGGAGCCAAGAGGGGGCTGGGAGGTCAGCACACCGAAAGACAGGGAGGAAAAAATAATGACAAAGATATAAGGCAAGAATGAAACTCCAAAGCTCCAATGAACAATAGAACCCGGGCAATATAGCAGCAAAGGTAGATGTAGGAGCAAAGGCTTGGAGTTTATAAAAAAAAAATGGTCATACCCTGGATGGTGTGTCAATCTCCCAGCCTCCCCCTAACCCGACGCCGTTTCGCCAGTAACCTGGCTTCTTCTGGGGATATAACATTAAGGAAAGCTTCCCCTGATATAGTGCCCTCACAGGTGTATAGTGTGATGAATTAAAAGACCTAGGGACGCCCATACCAATAAAAATGGAGCTCCAGACGTGTCCAGCCAATCATCGGCATCACAGGGAGGAGCCGGGGCGGAACGGGTCTGGACGTAGAGATCATGTGACAAAGCACCTGACCGCACCGTCAGAGGCACATCCCAGTGACCGCTGCCGTGACAGCTGAGAACCATAAGAGGAAAATGCCGGGGGCGGGACAGGTATGACGCATGCATCTTCCTGACTATTTGGGCGAACATCCATCTTTCTGACTATTTGGGCGAATGCCCTTTAACAATATGGCTCCCGCGGTGCACGCGATTTTCTGAGCATGCTCCGGTATGCCGCGGCGTCCTGGTTTTTGGGACGAGGCGTCTCACGCCATTTGTGCGTGACCGCCTTCCCCCACAGCCACGGCGCATGCGGATGCCGGCATTCATGACAGATATTCGTGCGCCAGGTATAGAGCGGAAGTGACACCGGCACTCAGCTGGATGTGATTTATATCTTAATCAGGTTGGTGGGTTGTCCTTAGTCCTTATTGGTTGATCATGGATCACATGGCCTGTGACATCAGGTATCCTCTGTATTTAAACCTTGATGCTGGTACAGTGGCGTTGCTAGGGCTGGTGTCACCCGATGCGGTAGTAAATGGTGTCACCCCCGCCCCCCCAGAAGCAATACTTTTTTAGCCATATAACCAAAAATCTAAAATATGTTGACTTTGAACCTGGAGCGATGTCAGGCCCCAACCCAAACCCCCGCCCCCCAATTGTCTAAATATAATAAATACTATGGGGTCCCCATTGCATCTACAGGAAACAGGTTGAGAGCTGGAGGCTTAATGGAGAAAGGAACATCCTTGCAGTGTTACATGTGGTCCCGGTGGACATTTTACAACAGTCTACAAGTAGTTAACATGTTATGGGACCCAATATTTGGAAAGCTGGATGTGAAGGAGAAGTCTGGAAAGGGAGCTGACAGAGATTACCTACATTATTACTAAATATTTAGATGGTGCCACCAATTCACATAGCATCCACATAAATATAGACCACATGGTGTAGACTGTTCATTTTTACTATAGTTAGTTTAACCGTTTATGTGCAAAAGAAAAAAAGAAGTCAGCTTCCAATCAGATATCCACATAGACCAAGACTCTTGGTCTATGCAGATATCTGATTGGAGCTGACTTCTTTTTCTTTAACCACTTCAGCCCCCTAGCTTAAACACCCTTAATGACCAGGCCACTTTTTACAATTCCGCACTACACTACTTTCACCGTTTATTGCTCCGTCATGCAACTTACCACCCAAATGAATTTTACCTCCTTTCTTCTCACTAATAGAGCTTTCATTTGGTGCTATTTCATTGCTGCTGACATTTTTACTTTTTGCTATTAATCAAAAATGACCGAAACTTTTGCAAAAAAATGACATTTTCACTTTCTGTTGTAATTTTTTTTAAAAAAACTACATTTCTATATAAATTTTTCGCAAAATTTATTGTTCTACATGTCTTTGATAAAAAAAAATCCAATAAGTGTATATTTATTGGTTTGGGTAAAAGTTATAGCGTTTACAAACTATGGTGCAAAAAGTGAATTTCGGCATTTTGAAGCAGCTCTGACTTTCTGAGCGCCTGTCATGTTTCTTCAGGTGCTAGAATGTCAGGAAAGTATAAATACCCCCAAATGACACCATTTTAGAAAGAAGACACCCCAAAGTATTCGCGGAGGGGCATGGTGAGTTCATGTATCATTTCATTTTTTTCACAAGTTAGCGGAAAATGAAACTTTCTGAGGAAAAAAATAAAAATAATAAACTTTCCATTTCTGCTAACTTCTGGCAAAAAAAAAAAAAAATCTCCCACAGACTCACTATGCCCCTCAGTGAATACCTTGGGTGTCTTCTTTCCGAAATGAGGTCATTTGTGGGGTGTGTTTACTGTTCTGGCATTTTGGGCGGGGTTAAATTGTGAGCAGCCCTGTAAAACCTAAAGGTACTCGTTGGAATTTGGGCCCCATTACGCACCCAGTCTGCAAAAAAGTGTCACTTATGTGGTATCGCCGTACTCAGGAGAAGTAGGGCAATGTGTTTTGGGGTGTATTTTTATATATACCCATACTCTGTGTGAGAATTTTTTTTTATACAAAGTTGTCAGTTTACAGAGATATTTCTCCCACTCCAACATGGGTATATGTAAAAATACACCCTCAAAACATATTGCCGTACTTCTACTGAGTACAGCGATACCACATGTGTGCCACTTTTTGCAGCCTGGGTGCAAAGGGCCCTAATTCCAATGAGTACCTTTAGGTTTTACAGGATTGCTCACAATTTAGCCCCTCCCAAAATGCCAGAACAGTACAAACACCCCACAAATGACCCTATTTTGGAAATAAGACACCCCAAGGTATTCGCTGAGGGGCATAGTGAGTCCATGAAAATTGAACTTTTTGTCAAAAGTTAGCAGAAAGGGAGACTTTGTGAGAAAAACAATAAAAATCAATTTCGCTAAATTGTGCCAAAAAAATCTTCTATGAACTCGCCATGCCCCTCACGGAATACCTTGGGGTGTCTTCTTTCCAAAATTGGGTCACATGTGGGGTATTTATACTGCCCTGGCATTTTAGGGGCCCTAAAGCGTGAAAGAAAAATGCGTAAAAATGCCCTCCTAAAGGTACTCATTGGTTTAGGGCCTTGCGCATCTTGGCTGCAAAAGTGACACACATGTGTATCGCCGTACTCAGGAGAAGTAGGGCATGTGTTTTGGGTGTATTTTACATATACCCATGCTGGGTGAGAGAAATATCTCTGTAAATTGACAACTTTGTATAAAAATTTTTAAAAAGTTGTCATTTACAGAGATATTTCTCACACCCAGCAGGGGTATATATAAAAATACACCCCAAAACACATTGCCCTACTTCTCCTGAGTACGGCGATACCACATGTGTGCCACTTTTTTGCAGCCAAGATGCGCAAAGGGGCACTAAAACCAATGAGTACCTTTTGGATTTCACAGGGCATTTTTACGCATTTGGATTCTCACGCTTTAGGACCCCTAAAATGCCAGGGCAGTATAAATACCCCACAAGTGACCCCATTGTGGAAAGAAGACACCCCAAGGTATTCCGTGAGGGGCATGGCAAGTTCACAGAATTTTTTTTTTTTTTGGCACAAGTTAGCGGAAATTGATATATATATTTTTTTTTTTACAAAGTCTCAAATTTCCACTAACTAGTGACAAAAAATAAAATTTTACATGAACTCACCATACCCCTCACGGAATACCTTGGGGTGTCTTCTTTCTAAAATGGGGTCACATGTGAGGTGTTTGTACTGCCCTGGCATTTGAGGGGTCTCCGCAATCATTACACGTATGGCCAGCATTAGGAGTTTCTGCGATTCTCCTTATATTGAGCATACGGGTAATGAGATTTTTTTCCGCTCAGCCTCTGGGCTGAAAAATAAAAATGAACGGCACAGATTTCCTCATTCGCATCAATCAATGTGGATGAAAAATCTCTGCCAAAAAATGTGCAAAAAAGTAGTAAGGCCCCATTCACACGTCCTCAAAATGTCCGCATCTATTCCGCAATTCTGCGGAATAGATGCGGACCCATTCAGTGTGAATGGGGCCGGGCGGTGATGCGGAGAGCACACTATGTGCTCGCCGCATCAGCATTTGCGGAGCTGCGGCCGCAAACTTCCGGGTTTCGGCCCCCAAACATCCGGCCGCAGCTCTGCAAAAGATAGAGCATGTCCTATTCTTGTCCGCAATTGCGGACAAGAAAAGGCATTTTCTATATAGTTCTGGCAATGTGCGGATCCGCAAATGCGGAAAGCACATTGCCGGTAGTCCGTGTTTTATGGATCCGCGGATCCATGGATCCGCAAAACACATACGGACGTCTGAATGAGCCTTACAGGGGGTGATTAGTGACAGGGGGTGATCAGGGGGTGACATGGGGTGATCAGGGGTTAATCAGGGGTTAATCAGGGGTTAATCAGTGACGGGGGATGGATGGGGGTCTGTGTGGTGATTGGTGCACTTACAAAGATTCCTTTGGTGGTCCCAAGCAAAAGGGACCACCAAAGGAATGAACAGCAAGCATATCAGACGCTGTTAACAAAACAGCGTCTGATATGTAATTTTTCATCTTCTACAGCCTGCCAGCGCACGATCAGCGCTGGCAGGCTGTAGTTTAACTTCTTCCCGACGCGATCCTGCGTGAGACGCTGCGCAGCTCACAGGAAATCTCGCGTCTCGCGAGATGACGCCTCGCGCGTCCAAGAGGAACAAACCGACCGCCGCCAGGACGCAATCCTGCGTTCGGCAAGGAGTTAAACTAACTATAGTAAAAATGACCAGTGCACACCATGTGGGTCTATATTTATGAGGGCCTCCCTGAGCAAAGATTAGTAAATGTGGCCCAGGCCCCCAGCCCAGTTATTGGGGAATTATTAGAGAGACATAAGGGGTGCTGTCTGCTGAACTGTGGGCTGGGGCCACATTTACTAATCTTTGCCCAGGGGGGCCCTCATAAATATAGACCCACATGGTGTGGACTGGTCATTTTACTATAGTTTAACCGTTTATGTGCAAAAGAAAAAAAAGAAGTCAGCTCCAATCAGAGACTGTCTCAGAGCACCCCTTACGTCTCTCTAATAATCCCCCAGACCCAGTAAAGCCATGAAATCCTGCAGTCTTGACTATATTATAATGCTGGGCATTGCTGGCCCTGCTGGGGTATTAAATCGCCGGTCTAAAAATATTTAAAAAAGTCAATATGCGCTCTCTGCGCTGAGTGCCTCTACCTACCTCCGCTCTATCTCCCTCCAGCCCGGCGCAGCAGTGGCAGGTCTGGCTGTGTGTGAGTGAGTCACTGCTCACGTGACTCACCACCCATTAACTCCAGACTCCAGTCCCTGCTGGCTGCTCCTGCAGTGCAGCCGCCGCGGCGCCATTCATCAGGAAGCTAGTCACACCCCTTTACCACGTAACGGCCGGGCCGACGAGTGAGAACTCTGGTGGCCGCGGGTGACACCCCATCAGACTGGTGTCACCCGGTGCGGCCCACACTCTACCGCACCCCCTCGCAACGCCACTGTGCTGGTACACTCTCTTATCGCCCCTTGAGAAAGCTGACGGCGAAACGCGCGTCGGGCGCGTTTGTTTGGCGACACTGCTGTGACCCATTGCTGGTGTGTATATTACTATGTTGTTTATCTTGTGCGACTATCCTCGTGTTTACTGTGGTTAAAACATCTATGGTGACTGGCTACTTAGCCCAAACTAGCAACTGTTTGTTTTGTTGGGTCCCATTATCTATTTGGTGTGTGCACTGACTGAGGATATTTGCGCATAGTTGTTATCAATTTTCACCAGTTATACTCTGATTATGCTATGTGGTGTGTCGCTCTTTGTGTAATTGTTTTTACTTGTTTTTTAACACTTTTTGTACCAATCATGTTTCATAAATTGTTCTAATAAAGACGCATTGTTATTTATATTCCTTCATTTTTTGACTCTGATATCATTCTTTTGGATCTCTTGACGCATGCAGATGACCTAAGGATTGCTATAGTAGACTGTGAGTACTAACACCAACCTCAGAGCCACAACTACTACCACTTCCATACTCCATGCACTCCCTGGCGGACCCCTGCATATCAACCTTTGCAATACATAGGATAAATGTACTGGCATATCTGATGGAAATTCTAGGACAAATCAATAGGTAACTCATGTGATTTTGCCACAGATTTGTTGTGATAAATTTTTCCACAGCAAATTATATATATATATATATATATATATATATATATATATATATTGTTAACAGTGAGGACATGAAATTTATGCCTGCTATGCTTTCTTGTCAATTTCCACATTTATCACAAATGTTGCTTCACAGTTTGGTTTGTCATTTTTCTAGCCATTAAAAAGGGATAAATCCTTGGTTGCTGTTTTCTTTGTTTATTTTTTCACGCATTTATTTTTCCTATACATGAGATAAAAGCCCTCAAACAATATAATAGCATCAACATCAAAGATACAAAGAACACCACTAAATGAAATAAAAAAAGCCTGGCACTACCCAAAAACAATTGCTTCCTGCATTTAATATTTCTCATAGACTTTCAATTTTCAAGACTTGGAGATGGTGTTTCTGTAAATCGCAGGTGCAAATAACACCACTAAAATCATGTGTGTGACTCCACCCACATAGAAATAGTTAGCCAACTTTATCTAACCTTAGACATTGGAGATATCCACCAGATACAAACCATCCAATGCAAATTCAGCAGTTGTTCCAGGACAACCATTGTATGTTGAAACCATTGTAACTTGAGTAATCGGTTCCAAAGGTCCAAAATGTCATCGAAAATTAGAGAAAATGAATATTTAAGAAGGATAAGCAGATAACTAAGATAGATAAAACAAATCCTTACATATAACAGTCAGGAATAGCGGATAACTAGCAACTAATCCAGCTATTTTTCCAGAGAAGTGGCCTTGATTGGTTGAATCTGAGTCTGAGACATTGTATGTTGAGTCTCGTTATAACTTACGATAGGTCAGAAAAGACAATTGTATTGTATGTTAAAAATATTGTATCTTGAGTCCCTTGTATCTGGAGGGATCACTGTACATTTAGGCCACCGGAGGTGGTTGTGAACCCATTAGGCTGCAATGGATTTGGTTTAGGACTAATGCCCAAAAGGTAGTCTAAGGAATTCCCTTATATTTTCCCCTTGACCCAATATAGAGATCCGGACTTTCTGCAGGGAATCTGCAGGTTGCTTAGCCCCAGGAGAAGCCTTTGTTATGAGGACTTTTTACCAAAAACTGCAGTGCAATCTGTAGGCAGCATGCTATGGAGCAGGAGGAGCTGAGCAGATTGATATATAATCTTGTGGGAAAAAAATTCAGTAAAACTTGCAATTGTTACATTTACATCTGCAGCCCTGTGAAGTGCTATCAGTACAGGAGGAGGGGTTATCAGTGATTGACAGCTATCTTTTATGCATACAGTGCTATCAATCACTAGTAACACCTCCTCCGTGTAACAATGCTGTTCACAGAATGAAGAAAAAGCAGAGATATCAATTGATATAAATTGCAGGTTTTACTGAATCTTTTCCCACAAAACTATATATCAGTCTGCTCAGCTCATCATGCTCTATAACATAATGCATTTTTGGTGACATTTCCAAGGCAGAGTAGATAGTCAGGCAGAGGAGTGCTCATTAGTAATGAGCGAAGTTCTGAAAAATTGAGTCCGGAATCTAAGATTAAAATTAAGGCCTTTCAGCGGTTCATCAGTTAAAAAAATATTTATATACATACTTACCTTAGGCCATCACAACCATCTTGATTGAAGATACTGCATGAAATCTCACGCAGTGACATAATGATGTCACCATGCCCGGGCAGCATGGCGACTTGGTGATGTTACACGTCATCCCGTGTAAGATTTTGTGCAGTATCTTCACTATCTAGATGGTCGCAAGGGCCTCTCCTTGAGCAAATGGATGAGGTAAGTATGAGGTGGAATTTGATCTGAATTTAAGGAAGAATTCAATTAGCTGGAAATTAGAATCTCCTCGTGCTTTGTGGTAACGAATCAGATTTTTTGAAAATGGCTGCTGCACATGTTACAAAGTGAAAGTAAGAAGAGAAGAATGAGGGATCACCCATATTGCTTTGCAGCCAGCCAATCAGAAGATAGCCAGCCCCTGTGATGTCACAGCCCTATAAAAAGCCTCACCCTGACCGTTCTCCACCATTTTCCATTGAACTGAGCATAGAAACAGATGTTATAAGTGCTAGGGAGAGTGTTTTAAAGAGCTTTTAATAGTATAATCTGGGATAGGGACAGTGAACGGACAGTGTAGGGAGATTTTAGAGAGAGTTTTCAGACAGTGTAGGGAGGGTATAGGGAGATCATAGGGAGACTGCAGAACAGTGCAGGCTCTGGAAGCTGAAGGGATCCTTAGGAGACAGTGCCATTTGCATCAATCCCCTGTGCAGGACACAGAGGTATCTAATTGAACAGAGCCCACCTTGTTTAATAGATAACCAATTCTATAAAGCCTTTATTCTCAAATTGGGGGAGGGGGGGCGAATAAGCTGTGTAATCTAACTGTTATTGTGGTGTCCAAGTTGTTTATTAGATAAGCAATTTTATTACACCTTCATTCTCAAATTGTGGTGAATAAGCTGTGTAGTCTAACTGTTAGTGTGCTGTCCACCCAATTTTGTAGATAAGCAATTCCATTAGGCTATGATTCTCATATTGGGGTGAATAAGCAGTGTAAAATAACTGTTAGTGTGGTGTCCACCGGGTTTTCATAGTTAAGCAATTCCATTAGGCCTCAATTCTCATATTGAGGTGAATAAACAGTGTAATATAACTGTTTGTGTGGTTTCCACCTGATTTCATAGATAAGCAATTCCATTAGGCGTTGGTTATTATATTAGGGTGATTAGACAGTGTAATATAACCGTTATAGTGGTGTCCACCTGATTTAATAAATAAGCAATTCCATTATGCCTTGATTCTCTTATTGGGGTGGATAAACAGTGTAGTATAACTGTTAGTGTGGTTCCCACCTGATTTCATAGATAAGCAATTAAATTTGGCCTTGATTCCTATATTAGGGTGAATAAACATTATAATAAAACTGTTAAAGTGGTGTCCACCTGATTATATAGATAAGCAATTCCATTAAGCCTTTTTTTTTATATTTTTTATTTTATTCATGAGAGAAAAAATTACAACAGTATCAATGCAAAATGTATGACAAAAGTAACCCATCAATGTCCACGTACAAAGAAACAGTATAGTACACTTATCATGCATCAAAGTCGCATCACACTACACGTTCTAATTGCATTCGATTTTAACTTTACTGTTTGGTTTTGTATCGCGGTAATACAAAATTTGAATAATCGTGTGCGTGCTGTTCTAGCACGCAGTGCTATTCGTATCCACTATTAAGTTCTAATCGCAATCGATGTTAACTTATGCATTTTTTTTTTTTGCCAGGCATCAAATAGAATGCGATGCCTGTCAAAAAAAAAGCATAAGTTAAAATCGAATGCGATTAGAACTTAAGAGTGGGATACGAATAGCACTAGTGTTGTTGTTGAGCGCACATTTCGGGAATAGTTCCGGTCCGTACAGAATTTTGGGGTGTTCAGTGACACGACCGAACATTTTCATAAAAATTCGGGTTCGGTTTTGTAGTTCGTCATTTTTGTGGCGCATTTTGAAAGGCTGCAAAGCAGCCAATCAACATGCATCATACTACTTGCCCTAAGATGCCATCGCAGCCATGCCTACTATTGGCAAGGCTGTGATTGGCCAAGTGCAGCATGTGACTCAGCCTCTTTATAAGCTTGTGCGCACGTCGCGATGTGCTCACTCCCGCTGTGATTAGACCAGGGATAGATGCAGCTGCTGTGAGGGCGAGATAGGCAGGGATAATTGAGGAAGAAAACCTGAAAAGAAGTGAATGATCTAAACCTGTGCATCAGAACAACTCAGCTGAGCTGTTCACTGAAAGTTTATTTTTTTACACTGGCCAGATCGATTTTTACCGGCACATGTAACTGGGCTGACCGGCGGCGGCCATTTTGGGACCTGTGGTGCGCCAGCTCAAGCTGCCACAGAGTCCAAAGAAAAGCTCCAAAGAATTGAAAAATCTACTCCTGTGACACAGAACAACAGCGATTCAGCTGCTCAGTCAA
The DNA here is from genome assembly GCA_033119425.1 of Bufotes viridis. Classification (NCBI taxonomy): domain Eukaryota; kingdom Metazoa; phylum Chordata; class Amphibia; order Anura; family Bufonidae; genus Bufotes; species Bufotes viridis. Next base: position 75,316,648 of record CM065592.1, read on the forward strand.
AGTCAATTTTTTTCTGGCTGGGCAGACCATTTTCTGGCACATGTTACTGGGCTGATAGGCGGCGGCCATTTTGGGACTTGTGGTGCTACAGCAAAAGCTGCCACAGCGTCCATTAATCTCATGTAATAGTAGATTTTTTCATAGATATACTACATCAGGGGTTTGGCTGTGCTTGTGTCACCCCTACTAACTGCCAATATATTTAATATATCAGTGGTGAAACTGAAAGTAACCCACTTGGATAGCAAATCCCATGAATGTGCTGTTCCAGCTAGGCTAGCCAGTGTCACTACAGCCAGGTCCAATACTGTCAGCCAGAAATTAAATTTTTTTTTTTTGAATAAATGGAACAACAGGCGGCTACACTCCCTCCAGGATATGGACAAATACAGGTGCTCACCACTTTGTGACACCACCCACAAAGGTCACCATGCAAGGAATTATATTATATTAGTTAGATTGGGGGCAACACTGAGTCTGGGAATCCAACCAGGAGTCTAGTATTGGTATTAACTAAAATAGTTTTATTTAAAGTTATTTACTTATAAGAACTATAAATGATATACAAATCTAAAATGTAAGAACAGACGTCTCTAATTGGATCTTCAATGCAACTTCTCAAAATAAGTGACTAATCAGCTAATATTCATAACTCTGTGACTTCAAAGTGCATACTGTGCAAATATAAACATCAATTAGATTAGACTCAGCATATAGTGCAAATTAATCCTGTGCAAATCCCTTAATAAAACCCTAAAATACTCTTTCTTGAATCTTGAGATCCGAAAAACAGTGTCACAACTTCGTGCTACATAGATTAGTGAGAATAGTACCAATATGGACACAATATCAGCCGATATCCTTATTTGTTGCTGCAGTATTGCAGAGTAGTCCTATGCCAGGAGACAGTGATTACTGTTCAAAAATAAACTATGCACTTATGGCAGAGTAATCCTGTGCCAGGAGACAATTGCTGCTGTCCAAGGAATAAACCGTGCGCTTGTATAATAAATAGAATGATGGTACCTCAACAATTCAGCAATGAATGATATGGGCCCACTCTCAGTACGTAGTCCGGTACTTTAAGTTATTGGATGTCACATGCGGTTGTCCTTACATGCGTTCAGCCGCTTGTCTTCCGCGGCACTCTCCTCCTCACCTCTGTATGCCAGCCCGTGTCCCGTGCCCCGACTGCCTTACCTGCAATCCCCGTGCTCAGTTTGCTCCACGGCACCCGCGACGTCCCGCGTGGTGTCTCAGCCTGTACGTGGCGTCCCACGTGATGGCGCTGGGGGTGAGTCTGGCAGCAGGCAGCGTTGGGTCCTAGGAACCGTAGGATATTGTATTCCTTTGTTATAGTCCTTCTTTAGTCCTGGGCTTGAAAGGTTTTTTAGATGTTGGAGGTGTGCAAACTGCAGGATAACAACTTTTCCTGTTCCTGCCGAGATTTGTTAGAATTTTTTTTTTTTTTTTATGGCAGGTACAGAGAGCTGTGTTTGCTGTGACCTTCCAGGACCTGAGTAGCGTCCCACGTGGTCTGATGCTCCTTCTCCTTGTTGTGCACATGACTTAGAAGGTTGTAGGGTGTCCTACAAGGTTGTAGGGTGTCCTGATATTGTGTCCATATTGGTACTATTCTCACTAATCTATGTAGCACGAAGTTGTGACACTGTTTTTCGGATCTCAAGATTCAAGAAAGAGTATTTTAGGGTTTTATTAAGGGATTTGCACAGGATTAATTTGCACTATATGCTGAGTCTAATCTAATTGATGTTTATATTTGCACAGTATGCACTTTGAAGTCACAGAGTTATGAATATTAGCTGATTAGTCACTTATTTTGAGAAGTTGCATTGAAGATCCAATTAGAGACGTCTGTTCTTACATTTTAGATTTGTATATCATTTATAGTTCTTATAAGTAAATAACTTTAAATAAAACTATTTTAGTTAATACCAATACTAGACTCCTGGTTGGATTCCCAGACTCAGTGTTGCCCCCAATCTAACTAATATAATTTTTTTTTGCCAGAAATATAAATTAAAAAATCTTTCCCTGTAACAAACATAATTCTGGTGTTAGACCAGAAGAAGCACTCCTTCAGTAAATAATACTGTAAAAAGGTTTAGGCAATAATTCTCCCAGTGTGGGCAATTTATGTATCAAAGCGAGCATTTTAAAAATTCCGGTGTTCTGAAATACCAGCAGTCCTCTTGTAATTAATACCAGAAAAAGGCATTATAGTGTCCAGTGTTGTCATTTTGGTTCCAAAAGGCCAATTTAATCAATCTGGTGTTGGTGACACCCGAAATAGTAGGCCGCACGTTGTTACTCCTTTGAAAAGGAAATAGTTCTCCCACTGTGGGAATTCATTTAACATAAGTAGCATTTAAAAAATTCTGGTGTCCAATTTGCAGCAGTCCTCTTGTAATTAATACCAGAAAAAGGCATTATAGTGTCCAGTGTTGTCATTTTGGTTCCAAAAGGCCAATTTAATCAATCTGGTGTTGGTGACACCCGAAATAGTAGGCCGCACGTTGTTACTCCTGTAAAAGGAAATAGTTCTCCCACTGTGGGAATTCATTTAACATAAGTAGCATTTAAAAAATTCTGGTGTCCAATTTGCAGCAGTCCTCTTGTAATTAATACCAGAAAAAGGCATTATAGTGTCCAGTGTTGTCATTTTGGTTCCAAAAGGCCAATTTAATCAATCTGGTGTTGGTGACACCCGAAATAGTAGGCCGCACGTTGTTACTCCTGTAAAAGGAAATAGTTCTCCCACTGTGGGAATTCATTTAACATAAGTAGCATTTAAAAAATTCTGGTGTCCAATTTGCAGCAGTCTTCTTGTAATTAATACCAGGAAAAGGCATTATAGTGTCCAGTGTTGTCATTTTGGTTCCAAAAAGGCCAATTTAATCAATCTGGTGTTGGTGACACCCGAAATAGTAGGCCGTACGTTGTTACTCCTTTGAAAAGGAAATAGTTCTCCCACTGTGGTAATTCATTTAACATAAGTAGCATTTAAAAAATTCTGGTGTCCAATTTGCAGCAGTCCTCTTGTAATTAATACCAGAAAAAGGCATTATAGTGTCCAGTGTTGTCATTTTGGTTCCAAAAGGCCAATTTAATCAATCTGGTGTTGGTGACACCCGAAATAGTAGGCCGCACGTTGTTACTCCTGTAAAAGGAAATAGTTCTCCCACTGTGGGAATTCATTTAACATAAGTAGCATTTAAAAAATTCTGGTGTCCAATTTGCAGCAGTTTTCTTGCAATTAATACCGGAAAAAGGAATTACGGTATATCTTCCAGTGTGTGAATTTTGGGGCTAAAAATAATATATTTTATTGTGGTGCGAGTTGAATCGTAACAATGAGAAAACATTCTATTAAGGGACGAGGACGCGGTCGTGGTGGGGTCCGTGGAGTCTCTGTTGCTGGCAGAGGACATGGCCGTTCGGCCTCAGGCGCACAAAGTAGTGAACCAACTCCCTCAAGTAGCCGGCAGAATTTACAGCGATATTTGGTGGGGCCCAATGCCGTTATGAGGATGGTAAGGCCTGAGCAGGTACAGGCATTAGTCGATTGGGTGGCCGACAGTGCTTCCAGCACGTTCACCATATTGTCTTCCGCCCAGTCTTCTGCGGAAAGCGCACAGGTGGCACCGGAAAACCAAGCCCATCAGTCTGTCACATCACCCCCATGCATATCAGGGAAACTGTCCGAGCCTCAAGTTATGCAGCAGTCTCTTCTTCTGTTTGAAGACTCTGCTGGCAGGGGTTCCCAGGGGCGTCCACCTAGCCCTTCCCTAGCGGTGGAAGACATACCATGCACTGACGCACAACCACTTATGTATCCAGATGATGAGGACATGGGAATACCACCACAGCAGAGTGACCGAGTGTCTGATGATGACGAAACACAGGTGCCCACTGCCGCGTCTTATTGCAGTGTGCAGACTGAACAGGAGGAGGTCAGGGAGGAAGACTGGGTGGAAGACGATGCAGAGGACGATGAGGTCTTAGACCCCACATGGACTGAAGGTCGTGCCGCTGACTTAAATAGTTCAGAGGAAGAGGCAGTGGTGAGACCGAGACAACAGCGAAGCCAAAGAGGAGCAGGGGGCAAAAGCAGAACACCAGCCGTCCCGAGAGTTCGCCTGCTATTGGCCAGTGCCAACAGGGACCCAGCAGCCCAAAGGCATCTTCAAGGAGTTCCCTGGCATGGCACTTCTTCAAACAATGTGCTGAGGACAAGACCAGAGTGGTTTGCACGCTGTGCCATCAGACCCTGAGGCGAGGCATTAACGTTCTTAACCTGAGCACCACCTGCATGAACAGGCATCTACATGCAAAGCATGAACTGCAGTGGAGTGCACACCTCAAAAACAAGGAACCCGCTCAGGCTCCCCCTGCTCCCTCTACCGCTGCTGCCTCGGCTTCCGCCTCGAGAGGAATGTTGCCACCTGCCGAGCAGCAAACAGAGGATGTGCCACCGACACCACCACCACCACCGCCACCGTCACCTTGCGTCTCCACTATTTCACACAGCAGCGTTCAGCTCTCCATCTCTCAAACCTTTGAGAGGAAGCGCAAATTCCTACCTAGTCACCCTCGAGCCCTTGGACTAAATGCCAGCATTTCTAAACTACTGGCCTTTGAAATGCTGTCATTCCGGCTGGTGGACACAGACAGCTTCAAACAGCTGATGGCCATGGCTGTCCCCCAGCATGTGGTTCCCAGCCGCCACTACTTCTCCAAGACAGCCGTGCCTTCCCTGCACATGCAAGTGTCTGATAAAATCAAGTGTGCACTGCGCAACGCCATTTGTGCCAAGGTCCACCTAACCACAGATACGTGGACCAGTAAGCACGGCCAAGGACGCTATATCTCACTAACTGCATACTGGGTGAATGTAGTGGCGGCTGGGCCCCAGGCGGAGAGTTCCTTGGCGCACGTCCTTCCGCCACCTAGGATCGCAGGGCATCATTCTCTGCCTCCTGTAGCCTCCTCCTCCTACTCGGCTTCCTCCTGCACTGCTTCCACCAGCTCCTCCTGTCAGCCACACACCTTCACCACCAACTTCAGCACAGCCCGGGGTAAACGTCAGCAGGCCATTCTGAAACTCTTATGTTTGGGGGACAGGCCCCACACCGCGCAGGAGTTGTGGCGGGGTATTGAACAACAGACGGACGAGTGGTTGCTGCCGGTGGGCCTCAAGCCAGGCCTGGTGGTATGCGATAATGGGCGAAATCTCGTGGCAGCTCTGGGACTAGCCGGTTTGACGCACATCCCGAGCGAATTTGGTGGTGCAGAGGTTCATTCACCACTACCCCAACATGTCAGAGCTGCTGCATAAAGTGCGGGCCATCTGTGCGCGCTTCCGGCATTCACATCCTGCCGCTGCTCGCCCTCTGCGCTACAGCAGAACTTCGGCCTTCCCGCTCACCGCCTCATATGCGACGTGCCCACCCGGTGGAACTCCACCTTGCACATGCTGGAGAGACTGTGCGAGCAGCAGCAGGCCATAGTGGAGTTTCAGCTGCAGCACGCTCGCGTCAGTCGTACTGCGGAACGGCACCACTTCACCACCAATGATTGGGCCTCCATGCGAGACCTGTGTGCCCTGCTGCACTGCTTTGAGTACTCCACCAAAATGGCCAGTGGCGATGACACTGTTATCAGCGTTACAATACCAATTCTATGTCTCCTAGAGAAAACGCTTAGGGCAATGATGGAAGAGGAGGTGGCCCAGGTGGAGGAGGAGGCCCAGGTGGAGGAGGAGGAGGAGGAGGGCTCGTTTCTAAGACTTTCAGGCCAGTCTGTTAGAAGTAGCTCAGAGGGAGTTTTTTGAAGCAGCAGAGGGCAGGTTCACAAGTCGCCAGCCAAGGCACTCTAATGGAGGACGAGGAGGATGAGGAGGAGGTGGAGGAGGACGAGGATGAAACAGGTTCACAGCAGGGTGGCAGCCCACACAGCTCAGGCCCATCACTAGTGCGTGGCTGGGGGTATACGGTGGACGATGACGATACGCCTCCCACAGAGGACAGCTTGTCCTTACCTCTGGAGAGCCTGGCACACATGAGCGATTACATGCTGCAGTGCCTGCGCAACGACAGCAGAGTTGCCCACATTTTAACGTGTGCTGACTACTGGGTGGCCACCCTGCTGGATCCCCGGTACAAAGACAATGTGCCCACTATACTTCCTGCACTGGAGCGTGATAGGAAGATGCGCGAGTACAAGCGCACGCTGGTAGACGCGCTCCTGAGAGCATTCCCAACTGTCACAGGGGAACAGGTGGAAGGCCAAGGCAGAGGAGGAGCTAGAGGTCGCCCACGCAGCAGTATCACGGCCAGCTCCTCTGAGGGCAGGGTTAGCATGGCAGAAATGTGGACAAGTTTTGTCTCCACGCCACAGCTAACTGCCCCACCACCTGATACGGAACGTGTTAGCAGGAGGCAGCATTTAACTAACATGGTTGAACAGTATGTCTGCACACCCCTCCACGTACTGACGGACGGTTCGGCCCCATTCAACTTCTGGGTTTCAAAATTGTCCACGTGGCCAGAGTTAGCATGTTATGCCTTGGAGGTGCTTTCCTGCCCGGCGGCCAGCGTTTTATCAGAACGCGTATTCAGCACGGCGGGGGCGTCATTACTGACAAGCGCAGCCGCCTGTCCACAGCCAATGTGGACAAGCTGACGTTCATAAAGATGAACCAGGCATGGATCCCACAGGACCTGTCCCTCCCTTGTGCAGAGTAGTCCTTAATAACTGCCTAAAACATGTCTTGTTGTACTACGGGCCACTTCTTTATTTAATACAAATTTTATGTAACCCACAGTTGAATGAAACTCTCCTCTGTCTGGGCGCCGGGGCCTAACTAGATGAAAGTGGCCTGTTAAACTATCGGGTGACATAAAGCCATAACCTCTGCCATGCTACCTCTGTCCTCTGTCTGGGTGCTGAGGCCTAAGTCAAATAAAGCGGTCTTCTGCTGTGCTGGGGATATGAAGCTAATCTCTGACCTCTCTCCTCTGTCTGGGTCCAAAGGCCTAAGCCACTGAAAGAGGCCTTCTCCTGTGGTGTGTGATATGATGCCTGAATATGTGCTGTGTGGCCTCTCTCCTCTGTCTGGGTGAAGGGGTCAAAGTAACTAAATGGTGGCCTACTCCTGTGGTGGTTTATATGATGCCTGAATATGTGCTGTGGGACCTCTCTCCTCTGTCTTGGGTGAAGGGATCAAAGTAACTTTATGGTAGCTTCTCCTGTGGTGGTTGATATTATGCCTGATTCTCTGCTGTGGAACCTCTCTCCTCTTCCTGGGTGCAGGGGTCAAAGTATCTAAAAGTGTCCTTCTCTTGCGGTGGTTGATATGATGCCTGAATATGTGCTGTGTGGCCTCTCTCCTCTGTCTGGGTGAAGGGGTCAAAGTAACTAAATGGTGGCCTACTCCTGTGGTGGTTTATATGATGCCTGAATATGTGCTGTGGAACCTCTCTCCTCTTCCTGGGTGCAGGGTCAAAGTAACTTTATGGTGGCTTCTCCTGTGGTGGTTGATATTATGCCTGATTCTCTGCTGTGGAACCTCTCTCCTCTTCCTGGGTGCAGGGGTCAAAGTATCTAAAAGTGTCCTTCTCTTGCGGTGGTTGATATGATGCCTGAATATGTGCTGTGTGGCCTCTCTCCTCTGTCTGGGTGAAGGGGTCAAAGTAACTAAATGGTGGCCTACTCCTGTGGTGGTTTATATGATGCCTGAATATGTGCTGTGGGCCTCTCTCCTCTGTCTGGGTGAAGGGGTCAAAGTAACTTTATGGTGGCTTCTCCTGTGGTGGTTGATATTATGCCTGATTCTCTGCTGTGGAACCTCTCTCCTCTTCCTGGGTGCAGGGGTCAAAGTATCTAAAAGTGTCCTTCTCTTGCGGTGGTTGATATGATGCCTGAATATGTGCTGTGTGGCCTCTCTCCTCTGTCTGGGTGAAGGGGTCAAAGTAACTAAATGGTGGCCTACTCCTGTGGTGGTTTATATGATGCCTGAATATGTGCTGTGGGGCCTCTCCTCTGTTTGGGTGAAGGGGTCAAAGTAACTTTATGGTGGCTTCTCCTGTGGTGGTTGATATTATGCCTGATTCTCTGCTGTGGAACCTCTCTCCTCTTCCTGGGTGCAGGGGTCAAAGTATCTAAAATTGTCCTTCTCTTGCGGTGGTTGATATGATGCCTGAATATGTGCTGTGTGGCCTCTCTCCTCTGTCTGGGTGAAGGGGTCAAAGTAACTAAATGGTGGCCTACTCCTGTGGTGGTTGATATGATGCCTGAATATGTGCTGTGTGGCCTCTCTCCTCTGTCTGGGTGAAGGGGTCAAAGTAACTAAATGGTGGCCTACTCCTGTGGTGGTTGATATGATGCCTGAATATGTGCTGTGGGGCCTCTCTCCTCTGTTTGGGTGAAGGGGTCAAAGTAACTTACGGTGGCTTCTCCTGTGGTGGTTGATATTATGCCTGATTCTCTGCTGTGGAACCTCTCTCTCTTCCTGGGTGCAGGGGTCAAAGTATCTAAAAGTGTCCTTCTCTTGCGGTGGTTCATATGATGCCTGAATATGTGCTGTGTGGCCTCTCTCCTCTGTCTGGGTGAAGGGGTCAAAGTAACTAAATGGTGGCCTACTCCTGTGGTGGTTGATATGATGCCTGAATATGTGCTGTGGGGCCTCTCTCCTCTGTTTGGGTGAAGGGGTCAAAGTAACTTTATGGTGGCTTCTCCTGTGGTGGTTGATATTATGCCTGATTCTCTGCTGTGGAACCTCTCCTCTTCCTGGGTGCAGGGGTCAAAGTATCTAAAATTGTCCTTCTCTTGCGGTGGTTGATATGATGCCTGATTCTCTGCTGTGGGGCCTCTCTCCTCTGTCTGGGTGAAAGGGGTCAAAGTAACTAAATGGTGGCCTACTCCTGTGGTGGTTGATATGATGCCTGAATATGTGCTGTGGGCCTCTCCTCTGTTTGGGTGAAGGGGTCAAAGTAACTTTATGGTGGCTTCTCCTGTGGTGGTTGATATTATGCCTGATTCTCTGCTGTGGAACCTCTCTCCTCTTCCTGGGTGCAGGGGTCAAAGTATCTAAAAGTGTCCTTCTCTTGCGGTGGTTGATATGATGCCTGAATATGTGCTGTGTGGCCTCTCTCCTCTGTCTGGGTGAAGGGGTCAAAGTAACTAAATGGTGGCCTACTCCTGTGGTGGTTGATATGATGCCTGAATATGTGCTGTGGGGCCTCTCTCCTCTGTTTGGGTGAAGGGGTCAAAGTAACTTTATGGTGGCTTCTCCTGTGGTGGTTGATATTATGCCTGATTCTCTGCTGTGGAACCTCTCTCCTCTTCCTGGGTGCAGGGGTCAAAGTATCTAAAAGTGTCCTTCTCTTGCGGTGGTTGATATGATGCCTGAATATGTGCTGTGTGGCCTCTCTCCTCTGTCTGGGTGAAGGGGTCAAAGTAACTAAATGGTGGCCTACTCCTGTGGTGGTTGATATGATGCCTGAATATGTGCTGTGGGGCCTCTCTCCTCTGTTTGGGTGAAGGGGTCAAAGTAACTTTATGGTGGCTTCTCCTGTGGTGGTTGATATTATGCCTGATTCTCTGCTGTGGAACCTCTCTCTCTTCCTGGGTGCAGGGGTCAAAGTATCTAAAATTGTCCTTCTCTTGCGGTGGTTGATATGATGCCTGATTCTCTGCTGTGGGGCTCTCTCCTCTGTCTGGGTGAAGGGGTCAAAGTAACTAAATGGTGGCCTACTCCTGTGGTGGTTGATATGATGCCTGATTCTCTGCTGTGGGACCCTCTCCTTTGTCTGGGTGCTGGGGTCGAAATAATAGTAAGTGACCTTTCTCCATTGGTGGGTGACTTGAAGCCTGATTCTGTGCTATGGGACCTCACTCCAATTAATATTGTTTAATTTTTTTTTATTTTATGTTAACTCATCATTTCCCTATCTACATTTGTTTGCAGGGGATTTACCTACATTTTGCTGCCTTTTGCATCCCTCTAGCCCTTTCCGGGAGTCTTTTACAGGCTTTTTAGTGCCCAAAAGTTCGGGTCCCCATTGACTTCTATGGGGTTCGGGATGAAGTTCGGGTTGAGTTCGGATCACGAACCCGGACATTTTCCGGAAGTTCGGCCGAACCTCTCGAACCCGAACATTCAGGTGTTCGCTCATCTCTAATTCTAACACTTCATAGACAGAAACCCTCCCCCCCTCCCATGTTAGCTGTCGTCTCATAGACCCCTTCAATTACAGTATAGATGACGTTAAGTTACCTCTAACCCATCACATGTGCCCCTCTCCGTTTCCTTTCCATTTCCTCATAAATTTTTATTTGCCACTAATACTGGGTCCATTCATTTATTGAGGGTGGGGAGGCAGAGCCCCATTTTTAATTATAATGACTCTTGCGACCATCAAACCGCGCATCCACGTCCATCTAACCCGGGCCGGAATTACATCTTCTGGATCGAAGTGTCCCAACAGCACCATCGGGACATCAGGCTTATACTGATGGGAGTCCTCCTTTTGTATAGCCACAAAAACCAATAAAAAGTTTATTGCATTCCCGGAGGACATGTACAAAATCCGCTTCTAGACATCCACATTTCGGACAGCAACCATCACGATCCCTGTTTCTAAGAAATTTCGCTTGGGTCTTGAGCCTATAGTAGAATCGATTTGTAATCCTAAATTGAATTAATCTATGCACATTAGAGATTGTTGATTTTCTAATATTCCTATAAATACTAGCCCAGTGTAGTGAGGGGCAACACAACTCTTGCTCCCATTTAAGTGGACTTTTAAATTAAATTACATCTACCAATGACCTACTGAGTTTAAAGTAAAGATTCAAAATTTGAATACCTTCTTCTTCCTGTGCAAAACAGTAATCAAAAAATAAATGTTGACTAACAAACAAATAACCTTTGTCAATCGTGGTCGTGTATGCGTGTTTTAAACTTAGATACATAATCAAATCTAATGAAGAAATAACAGTGCTATTATATTCCAGTAAAGACTTAAAGTGTCCTGAAGAAAAAAGGTGAGACACCCTTACAACACCTTTACGGAGCCAGTAGGTATAATCCGTGATTTTGAGGAATTCCACCAGACTCCTATTCTCCCACAGAGGGGTGAACCAAAAAGCATCAGAAACTTTAAGAATACTCTTAAGCTTATTCCATACCCTATGTAGTGTCCAAGGAATCAATAGTGACCTCCTCAAACCCAAGTGACCAGATTCCAAAGAAGTAAAACTATTCTCTGTAGAAATATCCATAACATGTGAGAGATATTGTGCAAGTAAACTATCTTTAAATTTCCATTAAGCCTTGACTCTCATATTGAGGTGAATAAACAGGGTAATATAACCGTTAGTGTGGTTTCCGCCTGATTTCATAGATAAGCAATTCAATTTGGCCTCAATTCTCATATTGGGGTGAATAAACAGGGTAATATAACAGTTATAGTGGTGTCCACCTGATTTCATAGAAAAGCAACTCTTTTAGGCCTTGATTCTCATTTTGGAGTGAATAACCTGTGTAATTTAACTTTTAGTGGGTTGTCCACATTGACATTGAATAACTTATTTTACATAAACAATTACTGTTGCAGTATGACCAATAAAGAGGTGCCAGGGCCCTCCAAAGGAACTGTCAATGTCAAAAATGTTGCAGGAGCCAGCAGAAGTAGCAGTAGAAGGGGTGCTGGAAGCAGAAGCAGTAGTAACAGGCCAGAGCTGCCAATGTCATGGATGACCAATCCCGCTTTCCTTGAATAGTTGACTCGTTTTTCAATATCATCTCAACTGACATCTGACACCCACAGCTGGAAGTATGTGGGTTCCTCTGACACCACGCTTAGTTGGCATGGCCCAGGAACAAGCTCTGTGCTCTCACCTGTCCTGAACCTGACTCTTTCATTTTCTGCTCCAACTGCCAGGCACGTGATGTATGATGCTGGCTCTGTTCCGCTTTTCAACAAGGAAGATATTACTGAGGAGAGTCAGCAGCTACTGCCCAGTGCAGATTTGTAGGAGAGGTCCGCTGCTTCCTCCTGTAGGCATGCAAGTAGCGATGATAAGAGTTGTGTGGGAGAAGGTGTAGAGAGCGGCCAGGGACGTGGCCATGAGACTGGTGAAGGTGACATAAGTGACGAGCAGACAGTGATGGATGATGATGTAGCCAATCGCACGTGGGAACCAGGTGAAGAGTGGGCTTCATCATCATTATCAGGGGGCGAGGGTGGCAGCAGGCCCCTGAGACAGCTGCAGGATGTAAGTAGTGTGAGATCTGGAGCCAAACATGCCTGAGGTAAACCATATGCTACTCATGAGTGTACCTGTCTGAAAACAACTAGCAGTGCACGGTTTCATGGAGGCAGCAGCAGGTAGTCAGCACAGAGTCGTGGGAGTAAAATGCCATACTCAACGATTTGGGAACTGTTCATCAAGTCGCTTAAGGATGTCAGTGTGGCTGTATGTAGGATCTGTGGGTAGAAGGTGAAGCGTGGCCATGCTGGCAAGGTTGCCAGGGTTGGGGGAGCAGGAGCAGCACCAGTTCCATCAGCAGAAACTTAGGTCTGGAGTCTCTAATGAGCACTTTTCTTCATCCGTCTGCTGACAAAACCACCTAGCAGCTGCAGCAAGACATGGAGCAGAACCTGAACCAGCAGGTGGTGGCACAGTTGGACTCTACCCTGCCACCCCACATCCAAGATCCCCTGGACTACTGGGCAGACAAAACTTGAATTATGGCTTCAACTGGCCGAATTTAGCCTGTGCAAGCTTTCCTGCCTGGCCAGAAGTGGGGCATCAGAGTGGGTGTTTAGTGGGGCAGTGGGCATGGTTACCCCAAAAGAACTTGTCTTTTAACTGGAAATGTTAGAGATTAACCTTTCTAAAGATGAATCAGGCGTGGTTCAGCCAGGATTTCCACACACCGGTGCCTGATGCATCAGACTAGATTATTCTACATAGTAACATAGTATATAAAGCCGAAAAAGACATTTTACCCATCCAGTTCGGCCTGTTATCCTGCAAATTGATCCAAAGGAAGGCAAAAATAAAAAAACTGTGAGGTAGAAGCCAATTTTCCCCCACTTAACCCCTTAAGGACACAGACATATTACACCTTAAGGACCAGGCCATTTTTTGCAAATCTGACTAGTGTCACTTTATGTGGTGATACTTTTAAAACCCTTTTACTTATCCTGTCCATTCTGGGATTGTTTTTTCATATTGTACTTCATAACACTAGTAAAATTGAGTAAAGAAAAATGTATTTTTATTTATAAAAAAATACCAAATTTACCAAAAATTTTGAAAAATTTGCTATTTTCCAAGTTTCTATTTCTCTATTTCTATAATACATAGTAACACTGCCAAAAAAAGTTATTAATTTACATTCCCCATATGTCTACTTAATGTATGGATCATTTTGGGAATGCCATTTTATTTTTTCGGGACGTTACAAGGCTTAGAAGTTTAGAAGCAAATCTTGAAAACAAACTGCAACTTTTAAGTTTCTGATCTCTGCGGTCACAGACCGCTGGGATCAGAAACTGCAAAAAGCGCTCCAAACCACAGGTCTGAATTGACCTGTGGTTTTCAGCGATCGCCATATGGGGGGTCACAGGACCCCCCTTGGCATTTGAACACGGTTCCTGTTGCACGATCGCAGCAGGAACCATGTTCCTAGCGCAATTAATTTTTTTTATATATGCAATTTTTTTCAGGACATATAGGTACACCCTGTGTTCTTAAGGACTCGGACATCAGGGCGTACCCATACGTCTTATGTCCTTAAAGAGAAAAAAATTCCTTCCCGACACCATTCAGGCAATTGGAATAAGCCAAACTAGAGACAGAGATATTCATTGCCAAAGAGAGTGAAACTAACCCTAAAATGTTCTTCAATTATATAAATGGTAAAAAGCATAAATATGAAGGTGTCGACCCTTTACAGAGTGATGAGTTATGAACCCTCTATTGGTTACATAGTCTTATGACAAGACTATTCACTGTTGTGAGATCGTGAAAACTCAGATCCGATGGTATATTCTAACCCTGAGGCATCCCCATGGTGATGGGGACGCTCCATGTGCACGGCAACGGGCACTGACTGGAGCTGGCTAAAATTCTAGGGAGTCCGGACAGATAAGAACTTTTTTGGGGAATCAGACACCCTAAACGGGGAGGAATTATGTGTACTGTTCAGTGTTCACTTCAGATGGATGATGAAAAATATTTGAAAAAGGAATATATAGCAATATACAGTAGTCTAAATATTCGCAAATTATCGAAGTGGCAATATTCGAAATTACAGTTCGTTATTTGAATATTCGTGCTCAACACTAGTCACCAGTACACACTAAATGGTAAAACACTCAGTAACAATGACAAGAAATGGGACTTAGGAATTTTAGTGAACAGCAAACTAAGCTGTAGAAACCAGTGTCAAGCAGCTGCTGCCAAGGCCAATAAGATGATGGGTGGCAACAAAAGGGGCTATAGATGTCAGTGATGAGAACATAGTCCTGCCACTTTACTAATCACTAGTCAGCCAACACATGGAGTTTTGAATTCCTGTGAACAAGGTAGACATAGCTGAGCTGGAGAGGGTTCAGAGAAGGGCAACTAAAGTAATAACTGGAATGAGTGGACTACAGTACCTAGAAAGATTGTCAAAATTAGGGTTATTCACTTTAGAAAAAAGACGACTAAGGGGAAATCTAAGAACTATGTATAAATATATCAGGGTCAATACAGAGATCTCTCTTATCATCTATTTATCCCCAGGACTGGGACTGTGACAAGGGATATCCACTGCGCCTGGAGGAAAAAAGTTTTTACACATACATAGAAGAAAATTCTTTATAGTAAGAACAGTGAGACAATGGAAGAGAGGCCTGGATGTATTTCTGATTGCGTGATTGGAGTCGGGAAGGATTTTTTTCCCCCTAAAGTAAGGAAAATTGGCTTCTACCTCATAGGGGTCTTTTTGCCTTTCTCTGGATCAACTTCCAGGATAGCAGGCTGAACTGGATGGAACAATGTCTTTTTCAGCCTTATAAACTGTGTTACTATGTTACTATGCCACCCTCCTGATTCCACACACCTGCTGCCTCTTCTGCCATCATCTCCTACTGCCATACACCATCTTGTGCAGTTACTGCCACTGCTGTTGACCCCTACTCCCCACTTTGTGACTGGGCCACTATGTGGACTCCTCATGCTGTTGCCACCCTCACCATTATGTGACGGGGCCACTAATGTCACTGTTTGGCCTTTTGACATCACTTATTTTACCATTTTTACCCTATGTTGACTCCTCTTGCAGTTGCCACCCTCCCCAGACTGTGACTAGGCCACTATGTTGACTCCTCATGCTGTTGCCACCTCACCACTCTGTGAATGGACACTATGTTGACTTCTCATGCTGTTGTCACTCTCACAATTCAGTGACGGGCTGTTAGGCCTTTTTGACATCACTATTTATGTTACCCTTCTTCTGATCTATCAGAAGAGCCAAAAAATAAAAAACACAACATATCCTGTCTTTGAAGCATCCATAAAGCCTCTATCACACTGTCAGTATCTTACATCAGGATTTGCTCATGATTTGGAAGTAAAAAGCAGCAGTGCGTCCAAAATACAGAAAAAATTGACATATTCCCATCAGGTGTCATCTCTGTTTTGGACTCACTCCTGTTTTTTTTTTGCCTTACCAATACTGATCAATTTCGTATCAAATACCGTGTGAAGACAGATGCCCCAAAGACAAGAACCATTTTTTGGGGTTTTTTCTTCTGACAAATCAAAAGAAGGGAAAAATAAACAGTGGTGTCAACACAAACTTACAGCTGACACCCTCTCCGCTCTGTCATGGGACCGCTACTTGTATCAGCGTGTAACAGAATAGGTTCTCTAGCAATCTATGTGGAATCAGCAGATGGTGTAAAAAGAGTGCTCTCTTTCACTCTTTAGTAGAATTTGTGGCCTCTGCACGATTCTTTATACCTGACGCTAACATTGAACTGCAAGACCACACTTTAAGTTCACACTTCAGTTATTTGGTAAGATTTTGACCCTTAACTGACCAAATAATAAGTGAAGTGTGAACTCAGTCTAAGAGTGACGCCTGTCACTTGCCTGTCATACTGTTGCACAGTAACAGTTTCACTACCACAATGGACTAGCTATGCATGTTTCTGCACTGCACAGTGATGTACACTGAAATATTCTCTCCCTGCATTTTTTGGAGAAATTTGGCAAAGCGTCCACATCAAATTTCTCTACAAATGACCCCTATTCTGGCCACTTACACATTCTAGCCTTTCTTGCATTACCAATTGGTTAATATTTCACTGCCACCATTGGTTCACATAACACAATTCAATTCATAAGACACACTGTGTGTTTCTTACGGAAACCATTGTGGAGCATCTGTGTGACTTGGAGGTATTGGATCACTGTCGAAAGCTGACTGATTTCACTAACATAGATTCTTAAAATGGCCATAATACATACAGAGAGTTTTACTCATAGTAATGCACAACAACTCTTGTTACCTTGCTGGCATTGCTGAGAACTAGAAGGCATATCATATGGCATATCATATAGCATTACAACATGGTGTATCATACATGAGTGCAATTTACATGACATACTTAAGTTCAGGGATATACAGGGGATAACTTGATGTAACTGGGATGCCTCTTAAACACATTTATAGTTTGTACAAATTAGGCCCCTTTCACACAGGTGTGATTTCTGTGCGGGTGCATTGCGTGAGGTGAACGCATTGCACCCGCACTGGATCCGGACCCATTCATTTCAATGGGGCTGTGTACATGAGCAGTGATCTTCCGCATCACTTTTGCGCTGCGTGAAAATTGCAGCATGTTCTATATTCTGCGTTTGTCATGCAACGCAGGCCCCATGGAAGGGAATGGGGCTGCGGGAAAATCCCCATGCAGATGCAGTGCGATATTCCCGCATGGTTGCTAGGAGACGATCGGGATGGGGACTCGATATTTATTATTTTCCTTATAACATAGTTATAAAGAAAATAATAGCATTCTCAATAGAGAATGCAAAGTAAAAGGGCAATAGAGGGTTAAAAATAATTAAAAACTAACTCACCTCCTGATGGAAGCAGGTGATTGGACCCAGTGACATCACTGAAGGTCCTTCACCACCTGCATAGCTGAAGACAGAACAGGAGACCGGCAGCTACGCGATCAAATGGAGGAGGTGAGTTTTTTTTTTTTTATTATTTTTAACCCTCTATTGCCCTTTTTACTTTACATTCTCTATTGAGAATGCTATTATTTTCCTTTATAACTATGTTATAAGGGAAAATAATAAAATATACAGAATACTCAACCCGAAACCGCGTGCTCAAAACGCATTAAAACGCTTTGCACTCGCATGGAAAAATCGCGCATTTTCCTGCAACACACCCGCCTCTTATCGAGGCGTCAAACATGACGCCCGTGTGAAAGAGGCCTTACTCTATAGGCAATTTCTGAATAATATATGTTAATTGACTACACATAAATAATATGTGTTTGCACATATAGAAGTTAGACTGCTGGCTCTAAATTGTGAGTAACATACATCATGTAGCAGTATATCAAAGGTAGCACACAGCAATAGAAAAGAGAAGGAAAAGCTGACAATGTTGTTTTTTTATGCTGCACTATCATTTTGTCAAGGGTTTGGAACAGACAGAGTCACTTTAAATGCATCTCTCATACTTACCTTCCAATATACACAAGGGTCATTAGCAAGTGCAGGACAAGATATTCATATCTAGTATCCCCCTTTTACACATAACTTACAATTTACTGCTGCATTTCTCCTTTTACTCAGGGTTTTGTGGCATATAGGATTTTGCAAAGAACAACAGTCTACTACATTTTATGCATATTGCATAGATATACTAAAAATACTTTTCCAGTGGGAAAAAAATTAATTCCCTTCAATAAAACTTCAGAATGAAGCAACCCTTCACTGATGGGCAGAGGTAGCTATTATTCATCCTGAACTCCAAAAACACTTAATTCAGAAGACTCTATTATGGAATCTTTAAAGAGGCTCTGTCAGCATGATCAACCCTATTATACTAGGCATACTGCTTTGTAGGGCTCATCATGCTAATTAAAACAATACCTTTCTTTTGCCTGTATTGAGATGAGTGCAATTATCAAAAAACCATTCAGAAAGAAATTCAATTTGGTACAAATTGCTTCATCATAAATCACATTATATTGTATTAGACGGGCCCAATGACGGTCTTTCAGTGGTTAATCAGGGGTTAAAAACAAAAAAAAATACATACTTACCTCATCCAGGATCCCAATATTAAAGCAGGGCAAGGCAGTGTGAGAGGTTTGAGTATGGCTGCCATATGCAGACCTCTCACACTGCCCTGCTTTAACCCTTGGGATACTGGAGATTTCTTAATTTTTCTTCCCTATCTTCCTTGAGCCACAACTTTTTTATTTTTCCGTTCACATATCCATATGAGGATATGTGATATTTTTCCCACTAATACAAACACAGAACCAGAGATAGGTGCACACTGCCGTCACACTAAACCCTCACATTGATGTTAAAAATTGAGAGTTAGTTCGACATATCCTACTAGGAGGACATGTCTTAAGCCTCGGGCACCAGCGTCAAGGTCTCTCAAGTAGCCCCTGGGCCCTAACACTCACCTACCTGTGCCATATGGGCGATATCAGGGGCCAGTGGGCAATTACAGGAGCATTAGGACGACTCACAAACATCTCCTCTGTTGCCTCCAGCATGTAGCCATGCTTGCAATGGGAGGTGGGAGGTGTCTATGAGCCCTACCCAAGACTGACTGATATAGCCCAAAGCCTAGCAGGTGCACCCAAATGTGACCTGAAGATGAAAAACAGGCACATTTAAATTGGAGTTTATACACCTCCGTACATATATATATATATATATATATATAAACCATCAAAAATGTGGTGATAAGCAAGCAGGATGCGCTCATACCCATATGCAGTTGTGCATTTCTATAGGGGAGCACATCCTGCACTTGTAGTCCGTTGCTAATGGCAATCACCAGCAAAAAATGCATACAATGGATGATGCCAGCAACGGACTACAAGTACCACAATGGACATCCTACATAAGATGAAATTTATGTGGATGTGGCAAGAACTCAGAACAAACACAGAACCAGAGATAGGTGCACACTGCCGTCACACTAAACCCTCACATTGATGTTAAAAATTGAGAGTTAGTTCGACATATCCTACTAGGAGGACATGTCTTAAGCCTCGGGCACCAGCGTCAAGGTCTCTCAAGTAGCCCGTGGGCCCTAACACTCACCTACCTGCGCCATATGGGCGATATTTTTTTTTTCCCACTAATACAAACCTAAAAATGCTTTAGAACATATAACTGCACCGCACCGCAAAATTCCAAATGGGGTGGAATTGGGAAAAAAATGCAATTCCTCCAACATTATACGGGTTTGTCCCTACGGCAATCTCTTTGCGGCAAAACTGACCTTCATTCTCTGGGCCAGTACAATTATAACGATACCACATGTGTATACAGTAGTTTTTTGTCTAAATAGTATCAAAATAAATTAAAACTGAAAAAAAAAAAAATTACATTACTATTATATCAATTCTGACCCCCATAACTTTTTTAGAGTTTTATCTACTTACTGTAGCTTTGTGAGGGCTCATTTTTTGCCAGATTATCTGTGGTTTTTATTGATACCATTTTGGAGTGTGTTTGATTTTTTATCACATTTTATTATATATTTTTTTGGGTTAGAGAAACAATAAAAAAATGGCAACTTGTCCATTTAGACTTTTTATTTCGTTACGCTGTTCACTATATTGGAAACATATTTTTAGATTTTAATAGCACGGGCATTTTCGGACGCGGTGATGCCCATGATGTTTATATTTTTATATTTTTGTATTTCTTGTTTATTCTATGGAAAGGGGGATTAAAATA
This sequence comes from Bufotes viridis, assembly GCA_033119425.1. Lineage (NCBI taxonomy): Eukaryota > Metazoa > Chordata > Amphibia > Anura > Bufonidae > Bufotes > Bufotes viridis. Next base: position 75,336,691 of record CM065592.1, read on the forward strand.
TTTGTATTTTTTAGCATATAGATTCCACGGCACTCCAATATGTAATAAAGTATCCCATGTATATTTTCTTTACATTGTTTGACTTTTTAATGGTTTTGTAGCTCAGGTTTGAGGCTACAACACTCACAATTTTAGTTTTTAATTGCCAAAACACTGCCTGCGCCTGCGTTCTTCAACTGTTTCACTGGGCATGCGCCGAGCCAGAGTGGTGATTTCGGCACATGCTCAGTGAAACAGTTGAAGCTGATGCCCTCAGTAGAACTGGAAGAGCAGGCGAAGGCAGTGTTTAGATGCTGAAGGGAACGGGTGGGCATAGTTATCGGCCTCTCGTGACGTAGCCTAGGGCATGGCAACGGCACTGCTGAGGGCATAGTGTATGAGCGGAGAAGAGACGTGCTTGGGCTCTGTAGGGGGGGCCGACCTAAAAATCAGTAGGATTAGAACACTTCTTAACCATAATTAGTGCAGCAAGGTGTAATAGGATGGCTTCTATATTAGCCAAGCATTTCACTGTTCCATTGGCCCCTGCACTCTCCCTATAGCATAGTTAAAGTCTCTCTATTATTTATCTACATTATCTCACGTGGAACAACTGCTCCATCATTTTGATGAGACTGAAATAGCTTCTGTTGCAGCTTCTGCTGGTTGTGGTGGCGGGAGAGGTATGACTCTGTGGGAGACAGAAAGGGACCTCCCTTTCAGAAACACTGATGGCAGTAATTTGCTTAAAGTAAGCAGCAGCAAGCTGCGTACACAGTGTTTCCTGGTAATAGTGGAATTTGTCCTCCCTTTCTGCCAGAGGAAAATATTCCCCTATTTTACTTTGGTAGTTAGGGTCTAAAAGCACAGCTATCAAGGAATCATCAGACTGCCTGATGGCAACAATACACCAGTCACTGAGTAAACAAGTGAGCATACTGGTCGCCATTCTGGCTAGATTACCGGAAGACCTAGTTCTTTCCTGATCCACCCCTCCACTGAGATGATTGGGTGTGTTGGTTGGTGCCTTGCTCATCTGCCTCCCACTCATTCTCTTTATCTTGCAGTGGCAGCTCCTTATCCTCACCTTCCTCATCTTTATCATTCTTCTCCAAATTTTCTTTGATAGTTCTCAACAGCTATAGGGCGGACAGCAAGATGTATCATCTGCTCTTCTTACACTGTGGTTCTTGCTGCATTAAACTCAGCATCTGTTCTAAGATAAATATGAGAGGGGTGACATTGTTCATGCCGCAGTTGTCCCTGCTGACAAACTTTGTGTCCTCTTTGATGGGCTTCAGCACCCAACAGGGATTTTGGATGAGATGCCACTGCCTGACTTCAAGGCAACACATGCTCCCTGTTGTTTAGACTGTCTAGTGCATGACAAAATCATTCACGGCATTTCGTTGCTCATACAGATGCTCAGGTTCAGGGCAGCTATGATCTTGTTGGCATTGTCACTGACCATGTTTCCCAGTTGGAGTTGGCGTGGTGAAAGCCAGCAATATGTTTGCTGCTTGATAAACTGCTCACCGGTGTACCTACTCTCGCCATGGCGTAGCAACATTTAACCTGATATATGTCCGGAAAAGTAGTAGTGCAAGTATCACTGTGCCCTGCTGCTGTTGGAGATGGAATGTGGAGAAGGCGGATAAGTGCCTGGTATGGAAACCAGGCCTACACAAATTTGGGATTTTGTGGCCTCATTGTCGAGTGCTGCCTCGCCTCAACAGAAAAACATTAACCCATTGGGCTGTAAAAATCATGCACTGTTCCTGTCCATAAGAGCTGCTCCATGTGCCCACCCTGGCATGAACCTTGCCACACAGTCCGCCACATGAGAGTACAAGACAAGGAAGGCTTTTGGGGATAAATAACGCAGACGAAAAATCTTCCAGTGAGGCTGAGTGCATTCCATTAGCTCCCTAAAAGCAGCAGCTTTGACTAAATAGTACGGCAGCAACTTGGCCAGGTGAGAATTAAGCTTGTGCACCATCGGATTGCTGGACGCGTAGAGTTGTTTCCTGGCCACACCTTCCATTATTAATGGCTGACGATAGAGTGGAGGAGAAGTCTGAGTGGGAGAAGTGGGAAGAGATGATGATGATGTGAAAGACACCTTACTGCCTGTGGATGCAGCTTGGGAGGGGTGGGGCCTGCCGTAAGGAGGACTAGGAGAAGGAGGGAACTCCTGCTTCAGTGGCTGGCTGCAACATCTGTTTGTCCACAGGATGGGATGATGCCGTTTCATGTGGTTTAATAGAACTGTGGTGCCTATGTTTGTGTTTGCCCTCCAATGTCTTATTTTGATCTTGCATAGATGCATAAGGCAATGCTTTGTCTTCCGGCATCGTGGGGAAAAACTGCCAGATGGGAGATACTCGGGTAGTAGAGGTAGAGGTACCCAAGCTCAGCTTAGCTCTGGCACATATTGGGCCTAACCCACCCACAGTATCAGAGGCATTACCGGATCCTGAGGCAAACTTGGCCCTGGCTGTTGTTTGGGAAATATGTGACATCTGCTATTTATTGCTGCCGTCATCATCACTCTCCTCCTCTGATGTTGCCTCCTCCTCAGCACCCCAATGTAGCTCCCATACCCTGTCCTCATCCTCCCTTTCGCTTCTATCAAACTGTGGGATATCATTGTGTATTCTTTGGCCCACCTCCACTGCTCTGCCCAAACTGTTACTGTTGCTTCCCCCAAAGCCAAAACCGTGGCTACTACCACCACCAACATGGCTATGCCTCAGGTCTACAGTCTCTTCCTCCACTTCCTCCTCAGGGCAGTACAAAAATTGACTAATCTCACACAAGTTGTCAACAGGGAGACTCTCTTGACTATGTGCCTTAGGATGTGGTGGTGTTTTCTTGCCACTTCTTATAAAAGAGGAAGGTGTCCCTCTTGGAATGGGTAGTGAAGACTGAGAGGCCTCCAAGGAAAGTCTTTTTTTGGGGCTGCAAGGAGGAGCAGGAGGGACACTGAGCCGGACTCTGAATTCACCTCCACCTCATCCTGATGCAACAGAGAGGAGAAAAAAAAAAAAGATTAAAAATGTATGCATAAAGGGAAACAGATATAGGCCTTAATTCGTTATCAGTCTCAGATACTTTTGTGTGCTAACCTGTGTATCAGTGTAGTAATCACATACATGTATGCTGCTAGTTTAAATATTATCAACAACCCCCCCTTCCAAAAAAATATAATAAAATTATTGGAAACGTGAACATAGAAATAAAAAGAAATGAATTTAGGCCTAAATTTGTTGTTTCTTCACAGATACTTTTATGTGCTGACCTGTGTATTGTGCTGATTACCTATATGCTGGTTTCATTAAACTGAACAAGTCTCCAAAAAAATAAAATTTCAACCATATGTAGAAATAAATGAACATTAATGGATGATTAAAAGCCAGGACTTACATTCAATTTCTCATGAACACTCACACTGTTATACCTTGTGTTTTGCTGCTATAATCACATATATATGCTGGTTTAATTAATTGTACAAGTCACATAAAAATATATTGTTCTAACTAGTTGGGAACTGAATAAATAGAAATCGATGATTATGGCCTGACCCTTAATATTGTTTTAACACTCCCAGGTAAATTGTTAATAAGCCTGTGTATTGGTGTACTGATCACCTATATGCTGGTTTATTTAAATTGGACAAGTCCCAAAAAATATACTTGTAACCATGTGGAAAATGAAAAACCATAAATGGATAACTAAGGCTTAATGCTCAATTTTACATAAACACTCACAGATAGATTGCTGCCCTACCCTGTGTCTTGTAGTAATCACTATATATATATATATATATATATATATATATATATATATATATATAATCCCCCTCAAAAAATAAATTCAAAACTTGTGGGGAAAAAAAAGCACTCAAATGGACAATTGAGGTCTGGCACTCAATTTCTAGTTATCAGTTATCACTCACAGGTGGATTGCTTCCCTACCCTGTATCTTGTAGTAATCGCATATATTTGCTGGTTTAATTAAATTGAAAAATCTCCCCCAAAAAATTAAATTCCAACTGTAGGGAAATGGAATTCATGGAAACTGAAAATTGAGGCTTAATGCTCAATTTCACGTTAACACTCACTGGTAGATTGCTGCCATACCTTGTGTATTACTATGGTAATCGTGTATATACTGTATGCTGGTTAATCAAATTCCCAATAAAATACATTTAAAATATACTATTCCTTTCCAACCATGTGGAAGCTAAATAAATGTAAATGGGCCATTGAGGCTTGATGCTTATCTTTACCTTAACACTCATGGGTAGATTGTTCCCCTACAATGTGTATTGGTTCAGTAATCATGAATACATGCTGGTTAATTAAATTGAACAATTAATTATTATTTTTTTTATTCCAACCATGTGGAAATGGAATTCAAAGAACGGACAATTGAGGCTTGACACTCAATGTCACGTTGACACTCACATATTGATTGCTGCCCCACCCTGTTTATTGCTGTAGTATCACATATATATGCTTGTTAATTAAATTGAACAAGTCCCAATAAAATATTTTATTCCTTTTAACAATGTGGAAACTAAATATATGGAAACGGATCATTGAGGCCTGACCCTTGATATCGCGTTAACACTCCCTGGTAAATTGTTACCCTAGCCTGTATTCTGGTGCACTAATCACCTATATGCTGGTTTAATAAAATAAAATTGAACAAGTCCCCAAAAATAAACAATTCAACCGTGTGGAAACTGAAAAATATAAACAGACTATCGAGGCCTGATGCTCAATTTTAAGTTAACACTGGCCTACCGTGTGTATTGCTGCAGTAATCATATATATATGCTGGATAATTACATTTAACAATTCCCCCAAAAAATTAATTTGAACTGTATAGAAATGGAATGCACGGAAACGGACGATTGAGACGACACTGAATTTCACGTTAACACTCACAGGTAAATTACTGCCCCAGAGTGTGTATTGGTGTACTGATTACCTAAATCCTGGTTAATTTAACTGAACTCCATAAAAAAATTAATTTTAGCCGTGTGGAAACTGAATAAATGTAAACGATTGAGGCTTGACCCTCAATTTCACGTTAACACTCACAGGCAGATCGCTGCCTAGCCTGTGTATTGATTTACTAATCACCTATATGCTGGTTAATTAAATTGAACGCCCCACCAAAAAAAAATAAAAAAATTGCTACTGTGTGGAAACTGCATAAACAGAAATGGATGATTGGTACAATCCGAACTAGTTCATTCATCCTTACCAAAAACACATTTCCAGTAATCACAGAAATGCTGGGTCTCCACTTCAGGCTGGATGTCTCTTCAGAAACCTGGATGTTCGGGTTCGAGAAGTTCGGCCGAACTTCACGAAAATGTTCGGCAGACCTTCACAAAATGTTCAGGTTCGGGATCCGAACCTGACCTGAACTTGACCCCGAACCCGAACCCCATTGAAGTTAATGGAGACGCAAACTTTTGGCACTAAAATGGCTGTAAAATAACCCTGGAAAGTGCTAGAGGGCTGCAAAAGGCAGCAAAATGTAGGTAAATCCCCTGCTAACCAATGTGTATAGGGAAATGACTTAAAATAAAATAAATAAAAATTAACCAATATTATTTGGCAACTTGGAGGGGGAGGTGGAATAGGAGGTTGGGGTGGCGTCAGGTGGGAATGCTATGGGAGTTGAAGTTCTCCTCACAGAAATAAAGGATTCATGTCTGCCTGCAGCGCCACAGGCCTCATTCACAGCTTCAGGCCCATGGCAACCATACATGGGAGTTGGAGAAGTTGTCATCACAGCCAAAAGGATTTATGCCTGCCTGCAGTGTCACAGGCATCATGCACAGACTTAGACCCCTGGCACCCACAAATAGGAGAGTTTAAATTATGCCAAAACAGTATTGATTTCACCCAGCAGTTCCACAGGCCACAATCACTCATTCAGGCCCATGGCTCCCACAAAGAGGAGAGTGGTCCCGTAACAGCAACACAGGCCTCAGGTCAATGTGCAATGGAACAGGACATTATCATTTATGTAGGCCCTAGCACCCAGACAGAGGTGAGCGGTCCCATAGCAGCAAAACAGGCATCATGTCACCCACGAATGCAGCAGGCGATTATAATTTATATAGGCCCCTGACACCCAGAAAGAGGAGAGAGATCCCATAGCAACAAAACAGGCATCATGTCACCCAGCAATGGAACAGGCCACTTTCAGCATTTTAGGCCCTAGCACTCAGACAGAGAAGAGAGGTCTCAAAACAGCAAAACAGGCATCATGTCACTCACCAATGCAGCAGCCGATTATCATTAACCACTTCAGCCCCCTAGCTTAAACACCCTTAATGACCAGGCCACTTTTTACAATTCCGCACTACACTACTTTCACCGTTTATTGCTCCATCATACAACTTACCACCCAAATGAATTTTACCTCCTTTTCTTCTCACTAATAGAGCTTTCATTTGGTGGTATTTCATTGCTGCTGACATTTTTACTTTTTTGCTAATAATCAAAAATGACCGAAATTTTTGCAAAAAATGACATTTTTAACTTTCTGTTGTAAAATTTTTCAAAAAACTACATTACTATATAAATTTTTCTCTAAATTTATTGTTCTACATGTCTTTGATAAAAAAAGTCCAATAATTGTATATTTATTGGTTTGGGTAAAAGTTATAGCGTTTACAAACTATGGTGCAAAAAGTGAATTTCGGAATTTTGAAGCAGCTCTGACTTTCTGAGCGCCTGTCATGTTTCTTCAGGTGCTAGAATGCCAGGAAAGTATAAATACCCCCAAATCACACCATTTTAGAAAGAAGACACCTCAAAGTATTCACAGGGGGCATGGTGAGTTCATGTATCATTTCATTTTTTCACAAGTTAGCGGAAAATGACACTTTCTGAGAAAAAAAAAAAAAAAGTTTCAATTTCTGCTAACTTCTGGCAAAAAAAAGAAATCTCAGACGGACTCACTATGCCCCTCAGTGAATACCTCGGGGTGTCTACTTTCCGAAAAGGGGTCATTTGTGGGGTGTGTTTACTGTTCTGGCATTTTGGGTGGGGCTAAATTGTGAGCCGCCATGTAAAACCTAAAGGTACTCGTTGGAATTTGGGCCCTTTGCACCCAGGCTGCAAAAAGTGTCACTTATGTGGTATCGCCGTACTCAGGAGAAGTAGGGCAATGTGTTTTGGGGTGTATTTTTACATATACCCATGTTGGGTGAGAGAAATATCTCTGTAAACTGACAACTTTGTATAAAAATGTTAAAAGTTGTCGCTTACAGAGATATTTTTCACACACAGTATAGGTATATATAAAAATACACCCTAAAACACATTGCCCTACTTCTCCTGAGTACGGCAATACCACATGTGTGCCACTTTTTGCAGCCTGAGTGCAAAAAGGCCCTAAAACCAATGAGTACCTTTAGGATTTCAGGGCATTTTTACGCATTTGGATTCCAGACTTCTTCTCACGCTTTAGGGGCCCCTAAAATGCCAGGACAGTATAAATACCTCACATGTGACCCCATTTTGGAAAGAAGACACCCCAAGGTATTCTGTGAGGGGTATAGTGAGTTCATGTAAAATTTTATTTTTGTCACAAGTTAGTGGAATATAAGACTTTGTAAAAACAAAATAAAAAAAAAAAAACAATTTCCGCTGACTTGTGCCAAAAAATAAAAATTCTGTGGACTCACCATGCCCCTCACAGAATACCTTGGGGTGTCTTTTTTTCCAAAATGGGGTCACATGTGGGGTATTTATACTCACCTGGCATTTTAGGGGCCCCTAAAGTGTGAGAATCCAAATGCATAAAAATGCCCTGTGAAATCCTAAAGGTACTCATGGGAATTTGGGCCCCTTTGCGCATCTTGGCTGCAAAAAAGTGTCACTCATGTGGTATCGCCGTACTCAGGAGAAGTAGGGCAATGTGTTTTGGGTTGTATTTTTACATATACCCATGCTGCGTGTGAGAAATATCGGTGTAAACGACAACTTTTTAAATTTTTTCATTCAAAGTTGTCAGTTTACAGAGATATTTCTCACACCCAGCATGGGTATATGTAAAAATACACCCTAAAACACATTGCCCTACTTCTCCTGAGTACGGCGATACCACATGTGTGACACTTTTGCAGCCAAGATGCGCAAAGCTCAAATCCAATGAGTACCTTTTAGGAGGGCATTTTTACGCATTTTCTTCTCACGCTTTAGGTCCCTAAAATGCCAGGGCAGTATAAATACCCACATGTGACTCATTTGAAAGAAGACACCCAGGTATTCCATGAGGGGCATGGCGAGTTCATAGAATATTTTTTTTTTGGCACAAGTTAGTGGAAATTGATTTTTATTGTTTTTCTCACAAAGTCTCCCTTTCCGCTAACTTTTGACAAAAAGTTTAATTTTTCATGAACTCATTATGCCCCTCAGCGAATACCTTGGGGTGTCTTCTTTCCAAAATGTGTGTCACATGTGGGGTATTTATACTGCCCTGGCATTTTAGGGCCCTAAAGCGTGAGAAGAAAAATGCGTAAAAATGCCCTCCTAAAAGGTACTCGTTGAATTTGGGCCCTTTGCGCATCTTGGCTGCAAAAGTGTCACACATGTGGCATCGCCGTACTCAGGAGAAGTAGGCAATGTGTTTGGGGTGTATTTTTACATATACCCATGCTGGGTGAGAGAAATATCTCTGTAAATTGACAACTTTGAATAAAAATTTTTAAAAGTTGTCGTTTACAGCGATATTTCTCACACCCAGCATGGGTATATGTAAAAATACACCCCAAAACACATTGCCCTACTTCTCCTGAGTACGGCGATACCACATGTGTGCCACTTTTTGCAGCCAAGATGCGCAAAGGGGCCCTAAACCAATGAGTACCTTTAGGATTTCACAGGGCATTTTTACGCATTTGGATTCTCACGCTTTAGGACTCCTAAATGCCAGGGCAGTATAAATACCCCACATGTGACCCCATTGTGGAAAGAAGACACCCCAAGGTATTCCGTGAGGGCATGGCAGTTCACAGAAAAAAAATTTGGCACAAGTTAGCGGAAATTGATTTTTTTTTTTTTTTTTTACAGTCTCATATTCCACTAACTTGTGACAAAAATAAAATTTTGCATGAACTCACCATACCCCTCACGGAATACCTTGGGGTGTCATCTTTCTGAAATGGGGTCACATGTGGGGTTTTTGTACTGCCCTGGCATTTGAGGGTCTCCGCTATCATTACACGTATGGCCAGCATTAGGAGATTCTGTGATTCTCCGTATATTGAGCATACGGGTAATGAGATTTTTTTTTCCGTTCAGCCTCTGCGCTGAAAAAAAAAAAAAAATGAACGGCACAGATTTTTTCATTCGCATCGGTCAATGTGGATGAAAAAATCTCTGCCAAAATCAGTGACTGCAGTGCGGTGGGCTGGGCGCTAGCTACCTAACAAGTAGCTAACTAACTGGCGGTGATAAGGGACCCTTATGCCCCATTCACACGTCTGCAATTCTGTTTGCGGAACGGAATTGCGGACCCATTCATTTCTATAGGGACAGACTTTGTCCCACTCGGATCCGGAATTACGGATCCGCGATTCCGGGTCTGCACTTCCGTTCCGCAAAAATATAGAACATGTCCTATTCTTGTCCGCACTGCGGACAAGAAAAAGCATTTTCTATATAGTTCTGGCAATGTGCGGATCTGCAAAATGCGGAAAGCACATTGCCGGTATCCGTGTTTTGAGGATCTGCGGATCGGATCTGCGGATCGGATCCGCGGATCGGATCCACGGATCCGTGAATCCACGGATCCGCAAAACACATATGGACACATAAAAGGGGTGTGATCAATGACAGGGGGGTGATCAGGGGTCTAGATGGGGTGATCAAGGGGTTAATAGGTGAGGGGGGGTGGGGGGGTTTTGCAGCCTGGGTGCGCAAAGGGGGCCTAAAACCAATGAGTTCTGGCAATGTGCGGATCTGCAAAATGCGGAAAGCACATTGCCGGTATCCGTGTTTTGAGGATCTGCGGATCGGATCTGCGGATCGGATCCGCGGATCGGATCCGCGGATCGGATCCACGGATCCGTGAATCCACGGATCCGCAAAACACATATGGACACATAAAAGGGGTGTGATCAATGACAGGGGGTGATCAGGGGTCTAGATGGGGTGATCAAGGGGTTAATAGGTGAGGGGGTGGGGGGGTTAGTGTAGTGTTTGGTGCAACTGTACTGTAGTTACCTGGTCCTCTGGTGGTCGATCCCAGCAAATGGGACCACCAGAGGACCAGGTAGCAGGTATACCAGGCGCTGTTCACAAAACAGCGTCTGGTATACATGTTTGATGCGATTTATATCGCATCTACAGCCTGCCAGCGATTGATCATCGCTGGCAGGCTGTAGTTTAACTCTCCAGACGCGCGCTCCTGTGAACGCGCGCGCGCCTGCGCGCGCGTTCACAGGAACTCACGGGTCTCGCGAGAGGACGCGCCGAGGCGTCCACTCAGAAGATCCCGGCCGCCCGCAGGACGCAATCCTGCGTACGGCGGTCCGGGACTGGTTAATGTAGGGCCCTGGCACCCAGAAAGAGGAGAGAGGTCCCATTACAGCAAAACAGGTATCATGTCACCCAGCAATGGAAAAGGCGACTTTCAGCAATTTAGGCCCTAGCTCCCAGAAAGAGGAGAGAGGTCCCATAACAGCAAAACAGGCATCATGTCACCCAGCAATGGAACAGGCCACTTTCAGCAATTTAGGCCCTAGAACCCAGAGAGAGGAGAGAGGTCCCATAACAGCAAAACAGTCTTCATGACACCAAACAATGCAGCAGGTGATTATTATTAATGAAGACCCCTGGCACCCAGACAGAGGGGAGAGGTCCCATTATAGCAAAACAGGCATCATGTTACACAGCAATGGAACAGGCCACTTTCAGCAATTTAGGCCCTAGCTCCCAGAAAGAGGAGAGAGGTCCCATAACACCAAAACAGGCATCATGTCACCCAGCAATGGAACAGGCCACTTTCAGCAATTTAGGCCCTAGCACCCAGAGATAGGAGAGAGGTCCCATAACAGCAAAACAGGCTTCATGACACCAAACAATGCAGCAGGTGATTATCATTAATGAAGACCCCTGGCACCCAGACAGGGGGGAGAGGTTCCATTACAGCAAAACAGGCATCATGTTACACAGCAATGGAACAGGCCACTTTCAGAAATTTAGGCCCTAGCACCCAGACAGAGGAGAGAGGTCCCATAACAGAAAAACAGGCATCATGTTACCCAGCAATGGGACAGGCCACTTTCAGCAATTTAGGCCCTAGCACCCAGACAGAGGAGAGAGGTCCCATAACAGCAAAACAGGCATCATGTCTCCTACCAATGCAGCAGGCGATTATCATTAATGTAGGCCCCTGGAACCGAGAAAGAGGAGAGAGGTTCCATAGCAGCAAAACAGGCATCATGCCACTCAACAATGCAACAGGCCACTTTCAGCAATTTAGGCCCTAGCACCCAGACAGAGGAGAGAGGTCCCATAACAGCAAAACAGGCATCATGTCACCCAAAAATGGAACAGGCCACTTTCAGCAATTTAGGCCCTAGCACCCAGACAGAGGAGAGAGGTCCAGGTCCTCTCCCAGCAACAGGAGCTCCACCAACACCACCACGACCATGCCCACGTCCCTTATTTAATGTTCTCCTTATTATTTGCGTTCACCCACCAAGCTGAAAGATTGGTTTCTCTCCGTTGTCAATTTACCTGCCACTAGTCCACAATTACATTCACTTACGCAGTGCCTGTGTCATAAAAATTGCTCTGTGGACCAAAAATAATGTTTTTGGGCCTAAAACATAATGATTCTCAATTTCTATGCAGAAATGTAAAAAGTTTTGGGTGCGCTGTATGCACAAGTGGTTTGTGGGACAAGAACAAGTATTTTTGTAATAAAATACAGAATATTAGTATTTCACTGTTGTAAATTGAAAGTAATTATTTATACAACGGATGCACAACAGTTTTTTCGGTCTACAACGCGGCTTTTCTCAATGTAACCCCAAAATGCAGTTTTTAACTGCTGTGAATTAAAAGTAGATATTTAAACTATGTATGGACACCAGATTTGTAGACCCAGAACATGGATGCGGTCACCAAAATTCACAAAAGCAGTATTTAACTGCTATAAGTTGGAATTCATTATTTATACGATGGATGCACAACACTTTTTTTGGTCACACGGCTTGTTTTAATGAACCCCCAAAATGCAGTTTTTAACTGCTGTGAATTAAAAGTAAATATTTATACTATGTATGGACACCAGAATTGGGGACCCAGAACACGGATGCTGTCACCAAAATTCACAAAAGCAGTATGTAACTGCTATAAATTGGAATAAATTTTTTATACGACAGATGCACAATTGTTTTTTCGGCCTACAACACGGCTTGTTTCAATGAACCCCCAAAATGCAGTTTTTAACTGCTGTGAATTAAAAGTAGATATTTATACTATGTATGGACACCAGATTTGGGGACCCAGAACATGGTTGCGGTCACAAAAATTCACAAAAGCAGTTTTTAACTGCTATAAATTGGAATTAATTATTTATACGACAGATGCACAACAGTTTTTTCGGCCTACAACACGGCTTGTTTCAATTAACCCCCAAAATGCAGTTTTTAACTGCTGTAAATTAAAAGTAGATATTTATACTATGTATGGACACCAGATTTGGGGACCCAGAACACGGATGCGGTCACCAAAATTCACGAAAGCAGTATTTAACTGCTATAAATTGGAATTAATTATTTATACGACGGATACACAACTGCTTTTTCAGCCTACAACATGGCTTGTTTCAATGAACACCTAAAATGCAGTTTTTTACTGCTGTAAATTAAAAGTAGATATTTATACTATGTATGGACACCAGATTTGGGGACCCAGAACACGGATGCGGTCACCAAAATTCACAAAAGCAGTATTTAACTGCTATAAATTGGAATTAATTATTTATACGACGGATACACAACTGCTTTTTCAGCCTACAACATGGCTTGTTTCAATGAACACCTAAAATGCAGTTTTTACTGCTGTAAATTAAAAGTAGAAGTAGATATTTATACTATGTATGGACACCAGACTTGGGGACCCAGAACACGGATGCGGTCACCAAAATTCACAAAAGCAGTATTTAACTGCTATAAGTTGAAATTCATTATTTATACGACAGATGCACAACTGCTTTTTCGGTCTACAACACGGCTTGTTTCAATGAACCCCAAAATGCAGTTTTTAACTGCTGTAAATTAAAAGTAGATATTTATACTATGTATGGACACCAGATTTGGGGACCCAGAACACGGATGCGGTCACCAAAATTCACGAAAGCAGTATTTAACTGCTATAAGTTGGAATTAATTATTTATACGACGGATACACAACTGCTTTTTCAGCCTACAACATGGCTTGTTTCAATGAACACCTAAAATGCAGTTTTTACTGCTGTAAATTAAAAGTAGATATTTATACTATGTATGGACACCAGATTTGGGGACCCAGAACACGGATGCGGTCACCAAAATTCACAAAAGCAGTATTTAACTGCTATAAATTGGAATTAATTATTTATACGACGGATACACAACTGCTTTTTCAGCCTACAACATGGCTTGTTTCAATGAACACCTAAAATGCAGTTTTTACTGCTGTAAATTAAAAGTAGATATTTATACTATGTATGGACACCAGACTTGGGGACCCAGAAAAAGGATGCGGTCACCAAAATTCACAAAAGCAGTATTTAACTGCTATAAGTTGAAATTCATTATTTATACGACGGATGCACAACTGTTTTTCGGTCTACAACACGGCTTGTTTCAATGAACCCCAAAATGCAGTTTTTAACTGCTGTAAATTAAAAGTAGATATTTATACTATGTATGGACACCAGATTTGGGGACCCAGAACACGGATGCGGTCACCAAAATTCACGAAAGCATTATTTAACTGCTATAAATTGGAATTAATTATTTATACGACGGATACACAACTGCTTTTTCAGCCTACAACATGGCTTGTTTCAATGAACACCTAAAATGCAGTTTTTACTGCTGTAAATTAAAAGTAGATATTTATACTATGTATGGACACCAGACTTGGGGACCCAGAAAAAAGATGCGATCACCAAAATTCACAAAAGCAGTATTTAACTGCTATAAGTTGAAATTCATTATTTATACGACGGATGCACAACTGTTTTTTCAGTCTACAACACGGCTTGTTTCAATGAACCCCCAAAATGCAGTTTTTAACTGCTGTGAATTAAAAGTAGATATTTATACTATGTATGGACACCAGATTTGGGGACCCAAAACACGGGTGCGGTCACCAAAATTCACAAAAGCAGTATTTAACTGCTATAAATCGGAATAAATTATTTATACGATGGATGCACTGTTTTTCGGCCTGCAACACTGCTTTTTCAATGAAACCCCAAAATGCAGTTTTTAACCTCTGTAAATTAAAAGTAGATATGTATACGGTGTCTGTACAACTGCTTTGTGAAGCAAGAATATTGCTTTTTCCTGCAAAAAGAAAAATCCACTATTTCTCAGCTATTATTTGAAATCGGTATTTAAGCGGTGTATTTCAAAATGCATTGTGGATCAAGATTTCCACTTTTTGTCCAAAAAATACACATATGCTGTATTTCACAGCAGCAATGTAAAATGGGTATTTCAGACTGTTTGGTGGACCTTGAATAACTTTTTTTCTATAAAAATAAAGAAGCACTATTTCCCTGCTGAAATATAAAGTATGTCATTGGACGCTGTATGCAGAACTGTTTTGTAGACAAGGAATATGGTTTTCCCCAAAATTACACGGATTCTCTATTTCACCGCTGAAATGTCAAATATAAATTTGATCAGGATGACCATTTAATTTTTTTACTAAAATACACTGATGCATTATTTGATAGCTGAAATTGAATATACGCTTTAGTGCATTGTATACACAAGTGCTCTGTGGCACCACAGGTACCAGCCAAGACAAGTGGACAATGTCAAGGCTTTTGTCACCAAAATTCACAAATGCAGTCTTTCACTGCTGTAAATTAAATGTAGGAATTTATACCATGTATGTACAACTGCTTTGTGAAGCAAGAATTTTGCTTTTTTCCCACAAAAAAGAATAATGCACTATTTCTCAGCTGTAATGTAAATCTGTATTTAAGCGGTGTATTTCAAAATGCATTGTGGATCAGGATTTCCACTTTTCTGTCAAAAAAGTACACTTATGCTGTATTTCACAGCAGCAATGTAAAATAGGTGGGTCGAATTGGTATTTCAGACTGTTTGGTGGACCTTGAATAATGTTTTTTCTATAAAAACAAAGAAGCACTATTTCCCTGCAGAAATATAAAATATGTCATTGGACGCTGTATGCAGAACTGTTTTGTGGACAAGGAATATGGTTTTTCCCCAAAATTACGCAGATTCTCTATTTCACCGCAGAAATGTCAAATATAAATTTTGGCGGTGTAAAATAGGCTTGGTGGATCAGGATGACCATTTTATTTTTTACTAAAATACACTGATGCACTATTTGATAGCTGAAATTGAATATATGGTTTAGTGCATTGTATACACAAGTGCTCTGTGGCACCGCAGGTACCAGACTAGGCAAATGGACTATGTCACGGCTTTTGTCACCAAAATTCACAAATGCAGTACTTCATTGCTGTAAATTAAATGTAGGAATTTATACTGTGTATGTACAACTGCTTTGTAAAGCAAGAATTTAGCTTTTTCCCACAAAAAAGAATAATGCACTATTTCTCAGCTTTAATGTGAAATCGGTATTTAAGTGGTGTATTTCAAAATGCATTGTGGATCAAGATTTTCATTTTTGTCAAAAAATACGCTTATGCTGTATTTCAGAGCAGCAATTTCAAATAGGTGGTTGAAATGGGTATTTCAGACTGTTTGGTGGACCTTAAATAAGGTTTTTCTATAAAAAACAAAGAAGCACTATTTCCCTGCAAAAATATAAAATATGTCATTGGATGGTGTATGCAGAACTGTTTTGTGGACAAGGAATACGGTCTGTCCCTCAAAATTACATTGATTCTCTGTTTCACCGCAGAAATGTCAAATATATATTTTGGCGGTTTAAAATACACTGATGCACTATTTGATAGCTGAAATTGCATATACGGTTTAGTGCATTGTATACACAAGTGCTCTGTGGCACCACAGATCCCAGACTAGACAAATGGACTATGTCACCCAATAAACATACAAAAGGCAATATAGGGGACTTGAGTAGCTAGAAAAAAATGTTTTTTTCCCTTTACTGAGCTACAAATTAGGATAAGGCTGATGTCCCTGGCTGGGTGACACACATGCAGTACACTGCAGTGGCTAAAATGGCCGCCGAGCACCACCTCAGTAACAGATGGAT
The DNA here is from genome assembly GCA_033119425.1 of Bufotes viridis. NCBI lineage: Eukaryota > Metazoa > Chordata > Amphibia > Anura > Bufonidae > Bufotes > Bufotes viridis. Next base: position 75,353,154 of record CM065592.1, read on the forward strand.
TACAAAAAAAGATTTCCCTGGCAGTGGCTGGGTACAGAAATGTTGGATTGCTGTTGCTCCCTAGTTCTCTATTTGCTGTATCTTGTGGATTAAAGTAGCACAGGTTCTTCTGATTCCTGCCCTATTCTGTCCCTGATTGCAGCAGCCGCATCCTCTCCCTAAGCTCAAATCAGCAGAGTAACGTGCGGCAGCTTATAAGAGGCTGGGTCACATGCTGCGCTCGGCCAATGGCTTCTTAGGGCAAGAAGTAAAACGCTAGCTGATTGGCTGCTGTGCAGCCCTTCAGAAAGCGGGAAAAAATCGCCGAACAACAGACCCAGACTTTTTTCAAAATGTTCGGGTTTGGGTCCGTGTCCCGAACACCCCAAATTTCGGTACGAACCTAAACTATACAGTTCGGGTTCGCTCAACTCTATTCACAAAGAGTCAAGACTCAGGCTTCTCTTCATATGTGTCCTCACTTTATGATCAATAAATCATAAAAGTAGGACACATATAACGAAAAGTCTTAGTCCTCTTCTCTTTATGGTTATTGCTGATCACTGGCTATTAGTTATGAGGGGCAATATTCAAATTTGCAATATTTCACGAATATTCAGTAAAGTATTCATCATATATTCGCAAATTCGCTATTATTTTCTAGATTGCAAAAATCGACAATGTAATATTCGTGTAATGCGTGCGCACTACAGGTGTGGGTCACTATAGCTACATTTTCAAACGGCTCAAAGTTTAATGAGACTGGAGAAAATGGTTGGCACGTCAGAACATTACAATAGCTTTATATGCAGATAGAGTGCTTCAATATATTCGCGATTGCGCAAATCAGCAATAATGATGCAAATATTTTGGCGTAATACGTGCAACTTCACACTTTAACAGGACTGACTACATATTAGTGATTGGTGCACTAAGTATTGTTGCGAACTTGTGACATCACAGCACTATGTATGTATGTATGTAGCATACATACATACATACATACATACAGCACTATGTATGAAGCATGTATGTATGGACAGCAGAACCTAACTACATTATATCACTATCTAACCTACTATCTAGCCTACACTGACTATATCCCACTAATATCTGTATATATATATATATATATATATATATATATATATATACTAACTAACTATCTAATGCAATGTGACAAATGGAAACGAGAGAGCACAGCAATAACACTGCTGTCTCTCTCAGAACTGTAATAAACTGTAGAAAATGGCTGTGGGGAGGTTCTTATAGAGTAAGGGGTAGGAAAATTTCCTATTGGTTGCCAGGGATGTTGCTAAGCTCAGACAAAGACATTGCAGCCTTCTCATTGGGCCACAAGCAAAAAGAGAGGTTACTGATGAAAAAAAAGTAGAATATTTGAAAATACCAATATATATCACTATATTCTAAATATTCTCAAAGTTCGAATATTCGTGCCCAACACTACTGGCAATCAATGGCTGCATAAACAACATGGCACATCTGGGGAATATTTTATGGGAGGTTAGAGCTTGTATTCTGCACCAGTGCTAATTGAGGATCCACATGCATATATGGGTCGTATAATTGCTCTTTCTCTCGTCTTGCCAGTCTCAGGGGCAAAAGAGCATACATGGAACTTTCCAGAAATGAGATTCTCGGTGCCAAGACCCTCATAGATAAGCCTTTTGAATCATAATCTAGGAATTTGCCAAAAAAGCTTATTGTTGGATAAAACCCTATAAATGACCTCCTATCTTTCATCATAAGTGCAATGAGGTGCATAGAAGAATGGAGAGGATAGGAGCGGTTATATCAATAATAGGGTAAGCAGTTACTCATAGTAGCAGTCCTCTCGCTGTCGCTTTCCTGGCCATGCAGTGATGGGCAGGGTGAGTGGCTCTACCAAAGCCATAGGCCATGTACCAAAGCAGCTAGAACCCGAGTCATAAAAGGTATGCAGACTGCTGAGTCTTGCATTGCCACAAGATATCTGCAAGACTCAGCAGTCATCTCTGTGCACAAGGTGATTGCGGATGTACTTCAGGCACAAGGTGGTTGCGGACTTACTTCATGGGCAGTTTGTTTATTGTGTCCAACGTAGCTGTATTTGATGGTGGTGGAGTAGAAGGCCAGGAAGGCTCAGCAATTAACGGCCTGAACATTGTGGCAGTGATTGGCAATCCGTGTCTCAGAACAGAGGGGCAGGATTGTTGTAGTGTATCCAGCCTAGCTGGGTGTGCTGGAGGTGGAATGTAAAGCTAGGGCGGCATGGCGGCAACCAGCTGAAACATTGTGGGAGTGATCAAATTCAACTGTCTCTGAATGGAGCTCAAATAACTTTTATAACTGCAGCATTTTATCTCACTCTTTATCCAGACACCCTAACTGAGACGGAGTCATGAGTGGTGGTTTTTATACCACTGTTTATTCTTGCTTCAAATATATTTTGAACAGTCTTCATCTTTTGAGTCATGCGGTATTTTGAACTATCACGTATTATCACACGTCATATTTTGTTTTAAATGTTACATAAAAAAAACATTTGTCCCTAAAACACTGCATGTGAAATACCACATTCTGAGGATGTAATTTTAAGAATACTGAACTTTTTATATAATAGAATATCAACAAATACAGCAATGTGTGAACACCAATATATTTTGGCTGTCCATAGTACAGACACTATACAGATTTTGTAGAATATACAGTATATGCCTTTTTTAAATTCATAGTGTGGACCCACATTATTACAACTGCAGGGCCCGCAGTTTATATATTACCTGAAATAGTGTATTATGTTTTGTCTTTTGTTTTTGTAGGAAATGTTCATTGATATATTGATTTATTTGTATATTAAGACTCATTTGTATGTATTATATTTTAGTTTATTATTTTATTATTAAAATAAATTTTTAATATCTGAAGTCCAATATAGAAAGAGATGGGCGACACCTCTTACTCAAACCCCCTTCACCGTGTCAGCTACCTCCAAACACCCATACAAGTCCAGTAACGGTGGTGCTCCAAGCTTCAAAGAACAGACATAGGAATATAAACTTGCTTGTAGAGAAAGGACGGCGGCACTCACCACTGTTTACACCAGAGGTGATTGCCGCCTCGTCCTTTCTCTACAAGCATTTTTATATATGCTTAGAGCACCTACTTTGTGCTATTTAATTCTAAATCTTAATAGAGCCTAGGAGTGTACAAGCCACAGCACTGCTGAAAAACACAGGCAAATCCCCAGTGCAGACAGACCCAGAAAAAGGCTCCTGACATATAGATAGACTTAGCACAATATTGTTGTGGAGTTGTCCTCTGCTTAATGAAGAGTAATTGCGCAGACTGTTTTTTTTTTTCTTGTCTTTCCACAATAGATATCATGGTTGACACAGCACTTCATTATATGATATATGAGCATTTACTTGATTCTACTGTTGTACTAGTACAACATAAGGCAGAACTAATGCCTCAGGCTTTATTTATTTGTAGTTAATCTAATTATTATGTGATGTCTATAAAGATGTAGCTGTATAGCATTTGAAATTACTGTAAATATGCAACACAGCATAAATATTTCATATGTATCCAGATTTACATATGTCATCTACAAATGGTATTGGAATTTAACAGACAAGCTAAAAATCTATTCCGTGAAAAATCTTTTTATTTCATATCTTTTCAAAGGTTTTAAATCAATCAAAAACATTGCGAAAATGTTAAACTGTAGAGAGGGCAGTATAGATGGGCGTGAAGAGGAAGAGGAAGAGTTGTGGTCACCATCACCACCAGAAACAGCCTTATCATCATCGCTTGCTGGACCTGCGGCAATGCTGGAAGAGGAGTCTGAGGAGGAGGAGTCAGAGGAGGAATGTGGCTTTGAGGAGGAGAAAGACCAACCACAGCAGGCATCCCAGTGTGCTCATAGTTGTCACCTATCTGGGACCCGTGGTGTTGTACGTGGCTGGGGGAAGAACAGAACTTCAATGAGAACAGTGAGAACGAGGAACGGGAGATGAGTAGCTCGACATCCAACCTTGTGCAAATGGGTTCTTTCATGCTGTCATGCCTGTTGAGGGACCCTCGTATAAAAAAGGCTGAAGGAGAACGACCTGTACTGGGTGACCACGCTACTAAACCCCGGTATAAGCAGAAAGTGGCTGAAATGTTGCGAATTACCGGAAGTTGGAAAGGATGCAGCAGTTCCAAAACAAGTTAAAAGTATGCTTTACACAGCGTATAAGGGTGATGTCACAGCACAACGAGAATCTAACAGGGGAAGAGATGAAAGTAATCCTCCTCCTACCACGACCACGCTGGCAAGGACAGGACGCTTTACAGACATGTTGTTGATGGAGGACATGCAGAGCTTTTTAAGTCCTACGCATCGCCACAGCCCTTGGGGTCCACCCTCAGAGAAGGACTCGACCGACAGGTAGCAGACTAGCTCGCCTTAACTGCAGATATAGACACTCTGAGGAGTGATGAACCCCTTGACTACTGGATGTGCAGGATTGACCTGTGGCCTGAGCTATCCCAATTTGCGATAGAACTTCTGGCCTGCCCCGCTTCAAGTGTCCTGTCAGAAAGGATCTTCAGAGGTATTTTCACTGACAAGAAAAGTCTCTAGGTCAAAGAAGTCTAGATTACCTCACCTTTATTAAGATGAATGAGGCATGGATACCGAAGGCACTGACAGTGGGGATACATTTGACTAAAAAGGCCTGATGAGATGCCTTGGGCTAAAAATTGTCCCCACGCTGCTGCATTTAATCTCTGCATCTCGGATGACTTGCGTGACTTCTCCGCCACCAACTAGGGTTCAAGCCGCAATGTTTTAGTACATTTTCTGCCTGGAAAACATAAATTTTTCCGGCCGCTGCTACAGTAACAATACCTAATTTTTCAGGCATGTGTACATGTCTAATTTTTCTGGCCTCTGGTGCTGCACTGTGGTTGCAAAAACAAAAAAAAAGGCACATACATGTGTCAATTCCCTTTCGTGATCGTTACCTTGTTGTGGTGAAGGGGCTTGCGTATCACAATGAAGCGATCAACTCTATGAGTGTGTTGGCAATGTTGGCACACCCCAGATGATAAGATTGTTGCTTCATTGTGAACAGACCAAAAGCGATCGGCTGGATAATTTTTCATAGAAAAACATTAATTTTCTTTGTGATCATCTACGGTGATCATTAAAGCCTACTAGGCCAACAATGGGCCCACACTGCAGAATCATTGTTTTCTGGGTGACTTAACTGTCACTGAACTACCTCAGTACGACCATAGGCTTTGAAAAACCACCATTGCCTGCAATCTCCCAAACATGCGCACGAGCACAGTCATCACTACACCAAGATTGACGCATAAGGAATAAAATTTATGTAATGAGTGTGTCAACAATTGACAATTCTTTGCGGTTGTCTAAAATCTATTCAATACACGTCCCTGATAGGGGACGTAACAGAGATTGAACTGATAAGAATAGTACTACTTAACACACCACTCATATAGGGTGTCACAGTACATTGCACAGCGGACGCGCAGTGACCTAAAATTCAAGCGAAGCGGACCAAGCATGGGTCTTTTCATCTCCAGGTTCCAAGAATCTATTCACTACACCGGCCCTGGTCCGATAAGGGACACAACATAGATTAAACTGATAGGAATAGTACTTAGTTAACACTAGTTGCATTGGTGGCAAATTCTATTGCAAGTGCCCAAAGTTAGAAGGAAGCGGACAGAGCAAGCTTTTTCTCTATCTCCCCATGCAAGGATTCAATTCAATACACGTCCCCTGATAGGGGACTTAACAAAGATTAAAATGGTAAGAATAGTAGTTCACACTATTTGTATTGGTGGCACGGTACATTGCGCGTCGCAAGCACAGTGCCCCAAATTGGAGGTAAGAGGACCGACCAATCATCTTTTCCATCTCCCAATTCCTAAAATCTATTTAATACACGTCCCCTGATAGGGGACCCAACAGAGATTAAACTGATAGGAATAGTACTACTAACACATCACTTATATAGGGTGGCACAGTACATTGCAAGGCGCACGTGCCTTGCCCCAAGTTGGAAGGAAGAGGACCGACCAACCATCTTTTTCCATCTCCCAGTTCCTAAAATCTATTCCATACACCGTCCTCTGATAGGGGACAAAACAGAGATTAAACTGGTAAGAACAGATTTTTTAATAAAAAAAAAAAGAGGACAGCCTCTGCAGAGCTGGGTATTTTTGGCCGTGTTACTGAGCGCTCAAGCACAATGGCTGCAGGCTCATGCGTCCTTTTGCGGAGGTGACAAACCTGAAGGAGGAAGGTGGCTTTGAGGAGGTGGAAGACCAACCACAGCAGGTGTCCCAGGGGCTTGTTGTCACCTTTGGGGACACTTGGTGTTGTACGTGGCTGGGTGGAGGAAGAGACCTTCAATTACATCAGTGAGGACAAGGAACGGGACGTGGCTAGCTTAGTATCCAACCTAGTGCAAATGGGGAGTTTGCGGATGTGCAAATGGAATGTTTACGGTTGTTTGCGGTAAATTAAGCGGGAGTTTAGTCTGTCAGAGTTTGGTCTGTCACTGTGAAGCGGGCGTAACCCTTACACTACCTGATCGATACAACATCATACCTGATCGTATACACACACTGGATGTTTTAAAGCACGTTATTCCAAACAATTTAGGAATGTTAGATGATTTATGCCCTTTATGGATTAAAACCCGACTCTGCGTCAACTACGTAATTTTCCATGGGAGTTTTGCCATGGATCCCCCTCCGGCATGCCACAGTCCAGGTGGTAGTCCCCTTCAAACAACTTTTCCATCATTATTGTGGCCAGAAAGAGTACCTGTGGGTTTTAAAATTCGCCTTCTATTGAAGTCTATGGCAGTTCGCCCGGTCCGCCTGTTCGCGAACATTTGCGGAAGTTCGTGTTCACCGTTCGCGAGCGGAAAATTTTGTGTTCGCGACATCTCTATTCAGGAATACTGTGCATTTGCAAATTGGAAGAATAAACATAGCCCAGTATTGTCCAGCACATCCTCAGAATCTCCTCCTTGCTCCCCAACGTCAGTAAGCTAGAGCGCCATAATCTCGCGATGTGCGAGCTAGTTCCTTCCTGTGCTGGCATCAGCCTCAGGGAATGAACTGCGCATGTGCTAGCTCACGCATCCCGAGATAATGGTGCTCTGACTTACTGACGTCGAGAGCAAGGAGGAGATTCTGAGGATTAGAGTGGTGCTGGGCTGCTCCACGCTGGTTTCATCTCAGGGACAAGACTCATCTCAGGTTAATTTGCATATGTATCAAATCATTTTTTACACAATAAAAGCACACAGAGCTATGGGGACTGGATATTGTGGATGTGCTAGCGACCATCTAGCAAACTATGTGCTCAGCTCTGTATACAAAATCCGGTAACAGGTTTTTAATCAAACTTACATGATGTCAGTCACAAACACTCATTATTTAGAATATCCCCAAAGGGTAATGAATGTCAGTGGGCATAACTATATATTTGACTTCTCTTAAACCAGGGTATTTTTATATATTTATTGTAAAAATGTATATTAGGTAAGTGGCTCTACCAAGATCCCAGAAAATTACCAGGTGCACACCCGTGGTACCCCAGTACCGAAATAAAAGAGTAAATATAATATAGAAGGTGAGGGCACTCAATATATGACTCTAATGGACAGTTGAGGATAAAAAATAGAACCATTTATTCTAGATTGGATAAAACTAGATAATACATAGATGAGAAGTCAATAGAATGTACAAATATGTCCCCAATAAATTGCAACATAAAGGCTTTAAAATATAAACTTTACAAATGCTGGCATATATCATTCACTATCATATGTCCCTCAGTATGAATATATAATGGGACTATCCTGTAAGCTCCGTCCGAGTTCGGAGAAACCCCTATTGGCATGGGGTATGACCCTCACACAAAAGCATAAAACAGAGTCCACTTGAATAGCACTGGAAACACACAGACTATTGAATCTGCTATGCACAGCTGATCACAAAGCCTTTGGAGACGAATTATACAGCCGTAACCAGAACAGATCGGTAAAGTCTAACTTACCATCCATTCTTGTATAACAAGTTTGAACATTCTAATCTAGCCCCAATATAGTGACTCTATCTAACCCTGCTGACAGAAGAAACTTACACAGCAGGCAACTGTATATTGGAAGACTATGTTTATTGGTCTTATATATGTTACTATCTAACCTTCTTTTTCCAGCGTATTCGGGTGAACTTTGTTTTTGCATTTTGTGTGAGGGTCATACTCCATGCCAATAGGGGTTCCTCCGAACTCGGATGGAGACTTACAGGATAGTCCCATTATATATTCATACTGAGGGACATATGATAGCGAATGATATATGCCAGCATTTGTAAAGTTTATATTTTTGAGTATTTACGTTGCAATTTATTGGAGGACATATTTGTACATTTTATTGACTTCTTATCTATGTATCATCTAGTCTCCTAGGTCAAAGAAGTCTAGATTACCTCACCTTTATTAAGATGAATGAGGCATGGATACCGAAGGCACTGACAGTGGGGATACATTTGACTAAAAAGGCCTGATGAGATGCCTTGGGCTAAAAATTGTCCCCACGCTGCTGCATTTAATCTCTGCATCTCGGATGACTTGCGTGACTTCTCCGCCACCAACTAGGGTTCAAGCCGCAATGTTTTAGTACATTTTTGCCTGGAAAACATAAATTTTTCCGGCCGCTGCTTCAGCAACAATACCTAATTTTTCAGGCATGTGTACATGTCTAATTTTTCTGGCCTCTGGTGCTGCACTGTGGTTGCAAAAACAAAAAAATGGCACATACATGTGTCAATTCCCTTTCGTGATCGTTACCTTGTTGTGGTGAAGGGGCTTGCGTATCACAATGAAGCGATCAACTCTATGAGTGTGTTGGCAATGTTGGCACACCCCAGATGATAAGATTGTTGCTTCATTGTGAACAGACCAAAAGCGATCGGCTGGATAATTTTTCATAGAAAAAACATTAATTTTCTTTGTGATCATCTACGGTGATCATTAAAGCCTACTAGGCCAACAATGGGCCCACACTGCAGAATCATTGTTTTCTGGGTGACTTAACTGTCACTGAACTACCTCAGTACGACCATAGGCTTTGAAAAACCACCATTGCCTGCAATCTCCCAAACATGCGCACGAGCACAGTCATCACTACACCAAGATTGACGCATAAGGAATAAAATTTATGTAATGAGTGTGTCAACAATTGACAATTCTTTGCGGTTGTCTAAAATCTATTCAATACACGTCCCCTGATAGGGGACGTAACAGAGATTGAACTGATAAGAATAGTACTACTTAACACACCACTCATATAGGGTGTCACAGTACATTGCACAGCGGACGCGCAGTGACCTAAAATTCAAGCAAGCGGACCAAGCATGGGTCTTTTTCATCTCCAGGTTCCAAGAATCTATTCACTACACCGGCCCTGGTCCCGATAAGGGACACAACATAGATTAAACTGATAGGAATAGTACTTAGTTAACACTAGTTGCATTGGTGGCAAATTCTATTGCAAGTGCCCAAAGTTAGAAGGAAGCGGACAGAGCAAGCTTTTTCTCTATCTCCCCATGCAAGGATTCAATTCAATACACGTCCCCTGATAGGGGACTTAACAAAGATTAAAATGGTAAGAATAGTAGTTCACACTATTTGTATTGGTGGCACGGTACATTGCGCGTCGCAAGCACAGTGCCCCAAATTGGAGGTAAGAGGACCGACCAATCATCTTTTCCATCTCCCAATTCCTAAAATCTATTTAATACACGTCCCCTGATAGGGGACCCAACAGAGATTAAACTGATAGGAATAGTACTACTTAACACATCACTTATATAGGGTGGCACAGTACATTGCAAGGCGCACGTGCCTTGCCCCAAGTTGGAAGGAAGAGGACCGACCAACCATCTTTTTCCATCTCCCAGTTCCTAAAATCTATTCCATACACCGTCCTCTGATAGGGGACAAAACAGAGATTAAACTGGTAAGAACAGATTTTTAATAAAAAAAAAAAAAAAGAGGACAGCCTCTGCAGAGCTGGGTATTTTTTGGCAGCGTTACTGAACGCTCATGCACAATGGCTGCAGGCTCATGCGTCTTTTGCGGAGGTGACAAACCTGAAGGAGGAAGGTGGCTTTGAGGAGGTGGAAGACCAACCACAGCAGGTGTCCCAGGGGGCTTGTTGTCACCTTTGGGGACACTTGGTGTTGTACGTGGCTGGGTGGAGGAAGAGACCTTCAATTACATCAGTGAGGACAAGGAACGGGACGTGGCTAGCTTAGTATCCAACCTAGTGCAAATGGGGAGTTTGCGGATGTGTAAATGGAATGTTTACGGTTGTTTGCGGTAAATTAAACGGGAGTTTAGTCTGTCAGAGTTTGGTCTGTCACTGTGAAGCGGGCGTAACCCTTACACTACCTGATCGATACAACATCATACCTGATCGTATACACACACTGGATGTTTTAAAGCACGTTATTCCAAACAATTTAGGAATGTTAGATGATTTATGCCCTTTATGGATTAAAACCCGACTCTGCGTCAACTACGTAATTTTCCATGGGAGTTTTGCCATGGATCCCCCTCCGGCATGCCACAGTCCAGGTGGTAGTCCCCTTCAAACAACTTTTCCATCATTATTGTGGCCAGAAAGAGTACCTGTGGGTTTTAAAATTCGCCTTCTATTGAAGTCTATGGCAGTTCGCCCGGTCCGCCTGTTCGCGAACATTTGCGGAAGTTCGTGTTCACCGTTCGCGAGCGGAAAATTTTGTGTTCGCGACATCTCTATTCAGGAATACTGTGCATTTGCAAATTGGAAGAATAAACATAGCCCAGTATTGTCCAGCACATCCTCAGAATCTCCTCCTTGCTCCCCAACGTCAGTAAGCTAGAGCGCCATAATCTCGCGATGTGCGAGCTAGTTCCTTCCCTGTGCTGGCATCAGCCTCAGGGAATGAACTGCGCATGTGCTAGCTCACGCATCCCGAGATAATGGTGCTCTGGCTTACTGACGTCGGAGCAAGGAGGAGATTCTGAGGATTAGAGTGGTGCTGGGCTGCTCCACGCTGGTTTCATCTCAGGGACAAGACTCATCTCAGGTTAATTTGCATATGTATCAAATCATTTTTACACAATAAAAGCACACAGAGCTATGGGGACTGGATATTGTGGATGTGCTAGCGACCATCTAGCAAACTATGTGCTCAGCTCTGTATACAAAATCCCGGTAACAGGTTTTTAATCAAACTTACATGATGTCAGTCACAAACACTCATTATTTAGAATATCCCCAAAGGGTAATGAATGTCAGTGGGCATAACTATATATTTGACTTCTCTTAAACCAGGGTATTTTTATATATTTATTGTAAAAATGTATATTAGGTAAGTGGCTCTACCAAGATCCCAGAAAAGTACCAGGTGCACACCCCGTGGTACCCCCAGTACCGAAATAAAAGAGTAAATATAATATAGAAGGTGAGGGCACTCAATATATGACTCCTAATGGACAGTTGAGGATAAAAAATAGAACCATTTATTCTAGATTGGATAAAACTAGATAATACATAGATGAGAAGTCAATAGAATGTACAAATATGTCCCCAATAAATTGCAACATAAAGGCTTTAAAATATAAACTTTACAAATGCTGGCATATATCATTCACTATCATATGTCCCTCAGTATGAATATATAATGGGACTATCCTGTAAGCTCCGTCCGAGTTCGGAGAAACCCCTATTGGCATGGGGTATGACCCTCACACAAAAAGCATAAAACAGAGTCCACTTGAATAGCACTGGAAACACACAGACTATTGAATCTGCACAGCTGATCACAAAGCCTTTGGAGACGAATTATACAGCCGTAACCAGAACAGATCGGTAAAGTCTAACTTACCATCCATTCTTGTATAACAAGTTTGAACATTCTAATCTAGCCCCAATATAGTGACTCTATCTAACCCTGCTGACAGAAGAAACTTACACAGCAGGCAACTGTATATTGGAAGACTATGTTTATTGGTCTTATATATGTTACTATCTAACCTTCTTTTTTCCAGCGCTATTCGGGTGAACTTTGTTTTTTGCATTTTGTGTGAGGGTCATACTCCATGCCAATAGGGGTTCCTCCGAACTCGGATGGAGCTTACAGGATAGTCCCATTATATATTCATACTGAGGGACATATGATAGCGAATGATATATGCCAGCATTTGTAAAGTTTATATTTTTGAGTATTTACGTTGCAATTTATTGGAGGACATATTTGTACATTTTATTGACTTCTTATCTATGTATCATCTAGTTTTATCCAATCTAGAATAAATAGTTCTATTTTTTATCCTCAACTGTCCATAAGGAGTCAGATATTGAGCGCCCCCCACCTTCTATATTATACTTATTCTTTTTATTTCAGTACTGGGGGTACCTCGGGGTGTGCACCTGGTCACTTTTTGGTATCTTGGTAGAGCCACTTACCTATATACATTTTTACAATAAATTCTCCCCCAAATAGTTTGCTCCCAACATACCAGAATGAATATCTGGGAACATATGGACAGCAAATGTAAAAGTAGATTCATATGTCTTTGAAGTACCAAGAAATAACCATAGAGAACCTTATAGGACAATGGATGAGTCTTTTGGCAATTTGGAGAAATTACTACATAAACATCTATGTAATAAATGGGAAATTAGGTCACTCAATCAATATGTACAAAGTGATTTAATACCTAAGGGTTTGGCGATAACTAAAACACCAGCCCTGGACTTGGTGGATGATAACTTTAAGAAGGAGTGGGACTCCTTTTTTAAGACACAGTCGTGTAATCTAATACAAATTATCATCAAGAGACGCTCACAAATTTTAGGTGAGATTTCGGAACAAAAAGAGGTATTGAAGCAGATCATTGATCAATTTCCAGATATTAAACAGATCCGTAAATGGAAAGAAAAAATAGGCAAAAAATTTAGACACGGTGGAGAAGGAAATTATAAATAGAAAATCTAAAAAAATGATTTTTTTTTAGCCAAAACAAAATGGACACGAACAGCACACAGGAGGTAATTATAAAACAGACATAGGTGCCACATAATTCCGAAACAGAAGGAGCCTCTAACTAATACAATGTTGCTATTACAAATAGATATAGAAACACCAATACAATTTGAGACAGCGACAGCCAAATTACAGGGACAACCCGATGAGGGACAATTCACAAAGGTACAATTGCAATCACAACCACTACCACCAACTTCCGGAACACAACACAAGGACTTTAAACAGACTGCACCAGTACAACAACAAAGAAAAATCAGGAGAGGCAGACACTCGAATAAGAAAAAACACTAACAACCAACACAATTCACATAAAATATAGTACATTTAAGTAATATTTTACTCATGGACACTCAGACAGCACTCTTAAATAAGGGACTCAAGTTTTCACCCACAACCACTTTAGATAAATATTCTGCCTATATAGGCATAGAAAAGTTTGTTAGGAAAATATGCCTGAAAAAATATTACATTAAAACCCAGTATCAAAAGAAGCGAACACCTCCTCCGACATAGATAGGTATCAACATACAGATTTGAAGGTAAAATCAAAAAGTATCTGAAACAGGAGAAAGGGCTGGAAATAGCAGCTTTTAAAAGAATGTAGAAAATTATCTTAGAAGAATAAAAAACCATAGGATAAAAATAACCTTACAAGAGAAGAGACACAAGCCATACAGCAATTACAATCAACCAATGAAATTACAAGTGACCCAGCGGACAAGGGAGGGGCCATAGTGTTCCCTAATATGGAAGATTATATACAGGAAAGCAAGAGACAACTCAATGATGAAGTAACATAGAAGAAATTCGGACAGGACCCCACTGAGGAATTTTACAAACAGTTGGTTGATTATTGTAATAAAAGAACCAATGCAGGTTTTCTCTTTGAACAAGAGGCTAAATATATTACCGATACGCAAAGAGATTACCGATATTTTACTCCATCCCCAAAATACACAAGGATTTAAATAGACCAACGGGATGACTTATAGTATCGGGTATAGACTCCATTTCTTTGAATCAGTCCCAATACATTGACAAACTTTTATAACCTGTAGTAAGTAACACCCCATCATACATTAAGGATATGACTGATATAGTCAAAACATTGGAATCATTCGAGGGGAGAAGGATAGATTCTAGGTACTCTAGATGTGAGTTCACTCTATACGATCAGTTATCATTTTGGAAGCTCTTTACAAACAGCTTACTTCAAATAGTACATTGAAAGATGACCAAATCGCCTTCTTGTTAGAAGGGTTAGATACATATTAACCCAGAACTATTTTGTTTTTGATGAAGAATTTTATGTACAACAGAAAGGGACTGCCATGGGCACCATATTCGCCCCTAGCTACGCCAATCTTTTTATGGCACAATGGGAGGCGGATACCATTGGACCTAGGCTGGGGGTTGAGTCTGGTGCTATGGATGTCGTTACATAGATGATATTATCTTTATATGGCAGGATATGGCAGAATCATTGAACAGTTTTTACAGGACATCAATATTAATGATAGAAATCTCAGATTCACCTTAACCATTAGTAATACTAATGTACAGTTTCTAGACCTTTATATTAGGATGGAAGAACAAAAATGCATATGTAGCACCTACCTTAAACCGGTGATAAAGAATAGCTTTATCCTATACTCTAGTTGTCACCTCCACGATGGTTGACAAATATTCCTCTAAGACAATTTAGGAGACTTAAACGCAATTGTACCCACGATAAACAATTTTAGAATGAGGCCAGGGACCTTAAACAACAATTTTTGGATAAAGATTACCCTGTATGATGAATAGAAAATTGTTTTTAAGCCTCAAACAGGAGGTTAAATTGGATGAGACCTTGAGAATGATTTTGCCATTCCAATCTCAACACAAAACAGTAGAACAGATTATTAAAAAGCATTGGCATCATTTACCTAATGACAAAGTCATTGGACCCATACTTACAAAGACTCCACAAATCACAAATACAGTATGAAGGTTTCCGAATCTGGGCTTAAAAGTAGCTCCGTCGAATAAGAGTAAGACCATGACCACTGCACAGAATTGGTTGTCATTTAAGGGGTTTCACAGGTGTGGTAGATATATTAATCGTAGGAACACCACATTTCCAAGAAAGATATTAAAAGTGCACTCTACACAGGACTCATTCCATCTCGATATCAAGGAAGGACTAACATGTGACTCCACTGACGTTATTTATCTTTTGCAGTGTTCTTGTCAAAAGCAATATGTGGGCAGAACTAAATGGGCACTGAAAAAGAGAGTAGCGGAACATATGCCATATATTGGAAAGGGATATGAAGCACATTTCCTCTTCAAACACCTCAAAGATCTTTTGACTGTGACCCTCCACACTTGTATATATGGCTTTAAAAAAATAAAGAAACTTTGGAGGGAGGTAACCATATTGCACACATGTCTAGGCGGGAGTCCAAGAGAATTTTCGATTTCGACACTTTGATCCCAAGAGGACTGAATGCCAAAATGGAATTATTTGGATTTTTTCAGAAGTCCAGGGGCGTCGGGCTATCGGTGATGGGACATTCGTGTCCGGCGGTTTTCAAGAAGTCCGATCCCCCAGTAGGCTGGCTCCCCATTTCCCTGGATCCCCTCTTTATATTCTCTTTATTTTCTCCTCTGCTATAATCTCCTTCTGATACATTTGAATAGGAATCATTTTAACCTTCCGATTTTCCCAAGACCAAGATGAGTAATTTGACATATTACACATGCATATACAGGCTTGATGTTATGGGAGCTGAGGAGGAAGTATCACGCAGATAGAAGAAATATACATTTTAGGTTTTTAAGCCTCGTGATTATTCAGGACATATCAGTATTGTCTACATTATGATTTTATCAAAAAAACACATTGAAAAGGCATGAAAAATGCATGTGCGTTTTTTAAGTAGAAATGCATTTTTGTGGCATGCATTTGTCCTCCATAATTTTTTGGGGAATAATTTTTAATCTTTTTTGTGTACACGCTTTAAGTGAATGGAATGTACCCTATGTCCCTTTATATAGGTGATCTGAAGTTGTGGCTTAAACAGAATTAGGGACTATAATCACCAGCTTGAAGCCCCCATCAGAAGATACCGGAACTTTATGTTTATAACAGGCCTTGGAGGCAAATGGACTCCTAGTAATACTAATCCTGACCCTGGAATCCAGCTCCAGTCAGGAATCCACGACCATGTATTGCTGATCCCTCACTGTCCCAGAAATCACAGCTTCACCAGAGATGACTCCTATATAAGGAAGTTGTTTGACACTCACTGTTCAACCACTGAGGAAGGAGCACTTTCAGCCCCAAAACGCATCTGGTATCGAACAGAGAGGATCGAATTTCAGCTGAATAGACTACAATACTAATACAATACAGCAGACTTACTTGCTATATTTAGTGAAAGCAGGGGATCCAGCCGGTGGAATATAACATCCGGAATTTAGGACCCAGGTTCCTGCAAACTCCCGAGTCCCATTCACAGTGAGGGAAAGAGCAGAGGACCATGTGGGACGCTTCTTAGGTCCTTGCAGCTCACAGAACACACAGATTATTGAATCTGCTATGCAAAGCTAATCACAAGGACTTTGGAGCCAGATTGTACAGCCATAACCAGCACAGATCGGTAAAGTACTGAGTCTAACTTACCATCCATTCTTGTATAGGAAGTTTAAATACTCTAATCTAGCCCCAATATAGTGATTCTATCTAACACTGCTGACAGAAGAAACCTGCACAGCAGGCACCTATATATTGGAAGACTAGTTAGTTTTTCTAACCTTCTTTTTTTCCAGCGTTATTCAGTGCAATTCCCGTGGTCTTTGTTTTACCCCATGCCCATAGGGGTTTCTCCAAACTCGGATGGAGCTTACAGGATAGTCCAGTTATATATTCATACTAAGGGACATATGATAGTGAATGATATATGCCACCATTTGTAAAGTTTATATTTTAAAATATTTACGTTGCAATTTATTGGAGGACATATTTGTACATTTTATTGACTTCTTATCTATGTATCATCTAGTTTTATCCAATCTAGAATAAATAGTTCTATTTTTTATCCTCAACTGTCCATAAGGAGTCAGATATTCTATATTATACTTACTATTTTTATATATTCACCTATTCAAGAAAATAAAAATTAATAAAACATAAAAAACATTTGAGTATACATTTAAAAAAACATAACGGAACTTAGAACATTTCATGGTACCCTATAATACACCTAAGGGAGGAAAAACCTATCCTATGTATATACCCTACCAGAACTCACAAAAAGGAGAGAAGCTAAGATTTTCATTAAATTAGTTTTACACTTGACATAGTTACCTCTCGAGGTTTAATGAGAGGTAACTATGTCAAGTGTAAAAACTAATTTAGCATCTGATTCAGCCAACAGATGTCTCCAAATACCACCCCTCCTTCCCACCAAGACTCTATCAATACCGCTTACCTTTAAAAGAGACCCATCAATACCATGGTGGGTCTTGAAGTGGCAGGGGTTTTTAAACATGTCAAATTCTGTTCATTTTTGGCTGCCTCAATTCCTAGGACGTGTTTTTTCGTACATCTTTTGAGTTTACGTGAGGTCAAACCTACATACAACAGATTGCATGGGCAGCTGGCCACATATATTACCCTAATTGTATTGTAAGATATTGTATATGTTATCTGGTAGGTTGTACGGCCAGAACCATCCGTAACAGAGGTTTTCTTTTCAATATTTGGGCAGGCAGCATAATCGCAGCATGTAAGACATCCTCGCTTTGAACCCTTAGAACCATTTGCCTTTGAAGGACTCATACCTTCATGATGGCTTTGTACCAGAATGTTTCTAAGGTTTTTTTCTTCTCTATATGTAATAGATGGTCGGGACGGTACGTATTTGCACAATGTATTATCCATGAGTACAATATTTTTGCTAAATTGTCGATATTAGCGAATAGTGGGTTGCATCAGAAGTAAAGCAGTGTCAGTCCACTTTCAGTCTATTTATGATAAGAATAAGTATAGATCCAGTGGGTTCCTTGTCTGTACATGTATGTCACTGATATGGATTTTTAATACTAATTTAATTTGTGATGAATTAAAAAAGGATATATTTTTTCATACTATTGTGGCACTGTTTTATTGTGGTTCTCATATTAGAGTGATTGATTGTTTCTAGCGTACACAGTGATGTTATTATATTTGGAGCCCTGTGTTTAGAATGGGATGGTTGACCGGTATCCCCTAACGCACACAAAACGTTTTTGTGTGCAGCATGGGAATGAAATGAAACGGAACGGAATGCATTCTAGTGCACTCCATTCATTTCAGTGTTGTCCATATTGACAATGAGTGGGGACAAAACTGAACCGTTTTCCTCCAGTTTTTAGATCATATGATGGATCTCAATACTGGAAAGGAAACTGCAGTTGTGAAAGTAGCCTAAAATATGTCCAAATTAGATCTATTTCATCTAGTTTGTTTTAAAACCAGGTTCCCAAAGCGTAGTTTTTGTTGACGTTTTTGTTGAGTCTTTTTAACCAAAGCCAAGAGTGGATACCAAAGAGATAAGCAGTCAATATGAAGTCTTTACATTTCATTCCTTTAAGAGCTACTCTTGGCTTTGTTCAAAACAAATAAAAATCATCAAAAACTGCCCTGCACGAACCTGGCCTACAAAATAGTTGAGAAAATGGTGTGTGCCAATATTAAGTGCCCTTTGAGCTTTGATCATTACATCTTATGGGCTACTGCTGAAGATAAAGCTATCACTGCAATAAGGATATCAGATGAAAAATATGTTGACATTTCCTTCTATTAAAACATTTACCTACAAAATAATTAATTTTCTTCGGTTTTGCTATTTACAGTAACCTGCTAAAGGAGGAATGAAAAATTTAAATATATTTAAAAAGTTAAACTGGTGTAAAGCATTGCTGATGTTCAAGGTTTTCCTTCTGCTGCATAGTTAAATATATATATTTTTTTCTTTTGCTTTGATATAAATGAAGAAAGTTCCTTTTGAACTACAGGAGCCTGTTTTTTGCATTTGACTCAACAGCATCCCACAGCCTGTTTAGAACGACTTTGAATTTGAAACTGTGATTAAAGTTCTGTTATCACATATTTTCCTTCAAACACATTGCAAAAGCCTGCAAGAATCACAGCATTTCTTCTATTTCCACTATGCAGTCATCTACTTGTAAGATGCCTCGGAGCTATGGCACTAATTATACTAAATATACATAAATATTCCTATAAATTAATTTGGTTCTTACCTTCTTAACAGTGGGGCATATGGTGCCCTATGACAGTGTCTCATTTTGTGCAGCAAGAAGCAAAACTAACATAACTGCTACCAAAACAATTTAAAAGAATCTGTACAGTTGCATAATTTTACATTCCCAGGACAATATTGTTTTGTAGTGAATTTTTTTCTGCCTAAAGAAATCACTTTTGCAAGTGTTAGGCCCCTTTCACACGAGCGTGATGGATTAGCTCCGGATGCGTTCAGGGTGGGTTCAGTGAAACTCGCACCATTTTGCAAGCAAGTTCAGTCAGTTGTTAATTTTTTTCCGAGCGGGTACAGTGCGGTTTGATGCGTTTTTCACGTGCGTGATAAAAAACTGAAGGTTTACAAACATCTCTTAGCAACCATCAGTTAAAAACGCATTGCATTCGCACTTGCTTGCGGATGCAATGCGTTTTTCACTGAAGCCCTATCCACTTCTATGGGGCCAGGGCTTCATGAAAAACACAGAATATAGAACATGCTGTGTTTTTCATGCAATGCAAAACTGATGTGTGAAGAAAAACTCACTCGTGTGAAAGGGGCTTTACTGATGTATGGTTTCAAAAGAACACTGGGCAAAAATCAAAATGGCCCCCCAGGTGGTTAAGTAATATTCGTGGGAGCAAGTTGTTGTAACCCACTGGCCATTCAACCCTCACTTATTTTTAAAGTTTCTATCACAGTGCAGGTTCAAGAACTGAACCTTTCCTAATGAAAATAAAGCAGGTGCCACCGAAATTTTTACTATATATCTAGTTCCAAAGAAGAGTTAACTACAGTTAACTACAGTTAAGAGTTAACTACAGTGTATTACTTTGAAGAGATTTTCTAGGACTTTTCTAGTACATTTGAATGGCACACCATTGTATACAGTCTGTGCAATGTGGGGAGTCGCTCTGGTAGACAGCGGTGCGGGTGCAGTTTAGAGGCAAAACAAGGAGTCCAGATTGTGCAACAAACAGTGTTTTATTCACACTTGCACACCATAAATGAAAAAACAGTCTCTTTGGTGACAGTTCACACACAACGGAAATAACGTGGCAAAACAAAAACAGGCCAACACAGGTTCAGTCACCTGGGAGGTGTAGGTGCAGGTTCGCACCATGCTGTCGGCCCAGCCGCAGGAGAATCCAGCTTCAGGTAGCCAGGAACAAAACACCTCCTTGCTGAGCTCTTTCCTCCAGGACAGAGAACTCCAGAGCCCTGTTAGCAGCTCCAGGATAATCACCACCTCCAGCTGCTGAGCTGGCTGAGCTTTTAAACCCAGCCCAAAACCAGGACTGGGTCGTGGGGAGCAGCCACCCACCCTACACTTTAGCTGCTCCCGGTAAGAGCCGGCCCGGATCGGCTTTGCAGCCATGCTATTTAAACTCTGTCAGTAGCACTAGCTGCTGCTGACATCAATAAAAACGGGCTCTTACCTCACCGAGGCTATGAACCTCGGTGACACATACCTGCCATCCACGACGGCACCCTGCACCTTACACACACCCCCTTTGTTCAACCCTGAGGGGGTGGACACATGTGAGGCAGTGGACGCGGGAAAGGGCATCTGCATTTCCCTGCAAGCGACCTGCCCTATGTTCCACGGAGAACTTGAAATTTTGAAGGGATTGGAACCACCTGGTGACCCGAGCATTCCTCTCCTTGGCCTGACTCATCCATTTGAGGGGGAATGGTCGGTCACCAGACGGAACCTCCTCCCTAACAGGTAGTAGCGGAGAGATTCGAGTGCCCACTTGATAGCCAGGCACTCCCTCTCCACTATACTATATCTGGACTCGGCGGGACTGAGCTTACGGCTCAGGAAGACAACGGGATGTTCTTCCCCGTTGACCTCCTGCGACAGTACCGCACCGAGGCCTACCTCCGAGGCGTCGGTCTGTACGACAAACTCCTTGTTGAAGTCGGGTGTCACCAAAACCGGGGACCCACACAGGGCCGACTTCAACGCGGAGAAAGCCTCCTCCGCCTTCTCACTCCAGCTAACCCTCCCAGACTTTCGCCCCTTCAACAGGTCTGTCAATGGCGCTGCTATTGTGGCAAAGTGGGGCACAAACCTCATGTAGTATCCTACAATCCCCAGGAACGACTTTACCTGCCTGGTGGTGACCGGTCGGGGCCAGCTACGAATGGCCTCTACCTTAGTTACCTGAGGTTTGATGACTCCCGCCCAATTACATATCCCAGATATTTGGTCTCTTCCAACCCAATCGCACACTTTTTTGGATTGGCGGTTAGTCCAGCTTTCCTCAGGGCATCCACTACCGCCTGCACCTTGGGTAAATGGCTTTCCCAGTCGGTGCTGTGGATGACTACATCATCTAAGTAGGCCGAGGCGTACCGACGATGTGGTCGCAGCACTATGTCCATTAACCTCTGGAAAGTGGCGGGGCGCCATGCAGGCCAAAGGGTAACACCTTGTAGTGATACAGGCCCTGCGGGGTAACAAACGCGGTTTTTCCTTAGCCGCCTCCGTTAAGGGTACCTGCCAGTACCCTTTAGTGAGGTCCAGCACAGAAAAATAACGGGCTTGTCCTAAATTTTCAACAAGCTCGTCTACTCGGGGCATGGGATATGCGCCAAACTTGGATACTTCATTTAACTTGCGAAAGTCGTTGCAGAACCGCAACGTCCCATCCGGCTTGGGTATTAGGACTATGGGACTGGCCCACTCACTTTTCGACTCCTCAATGACATCGAGCTTCAACATTAACTGCACTTCCTCCGCGATGGCCCGCTGCCGAGCCTCGGGTACCCGGTATGGTTTTAACCGGACCTTGGCCTGAGGCTCAGTGACGATGTCATGTCGGATGAGAGACGTGCGGCCAGGGAGGTCCGAGAACACATCCGTGTTCCGACTGAGGAACTCCCTGACTTCCTGAACTTGTTTGGAAGACAGGCTGTCTGCAATTTTTACCGTGGTTACCTCTTCACAGGCCTCGAACTGTGGGGCTGGACCCTTTTCACCTAGAAGCCCTGGCCGGGGGCTGTGGCCGTCGGCCGCGTCCCTATCTTTCCACGGCTTAAGTAAATTCACGTGGTACACCTGCTCCGGCTTGCGCTGCCCTGGCTGGTGTACCTTGTAATTCACTTCCCCTACCTTCTCGATCACCTCATAGGGGCCCTGCCACCTAGCTAGGAATTTGCTGTCAAGGGTGGGTACCAGAACCAAAACCCGATCTCCCGGATTGAAGTCCCGTACCCGAGCCTGACGGTTGTACACCCTACTCTGGGCTTGTTGCGCTGCCTCCATATGCTCCCGGACCAAGGGCAACACCCTTTCCATCCGTTCCTGCATCTGGGCGACATACTCAATGACACTTTTGTGGGGGACAGGCTGTTGTTCCCATGCTTCCTTGGCGATATCCAACAGGCCCCGAGGGTGTCTGCCATAAAGCAGTTCGAAGGGCGAGAACCCAGTAGAGGCCTGGGGTACCTCTCGCACTGCGAACATGAGATAGGGCAGAAGCAGGTCCCAGTCCTTCCCATCTCTAGACACCACCCTTTTTAACATATTTTTTAGAGTTTGGTTAAACCTCTCAACAAGACCGTCTGTTTGCGGATGGTAAACGGACGTCCAGTAACTGCTTTATACGCAACAATTTACACAGTTCCTTCATTACTTTGGACATAAAGGGGTCCCTTGGTCTGTCAGAACCTCTTTGGCAGGCCCACACGGGAAAACATCTCCATTAACTCTTTGGCAATGAGCTTAGCTGAGGTATGTCGCAGAGGCACCGCCTCCGGATACCGAGTGGCATAGTCGAGAACTACCAGAATGTGTTGGTGGCCCCTAGCAGACTTTGGTACAGGCCCAATTAAATCCATAGCAATTCGCTCAAACGGTACTTCAATAATTGGCAGAGGTACCAGAGGACTACGGAAATGTGGCTGGGGGCTAGTTACCTGACAGTTTGGACAGGACTTACAATAATTTTCTACTTCCTTGAACACACTGGGCCAATAAAACCGCTGCAGTATGCGGTCCTGGGTTTTCTGCCACCCCAGGTGTCCCCCAAGAACATGTTGGTGGGCAAGCTCCATGACAAGCTTGCGATACGCTGTGGGCACCACCAACTGTTCAACAGGTTCACCTCGGATTTGGTTCACCCGATACAACATATCCTGCAGAACAATAAATCGTGGGAACATTAATTCAGCCCCTGGTTTCTGGGGTTTACCATCAATTTCCAGCACATTCTCCCAGGCCCTGGTTAGGGTTTGGTCCCGGTGTTGTGCGGTCCCAAAATTTTCCCCGGAGACATTGAGGTCTGCCAACTCAGGTCCCAGTGGCAAGTCCTCCGTGTCTCCCACCATTACACTCAGTGGGGTTGTCTCCCCACTACCGCTGCAGCAGTGGTCACCCCTACCGCTGGCCCTTCAGACTCGGGCTCCCAGGGTTCTGGCCTTCCAGGGTATCAGGCCACTCTGCTAGGGTTACCCCTGTCTCAGGGCTATTAGTCACTTTCATCTCAGGCCACAGTGACGGAAAACCAGGGAAGTCTCTCCCAATTATTAGTTCATAGGGCAGCTTTGTGGAGATCGCCACTTCACAAGTCCAGGTGCCGACCGCCGTGGACAGAGACATTACAGCAGTGGGATAGTCCTTTAAGTCTCCGTGTATGCACACCACACCCACTGTCCGGCCCGTATACTGGGTGGGCTGTACCAGGGCAGCACTTACCAGGGTTACCAGGCTCCCTGAGTCCAACAGCGCCACTGCCAGGTTATCCCCGACTTGCACCTGGCACAGATGACGATTGTCTATTGTCCCGGGATGCCGGTCGCACACAGTCTCCGGGCATACATGGAAGCCCGGTACCCATAATTAGTCTCCATGGGTTCCCCCACTGTGGACAGTTGGCCCTTATGTGTCCAGGCTCCCGACACTGCCAACAGACCACTGGGGACGGATCTGCAAGAGGTACATCCCGGGCGGGTTTGGCCGCCGCCGGACTGGGGTGGAGATTTCCGGGTTTGACTGGCCCTCCCTAAAAGAACCCCCTGCAGGTTTCTGGTGGCCTCATATCGCTCCACCAGGTCGACTCATCTCAAGGGCATCGGTGGGGGATACCTGGCCAATCCAGTGTTGAAGGGGTAAGGCAAGGCCCTCCAAAACATGTCAGCCAGCAGCCGGTCCAGCATAGCAGTCGGACTCTAGAACCTCAGGCTGCAGCCATTTTTGCAACCTGTGCAGCAACTCATAGTACTGCGGCCTGGCGGGTTCAGCCACTTTGAAGTCCCACTGGTGGACCCGCTGAGCCCGGACCAACACGCTTACCCCCAGTCTGGCCAGGATCTCCCCTTCACCGTGGAATAGTCAGCAGCCTGGTCGTCTGCCAAATCAAAAAACTTGCTGGGGTCCGGATGCCAGGAACGGAGCAACCACCTCGGCCCACTGGTCACGGGGTAGCTTTTCCTCACGGCGACCTTCTCAAAACCGCCAGGTACGCCTCAACGTCGCCTGCGGGGGTCATTTTTGGGATCGCCGCACGGACCGCTTCCGGGCATCATGGACGTGGTGGGACGCTCCTGCCGCCTGTAACGCCATCACATGTTGTAGCAGTAGTTGGTTGGTCTCCCGCTGCTGCACGTTAGCCTCTATGAGAGCCTTCACAGCAGCCTCCATGTTGCCAGAAACTTCCTGCTTGCAGCTTTGCTGGCTTAATATATTCCATGCACTTTAGAAAAACAAAACTCGGCGTTCACGCCAGCCTCACTGCGCATGCCCGCATCCGACACCAAATGTGGGGAGTCGCTCTGGTAGACAGCGGTGCGGGTGCAGTTTAGAGGCAAAACAAGGAGTCCAGATTGTGCAACAAACAGTGTTTTATTCACACTTGCACACCATAAATGAAAAACAGTCTCTTTGGTGACAGTTCACACACAACGGAAATAACGTGGCAAAACAAAAACAGGCCAACACAGGTTCAGTCACCTGGGAGGTGTAGGTGCAGGTTCGCACCACGCTGTCGGCCCAGCCGCAGGAGAATCCAGCTTCAGGTAGCCAGGAACAAAACACCTCCTTGCTGAGCTCTTTCCTCCAGGACAGAGAACTCCAGAGCCCTGTTAGCAGCTCCAGGATAATCACCACCTCCAGCTGCTGAGCTGGCTGAGCTTTTAAACCCAGCCCAAAACCAGGACTGGGTCGTGGGGAGCAGCCACCCACCCTACACTTTAGCTGCTCCCGGTAAGAGCCGGCCCGGATCGGCTTTGCAGCCATGCTATTTAAACTCTGTCAGTAGCACTAGCTGCTGCTGACATCAATAAAAACGGGCTCTACCTCACCAAGGCTATGAACCTCGGTGACACATACCTGCCATCCACGACGGCACCCTGCACCTTACCACAGCATGTATAAACCACAGAGGGGATGTGATGCTCACTGTAGCACCGCAGCCCATTCATCCTGCTAACTGGCAAAGAGAAATCCAGCATTTACACAATAGCAGTCTGGAGTCAGAGTATGGATAGACAGAGCATTTTAGGATAAGGAATTTCAGATTAAGAATCAGTATCATGTGCAGGAATGCATGACAGCTAACGACAAACAGAATCCAATGGTTTTTATAGCCAAAATGAGGAGCACAGAAGAAATTAATATGTTACCAGTTACAGACAAGTCACATAGCATTGTATACAATGCTGCACTATTAGAAATCCAGGAGCATAGGATGGAATAATGACAACAGCTTATAATACTTCTCACCAGGCAACTTTCAGGGCTGTAAGCTTTAAGAAATTAATTTTCCTGGAAATTACCGGGAGTTCAAGGTAAAGTACTTTAGAAGAAAAATCACCCATTTAGATATCTTTAACCCTTTCAAGACCAAGCCATTTTTCACCTTCGTGACCACATCTAATTTTGCAAATCTGACATGTGTCACTTTATAGCTATTATCTTTGGAGCGCTTTTACTTATCCAAACCATTCTGAGATTGTTTTCTTGTGACACATTGTACTTTATGATAGTCATAAATGTGAGTCAATATATTTCACCGTTATGTATGAAAAAATCCTAAATTTACAAAAATTTTCAAAATTTCGTAATTTTCAAAATTTCAACTTCTCTGCTTTAAAACAGAAAATGATACCTCATAAAATATTTATTAGCTTAAAATTCCCATATGTCTACTTTATGTTGGCATTATTTTATAAAAGTAATTTATTTTTTTAGGACGTTAGAAGGCTTAGAATTTTAGAAGCAATTCTTAAAATTTTTGAGAAAATTTCCAAACCCACTTTTTAAGGACCAGTTCAGGTCAGAAGTCGCTATGTGGGGCTTACATAGTGGAAACCCCATAAATGACCCCATTGCAGAAACTACACCCCTCAAGTTACTCAAAACTGATTTTACTAACTATTGGTAGATTTTCCATTTTAATTCATTTTTTTCTTTAACACATCAAGGGTTAGCAGCCAAACAAAACTCAATATTTATTACCCTGATTCTGTTTAAAGAAACACCCCACATATGGTCATAAACTGATGTAAGGGCACATGGGAGGGTGCAGAAGAAAAGAAGCGCCGTATGGTTTTTTGGAAGGCAGATTTTGCTGAACGGGTTTTTAGATGCCATGTCCCATTTGAAGCCCCCTGATGCACCCATGTAGTAGAAACTCCCAAAAAGTGACCCATTTTGGAAACTAGGGGATAAGGTGCCAGTTTTATTGGTACTATTTTTGGGGTAACATATGATTTTTAATTGCTCTCTATTACATTTTTGTGAGGCAAGGTAACAAAAAATGGCTATTATTGGCACCAGTTTTATTTTTTAGAAGATTCATCTGACAGGGTGAATCATGTGTTATTTTTATAGAGCAAGTTGTTATGGACTACTGTTGGGCGCGAATATCCGAATCGCAATTTTAATCCTGAATATTAGCCATTTCGAGAATTTACTAAGAGTTAGAATATAGTGCTATATATTCGATTCGCAAATATTCTAGATTTTTTTTCTCTGAACCTATGATCCTCTTCTTGCTTCTTGCTTGCAGGCCAATGAGCTTAGCCACATCCCTAGCAACCAATGGGAAAGTTGCCCACCCTTACTATATAAGAACCTCCCCACCAGCCATTTTCTGCAATTTTTTTTTCAGTTCTGTGAGAGACAGCAGTGACATTGCTAAGCTCTGTGCTTTGCTGGGTTACATTACATTAGATAGTTAGTTACTTAGCTTATATTTATAATACAGATAGTTAATGGGAGATAGTCAGTGTAGGTTAGATTGTGGTATGGTGTATCTGGTGTAACTGGTTCCAGTGCAGGGTGTTAGGTAGTGTAATAGGTCTCTGCTGTCCATACATGCTACAGACATAGTGCTGTGATGTCACAAGTTCACAAACAATACTTAGTGCACCAATCACGAATATGTAGTCAGACCTGCTAAAATGTGAATTTATACGTATTACGCAAAAGTATGTGCATCATTAATTACCGATTTGGCGCAATCAGGAATATATCGGAGCATTCTATCTGCATATAAAGCTATTGTAATGTTCTGCTGTGCCAACCATTTCTCCAGTCTCATGAAACTTCTAGCAGCTTGACAAATGTAGCAATAGTGACCCATGCCTGTATTGCTCGCAAATGCGTGCATATTACATTGCCGATTCGTGAATTTGTGTATTTATGCCAAACATTCGCACAAATATTTGCAAAATATCGCTAATCCAAATATTTCCCTGCCGCTCATCACTATTACAGACGAAATGATATAAAATATGTCTACTTTCTATGTTTGTTTCAGTTTTACATAATAAAGCATTTAAAAAAAAAAATTATGCTTTTGTGTTTCCATTTTCTGATTACCATATTTCTTTATTTTTCTGCTGATCGTCTTGTGCAGGGGCTTGTTTTTTTCAGGAAGAGTTGAAATTTTTATTGGTACTATTTTTGGGTACATATGATTTTTTGATCATTCATTATTACACTTTATGAGGCAAGGTACCAAAAATTGGTCTGGTCACGGGGTAGCTTTTCCCTCACGGCGACCTTTCTCAAAAACCGCCAGGCACGCCTCAACGTCGTCTGCGGGGTCATTTTTGGGATCGCCGCACGGACCGCTTTACGGGCATCATGGACGTGGTGGGACGCTCCTGCCGCCTGTAACGCCATCACATGTTGTAGCAGTAGTTGGTTGGTCTCCCGCTGCTGCATGTTAGCCTCTATGAGAGCCTTCACAGCAGCCTCCATGTTGCCAGAAACTCCTGCTTGCAGCTTTGCTGGCTTAATATATTCCATGCACTTTAGAAAACAAAACTTCGGCGTTCACGCCAGCCTCACTGCGCATGCCCGCATCCGACACCAAATGTGGGGAGTCGCTCTGGTAGACAGCGGTGCGGGTGCAGTTTAGAGGCAAAACAAGGAGTCCAGATTGTGCAACAAACAGTGTTTTATTCACACTTGCACACCATAAATGAAAAACAGTCTCTTTGGTGACAGTTCACACACAACGGAAATAACGTGGCAAAACAAAAACAGGCCAACACAGGTTCAGTCACCTGGGAGGTGTAGGTGCAGGTTCGCACCACGCTGTCGGCCCAGCCGCAGGAGAATCCAGCTTCAGGTAGCCAGGAACAAAACACCTCCGCGCTGAGCTCTTTCCTCCAGGACAGAGAACTCCAGAGCCCTGTTAGCAGCTCCAGGATAATCACCACCTCCAGCTGCTGAGCTGGCTGAGCTTTTAAACCCAGCCCAAAACCAGGACTGGGTCGTGGGGAGCAGCCACCCACCCTACACTTTAGCTGCTCCCGGTAAGAGCCGGCCCGGATCGGCTTTGCAGCCATGCTATTTAAACTCTGTCAGTAGCACTAGCTGCTGCTGACATCAATAAAAATGGGCTCTTACCTCACCAAGGCTATGAACCTCGGTGACACATACCTGCCATCCACGACAGCATTTACACAATAGCAGTCTGGAGTCAGAGTATGGATAGACAGAGCATTTTAGGATAAGGAATTTCAGATTAAGAATCAGTATCATGTGCAGGAATGCATGACAGCTAACGACAAACAGAATCCAATGGTTTTTATAGCCAAAATGAGGGCACAGAAGAAATTAATATGTTACCAGTTACAGACAAGTCACATAGCATTGTATACAATGCTGCACTATTAGAAATCCAGGAGCATAGGATGGAATAATGACAACAGCTTATAATACTTCTCACCAGGCAACTTTCAGGGCTGTAAGCTTTAAGAAATTAATTTTCCTGGAAAATTACCGGGAGTTCAAGGTAAAGTACTTTAGAAGAAAATCACCCATTTAGATATCTTTAACCCTTTCAAGACCAAGCCATTTTTCACCTTCGTGACCACATCTAATTTTGCAAATCTGACATGTGTCACTTTATGTGCTATTATCTTTGGAGCGCTTTTACTTATCCAAACCATTCTGAGATTGTTTTCTTGTGACACATTGTACTTTATGATAGTCATAAATGTGAGTCAATATATTTCACCGTTATTTATGAAAAAAATCCCAAATTTACCAAAAATTTTCAAAATTTCGTAATTTTCTAAATTTCAATTTCTCTGCTTTTAAAACAGAAAATGATACCTCATAAAATATTTATTACTTAAAATTCCCCATATGTCTACTTTATGTTGGCATTATTTTATAAAAGTAATTTATTTTTTTAGGACGTTAGAAGGCTTAGAATTTTAGAAGCAATTCTTAAAATTTTTGAGAAAATT
This sequence comes from Bufotes viridis, assembly GCA_033119425.1. NCBI lineage: Eukaryota > Metazoa > Chordata > Amphibia > Anura > Bufonidae > Bufotes > Bufotes viridis. Next base: position 75,383,279 of record CM065592.1, read on the forward strand.
TCCAAAACCCACTTTTTAAGGACCAGTTCAGGTCAGAAGTCGCTATGTGGGGCTTACATAGTGGAAACCCCCCATAAATGACCCCATTGTAAAAACTACACCCCTCAAGTTACTCAAAACTGATTTTACTAACTATTGGCAGATTTTCCATTTTAATTCATTTTTTTCTTTAACACATCAAGGGTTAGCAGCCAAACAAAACTCAATATTTATTACCCTGATTCTGTTTAAAGAAACACCCCACATATGGTCATAAACTGATGTAAGGGCACATGGGAGGGTGCAGAAGAAAAGAAGCGCCGTATGGTTTTTGGAAGGCAGATTTTGCTGAACGGGTTTTTAGATGCCATGTCCCATTTGAAGCCCCCCTGATGCACCCGTATAGTAGAAACTCCCAAAAAGTGACCCATTTTGGAAACTAGGGGATAAGGTGCCAGTTTTATTGGTACTATTTTGGGGTACATATGATTTTTAATTGCTCTCTATTACATTTTTTGTGAGGCAAGGTAACAAAAAAATGGCTATTTTGGCACCATTTTTATTTTTTAGAAGATTCATCTGACAGGGTGAATCATGTGTTATTTTTATAGAGCAAGTTGTTATGGACTACTGTTGGGCGCGAATATTCGAATCGCGAATTTTAATCCTGAATATTGCCATTTCGAGAATTTACGAAGAGTTAGAATATAGTGCTATATATTCGTATTCGCAAATATTCTAGATTTTTTTTCCTCTGAACCTATGATCCCTCCTTGCTTCTTGCTTGCAGGCCAATGAGCTTAGCCACATCCCTAGCAACCAATGGGAAAGTTGCCCACCCCTTACTATATAAGAACCTCCCCACCAGCCATTTTCTGCAATTTTTTTTTTCAGTTCTGTGAGAGACAGCAGTGACATTGCTAAGCTCTGTGCTTTGCTGGGTTACATTACATTAGATAGTTAGTTACTTAGCTTATATTTATAATACAGATAGTTAATGGGAGATAGTCAGTGTAGGTTAGATTGTGGTATGGTGTATCTGGTGTAACTGGTTCCAGTGCAGGGTGTTAGGTAGTGTAATAGGTTCTGCTGTCCATACATGCTACAGACATAGTGCTGTGATGTCACAAGTTCACAACAATACTTAGTGCACCAATCACGAATATGTAGTCAGACCTGCTAAAATGTGAATTTATACGTATTACGCAAAAGTATGTGCATCATTAATTACCGATTTGCGCAATCAGGAATATATCGGAGCATTCTATCTGCATATAAAGCTATTGTAATGTTCTGCTGTGCCAACCATTTTCTCCAGTCTCATGAAACTTCTAGCAGCTTGAAAAATGTAGCAATAGTGACCCATGCCTGTATTGCTCGCAAAATGCGTGCATATTACATTGCCGATTCGTGAATTTGTGTATTTATGCCAAACATTCGCACAAATATTTGCAAAATATCGCTAATCCAAATATTTCCCCTGCCGCTCATCACTATTACGGATGAAATGATATAAAATATGTCTACTTTCTATGTTTGTTTCAGTTTTACATAATAAAGCATTTAAAAAAAAAAAATTATGTTTTTGTGTTTCCATTTTCTGATTACCATATTTCTTTATTTTTCTGCTGATCGTCTTGTGCAGGGGCTTGTTTTTTTCAGGAAGAGTTGAAATTTTTATTGGTACTATTTTTGGGTACATATGATTTTTTTGATCATTCATTATTACACTTTATGAGGCAAGGTGACCTAAAAATTGGTGATTTTGGAACAGTTTTTATTTATTTATTTTTACAGCGTTTACCTGGGGGGTTAGGTAATGTGACATTTAAATAGAGAAGATCATTACGGATGCAGCGATACCTAATATGTATACTTTTTTATTTCATTTTAACACAATAATAGCATATTTGAAACAAAAAATTCTGTCTCCATGTTCTAAGAGCTATATTTTTTTTATTTTTTTAAGCGATTTTCTTATGTAGGGTCTCATTTTTTGCAGGATGAGGTGACAGTTTTATTGGTACCATTTTGTGGGACATATACCTTTTTAAATGCTTTTCTTGTTCAACTTTTTTGATGTAAGGTGACAAAAATGGCTTATTTTGACACAGTTTTACTTTTTATGGTGTTTATCGAATGGGGTGGATCATGTGATATACCTATAGACGCGGTTATACCTATATGTGTAGTTTTTTTTTTCTTTTTTTTTCTTTTTTTAATCTTTTATAAATGTGTGGATGTGTGAAAAGGCTATTTATTTTCTTTTTCATTTACTTTTGTATATATTTATTTTTGGTTGAGAGAGGGAGCCTCCTCCCTCTATTAACCCCATGGATGCCACTGCTGGATGCCTTATGTGGGGGCACAGACCAGCACAGTTAGGGACACAATCGGAGTGGAGGCAGGAGATATTAGGGCAAACAGATGGCACACATCAGGGGGCACAGATCAGCTAATTGTAAAACTGCCGCGCTCTGATTGGTTAGTCTGCACAGACTAACCAATCGGAGTGATCGTCGACAAGGGAACACTCTGATTGGACCCTTGCCACAGGGGAGGGCTGGCAGCCTTAGTCCTGGGGGGCAAATCCAGTCAAGTGGCCCATTGCACCACCAAATTAGCTCACCAGATTTTCTTACTAAGGGCTCTTTCCCGTGCGGGTAATCCGCTGAGTGAATGAGTGCCAAGCCCCATTCCGGACAGCAGAGACACGGAGCAGTAACATGATTGACTGTGATCTCACTGTGATTTTTTAGTAAAAAGATCACAGAGAGGCACAGAGCATTATTAATCATGTTAGTGCTCTGTGTCTCTCGTGTCCTGAGCGGGGCTTGGCACCCATTCACACAGCGGATTAGCCACACGGGATCCGCTCGTGTTAACGAGCCCTAACCCCAATGCATGGCTACAGTCACCCAGGTCCTAATAAAATCTGGTCCTACCTCATCCAGGCTGTCGCTGGCATTGGCGTGATGTCGACTTGATCCAGAACAAGGTCCCTGTGATGATAGAGAAAAAAAGAATAATCACATAAGGAAGGGAAGGTGACTGCCTCTGTGAAATCACCAGCAAGGGAGCGCTGTGCTGTGCTGGCCTGTAAAACTGAGCCATGCCAATGTATAGCAGGGTAATCTAGGACATTTCCCCTAAGTGCTACCATACAGTACTGATCCCCACATTGTGGCCCCTCACAGTGATTATGCCCACCTTTTTTCCTGTCACAGATGTTAAGCCCAGTTATGTGCCTCCCTCACAGTAGTTATGCCAGATTATGTGCCCCCGCACAGTAGTAATGCCAGATTATGTGCCCCCTCACAGTAGTAATGCCAGATTATGTGCCCCTCACAGTAGTTATTCCAGATAATGTGCCCCTCGCAGTAGTAATGCCAGATTATGTTCCCCCTCACAGTAGTAATGCCAGATTATGTGACCCTCACAGTAGTTATGCCAGGTTATGCGCCTCTCACAGTAGTAATGCCAGATTATGTGCCCCTCACAGTAGTTATGCCAGACTATGTTCCCCTCACAGTAGTTTTGCCAGAATATGTGCCCCTCACAGTAGTAATGCCAGATTATGTGCCCTCACAGTAGTTATGGCAGATTAGGTGCCCCCTCACAGTAGTAATGTCAGATTATGTGCGTGCCCGCCACCCCCCCCTCTCCCCCCCATATTATACATGTAATGGAGGCTATGGAGCGCTTTTATGGAGCCCAAAATTGCCACTGTATTTCATGCAGGGCCCCGTCAGAGAGTGCTCCATGTGAGTACAGCGGGCCCCCTGCTAGTGGCCGTTTCATAGTGGTCATCCACAGGACAGGGGAGCTCAGTATGAGAATGGCCAAGATTTTACCTGGACCTCTATGTGAGAATCAGTATTTTTTTGTGTTCTCTAAGGTCAATCAGGGGCATAAAAAATAACCATAGAGCTCAATAGCAAATGGGTCTGCAAAGGGCGGCCTCCCCCCAGGACCCTCTATATATCGTGTGCTCCAGGTGTAGGAATGCCGAGTGGTGTAGTACGGCCTAAAATGTCTCTTTAATTGTGTCACGGTGCACCTACCTGGATACCACTGGACCCCAGGCTTTGGCTCCGAAGCAATAAAAAGGGGGAATAATTGAGTGATAAAATAATAACTGGAGTCAAGACCTTGAGATTAAGTTCAATGGCAGCTTTACTTTACATAAACTTTCTCTAAAAAGGTTTACAGGCTTTGTCTTGGTTCCAGCAGACTTTAGCATGAAACTGGCTGGCAAACTCAACTCTGCTATAAATGTTTCTCTCTGACTCTGCTGTACTGAGAAGCTGACTGTATAACTCAGCTTCTTCTGTATGCTGCACTTCTTCTCTGTAGTCAGGTTACGCCAGGGAACTTTCCTCCTGGCTCCTGAGGCTTTATGTTTTGGCCTCCATGGCCAACAGAGCTTAAGGTGCTCTGGCTGGCATGGGCAGAAGCAGTGTATCAGAAATTCTCCTCAGATAGGTGAGCGGAGTGCTATGCAGGGTGAACCTGGCCTGGGGGCAGAGGAGCGCAGAGCTGCAGGGTCCGGGTCCACAGCAGTCTGATTTCCCTTGTAACTGGGGCAAAAGAAATTGAAAATTACTAAATTGAAAATTATAAAAAAAATACAAATAAAAGGAAAAATAGCAAAATAAAAGAGTATTCGCTGTCTCCTAACAGTCTTTTAAGATCCCTTGGGGGACAAATTATGTGGCAAAAATATATTTAATAAAATAATAGAAAAAAAATAAAAAAAATAAAAAAAACATTAATAAAATGCAAATAAAATAAAACTAAAAGGTGCAAAATAGTAGACTGTTAATTGTCCCCCAGTCTTTATATATATATATATATATATATATATATATATATTAATAAAATACAAATAAAAGGAAAAAATAAAAAGGAAAAAGTGGAAAATTAACAAAAAGCATCAGTGTCCCCCAAAGGTATTTTTATGACCTCTTGGGGGATATTATTTGTAGCACGAATATATTAAAAATTAAGTTAAAAAAGATAAAAAAATAATAAAATACATAAAAGAAAAAATACTCACACCAACCAAAACCGTCGCTATTATCACCCAATTTACATGAAACCATACATATTATATAACAAAATGACCAACACAAAATAGGGAACTAATTACAATAATTTATTTTGGTGTCAGTTTGCATATTTAAAGAATGAGGAGCTACAGTTTGAAAAAAATACTTTTTAAAAAGGTTTGTAAAGTTTCCCCCAAATAAAACAAACAAATAAATTATAAGGCTTATATATCAAGTGAAAAATTATTTTGGTAATCCCAACACATAAAATAGTTACAACCGTTCGAACCACCATGTGTGCGAAATCACAAAAAAAAGTGTCTGTTCAAGCCTAAGTTAATAAAGTGTTAACCAATAAGCACTTTTCCCCACATGTAAGGGAAAATGCTTACTAATTATTGCATGGCGCCTGTAACTGGCAGGAGGAGGTAATAACCAGGGAGCGCCATCCGGTGAAGGAAAGTGCTGTTTTATGAATTGGGGTCAGGAAGGAAATGTCTCTCGACTTTTCCTATAAAAATGACTTTTAGCCTTCTTGCACACGAGAGTATTTTGCGGACCGTATACTGGCCGTTTTTTTCAGTTCAGTATACTGACAGTATACTGAACCATTCACTTCATTGGGACCGCAAAAAATACTGAAGTGTCTCCGTATGCTTTCCGTTTCCGTTTCTCCGTTTTTCCATTCCGTTTAAATATAGAACAGAAAGGCATCCGTATGTCTTCCGTATCCGATCCATTTTTGCTGAGCAATCTATTGAAAATTTTAAGACCAGACCAATTTTCTCTATGTAATTACTGTATACTGTATATTCCATATGGAAAAACGGAATGGAAGAACGGAACCGAAACGGAAACAAAACGGAAAAACGGATCCGATAAAAATGGCCCGCAAAACACTGAAAAAGCCATATGGTCGTGTGCAAGAGGCCTTAACAAATTCCTGCAGCATGGCCCCTGAAACAGAAGATTCATACTCACCTGCTTCATGCCTCCCTGGCCCCCTCTGCCTCCAGTTCCTGCACTTTTACACCCGTCAGTGCATGGTCACATACACCGCTCCAGTCAATGACTGGCTTTAGCAGTGACACACTGCTTGTGGTCACATCACCGCTGAGGCCTGTCATTGGCTGGAGAGGTACATGTGACCATAGCTATGCACTGCCAAATAAAAACAGCGCCGGTAGCAGGTAAGTATAACTCTTCGGTTTCAGGGGCCCTGCTACTTGCTCTACTGGGAAATCCCTTTAAGCCCCTAATACACTGCCACTCCCCTCATGTACAGTACAAACATACAGGAAGTGATGACACACAACATTTCTCTCAATCACCACTAGGGGGAATCTTGTTCAGCACCGATCAGTGATCAATGCTCAACAAGGCTCACCAGGATTGGTAATCAGGCGCACTGGAAATAACAAATGCACGTTCCTTTCCGTATATTGTTCTCTTAATAAATGCAATAAATGTTCTCTTAATAAATGCATTCACGCCAAGCTAATAAATCCGCTCTTTGGGCGGGGGCCCTAGCTGGCGCACATACATTTCCCAAGAAAACACTGCTCTGCAGCGCATCAGTCTCCAACTGACCCACAGCCCAGTGCATAGCACATAGACTGTTTGCCAGTGGAGACCTGTGCGCCTGGCAGCTGATTGTTCTCTACATCCACAGTAAGATATCCACTCCAATGGTTTACACACTGAGAGACATAATGACAATACATGACATATTAGAAAACACATCCTAATAAAATTTCCACAACAACGTGAACGCATAGCACCCGCACTGAATCCTGACCCATTCATTTCAATAGGTCTGTGAACATGAGCATTTTCTTTCACTCATCAGTTCTGCGTTGCGTGAAAAAACGCAGCATGTTCTATATTCTGAATTTTTCACGCAGCCCTGACCCCATAGAAGTGAATGGGGCTTCAGTGAAAAACGCATTGCATCCGGAAGCAAGTGCGGATGCAGTGCATTTTTCACTGATGGTTGCTAAGAGATGTTGTTTGCAAACCTTCCGTTTTTTATCACACGCATAAAAATGCATAAAAACGCATCGCACCCACGTGGAAAAAACTGAACGCAATCGCACACAAAACTAACTGAATTTGCTTGCAAAATGGTGCGAGTTTCACTGAACGCACCCTGAACACATCCGGACCTCATTGTCATGCTCGTGTGAAAGAGGCCTTATACTTTTCCTTTCTGCTGCATCCACTTCTGGCTTTGGCTGAAAATCGGCTGTGTTTAGCCCTGTATGTCAGCATTCAGCATTACAGCTTCTCACAACTTTCCCATCATCTAAGTGTCCCGGCCTCATATTTACTGCTTATGTCAACGTTCCAGTCTCCATACCCTGTGTCTTTATTACCTGTTTGTTTGCCCTGACTATTCACCCTTGTATCCAGCTGTTCTTTGATTAGTCCCTGATTAAGGAAAATGTAGCCCTTTCTATATTGTTCACACCTAGAAGTGGAAATGTAAGGCCTCATGACCGTAATGTCAATAATAGTACATGTTCTATTTTTTTGCGGAACAGAAATACAGACATACGGAAACGGAATGCACACGGAGTAGCTTCCGTTTTTTGGGGGGACCCATTGAAATGAATAGTTCCGCATATGGTCTGTAAAAAAAATGGAACGGAAACGGAAAGAAAATACGTTCATGTGCATAAGCCCTAACTCTCATCCTGTGACCTCCACAATATCAGCACTCTCCTCGTCTGAAATCCTCTATGCTGCTTGGACCCTGCTCCTTCCACTATGTAAGGACTCTTGCACACAAAGTTTTTTTTCCATTTATGTTTAGTTATATATACCGTATACGGAACCATTCATTTAAATGGATCTGCAAAAAAAAATGGTAGGTACTCTGTATGCCTTCCGTTTCCGTATTTCTGTTTTTCCATTTCGTTCAAAGATAGAACATGTCCTATTATTGTCTGCATTATAGACAAGGATAGTACTGTTCTATCAAGGGCCGGCTGTTCAGTTCTGCAATAAACGGAATGCAGAAATACTGAAAAAACCATATGGTCGTGTGCAAGAGGTCTAACAGGATTAGATGCAGCAGCTCAGCAAACATTATCACTAGGAATGAGCGAATCAACTTTGGATAAAACATCCGAAGTTGATTTGCATACAACTTCGTTCTAATACTGTACGGAGCAGGAGCTCCATACAGTATTAGAATATATTGGCTCAGATGAGCTGAAGTTATTGCTTCGCGAAGTCTCACGAGTAGGGTTGAGCGAACCCGAACTGTATAGTTGGGGTTCGTATCGAATTTTGGGGTGTTCGGGACACAGACCCGAACATTTTCATAAAAGTTCGGGTTCAGGTCCATTGTTCGGCGATTCTTCCCGCTTTTTAAAGGGCTGCACAGCAGACAATCAGCAAGTGTTTTACATCTTTGCCCTAAGAAGCCATCTCAGCCATGCCTTCTAATGGCATGGCCGTGATTGGCTGAGTGCAGCATGTGACCCAGCCTCTTTATAAGCTGGAGTCACGTAGTGCCGCACGTCACACTGCTGTGGTTAGTCTAGAGAAAGGTTGCTGCCTGTGCTCTCAGGGAGAGATTAGGGAAGAAATCTGTAGAACCTGTTGTTGTGCAATCATCCAGATCCAGCAAATATTGAGGGAGGGTGCTTCTGTAATCCTACATTTATGTACCCAGCCAATGCAAAGGGATTTTTTTTTTTGTTATCCATCTGTTACTGAGATGGGGGTCGGAGCCATTTTAGCTACTGCAGTGTCCTTGGAACTGCATGTGACCTGCATGCGTGCCAGCCTGCCAGAGACATCAGTCTAATACTTTTTGGTAGCTCAGTGAAGGAAAAAAATGCTTTTTTTCTGGCAGGTTAAGTCCCCAACATTACCTTTTGTATAATTAAGGGGTGACATAGTCCATTTCTGTAGTCTGGGACTTGTGGTGCTATAGAGCACTTGTGCATACAACACACAAAACCATATATTCAATTTCAACAGTCAAATAGTGCATCAGTGTATTTTTGTGAAATACAAAGCAGTTTTGAATACACCGCCCGAATACATATTTGACATTTTTGCAGTGAAATAGAGAATCAGTGTATTTTTGGTAAAAAATAAAAAGCGGTATTCCTACGCCACGAAACAGTTGTGCATACAGCGTACAAATACATATTTTATATTTCTGCAGGGAAATAGTGCATCAGTGTATTTTAGTGAAAAAAGCCATGTTCTAGGCCCACAAAACAGTTGTGCATAAAGCTTAGAAATACCTACGTTTAATATCCAGCCTTTAAATACTGCCTTTGTGCATTTTGGTGGCAAAAGCCGTGTTCTGGGTCCCCAAGCCAGTTGTGCATACAAATACAAATCCCTACGTTTAATTTCCAGCAGTTAAATACTGCATTTGTGTGTTTTAGTGAAGAAAGCCGTGTTCTGGGTCCCCAAAGCAGTTGTGCATACAGCGTACAAATATCAATATTAAATTGCAGCATGGAAATAGTGCTTTAGTGTGTTTTACTGAAAAAAAACCGTGTTCTAGGCCCACAAAACAGTTGTGCATAAAGTCTAGAAATACAGTCATGTGAAAAAATTAGGACACCCTTTGAAAGCATGTGGTTTTTTGTAACATTTTTAATAAATGGTTATTTCATCTCCGTTTCAACAATACAGAGAGATTAAAGTAATCCGACTAAACAAAGAAAACTGAAGAAAAGTCTTTTCAAGATCTTCTGTAAATGTCATTCTACAAAAATGCCTATTCTAACTGAGGAAAAAGATAGGACACCCTCACATGTATTCCCTCTTAAATTGGCTCAGATCTCACACAGGTATATCACACCAGGTGCACATAATTAGTAGATCGTTACTCTGCATGTTGAATGAGGCTTGCCCTATTTAAACTTCAGACATTTAGTTTGGTGTGCTCCTGACTGTTGAAGTGAGAGTGAGCACCATGGTGAGAGCAAAAGAGCTGTCAGAGGACTTCAGAAAAAGATTGTAGCAGCCTATGAGTCTGGGAAGGGATTTAAAAAGATCTCAAAGATTTTGAAATCAGCCATTCCACTGTCCGGAAGATAGTCTACAAGTGGAGGGCTTTCAAAACAACTGCCAACATGCCCAGGACTGGTCGCCCCAGCAAGTTCACCCCAAGAGCAGACCGCAAGATGCTAAAAGAGGTCTCCAAAACCCTAAAGTGTCATCTCGAGAACTACAGCAGGCTCTGGCTACTGTTGATGTAGAAGTACATGCCTCTACAATCAGAAAGAGACTGTACAAGTTTAACTTGCATGGGAGGTGTGCAAGGAAGAAACCTTTGCTTTCCAAGAGAAACATCGAGGCCAGACTGACATTTGCCAGAGATAAAGTTGACAAAGACCAGGACTTCTGGAATAATGTTCTTTGGACAGATGAGTCCAAAATTGAATTATTTGGACACAACAGCAGAGGACATGTTTGGCGTAAACCAAACACAGCATTCCAAGAAAAGAACCTCATACCAACTGTGAAGCATGGAGGTGGAAGTGTCATGGTTTGGGGCTGCTTTGCTGCAGCAGGACCTGGTCAGCTCACCATCATAGAATCCACGATGAATTCTACTGTGTATCAGAAGGTGCTTGAAGAACATGTGAGACCATCAGTTAGAAAATTATAGCTGAAGCGGAACTGGACCATGCAACATGACAATGACCCAAAACATACTAGTAAATCAACCAAAGATTGGCTGAAAAAGAAGAAATGGAGAGTCCTGGAATGGCCAAGTCAAAGTCCAGATTTGAATCCCATTGAGATGCTGTGGGGTGACTTGAAAAGGGCTGTACGTGCAAGAAACCCCTCAAACATCTCACAGCTGAAAAAGTTCTGCATTGAGGAGTGGGGTAAAATTTCCTCAGACCGATGTCGAAGACTGGTAGATGGCTACAAGAACCGTCTCACTGCAGTTATTTCAGCCAAAGGAGGAATCACTCGCTATTAGGGGCAAGGGTGTCCTATCTTTTTCCTCAGTTAGAATAGGCATTTTTGTAGAATGACATTTACAGAAGATCTTGAAAAGACTTTTCTTCAGTTTTCTTTGTTTAGTCGGATTACTTTAATCTCTCTGTATTGTTGAAACGGAGATGAAATAACCATTTATTAAAAATGTTACAAAAAACCACATGCTTTCAAAGGGTGTCCTAATTTTTTCACATGACTGTACCTACGTTTAATTTCCAGCAGTTAAATACTGCATTTGTGTGTTTTAGTGAAAAAAGCCGTGTTCTGGGTCCCCAAAGCAGTTGTGCATACAGCGTCCAAATACAAATTTTAAATTACAGCACTGAAATAGTGTTTTAGTGTGTTTTACTGAAAAAAGGCGTGTTCTAGGCCCACAAAACAGTTGTGCACAAAGCGTAGTAATACCTACGTTTAATTTCCAGCCTTTAAATACTGCTTATGTGAATTTTGGTGAAAAAAGCCGTGTTCTAGGTCCCCAAACCAGTTGTGCATATAGCGTATAAATACCTACGTTTAATTTCCGGCAGTTAAATACTGCATTTACTGCACTGTAAAGGAATTCAAGAGGGGACTGGATTTATTTCTGGAGTGTAATAATATTACAGGCTACAGCTAATAGACAGTGGCGGATTAACATAGGGGCGTTCGGGTCGGCAGCCCCGGGCCCGGCATCACTGGGGGGCCCAATGCCGACCCGAGCACCCACATACTGCGGCGGGGCACAGGAGCGCATAGTTCCCTGCCCCGCCGCCGATCAACACCATAGGCTTCAGGCCTAGTAGGCCTGAGGCCTATGTGGTAGTATATTCCCGGTGCAGGCGTGCGTGATGACATCATCACGTGCCTGCGCCGGGACGCAGGACAATGAGGATTGCGCGCCTGCGGCCTGCCTCACCATCCCGAACCCAGGTAAGTATTAGCTTTTAGTTGTTTTTTTTTTCTGTGTGTGCCTTTGGGGGCCAGAGAAGGACATGGGGGCAGTGTGGGGGCAAATATTTTCATGGGAGGGCAGTGTGGAGACGAATTACTTTATGGGAGCAGTGTGGAGGAAATTACTATATGGGGCAGTGTGTGGGAAATTACTATATGGGGCAGTGTGGGGAAATTACTATATGGGGGCAATGTGGGGAAAATTACTATATGGGGCAGTGTGGGGGAAATTACTATATGGGGGCAATGTGGGGAAAATTACTATATGGGGGCAGTGTGAGGGAAATTACTATATGGGGCAGTGTGGGGGAAATTACTGTATGGGGCAGTGTGGGGAAATTACTGTATGGGGGCAGTGTGGGGAAATTACTGTATGGGGGCAGTGTAGGGGAAATTACTGTATGGGGGCAGTGTGAGGGAAATTACTATATGGGGGCAGTGTGAGGAAATTACTATATGGGGGCAGTGTGGGGGAAATTACTGTATGGGGGCAGTGTGGGGAAATTACTATATGGGGCAGTGTGGGGAAATTACTGTATGGGGCAGTGTGGGGGAAATTACTATATGGGGCAGTGTGGGGAAATTACTATATGGGGCAGTGTGTGGAAAATTATTATATGGGACAGTGTGGGGAAATTACTATATGGGGGCAATGTGGGGAAAATTACTATATGGGGGCAGTGTGAGGGAAATTACTATATGGGGCAGTGTGGGGAAATTACTGTATGGGGCAGTGTGGGGAAATTACTGTATGGGGGCAGTGTGGGGAAATTACTGTATGGGGGCAGTGTGGGGAAATTACTATATGGGGCAGTGTGGGGAAATTACTGTATGGGGCAGTGTGAAGGAAATTACTATATGGCGGCCGTGTGGGGGAAATTACTGTATGGGGGCAGTGTGGGGAAATTACTGTATGGGGGCAGTGTGGGGAAATTACTGTATGGGGGCAGTGTAGGGGAAATTACTGTATGGGGGCAGTGTGGGAAATTACTGTATGGGGGCAGTGTGGGGAAATTACTATATGGAGCAGTGTGGGGAAATTACTGTATGGGGCAGTGTGGGGAAATTGCTATATGGGGGTAGTGTGGGGAAATTACTATATGGGGGCAGTGTGGGGTGTTGCTATTAGGGGACATTATTTTTGGGGACACTATACAGGGATTATTACCTGGAGCACAATATGGGGTGCTGTTATTATTGCTGGGGGCACTCTAGGGGACATTGAAACTGCTGTAGACACTATAGGGACCTTTCAGGATAATTTATCAAACTGTTGTAGTAGAACTGGCTTAGTTGTCCATAGAAACAGATTCCACCTTTCATTTTTGACATCTCCTCTGAAAAATGAAAGGTGGAATCTGATTGGTTGCTATGGGAAACTAAGCCAGTTCTACTTTACAGCAGTTTGATAAATGACCCCAATTATGAGAAACCTAACATGTCTGTGTAACAAACCCTGTAGAGACGAGATGCGGCTGAAAGAATTTGTCATGGTGGTCTGGGTCAGACGGAGAAGAAGAGGAAAGAGAAGTTCTACATGACAGGAGATATCCCAGGATGTAAGAGGTATGTGGTGCTGTATTCTCACTGCTGTGACCTACATCTCATCTCATCAGTGACCTACATCTCATCAGATGAGACAGAGCTGCGCCTGCAGCTAGGCCACGTGAACAATGAATGTGATGTCCTATGGCATAGGAAGAGACTGTAGCGCTCACGAAGCACCGCAGCCTCTTCATACAGAAAACGTAAACTTAAAATGGAGGGAGGGGCCCGAGTTGGGTAGACAGCCCCGGGCCTATCATGCACTTAATCCGCCCCTGCTAATAGAGAGGGGTCGTTGATCCAGGGAGTTATTCTGATTGCCTGATTGGAGTCGGGAAGGAATTTTTTTCACTTTAAGTGGGGAAAATTGGCTTCTGCCTCACAGGGGTTTTTTGCCTTCCTCTGGATCAACTGGTAGGAAACAGGCCGAACTGGATGGACAAATGTCTTTTTTTGGTCTTATATACTATGTTATTTGTGTGTTTTAGTGAAAAAAGACGTGTTCTGGGTCGCCAAAGCAGTTGTTCATACAGCGTACAAATAATATTTTTAAATTGCAGCACGGAAACAGTGCTTTAGTGTGTTTTACTGAACAAAAAAGGCGTGTTCTAGGACCACAAAATAGTTCTACATAAAGCGTAGCAATACCTACGTTTAATTTCCAGCCTTTAAATACTGCATTTGTGAATTTTGCTGAAAAAAGCCGTGTTCTGGGTCCCCAAACCAGTTGTGCATACAGCGTACAAATACCAATTTTAAATTGCAACACTGAAATAGTGCATTAGTGTGTTTTAGGGACAAAAATGCTGTGTTCTTGGTTCACAAAGCAGTTGTGCATACAGCATACAAATACCTACGTTTAATTTTCAGCCGTTAAATCATTATTCCTGGTCCACAAAGCAGTTTATAATACACCGCCCAAATACCTATTTTACATTTCTGCTGTGAAATAGTGCATTAGTGTATTTTGGGGAAAAGAAGCGGTATTCTTGGTCCACAGAGCATTTTTAACAAACACTGCCTGTGTTAGTTAACTTAATTGTTGACATTTGGCAGTTAAATTGACACCAGAGATAAACCATCTGTCAACTTGGTCGGTGAACACAAATAATGAGGAGAACATCAAATAAGGGACGTGGGCATGGTCGTGTTGGTGGAGCTCCTGTTGCTGGGAGAGGACGTGGCCTTTCAGCACCGACTACAGGTTTAAGTGAAACACCTTTCTCAGGTGCGAGTAGGCAACATAACCTGCAGCGTTATTTGGTAGGCTCGAATGCCGCTCTACGGATGTTGAGGCTAGAACAAGTACAGTAGATAGTAGATTGGGTGGCTGACAGTGGCGCTAGTTCCTTCACATTATCTCCCACCCAGTTTTCTGCAGAAAGCTCAGAGTTGGCACTTGCAGCCCATGCCCATCAGTCTTTCACCTCACCCCCTTGCAAAGCAGGATGGTGAGGCAAGAAAAAGTACAGGCAATAGTAGATTGGGTGGCTGACAATGCCTCCAGTTTCTTCAGATTGTCTGCCACCCAATCCCCTGCTGAAAGTTCAGAGTTGGCACCTGCGGCCCAGGGGCATCTGTCATTCACCTCACACCCTTGCAAATCAGCCAAGCAGTCTGAGTCCCGAGTCATACAGCAGTCTCTTATGCTTTTTGATGACTCAGCTGGCAGGGTTTCCGTGGGCCATCCACCTCGCCCTGCCCCAGAAGTGGAAGAGATTGAGTGCACCTATGCCCATCCACTTATGTTGCAGGATGAGGACATGGGAGGACCACCGCAGCACGTTTCTGATGATGACGAAACACAGGTGCCATCTGCTGCGACTTTCTGGGTGGAAGATGATGTGGAGGACGATGAGGTCCTAGACCCCGACTGGACTCAAGTTCATGCTAGTGACGTGTGCAGTTCTGAGGAAGAGGCGGTGGTCGCACAGAGGCAACAGCACAGCGAAAGAGGTAGCAGGCTGCAAAAGGGGAGCAGCCATCCCCGAGACAGTACGCCTTCTACTGCCCACCGCACCCAGGGACCTAGCACACCAAAGCCAGCTCCAAGGAGTTCATTGGTGTGGCAGTTCTTCAGGCAATGTCCTGACAACAATACATGAGTGGTTTGCACGTTGTGCCTTCAGAGCCTGAAGCGAGGCATAAACGTTCTAAACCTGAGCACAACCTGCATGGCCAGGCATCTACATGCAAAACATGAACTGCAGTGGAGTAAACACCTTAAAAACCAAGAAAGGTCTCAGGCTCCTTCTGCTTCCTCTTCTGCTGCTGTCTCTGCCTCTTCCTCCACCTCTGGCACCTGCCACCCAGCAAACAGAGGATGTGCTACCAACACGACCACCTCTGTCATCATCACCAAGCATCTCCACTATGTCACACACAAGCGTTCAGCTGTCTATCTCCCAAACACTGGAGAGAAATTGAAAATACCCACCTACCCACCCTCGATCCCTGGTCCTGAATGCCAGCATTTCAAAATGACTGGCCTTTGAAATGCTGTCATTCCGTCTGGTGAACACGGACTGTTTTAAACAGTTGATGGGGGTGGCTGACCCACAGTACGTCGTTCCCAGCCGCCACTACTTTTCCAGGCGAGCCGTCCCTTCCCTGCACAACCAAGTGGAGGATAAAATCAAGTGTGCGCTGTGCAACGCCATTTGTGACAAGGTCCACATAACCACAGATACATGGACCAGTAAGCACGGGCAGGGACGCTATATCTACCTAACTGCACACTGGGTAAATGTAGTGGCATCTGGGCCCGAGGTGGATATCGGTTTGGCGCATGTCCTTCCACCGCCAAGGATCGCAGAGCATTATTCTTTGCCTCCTCCTCGCAGGGCATTCTCCTGTTGCCTCCTCCTCCTCCTCCGCTTGCTCCTCCTCCTCTTCTACCACCTCCTTATCCAGTCAGCGAAAGACCTTCATCACCCACTCCAGCACAGTAAGAGTTAATGTCAGCAGACGGTTTTAAAACTCATGTGTTTGGGTGACAAACCCACACCATACAGGTGATATGGAGGGGCATAAAACAACAGACCGATGAGTGGTTGCTGCCAGTGAGCCTCAAGCCCGGTCAGGTGGTGTGCGATAATGCGCAAAATCTCGAAGCAGCTCTGGGACTAGCCGGTTTGACGCACATCCCTTGCCGGGCGCATGTGCTGAATTTAGAGGTGCAGAAATTCCTTAAAAACTACCCAGACATGTCAGAGCTGCTGCAGAAAGAGTGGTCCGTTTGTGCGCACTTTTGACATTCTCACCCTGATGCTGCTCGCCTGTCTGCTCTGCAGCATATCTTCGGCCTTCCCACTCACCGCCTCATATGCGACGTGCCCACAAGGTGAAACTCCACCTTGCATATGCTGGAGAGACTGTGCGAACAGCAGCAGGCGATAGTGGAGTTTCAGTTGCAGCATGCCCAGGTCAATCACTCTGTGGAACAGCACCACTTCACCACCAGTGACTGGGCCTCCATGCGAGACCTGTGTACCTTGTTGTGTTCTTTTGAGTACTCAACCAACATGGCCAGTGCTGATGATGCCGTTGTTAGCATTACAATACTACTTCTATGTCTCCTTTAAAAAACAATTACGGCGATGATGGAAGAGGATGTGGCACAGGAGGAGGAGGAAGAGAGGGCATTTCACAGGATTTCAGGCCGGTCATTCAGAAGTGGCTCAGAGGGTGGGTTTCTGCACCAGCATAGGCCAGGTACACATGTGGCCAGCCAGGGCAGCCTGGCACACATGAGAGAAGACATGCTGCTGTGCCTGCTCAACAACAGCAGAGTTGCCCACATTGTAACTTGTGCTGACTACTGGGTTGCCATCCTGCTGGATCCCCGCTACAAAGACAACGTGCCCACCTTGATTCCCGCAGTGAAGTGCTATAGGAAGATGCACGACTACTAGCGCGCGCTGGTAGACGCGCTCCTGAGGGAATTCCCAACTGACACGGGGGGACAAATGGAAGCACAAGGCGAAGTCAGAGGAGGAGTAGGAAGAGGTCGCAAACGCAGCTGTGTCACGGCCAGCTCCTCAGAAGGCAGGGTTAGCCTGGCCGACATGTGGAAAATCTTTGTCACAACGTCACTGCAACCTGCACCACCAGCTGATATGGAACGTCTTAACAGGAGGCAGCATTTGAACAACATGGTGGAACAGTAGGTGTGCAAAAGCCTCCACGTACTGACTGATGGTTCTGCCCCATTCAACTTCTGGGTCTCCAAATTGTCCACATGGCCTGAGCTTGCCCTATACGCCTTGGAAGTGCTGGTCTGCCCTGCAGCCAGTGTATTGTCTGAACGTGTAATTAGCACAGCAGGGGGTGTCATTACAGACAAATGCAGCCGCCTGTCCACAGCCAACGTGGACAAGCTCACATTCATTAAAATGAACCAGGCATGGATCCCACAGGACTTGTTTGTACTTTATGCAGAATAGACATTTATAACCGCCTCAACCATGCATTCTTGTACTCCAGTGCACGTATTCATTGAACCCTTTTATTTTATTTGTACCATTATTTTGGTGGTAAGAAAGAAGCAAGGCAGCTCTCACCAGCTGTAGAACACCCTCTGTGCACGGATGCCGCACCTGGATGCGGAAGTATGCAATCAGAAGAAAGAAAAATCCAGCTCAGCTCGGGTGACTCTTCATGACAAGAAGGACCCAGATATTATGGAGGTCTGAAACGCGTAACAGTTTTTCGCATTTTGTATGAAGTTTTTACCGCTGGAATAAAGTCTATGAATACGAGTCACCCGAGCTGAGCTGGATTTTTCTTTCTTCTGATTATTTTGGTGGCTACCCCAATTTGAATAAACACCTCCTCTGTCTGGGTGCCAAGGGCCTATATTTCTGATAACTGTCTGTTCCATTGGTGGGTGACAGGAAGACTGTTTTGCTGTGAATTGACCTCTCCTCTGTCTGGGTGCCAGGGGCCTAGATTTCTGATAATTGCCTGTTCCATTGGTGGGTGACATGAAGCCTGTTTTGCCGTGCGTTGACCTCTCCTCTGTCGGGGTGCCAGGGGCCTACATTTCTGATAATCACCTGTTGCATTGGTGGGTGACATGAAGCCTGTTTTGTCGTGAATTGACCTCTCCTCTGTCTTTGTGCCAGGGGCCTACATTTCTGATAACTGTCTGTTCCATTCGTGGGTGACAGGAAGACTGTTTTGCTGTGAATTGACCTCTCCTCTGTCTGGGTGCCAGGGGCCTAGATTTCTAATAATTGCCTGTTCCATTGGTTGGTGACATGAAGCCTGTTTTGCCGTGCGTTGACCTCTCCTCTGTCGGGGTGCCAGGGGCCTACATTTCTGATAATCACCTGTTCCATTGGTGGGTGACATGAAGACTGTTTTTCCGTGAATTGACCTCTCCTCTGTCTGGGTGCCAGGGGCCTACATTTCTGATAATCGCCTGTTCCATTGGTGGGTGACATGAAGCCTGTTTTGCCGTGAATTGACCTCTCCTCTGTCTGGGTGCCAGGGGCCTAACATTTCTGAATATCACCTGTTCCATTGGTGGGTGACATTAACCCAGTTTTGCCAGTGATAAGCCACAGCTGTGCATGGCTTGCAGGAAACCAAATTTTGTAAAAACATCTGTTACTGATCAAAAGATGTGTGACTACAAATGCTTGCTGGTAGACGCACTGCTGATGGCATTCCCAGCTGACGCCTCCCAAACCTCCTATTCCACCTCCTCCTCCGAGTTGCTAAAGAATGTTTAATTTTTATTTATTTTATTTTATTTTAAGTCATTTCCCTATCCACATTTGTTTGTAGGGCATTTACCTACATTTTGCTGCCTTTTGCAGCAAATGGGGTTCGGGGTCAAGTTCGGGTTAAGTTCGAATCCCGAACCCAACATTTCAGGGAAGTTCGTCTGAACTCATCGAACCCTAACATCAAGGTGGCCGCTCAACTCTACTCACGAGACTTCGTACAATAACTTCATAAATGACTTTGTATTGTAAAAAAACATTTCCCGAACTCATGTTCGGAACTTAATCCGAGTTCAGGAAATGTTTTTTTTTATAGTAGAAATTTATTTATGAAGTTATTACCCAAAGTCTTGCGAGACTTCGCGAAGCAATAACTTCAGCTCATTGGAGCCAATACATTCTAATACTATACAGAGCTCCTGCTCCGTACAGTATTAGAACGAAGTTTTGTGCGAATCGACTTCAGATGTTTCATCCGAAGTCAATTCACTAATCCCTAATTATCACACATGACACTATTATATACATAGTTTAGCAGTTCAGCAGACAATATCACACATGGCAGAATTAGATACACAGTTTATCATGCAATATCACATATGACAGGATTAGATACGAAGCTCAAAAGACAGTATGACACATGATAGGATTAGATACACAGCTAACAAAGCAGTATCACAAGGATTAGATACACCGCTCAGCAGACAGTACTGCACATGGTAGGATTAGATAAACAGCTCAGAGGACAGTATCACACATGATAGAATTAGATACATTGGCTTAGCAAACAGTATCATACATGTTAGGATTAGGTACTCAGCTAAGAGGACATTATCACACAGTGGCATAGCTATAGGGGTCGCAGTGGTCGCAATTGCGACTAGGCCCCTAAGTCAGAGGGGCCCACGGGGCCCCCCAGAAGAGACAGAGTAAAGCCCTGACTCAGTCAGGGCTCTGACGGGGCCCGGCATGAAGTACAGTGACAATGTCGGGCCCCGTCAGAGCGCTCTTCAAACATGTACTGGATAATATGAGGCAAAGGGGGGAGGTTGGCGCAGAGGCAAGGGGGGTTTCGCGCACTCACACACCATGCAGTTCTTGTCACTGCCGGGCTGTCTCCAGAGTAAAGCAGGAACTCCAGCGCTCCCCCTGCAGACTGGGGGAGGGGGGGAGGCACTGATGATGATGATGCCCCTTGTGCAGTTTGTGGCTCCCTCCCTGGCACTGCTGATGATGATGGTGTCCCCTGTGCAGTGTGTGACTCCCTGGCACTGATGATGATGGTGCCTCCTGTGCAGTGTGTGGCTCCCTTCCTGGCACTGATGATGATGATGATGATGGTGGGCATCTCTACTGAGGGGGCACCTAATCTGCCATAAGTACTTTGAGGGGGCACCTAACCTGGCATGACTACTGTGAAGGGGCACATATCTGGCATAACCATTGTGAAGGGGGGGACATATCTGGTATAACTACTGTGATGGGGCACCTATCTGGCTTTAACCTCTGTGAGGGGGCACATATCTGAGCATTACTACTGTGAGAGGGCACATATCTGGCATAACTACTGTGAGGGGGCACATAATCTGGCATAACTACTGTGAAGGGAGCACATAATCTGTCTATAACTACTGTGAGGGGGGCACACATATGGGTATAACTACTGTGAGGGGGCGCATATCTGGTATAACTACTGTGAGGGGGCACATATCTGGTATAACTACTGTCAGGAAGGCACATATCTGGGTATAACCACTGTGAGGGGGAACATATTTTGATATAATTACTGTGAGGGGCACACAATGGGCATAACTACTGTGAGGGGGCACATATCTGGGAATATCTTCAGTGGGGGGCACATATCTGGCTATAACTACTGTGAGGGGGCACATATCTGGCTATAACTACTGTGAGGGGCACATATCTGGATATAACTACTATGAGGGGGCACATATCTGGGCATAACTACTGAGAGGGGACACAAAAGTGGGCATAACTACTGTGACAGGAACAAAGGTGGCAATAACTGCTGTGAAATAAATGCTATACATTGGCGTGGCTCAGTCTTACAGGCCAGCACAGCGCTCCCTGCTGGTGATTTCACAGGGGCAGTCACCATCCCTTCCATATGTAATTATTTTTTTTTTCTCTATCACCACAGTGACATCACGCCGACGCCAGCGACACCCTGGATAAGTTAGGACCAGATTTTATTAGGACTGGGTGAGTGTAGCCTTGCATTGGGTTTAGTGTAAAAAAAAAATTGCTGCCTCTTTGTAAAAATGGGGGGGAGGGGGGCGGGGGCTGGGGCAATCCAAGGTTTGCACTGGGGCCCATAACAGTCTAGTTACGCCCCTGGTATCACATATGATTGGATTAAATATATAGCTAAGCAGACAATAAATAATCAATAAGTATGTTAAATGTCATGCAAAAGTTGCGGTATATACTGACACCCAATGTGTCTGAATTGTATTATGTACATTTGCAACATGTGATGGGACTGTATAAAGTATATAATAATCTCTGTACAATTCTGGGGTTGGTGTGTGTTATTTTGAATATAATAAATATAATACTAGACTAGCACAAGGTTTATCTAAATCATAATATAAGGCATATAGAATTGTAGTGAACAATGACACAGGTCAAAATATATGGTAATCATTGCACAGTTAAAAAAATAAAATATATGCATCAGAGGGATTTGTTTAATGTATACAATATATTTTGTATATATGTCAAATGTAAGCCAAAGACGTGCTGTGAACCTGGCCAAATTTCACAGTTGTAATTCCATTACCAGGTCTTGACCTTATGTTCAGGTATTAGCTAGTAACACAATGTGCCACCTGCTGTCTGAATGTTGTATTGGAATTTATCCAATTTAGATATAACGTCATTTCGTGACACATATCTCAGGACATGTTGAGATAAGTGAGCAGTTAAGTGTGGACACATGTATTTGTTATGAAGTGGCTCTCCAAAAAGAAAAAAAAAGATTATCAAATGCTAAACTTCATTCACCCCTCCTTGAAATTTGCCATGGTTGCTTGAGGGTGAACAGTGGAAATCCGAATCTAACTTTGAGAGCCATATAGCAAGGATCTGAATTCTCATTAGGATAGGTTTTATAATATTTTTATGATTTTCTTAACATCCCCGTCACGTATCTTGTTTATTAAAATATAATTCTTATTATATATTGTCTATGTCTCTGAGATTTATTTCTGAAAAAAAATGCAACAGAAAAAAATAAGATTTTTTAACCAGACCAGAAAACTGCAATTTTAGTTATCTTTGACATTGATGGAAGAGAGCCTATAGAGACCTACTGTAGCATTTCTCTGCAAGGCCAAATCAATAAATACAACCTATTTCAGAAAACCCAAAAAGCCTTAATAATTCCATCTACTTGAAAAAGATGTGGTGACAATCTTCAGACCACCCACAGAGAACCGTGAAACTGCATGCCATTTTAAAAGCCCTTCTTCTCTACTTTCTTTTGTGTATATTTTTGCATACTGTATGATCAGTCACAGCCAGGAAATTATATCTGTCTGTTTTCACACCAGGATTAAACCTACAAAATCCCACTATAATCACATATCCACTGTCAAAACAAACACACCACAACCAACCGCACAGCGGCACAACCAATGGAACAATTGTCAAAAAATGTATTAGAAATAATTTAATACATAGGGTCTTATCTGACCAGTGCACCTTCTTAACCCCTTAAGGACGAAGGGCGTACATGTATGCCCTTGCGTCCTGGTACTTAAGGACCAAGGGCGTACATGTACGCCCTGAGAAGTTCCGATCACCGCTGCGCACGTGACGGTGATCGGAACAAGATGCCTGCTGAAATCAATCAGCAGGCATCTTGGCACAATGCCCAGGGGGGTCCTGTGACCCCCCCATGTCAGCGATTGCAGCAAACCGGGGATCAGAGACTAAAATATGCCCCCAATGTTAAATTTTAACCCCCCCCCCCTGCACCCCGCCATCTTATTGTCCCCCCGGGCGGTGCAGGGGGGGGGGTTGTGGGCGGTGCTGCGGGTGGGCGGCGTGCGATCCCCCGCCCGCCTCCTTTCAATCCATTTCCCTGGTGTCTAGTGGGTATAGCAGGGGTCAGCACATTGCTGACCCCCTGCTATAAACTGCTGACATCTGTGCTGCAGATGTCAGCAGTTTAACCCTTCTATACCGCGGTCCGTACGGACCGCGGTATAGAAGGTGTTAACATGGAGGAGCTCCTCCCTCTCCCATCGGTGGGCTGCCGTACCTTGCAGCCCCCGACAGAAGAGTAGAGGGAGGGAGCTCACCTCTCTTCCCATCACCCGCTGCTCTGTAATGGCAGCGGGTGATGGTTACCATGGCAGCAGGACGCTTTCAGAAGCGTCCTGCTTGCCATGGTATAGTAACTCTGGTCAGACTTCTGCTAAAGGCAGAAGTCTGACCAGACTGTGAAAAGTAAAAAGATACAGTGCAGTACACTATATAGTGTACTGTTCTGTATTATATAGACACCAGATCCACTGGATCTACAAGAACCAAGTGGGTCTGGGTCAAAAAAATGTCAAAAAAGTGAAAAAAAAATAAGAAAAATACACATATTAGGTATCGCCGCGTCTGTAAAAATCTCCTCTATAAAAATATCACGTGACCTAACCCCTCACGCAAATACCATAAAAAAACACACAAAAAAATGGTGTAAAAAAGCCATTTTTTGTCACCTTGCATCACAAAAAGTGTAATACCAAGTGATCAAAAAGGCGTATGCCTCCCAAAATAGTACCAATAAAACCGCCATCTCATCCCGCAAAAAATAAGTCCTTATATAGGACAATCACCCCAAAAAATAAAAAAATATGGCTCTCAGACTATGGAGACACTAAAAGAT
This sequence comes from Bufotes viridis, assembly GCA_033119425.1. Taxonomy (NCBI): domain Eukaryota; kingdom Metazoa; phylum Chordata; class Amphibia; order Anura; family Bufonidae; genus Bufotes; species Bufotes viridis. The sequence goes on from CM065592.1 coordinate 75,407,410, forward strand.
ATTTTTTTTTTTCTAAAATGCTATTATTGTGTTAAAGTAAAATAAATAAATAAAAAGTATACATATTATGTATTGCCGCGTCCGTAAAAACCTGCTCTATAAAAATATCACATTATCTAACCCCTCAGGTAAATACTGTTAAAAAAATAAAATAAAAACAATGTAAAAAAAAACATTTTTGTCACCTCACATCTCAAAAACTGTAATAGTAAGCGATCAAAAAGTTATATGCACCCAAAAATAGTGCCAATCAAACCGTCATCTCATCCCGCAAAAAATGATACCCCACATAGGACAATCACCCCCAAAAAATAAAAAAATAGGCTCTCAGACTATGGAGACACTAAAGCATGATTTGTTTTGTTTTAAAAAATGATAATATTGTGTAAAACTTAAATAAATAAATAAAAAGTATACATATTTGGTATTGGCACGTCCGTCGCAACCTGCTCTATAAAAATAACACATCACCGAACCCCTCAGGTGAACACAAAAAAAAAAAAATATGGTGTCAAGAGCCATTTTTGTCATCTTACATCACAAAAAGTGTAATAGCAGGCGACCAAAATGTCATATGCACCCCAAGATAGTTCCAATCAAACCGCCATCTCATCCCGCAAAAAATGAGCCCCTACATAAGACAGTCGCCCAAAAAATAAAAAAAATATATGGCTTTCAGAATGTGAAGACACAAAAAAATCATTTTTTTCAAAAATGCTGTATTATGTAAAACTGAAACAAAACCCCCCAAAAAGTAGTCATATTTTGTATTGCCGCGTCCGTAGCAACCTGCTCTATAGAAATAGCACACAATCTAACCTGTCAGTTCAACGATGTAAATAACAAAAAATAAAAACGGTCCGAAAATAGCAATTTTTTTGCAAATTTTCCATTTTAATCAATTTTTCCAGTAACAAAGCAAGGGTTAACAGCCAAACAAAACTCAATATATATTGCCCCGATTCTCTAGTTTGCAGAAACACCCCATATGTGGTCGTAAACTGCTGTATGGCAAAACGGCAGGGCGTAGAAAGAAGGGAACGCCATATGGTTTTTGGAAGGCAGATTTTGCTGGACTGGTTATTTGACACCACGTCCCATTTGAAGCCCCCCTGATGCACCCCTACAGTGGAAACTCCAAAAAAGTGACCCCATTTTGGAAAGTACGGGATAAGGTGGCAGTTTTGTTTGTATTATTTTAGGGTAAATATGATTTTTGGTTGCTCTATATTACACTTTTTTTGAGGCAAGGTAACAAAAAATTGAAATTCCGAAATTTCATCTCCATTTGCCAATAACTCTTGTGGAACACCTAAAGGGTTAACAAAGTTTGTAAAATCAGTTTTGAATACCTTGAGGGGTGTAGTTTCTTAGATGGAGTCACTTTTTGGAGATTCTACTCTAGGGGTGCATCGGGGGGCTTCAAATGGGACATGGTGTCAAAAATCCAGTCCAGCAAAATCCGCCTTCCAAAAACCATATGGCGTTCCCTGACTTCTGTGCCCTGCCGTTTGGCCATACAGCAGTTTACGCCCACATATGGGGTGTTTCTGAAAACTACAGAATTGGGGCAATAAAAATTGAGTTTTGTTTGGCTGTTAACCCTTGCTTTGTTACTGGAAAAAATGGATTCAAACGGAAAATTTTCCAAAAAATCGAAATTCTGAAATTTTATCTCCATTTGCCATTAACTCTTGTGGAAAACCTAAAGGGTAAATGACGTTTGTAAAATCAGTTTTAAATACCTTGAGGGGTGTAGTTTCTAGAATGGGGTCATTTTTGGGTGGTTTCTATTATGTAAGCCTCACAAAGTGACATCAGACCTGAACTGGTCCCTAAAAAGTGGGTTTTTGAAAATTTCTGAAAAATTTCAAGATTTGCTTCTAAACTTCTAAGCCTTGTAACGTCCCCAAAAAATAAAATGGCATTCCCAAAATGATCGATACATGAAGTAGACATATGGGGAATGTAAATCAAAATCTTTTTTGGGCGGTATTACTATGTATTATAGAAGTAGAGAGATTGAAACTTGGAAAATTGCTAATTTTTCCAAATTTTTGGTAAATTTGATATTTTTTTATAAATAAAAATGAAATTTTTCGACTTAATTTTACCAGTGTCATGAAGTACAATATGTGACGAAAAAACAATCTCAGAATTGCCTGGATAAGAAAAAGCGTTTTAAAGTTATCACCACATAAAGTGACACTGGTCAGATTTGCAAAAAATGGCCTGGTCCTAAGTTGAAAATGAGCCCGGTCCTTAAGGGGTTAAACATGTTTTCTGTGTCCCCTACATGGCTTGTGGCAAACTACAAACAGGGCTTCTTATTGCTTGATTTATAAATAGCAATCTTCTTGCCACTCTTCCATAAAGGCCAGCTTTGTGGAACAAATGACTAATAGTTGTCCTGGGGACAGATTCTCCTACCTGAGCCTTGGATCTCTATAGCTCCATGGGCCTCTTAGCTGTTTCTCAAATTAGTGCTTTATTTGCCTGGGCTGTCTGTTTTGGGGGCCAGTCATGCCTTGGTAGGTGTGCAATTGTGCCATCTTCCATCCATTTTCAGGTGATGGATTGAACAGTGCTCAGTGAGAAGTTCAGAGCTTGGGATTTTTTTTATAATTTAACCCTGCTTTAGATGTCTCCACAACTTTATCTCTGACCTGTCTGGTTTGTTCCTTGGTTTTCATGATGCTGTTTGCTGACTAATGTTCTCTAACAAACCTGTGAGGCCTTCACAGAACAGCTGTAAATTTACTGAGGATGAATTACATACAAATGGACTCTATTTACTAGTTAGGTGACGTCTAAAGGCAATTGGTCAAACTGGATTTTATTTAGAAGTTTTAGAGTACACAGGTCTCAATATAAATGCATGCTATACTTTTCATATTTTTACATATGAAAAATGTTGAAGACCATGTATCATTTTCTTTTCACTTCACATATACTTGCTACTTTGTGTTGATGATCTATCACATAAAACCCCAATAAAATACATTTCAGTTTGTAGATGTAACATGAAAATACGTGGAAAAGTTCAAAGGATATGAATATTTTTTCAAGGCACTCTAGCTACAAGGCATTATGAGCTAGCCCACCAGGACCCGGTCATGTCATCCTTCTTTTTCCTCTTATCATTATCTTCCCTGTATTCTGATGTGTAAATTGAGACTTTTTTTTAAGGAAATTTGTAATGACTTCTATTTGTTTAGAATCTCAAGTGTTTCTCTTCATGTCACCTGTCCTAAATATGTGCTATAGATTACCATATTTATGGACCACCATGCAGAACTTCCAGAAATTTGACCTGTATGTCAGTATTCCACTGTCTTACATGCTACATATGAAGCATAATAAATAATTCATCTGTTGGCAAAATTCAATCTAGTTGCATTTGAACTGATTTGCACATAACTAGTCCCTGAGGACACTTGCTAAACTTCATCTTCAAACAGCCAAATCACAAGACATGAATCAGCTACAACCAGGTCTGTCTAGGTCAAAAGCAAAGGCAATTTGTCTCATGGTTAGAATACCACAAACACTCATAGTACATAATAAAAAAAAGTTACTTCAAAACTGATTATTCCCTAAAATGAACTCGTCAGTGCTATACCAATTAAATCATTGAACAGAAATTACATTATCCATTCATTTTCAATCTGTTTTGCAAGACTAATGACTTGTACACAGATGCCTTCCAGCTTCATATGTACTTCAATGCCACTTTAGAATGTCCAAAAAATGATGCATATTCAATAAATGTTCTTCTTTCAAATGACAACTTTTCTTAGTTAAGCTAATTTGTAAATTAAGATTTGCTTTAAGGTGCATTCAGCTCAATTATACCATTCCTTGCAGCTTTTTTCATTTATTTCATCGGCAAACATTCTTTAGAACATGTATTGTGAGCAGATTTACCGGATAGCACATACGTTTTATAATTTATGCAATTTAGTACTTGGTGATATGCCAAACTTAATATCTTCTTATATTCAGTTACTGGAATGTTAAACATTTGCAGTAGTTTACATGTAAGCTTTTGACCTTGGCTAAGATGAAGAGGTGGTCTGGTCTAGGTTAATATACTGAGTCTTTCTGGAGGGACCCAATGTATTAGATCTGCAGTTCCTATGTTGGCCTGCAGATGGCCAACATAGAATAACTGCAAATTCAGCTTAACCCGTAGTTCTATTGAGTATAAGTTAAAAAAAAAAATAATCATCTGACTAGTCAGTATTGAAGCCTTCTAGAGGGCCCAAAAAAAGTTTTAAAATGTAAATTCCCCTAGAATAAAGAAATAAATACATAAACAATTAAAAATATAAACATCAAGGGCATCACCACATTTGAAAACATCTGCATTATTAAAATATAAAAATATTTATCCCATACGACTAACGGTGTAACAGAAAAAAGATCTAATGGCTGATTCGCCATATTTTCATCACTTCACTTACTCCCAAAAAATTGAATAAAATGTGATAAAAAAGTAATACACACTCCAAAAGTAATACAAACTACAAAAGTATCAATAAAAACTACAGATCGTCCCACAAAAAATGAGCCCCCACACAGCTTATTAGACATAACTATAAAAAAGTTATGGGGGTCAGAATTTGGTGATGTGAAAAAAAGTTTTTTCAGTATTAAAACATAAAAACACCTACACATATGTGGTATCATTGTAATAATACTGAAAGTATTATAATTATTTTTTTGTTTAACTGATCATTTTTCATCTCAGATGGTTACTATGCAAATTTCTTTGTGAGATTTGGCGAATCAACTGAATCAGCTGTAAATTTATGTGCTCTGACCTGTGTTTTAGTGTTACCCTGGGCTCACACCTGAGCGTTTCTGAGACGCACGTTTTACGCGTGTTTTTGTCACGCTTATTACAGCGCGTTTTTGAAAATAGGAAACGTGCGTCATACGCGCGTTCGTGACTCTGGAGACCAATTGAAAAAGGCATATCTACACTTTACCACGTGTTAAACGTTTAAACGTTTTACGCGCATTCCCATTGAAGTCTATGGGTGCAAACGCGCGACAAAACGCCCCAAAGAAGCTGAAGAACTTCTTTGAGCGTAGGGCGTTTTACAGCGCGTTCAAACGCGCTGTAAAACGCTCAGGTGAGAACCATGCCCATAGGGAAACATGAGTTTTCTCCTGTTGAGCGTTTTACTGTGTGAACTGAGTGAACTGAGGGTTAGGGATTTAGGGTTTTGTGAACTGAGGGTTAGGGATTTACACTGGGTTCAGACCTGAGCGTTTCTAAGACGCGCGTTTAACGCGCGTTTTGTCGCGCGTTTGACGCGCGTTTTTATGCTCGTTTTTTGCAATAGTAAACGCGCGCTTGACGCGCGCTTGTGTGATTGACTGCAGTGTTGTCCAATGACCAAATTTCCTGTCTATATGAAGTTTGGCCAATCATAGGGCATTGTAGGTGTGAAATTCCATGTGTGTTGGTAGAGAGTGCTGGTTGTAGTCATGGAATGTTATAGACGGCGACGTGTTGCGGCAGTTGTTGCAGCTATCGAACTGGAACGCTTCAGGAGAAGGCGGGACAGCAGGCGACGTTTCTGGGTCCATCCAGTCATTGCAAATAGACAGGAGAGGGGCCAGTTCTGGGCACTGTATGCAAACCTCCGTGCCCATGAGGACAAGTTTTTGGACTACACCAGGATGTCCATCCACAGGTTAGTACGTATACGTTGTTGCAATGTTTTTTCAATGGTTAAGCTAAGTGTTTTGTGCTTTTTGTATTGTTAACCATGAACATTTTATTGTTTCATAGCTTTGACGAGCTCCTGGTGCTGTTGTCCCCTCATTTGCAGCGTCAGGACACCTTTATGCGGGACTGCATCCCACCAGTGGAAAGACTGGTCATTACTTTGCGGTAAGTAGCTTATTATTGTGGCCATTTAATCCATTTGCAGTGTGTTGTGCTAGGATTTGAGTTTCGCCGTGTTTCTCTGGTTGTTTGTGACGCATGAGTGTTTGTGTGGGGGTATGTGATGTGTATGTTGTCAACGTGTGGCATAGATATCCCATACATGCATCATGTATCCTCATTTGGCCATGTTTTACCCCTCACTTTCAAAAAATAGTCCAAACATTTGCTTCAAATTATTTATCTTTGGTGAATGTAATAACATCCTACATTTCCAACTTAAATTTGTTAACTCTGTTTAACAAAGGAGCAATTTTTGGTAAACAACATAAAAATATCCTTGAGCCTGAGAATTGCCCTCATAAAATTTTCACAGGGTTTCATATTGCGGCCCTGAAAACTCAACCTCGGGATCCCGCCGTGTCTCTCTGGCTCCGTGAGACTGATTTGCGGGTGGCATTTCAGTGGTGGGGGTGGTGAAGGTGCTTGGGCCCGTGCTTGTTGAGGTATATGGGTATGATGTGTGTTGTGTCTGCCATGTGTCAGGAGGGTGTTGTATGTTACTTTGTGTGTATGTGTGTGCTGGGTATGTGTGAGGGTGTTGTTGGGGATGTAGTGGCCCATATTGTGGGCCATATTGAGCCCATATTGCGGCCCATATTGTGGACCATATTGTTGGCCATATTGTACTGGCTGCAGTGGGGCCTGCTGTGCTGGCTGCAGTGGGGCCTGCTGTGCTGGCTGCAGTGGGGCCTGCAGTGCTGGCTGCAGTGGGGCCTGCAGTGCTGGCTGCAGTGGGGCCTGCAGTGCTGGCTGCAGTGGGGCCTGCATGTGCTGGCTGCAGTGGGGCCTGCAGTGCTGGCTGCAGTGGGGCCTGCTGTGCTGTATGCAGTGGGGCCTGCTGTGGGGCACTAATAGATGTGGGGATTTCATAAGGGATGCAATATTTATCAATGGTCTTAGACAACTCATCCCTTACTTTTGTGACCAGATTTCTAAGACATGTAGCATTTTCTCCTCTAGACTGAGGAGAAAATGGGCATCACTAGAAAGTTTTGGCACAGGATGTGCCAGGGCATCCAGGCAGCCTATTAGCCTGTCCTCATGCCTCTCTGTTCTCCTCCTTTTATGTCGGGCTGCCGACTTGCCTCTGGGACAGCTGGGACAGGCTGCGTTGGGCTCACGATACTGGAGTGGGTGGGGGCCTGGAGGACTCATTGGCCCCATAGATGGTCCGGGCTCACTGTCCATGGTTGTGCCCTCGTCCTCTTCTTCGTCATCTCGCGCCTGGCTGGGTTCCCAGCTACTATCGGTGCTGTGAAGTGGAAAATATAGGTAAGTATGTTCCCATATGAAATTGAATGTATGTCATGTCATACCACATCCTCTCCTGTGTATGCCCTTGACTCACCCTCCGCATTTCCGTGCACGGTATCAAAAATGACATCTGTTGAGCATGCACGTAACTGGAGTGTGCGCTTGGGGAAGATCCACTCCTCTGCTCCCTTTCTTTGCGCCTATGGCGGATAAAGGCATCTTTCAGGCTTTTCCATTTGCCTTTGATAGTGTTGACTATGAAAAATAAAAAAACATCCGTTAATGTCTCTTTATTTTCTTACATTTGTTTCAGGTATTTAGCGACCGGACAGTCATTGGCCAGTCTACACTTCGCCTTCCTCATCGGCAAGTCCACAGCCAGTATGGTCGTCCGGGAAACCTGCCTGGCAATTTGGGATGTCCTTCATCCAGCTGTGATGGCCCAACCACAGAAGGAGGACTGGCTGCAAATTGCGGATATTTTTTCCAATCCTGCAATTTCCCAAACTGTGTCGGGCGCAATAGACGGCAAGCACATCCGCGTTAAGAAGCCCATCAGGAGCGGGAGTCAATTTTTTAATTATAAAAATATTTTTCGCTTGTTCTTTTCGCGGTGTGTGATGCCAACTATTGCTTCAGATACATTGACGTAAGTCCTACGGCAGCAGCTCAGACTCTGCTGTTTTGGGGCATTCTGCCTTTGGGCAAATGCTCAATAATAATGAGCTGGACCTCCCGGGAACACCACACTGCCTGGGACTACTTATCCGTCGATGCCCTTTGTTTTTGTGGGGGACGAGGCCTTTGCGCTGGGGGAGCATCTTATGAGGCCGCATCCAGCCGGGGTCTCTCCATTGCCAGGCGGGTGTTTAATTACCGGCTGACAAGGGCACGCAGGGTGGTGGAGTGCGCCTTCGGCATTTTAGCTAACAAATGGCGTTTCTCCATTCTCCTATTCATTTAAAATTGAGACCGCCATCTCGGCCGTGAAGGCAGCATGTGTTCTGCATAATTTTGTTCGTGTACGGGATGGCTTTAATTTTGAAGATTCCTCAGCCATTCCTTGGAGAGTCCTAATCCAAGCGGTGTGCGTGGGACCAGACACGGTGCAGCTGTCAGGGACCACTTCACCGCATATTTTTATCACCACATGAGGCGTTACCATGGCAATTGGAAGCCATCTAAGTTTATGTTAATTTATATTTTGCTGATGAAAAGACTGTTTAAATATTAAGGTTTTATTTCCATTTTGGTTGTTTATTACTATGCCTAAATTACAAAGTGTGAAAAGATCATTTGTGCATTTCTGTTTTTTCACCTATATAGTGCCCCTTGGGGATGCCCCTATAGTGGCCATCAATAGTCGCCCATTAACACTGGTTTAAAATGTGGCCGAAATAATGTGTCCCATTTAAGTGCCCAATACTCGCCAGTAGAATATAAGCCAATGTGGGTGAAATAACGGATCCCATCATGGTGCCCAATACTGGCACGTTAAAAACAGAAGCACCTAAAATATGCCAGCCCACCCATAGTCCACAAGCAGTCTAATTTGATAAAGTACACCATATCAACAACAACTTAGGCTTCAAATCCTCACCCCAAAATGCCACTACATTTGCAGATTGAAAGAGCGCAGTCTGGCATAAGACAGTGGAACCACTGCAAATTGAACATACTGGGCCATTGCATTGTACCAGAATGTGGGGAGGGTGAACCAGGACAGTACTAAAAACTAAAGGGGTGAGGGGACACTATACAACATGTAATGGGCATATCATCATTCTTTGTAAACTAAGGCCACTGAGTGCCCATATACAAGAACAGGGATGGTGATGCTGCGTCCCTCTAGCTGTGGCTAAAATCCAACTCCATGCATGCCTGCACACGCTCCAGCAAGTAAAATACAGCCCAGCATTTGTGAAGGTGGCGGTTGACAACAGCTGGAGGGCTGCAGGTAGAGCTGGCCAGGGCTATTACATATAGTTGGTACACCACTGCACACAAGAAGTTTACTTTTCACATTAGAACACACATGGAAATACCTTTTCCTTGTTTGACTGTCTTGCTGTAACTCTGCCCAATCTGGCCAGATGGTGTTTGCAATATCCTCCCAGGCCTGCTGCCTGCTCCTCCTGTTTTTGTACTTTGCATCCTGTGTGTCATACAGGCAGCGTTTGGCCTGCACCAGTCTGATGAGTGTCTCGGGGTCACACACACATCCTCCATGCTGGATTCTGTCCAAAACTGTGCTTTGCACCTGGTGTGCAGCCTTTTCCAGCATGTTGCAAAATCCAAACGCGCGCTCGAACGCGCGATTTCAGTGTCCAAAACGCGCAAACAAACAAGCGTTGAGCGTTCCCATTGAAGTCTATGGACCAAAACGCGCGACAAACGCCCAAAAAAGCTCAAGTACTTGTTTATAGGCCGGGCGTTTACAGCTGCTCAAACGCGCTGTAAAACGCTCAAGTGTGAACCAGGGCCATAGGAAAGCATTGATTTTCATGTGTTGAGCGTTTTACAGCGCGTTTGAACGCGCTGTAAAACGCTCAGGTGTGAACCCAGGGTTAGGGTTTTGTGTACTAGGGAGGGATTATTGTCTGCGTCTTTTGTCTGTGGAGAAAAAAAAAGTCTTTGCCTGTGTTTTAGTGTTAGTGATTTTGGGTTTCGTGTCTATTTTATTTCAGTTTTGCCCCATTGTCCCCAACCCAATAAAGTTTGCCCAAACTCTCATTATTTTCTTTCTATATTTATTTTCTGTTGTTTAAAAACTTTTTTTTTATTTGGCGAAATCATGAGTGGCTGTGGTCATTCCGGCAGCCGTGGCTGTGGTAAGGGAGTTGGTTACAGTGCTGGGGCGTCCGCCTCATCCGTTATTTTTTTGGGCGTGGTAGCCGCCCCATTTCATTTCAGGACACAGAGGCAGTTGTGTAATTCGTGACACAAGCCAGTGGCACAGAGTCATCTGTCCCGGCTCTGAGCAGCAGCTCTTCGACTCCTGCAGTACCATCCCCAAGCCCCCAAGAATCGACCCTGATGCTGTTTGACAGAGACAGTGAGAAGGACATCTTGGGGGTAGTAATGAAGGAGAGTGAGCTAGAGCTTGGTCCAGATGCTCAGGACCTTTTGAAAGGGATGGAGGAGAAGGAGGAGGGGGTACTGCCCATCAGTACCCCAGTGACATCCCTTCCAACTGGTGCAGGTGGTTTAAGCCACAGAACCCCCACACCTAGCCAGACCCAGGCGTCAGCGAGAGGACAGTGGAGCCAGATCAGGGGCTCAGGTCTTATGTTCCCGTCAGTCAACCACCGGTCGACCTTGGGTCTGACATTACAAGCGATGAAGAGGAGGGTGACTTAGAATGGGTGCAACCTCCCTTTTCAGGTGACAGCAGCACTGATGAGGAAGGTAGGCACCCGAGGAAAATGGTGCACCAGATCACCAGGAGCCCAGTGGCAGTAGATCCAATGGCAATGGAAGCAGGAGGCGGGGGCAGCAGCAGCAGCAGGTGCCGGCTCCACCTGTGCACACCGAGCCTGAACAGGCACAAGCAAGCACCAACCCATTTGACAGGAGGTCAGTGCATAAGTCGCCTGTTTGGGCTTACATCACCCTGGCAGCAGACGATGGGACAATTACCATCTGCCAGCTGTGCCATGCCAGAGTGAGGAGAGGGAGGTCTGTTGCTCGGCTGTGTACCACTGCCCTTACCCAGCACCTGAGAGTCAACCACTGGTGGGAGTGGGAACAGATGCAGGGTGGTCATAGCAGCATCAGCAGCAGTGAGCAGGGGACCGCAGCTCCTGCTACTGTCCTGCTGCCGCCCCACCCCCTTCCAACAATGCATTCCCACTCCCTCTCCTATAGGTACTGGTACCAGCAGCCAGAACTCTGCCTCCTCTGCACCCTCCTCTATCGCCTTCACTGCCATCCGGCGCCAGCCGTCAGTTACCGACGCATTTAAATGCACCACGCCACCCGGGTACCAACGCGTGCATTCACTAAATGGGCTCCTGGCAAGGGTTATTACTGAACATCTGCTGCCCTTCAATATTGTGGACTGCAATCCATTCCGGAAGATGTTGGAGCAGGCCCAACCCAGATAGCATGTCCCCAGCCGCCATTTCTTCGCCAGGACCAGCGTCCCTGCTCTATACCAGCACATTGTGCAGAATGTATCCCTGTCGCTGAATCATGCTGTCAGCGACAGGGTACATCTGACAATGGATGCCTGGAGCAGCAGACATGGGCAGGGACGATACATCAGCTTTACAGCCCATTGGGTGTCCCTCTGAGGTGCCGGGGAGGGATCATCAGAGGTGGGGGCATCTCAGTTTGTGGTGCCGCCCCGGGGTGTCCAGGGTAGAACTGCTCCTCTCCCTCAAGCCACTATCTCCACCGCTGCTGATCCCTCCATGATGGAAACTGTAGAGTATGAATGACATTGGCTATATGGATTGAATCGGGACCTGCGCGATGTCCCGGTGCCTGCGCTGTGACTCGTGTTGTTATCAACCTCTTCCAAGATGGCCGCTTCATGAGGATGACCATTCTGCACAGACACCATGTCAGCCCGTCATGATGACGTGGGCATCACATACGCAATCCGGGACATGAGCAGTAACGCTTACCACACGCCAATCCGGCATCGATGTACACATGGGAACGCGATTCAGCGGGTCAGTGTGTCCTTATACAGTGTCATTGTTGATTATATGCAACTGGCACTTTACATTTATTAACTATTTCAACACTTAATCATCTATATATATGTAGCTTCTATGCTTCAGCTTAAATAAGTGAATGTAATGTAATTGGGCACATTAACGTATGAATTGTACAGGAATCATGTCATATTTTAATAGTCATGAACTGCAATCTTTCACATATATTTGTAACTTTTGTCTATGAAGTTATTCTGATGTCACATAAGTGGTTAAGTTCACTGATTGATGTATTGGTCACATGACAATATGATGTAATTGTTGTGGGTATATAGTTTGTTCACTTTGTCCTGTTACTTTGCTTGAGAAAGGCTCTAGTGCAGAGCCAAAACGTTGATACACCACATGGGTGAATAAATTTTCCTTTTTTCACTCTATTACTTTTGGAGTGCTGCTCGCTTTTTTGAATCCTGTATATTGGGTAATATTTATCTTCTAAGGGAACTTGAACACATTGGCTTTTTGTGTCGAATAACTCGATTCAATTGATTAATTGCGCCCTAGTTACACCTTAGTCCTCTGTGTGATCTCTGGACGCTGCACTCCATACATAAACCATACTGGAAAATAGACCTCTCAGCTACCAATTGCCACACAGCGCTCCACATGCTGCCCACACCGATCTGCTCTCAGTTTCCATATCGGCCACATCGAGCCTGGAGAAGAACACTGCGGTAACAGGCCGTGTGGTGCATCCTCCAAGCCAGAGGGCAGCAGGACTGGCGTGGTTTAGCAGCGGCTCTCTCATCCTCCTTTTGTCTGTGAAGAGTCATGGTCACCGACGCATGCACGACCCATACATGATCAGCGCCACACACACACGCCAGGCTTCAGCCATCGGCAGCACCCAGCCACCCTCTGCCAGTCAGAGCACAGAAGCCAGTGAGGAACCAGCTTGCCTTGGCCCGAGTGTGGAAGTGTCCCCGGCTCTGGGGCCGGGATCAGTTCCCCTCCCCTCGGTGATGACTTTGTCACGGTCCCCGGCTGCTGGCGGGGCCTCGGCGGCTGCCTCCAGTGCGCAGCCCGGATCATTGATAGCAGGTCATGCTGCTGAATAAGCCTTTAGCTACATACAGTGGGTAGTGTAACACAGCCTTAGGCAGACTTCACCAGGAAGGGGCTGACAGGCACTGGGGAGCACCTACACTGTCATCCAGCAGAGTGGAGTTTGGAGTCTGTTTTAAAGCCAACATCTAATCGTACAGTCATCCGGTCCTCTACAATGCAGATGTCTGGAGGGGGAGAAAATTTCAGGGCTTCTAGGGAGAGATGAGGTAGATAGAGAGATTATAGCATGATGGACAACGTGTATATATCTATCTACCCCATCTCTCCCTGGAAGCCCTGCATTATCCCCCCCCTCCAGACATCTGCATTGTATAGGACTGAAATACTGTACATTTTCCTTAAAAGAATATGAATTTCTATGTCAAGTCCACAAAGATGAAGCAAAGCTGCATTCGTTTTGTAGGGTAAGTTTATCGGCTGTTCGATGTAACTCGAGAACACATGGTGAATTTACCTTTATGTCCTGGATAAGTGTACATACATACATGGCGTACTGGAGGAGATCCCTCCTGCGGCATTCAGCTGTGGGTTTTGGTTGAAATTGGGGTCGGACATCTGGTCTCCAGTTATATGGTGACCATTTGTGACCCCAGTCCCTCCGGGTCCGTACTTTGGCTCCGCCTGTAGCATGGTGCTGGATATCGGGACCTGTTACAGCATTAGCCGGCTTCAGTCATATTCACACATTCTTGGGCGTTTCTTCTCCTCTTTCTTTTATGAACAATGATCAGTAGTAATGCGATTCTTATGTCGTGTCATCATTGAGATATGCGGTTTATACTTCAAAAAAGAGTTGGCAGGAAGCCCTTAAGTAAGATGGCGGACGGAGCTTTTTTAGACATGCGTACTTATCACTCTTGTTGCTGAGGTTACGTATGTCCCTAACATGCGCAAAGAGGATCACAGGACGCGAACACTGGTTCGATAGGACGCCATTTCTCCAATGTATCAAGCTGCTTATGCATGCCATGATGTTTCACCTCCCCCAGCTGAATACACCACATGTAATTGATTACACTATGCACTGTAGCACTTTTTTGACAGATGGTTATAATCTTCATTTATTATGTATTAGATGAATTGTCACTTTTTAATATATTATGATATTTTTATACACATATATTCATCTTATTGAATCATGTATATCTAATTTCACTGTCATCACATGAATTTTTATTTGATTATGTAAAATTTTTTGATTGTTTTGACTTGATTGATTTGTAATCACGGTTTAATTGATTTACCCATAAAACCCTTGCACATGGTCCTGTACATTGCTTGAGAAAGGCTGGGTGAATAAAGTCGGATATTATTTTTATATGGAGTGCTCATTTCAATGGGTCAGCAAAAAGATGCTGACAGTTCATCCGTTTGTGTTCAGTGTCCCTTGTCCGTGTTTCCCTTCAGCAAAAAAAAGTAGTGCATGTCCTACTTTTTTCTCATTTGCGGATGAGGATAGGCATTTATTACAAGGGATCTGTGAAAACAAAGGAATCCTCCGAAAAAAAACTGATGGACCAAATATTTTTAACCAAAAGGTCTGTTTGTGGAATATACAATTTTTTTATCGTTGCCTGCCACTATTCCATATAGTGGTGCAGCACTCTCCGGTCATCCGTGCGCATGCGCTGATACTTGGATGAAGCGGGCTGGGCACTGATGATGTCAGAGTGGCTTCCACGTGAGTAATGGCGGATCTCCACTGCTAAAAAGTTTATCTAGTGCAACAGGGGATCCCGCTATTATCAGGTAAAATGCTAGCAATTTCAAATAATCGATGCATAAATCTGTGTTTATGGTGCTCTCTCTCTCTCTCTCTTACTCAATAGGATTTGTTTTATACTATGTATTGAGGTCAAGTTATGTTTTATTACATTGATTATTGATAAGCACTAGTCACTTTATTTAGTAAGGTACTACACTGGTCACTTTCATACACATTGAGATGAATTCTATACTTACTGGGTGTTGCGATGAACTGTGGAAGATGAATTAACAAGTGGACTCTACATGGACGAGATTTATATACCCTTAACATTGATTGCTAATTGATTAATTGTACACAGATGTTATTGTGATTACACTGTGACCTGTATAAATTGTGGCACTGGCACTTTGTTTGATACACTTGGCTTGAAGAGGGTTCCATGAGGGAACCGAAACTTTGCCTTTTTCATGTGTGAATAAATTTTGACACATTTTTGTTCACTTTCTTTTGAGTGCTGCGTATTTTCTGGAATATTGATGTGCCCTGGATCTGGGGTGAACGCTTGCACCGCTAATTGTGGTTTCTGGACTGCTGCCTTATATATATATATATATATATATATATAAGAAAAAGCAGAGCAGCACTCCAATGAGTAGTAGAAAAAGGAGGATTTTAGGCCTTATTCACACGTCCGTAGTGTTTTGCGGATCCGCCAAACACCTTGCCACCAGCCCTATAGAGATGCATATACTTGTCCCCAATTGCGGGCAAGAATAGGACATGCTCTATATTTTTGTGGAGCCGCCATTCGGAAGATCGGCGGCGCGCTCCGCAAATGCGGATGCGGAGAGCACAGTGTGTGCTCTCCGCATCCATCACGTCCCCATTCAAAATGAATGGGTCCGCACCCATTCCGCAAATTTGTTGAACGGGTGCAGACGTAGATTGCGGACGTGTGAATTAGGCCTTATTCACCCAGAAGTGACGCGACTTTCGGCTCCAACATGAAGCCTTTCTCAAGCCTTTATATATTTATACTCATGGTGAGGTAGAGATGTATGATATAACCTGCTGATTTGCTACATGTCACACCAGTTAATAAGTAATCATTTGTAAATGCGGATGCAGAGAGCACAGTGTGTGCTCTCCGCATCCATCACGTCCCCATTCAAAATGAATGGGTCCGCACCCATTACGCAAATTTGCTGAATGGGTGCAGACGTAGATTGCGGACGTGTGAATTAGGCCTTATTCACCCAGAAGTGACGCGACTTTCGGCTCCAACATGAAGCCTTTCTCAAGCCTTTATATATTTATACTCATGGTGAGGTAGAGATGTATGATATAACCTGCTGATTTGCTACATGTCACACCAGTTAATAAGTAATCATTTGTAAGTGCGGATGCAGAGAGCACAGTGTGTGCTCTCCGCATCCATCACGTCCCCATTCAAAATGAATGGGTCCGCACCCATTACGCAAATTTGCTGAATGGGTGCAGACGTAGATTGCGGACGTGTGAATTAGGCCTTATTCACCCAGGAGTGACGCGACTTTCGGCTCCAACATGAAGCCTTTCTCAAGCCTAAATATATTTATACTCATGGTGAGGTAGAGATGTATGATATAACCTGCTGATTTGCTACATGTCACACCAATTAATAAGTAATCATTTGTAAAGGGATGAAATACTTATTTGCATAACTGTATATATACATTACAGAGTGTTGGCGAGAGATACAAAGTAATGTCAGCATTGTACCTGGGCATATTCTGTCACGGATCTCTCTGATCCGCCCCGTGTTTCTCCTCTTCAAATCCAACCATTTTTTTTATTTTGGTGATCCTCAGGTGATTGCCCTTAAACTTTTAAGTTTGCCCACACTGCTAGTTGTGTATAGAGTGGGGGGGGGGGGAGGATGGGGGGGGGGTGGAAAGGAAGGGAGGGGAGGGGAAAGGAAGGGAGGGGGAAGGGGGAAGGGGGAAGGGGGAGAGATGAGTGGATATTCTCAACAATCTGGGATAGACTAGATGGTATAAAAGTCCCTGTACTATTGCACCTGCAGATAAAGAGTGATAGAGAGCATTAATAAAAGTCAATCATGATGAATCATACATTAAAATAAAAGTCGCATTCTCTATTAAGTCCTTTTGGTGACAATGTTTCAAGGCGATGGATCCAGAAAGATTCACGTTGTTTAAGGAGTAATGTCCGGTTTCCTCCCCTGCGTGGGATCTGTACATGTTCTAAGACTTGGAAACGTAGTGTGGAGATAGAATGGTTATATTCTTTAAAGTGTGCTGGGATAGGTAATAGCCATTGTTCGGTCCTAATTGTGGATTTGTGTTTTAATATCCTATCGCGGACATGTTGGGTTGTTTCACCAACATAAGTAAGTTCACATGGGCATTTTATCAGGTAGACAACATGCGTAATATCACAAGTAAAATAGTCTTGGATGTGGAATTTTTTTACCATAGTGGGGATGTGTGACCATATTACCTTTTATAATGCTTGAACATTGGGCACAGTGAAGGCATGGAAAGGTGCTCGTTTTGGGGACGCCAAGGAATCTCTGGACAGGGGTTATGGATAATGGGCCGATGTCTGCTCTGATGAGATGATCCCTGATTTTTCGTGACCATTTGTAACATGTGAGGGGTGGAGACTGGAATTCTGGGACATTGGGATAAGCTTGTGATAGTATATGCCACTGTTGGCGAATGGTATTTTGAATTTTTTGTGAGAGCGGGTGGTATGTGAGGACACATGGTATCCTACTGGTCTGTTCAGGTTGTGGCGTAGGAGTATTTGATGGTCTTTGCCATGGTTCAATTATGTGAGGAGGATACCCCCTTTGTAAGAATTTATCAGACATTTCCTTTTTTCTCGTCTCTCTGGTAGTGGGATCTGATACTATCCTGTCTACACGGGTAAGTTGGGATTTGGGTAGAGATGTTTTTGTTGTCCTGGGGTAATTGCTTTTATAATGCAACAGACTATTCCTATCAGTAGGTTTACTATAGATATCAAAGCTTATGAGTCCTGTTTGGTTCTTGAGTACTAGGGTGTCAAGAAAGCTGATCCTTTCGGTATTAGTTTTAATGGTGAATCCTAACTCGGGATAGACATTGTCGAGATATTGATGAAATTGAAGGGCACTGGACAAGGGGCCAATCCAAAGACAGAAAATGTCATCAATGAAGCGAAGCCAAACCTTGGCATATTGTTGAAAAAGGGTATGGGGATAAACAAATTCCTCTTCAAAGTGAATCATGTAAGCATTGGCATACGGAGGGGGGGGCACATTAGCCCCCATTGCGGTACCCTGTTTCTGGTCATAGAATAGATCACCAAAGAGGAAAAAGTTCTCGTGTAGAATTAGCAATAGTAATTCTACACAGAATTTTTGTTAAAGTGGGTTGAGTGTAGAATGTTGAAACAGAAGGTCTGACGTGGCCCTGATGCCTTTGTCATGTGAAATGGATGTATATAAGCTATTCACATCCATGGTGATTTGTATGGAGTTTGGTTGTGATGGGTGTTGACTGAGTTTTTGGATGAAATCATTTGTGTCCAGTAAGAAGGAACGGGACGTTTTAATAAGGGGTGTGAGTATACGGTCGAGGTAAATGGATAATGGGGATAATACTGACTCAGTTCAAGCTACTATCGGTCTACCCGGTGGGTTTTTCAGGTCTTTATGGATTTTGGGTAAGAAAAACACGGGCATGATGAGGTATTGTTTGGTAAGGAAGGTTAATGTTTCATCATCTATAACGTTGAGGCTATAGTATTGTTGAAGTAGGATTTTGATTTTATTAGTGATGTGGGGAGTGGGATCCCTGGGTAATGATTTGTAGGTGGTTTCGTCATGTAACTGTTTCTGGATTTCCTTAATGTACATGGACTTGTCCATGATGACGATAGCTCCTCCCTTATCCACTGGTTTAATAATGATATCCTTATTGGACTTAAGCTCAGAGATTGCCCTTTGTTCCTCTAAGGTGAGATTACTTGTATGTTTGTAGGAGCCCTCCGATTGGGATTAAAGTATGTCCTGTATGGACTGTTGAGTGAAAGAGATGTAAGTCTCTATTGGATGATAAGTTTTGGGGGGCATAAAGGTACTTCTATTTCTCAGGCCTAGAGTCCGTAATGCAAGATTGTTGTCCCTTTGCTGGCGGGATGTTGTTGTTTTATCCGTGGTGGTTCCAAAGTGAGCTTTAAGTCAAATTGTTCGATAAAAATGCTGTAGTTCCTGTTCCAACTCTAATGTGTTAAGTGGGTGAGTAGGTCAAAATGAGTGGGCCAAATTGGAGTTCCTTCTGTAATACTCCCATCTGTGTCGGTGATAAGAAGTGGGAAGAAATATTGACAACTAAATTGTTGGTGTTACCTGAGAGCGGGTCAGGATACGTTGTTCTTGTTCTCCTCCTCTTGCTCCTCCGTGTTCGCTTCTTCCGTGCCGATTTCGGGGGTCACCTCTTCTTCCGGGGGCGACCTCTTCCTGAAAAATGATGCTGGTATGGTCGGTAAGATCTTTCAGTATCCGAACCAGATAAACTTTGTCCCGAGGAGTTTTGTGGATGGTGGTAGTCACGTGAGGGATGAAAATTGGGGTCCCTCCACTTGTAGACTTTGTTGAGACGATAGTCTTGTATAGTCGTGTATAAATTTAAATCTTTTGGTGGATTCCTTATTCTTCTGGGATTCTGCTATCTGTTTCGCTGTTCTTTCTTTGAGAGTCGTCCACTACTCTTGTGGTAGGATGGTGCTCAATTGGCTCTCAGTGGCCGTGACTTGTTTAGTTAACTCGCCAATTGTCTGGTTGGTCTTCTCAATGATCAGCAGCATCAAGTCTAGTGAGCATTTATTTAGGATACTTTCAAAACGATCACAGAAATCTGAGTCCTCCTTGAACATGGAAGGGTGTAGATGGGAACGTAATCCCCTGGAAATTCGATTGTTTTTATGTTATTCCGTTAAAGTGCTGCAGTGTATTTTTAACAATGTGAGTCATCGAAGATCTCGAGCGTAATCCTTTGTCTTCCACTCTTGAGACGGGATGTGCAGGAATTAATTTCCTAGGTCGATCTGAGCAATGATGTTCTTTGCTGTCTCAGTATCGTAAGAGAAAATGTTTTGAGACATTTGTGATGGGTGCCAGATCCACAGTAGACCACCCTTGTTTTAGTGAAGGGCTGGAATTACCATGTCAGACCCTGTAGTTTAAACAGGTTTACTACAAAATTGGCATTAATACCTGTAAGCAGTGTGTCTGAAAAGGTAGGGATTTGGGAAAGTTAATTGCATATTGCGCATCTTGAAATTACAGAAAAAATGCTTGCGATTTTGCTAGTACCAATTATTAATCTATGCAGGGACGTAACTACCATAGCGGCAA
This sequence comes from Bufotes viridis, assembly GCA_033119425.1. Lineage (NCBI taxonomy): Eukaryota > Metazoa > Chordata > Amphibia > Anura > Bufonidae > Bufotes > Bufotes viridis. Next base: position 75,427,536 of record CM065592.1, read on the forward strand.
ACCATGCGACTGCAATGGGGCCCAGGACAGGAGGTGCCCAGTCTTAGTTGGGATCATCTCCTCTTCTACTGGAGGTAAAAACTTGGTCAGGACTCCACCCTCTAAAGGAACAGCTTTTAGCAAATGAGGCAGTAAAAAAAATGGCCCAGGAGTCATTGAAAAGAGTTTACTGCAAGAAAATTTAGACTAGCATATTCATAATTGCAGATGCATATCCATAAAGCTAACATGCAGGAGGCAACCAAAAAAGGTATGGCAACACAATATTTTACATACAAACAATGACAGAAACTGAATAATAAGGATCATTATAACTCAAAATTATATTATATCTACTGTAAATGAAAAAAATAGAAGCTCTTTGCACACATTTTAGATCAAACGTGTGTCGGACCCATCTACCAGGCGTCAAGGTGGCTTCTGCAGATGTGTCCGTAATACTAACAGAACGTCCTCTCCAGGGCTTGACTAAGGCTAGTTTCACACTTGTGGCAGGATGGATCCGACAGGCTTTTCACCCTGTAGGAATCCGTCCTGACGCTATTTTGCAGGGCCGCCGGACTGCCGCTCCGTCCCCATTGACTAAAGCGGGGGCGGAGTTACAGCGCAGCATGGCAGTGCACGGAGAGAGGACGCTGGACTAAAACTACGACATGTCCGACTTTTTAGTCCGGCGGCCTCTGCTGTGCACTGCCGTGAAATAGCAGCAGGATGGATCTCACAGGGTGAACAGCCTGTCGGATCCGTCCTGCTGCAAGTGTGAAAGTAGCCCAAGCCTACAATATTCAGGGCAGTCTAGGAACCAGCTACATATATACTCTGCTCAGAAGCCCCAGGCAGATGTGAGGGAAGCGCAAAATCTAAAAGAGTTTAGGCAGAAACCCCTCTGTCCTGTGTGGGGGGCCTGGTTGGATCCTTGATATGGGGCCTTTCATTCTCTGTACGCCACTGAATCTATGTGTACCAAACCAATGAATATTCATTTATAGGCCTCAAAATAAAACGTCTGGAAAATCGAAGAGTCCAAAATGAAAGACTCATGCCTCTTTCTCCTAGAATTAGAATGAGAGTAGAAGCAGTAGCAGCATCAGCCATCCCACCAGTAGCAGCAATGGTAGGCCACGCTTCTTCCTCAATTCCGAAAGGCGCTACATTATTATTGAGGACAAAGAGAATGAGACTGTATACTGGATGGCTCACTCCTCCTCCTAGTCACAGCAGGATGGTGTGGAGGTCACCTCTGAGTCCCCAAGAAAAGATGAATGATATAAAACTTGAGACCAAATTAGTATCTAGCAGGTCATTAATTAAGGTAGTGAATGCATTTCAATGGGTGACTCCTCCTTCAAAATGTCAGACTAAAAGGGAATGTATCACTTATATGTTTTGCCAATTAAAACAGATAGTGACACATACTTTCTGCTTAATTTCTAATCTGTTTATATTGTTTGATTGTAGTTTATTTTTTTTTAATCTATTTTCTGTACATGATTATGGGGTCAGCTATCTTGTCAGAGGTCTTGTTACCAGCATTTAGACATATGCTTTACAGCCACCTCTATAGGTCCTTAGGCACAACACTCTGGAAGGGGACTAGTTGGGAGAGTTTTCTAGAGATGCTCTGTGACCTGTGCAGGAGTTGTGCAGCCGTGCACTCCAGCAGTCTGTTCCGGTGGAGGAACAGACTGTCTCAGTTTACCCTATCAGGCACAGCCAGATACCACCGCACACTGCCATATTCCCATTCACTGTAATGGGATCTGGAGGTGATCTGGCTGCTTTCTGGCACATATGATGGCTTTCAGACGGATAAAAATGGTTTGTGCAGTATCTGTTGTCTGGCTAAAAGCCAGCACTTACGCCGGATACAGTGACTTGATTACACTGCCAGAGTTCACAAAGCAAATTTTAACCCGGCCCAATCATACCATTTTCTTTGGTTCTCAGATGTATGATCCTGTCCTTTCTGAGGCATCAAGGGGACACATTTTGCAACTCAGCAGGATAGCAATCAAAGTTGTGTATGTGAATCTACTTTCCATGAACCAATATCTGCTCTAGCAAGCTTATCTTGTGAATTTTTTGTTCGTTATTCTTTTTTTGTTTCTGTTCACTAAAATGTACAAATTTTGGTCATATCTTTTTCATAATATTATGAAAATTCATAGCTAAAAGCCAAATACTGGGCAGCACGGTGGCTGAGTGGTTAGCACTAGTGCTTTGCAGTGCTGGGGTCCTAGGTTTGCATTTGGCCAAGGTCAACATCTGCATGGAGTTTGTATGTTCTCCACATGTTTGTGTGGGTTTTCTCCAGGTTTTCTGGATTCCTCCCCCATTCCAAAGACATACTGATAGGGAAATTAGTTTGTGAGCTCTATTGGAGAAAGCAAGTGTCTGTAAAGTCCTGTGGAGTATAGCAGCACTATATACAGTTAGGTCCATATATACCTGGACAGAGACATTTTTCTAATTTTTGTTCTGTATATTACCAAAATGGATTTAGAACAAAACAATGATGCATTAAAAATGTTAGGAACTAAAGCATTTTTTTAAACTCAATCCCTTTATTTCAGGGGCTTAGTACCCGTATTTTTCGCCCTATAAGACGCACCGGCCTATAAGACGCACCTGGGTTTTTGAGGAGAAAAATAAGAAAAAATATATTTTTAACCAAAAGGTGTGCTTTTGAAGAAATGGTGGTCTGTGCATGACAGTATTATGGGGGGGATCTGTGGATGGCACTGTTATGTGGGGGAGATGTGGATGGCACTGTTATGGGTGGATCTGTGGATGACACTGTGATGGGGGGATCTGTGGATAGCACTGTGATGGGGGGTTCTGTGGATAGCACTGTGATGGGGGCATTTATGAATGACACTGTAATGGATTGGATCTGTGGATGACACATATATAGCATCTTATGCTATATGTGTCATCCACAGATCACCCCAATTACAGTGTCATCCAAAGATGCCCCCTTTTCTAAAACATCTGGCCCATAGTGACTGCTTAGGGGGCGGAGCCTGGCAACAAGCGGCGGGCGGCCCGCCGCTCACAGCGTGACTGCTTTCATAACATTTATAATCTTTAATCATGTCCCCTTATTCCCTATAAGCCCAGTACAGTAGCGCTCTGCTAACCTGCTATACCGATCCTCTAGAAGGCAGAGCGGTGCGGCGGCAGGCTGCTGTGTAACGTCCTCACTAACGTCATCTGCCTGCTCCTCCTGCTTCATTCATAAAGTGAAAGGAGCAGGCAGATGACGTCAGTGAGGACGTTACACAGCACCGCTCTACCTGCTAGAGGATCGGTATAGCAGGTTAGCAGAGCGCTACTGTACTGGGCTTATAGGGAATAAGGTGACATGATTAAAGATTATAAATGTTATGAAAGCAGTCACGCTGTGAGCGGCGGGCCGCCCGCCACGTGTTGCCAGGCTCCGCCCCCTCCTCCTTCCATGCTGATACATCACAGGCTGTGCGATGTATCGGCTTTAACTATAGGAAAATGGTAGCATTCGCCATATAGGACGCACTGCCATTTTCCCCCCACTTTTGGGGGGGAAAAAGTGCGTCTTATATGGCGAAAAATACGGTAATTCGAAAAATAAAAATTTTGTAATTAAAATGTTAATTTCTAATACTTGGTTGAAAACCCTTTGTTGGCAACGACTGCCTGAAGTCTTGAACATCACCAGACACTTTAATGCTCTGCCAGGCCTTTACTGCAACGGTTTTCAGTTGCTGTTCTAATCGCGAATATCGGCATTTTGAGAACTCGCAAAGATCTAGAATACAGTGCTATATCTTTGTAATCGCGAATATTCTAGATTTTTTTTTTCATCAGTAGCCTCACTGCTTCTTGCTTGTGGGCCAAAGAGAAGGCTGCAATATCTTTGTCTTAGCAACATCCCTAGCAACCAATAGGAAAGTTGCCAACCCTTTTACTATATAGGAAACTCCCCAGAAGCCATTTTCTGCTGTTTTTTGCAGTTCTGAGAGAGAGAGCAGTGTCATTGCCGTGCTCTGTGCTTTGCTGAGTCATCTGCATCCTTATTCAATTACATTAGATAGTTAGTTAGTATATATATATATATATATATATATATATATACACTAATACAGATACGTAGTTAGTGGAAGATAGTCAGTGTAGGTTAGCTAGTGATGTAGTGTAGCTGGTTCCAGTGCAGGGTGTTAGGTAGAGTGATAGTATAGTAATTCCTATGATAGGAAATAGTGTCAAGCAGCTTGAAAAATGTAGATAAAGTAAGCCAAGCCTGTATTGGCGTGCAATACTCGCATATTACATTACCGATTTTCGCAATCAAGAAAATAATGACTGGAGATCATGAATTCTAGAATTTGCAAATTTATGGTGAATATTAGAGATGGCCCGAACTATCCGCCGGCGAACAGTTCCCGGCGAACATAGCTTGTTCACGTTCGCCTCTGCCGGGCGAACATATGCGATGTTCGGTCCGCCCACTATACATCATCATTGAGCAAACTTTGACCCTGTACCTCACAGTCAGCAGACACATTCCAGCCAATCAGCAGCATACCCTCCCTCCCAAACCCTCCCACCTCCTGCACAGCATCCATTTTAGATTCATTCTGAAGCTGCAGTCTTAGTGAGAGGAAGGAGAGTGTAGTAGCTGCTGATTTAATTGGGAAATCGATAGCTAGGCTAGTGAATTCAGTGTCCACTCCAGTCCTGAAAGACTCATCTGATCTCTGCTGTAAGGACAGCGTCCTGACAGCACCCCAAAAAGCCCTTTTTTTTTTCATTTATATACATATTGCAGTTGCCTGGCCTGCCTGTGTGTGAGGAGCTGCAGGCCCACAGACTGTAGTGTGCCCACTGCCAGTGCCCACCCCTGTCATTCCGTGTGGTACAGGACTTTGCATCAAAAAAGGCATTTAATTTTTACACTTTAATCTAAGGTTAGTTGCCTGCCAGTGTGTGTCAGGCTGACTTCCAGTGACTGTAGTGTGCCCACTGCCAGTGTCCACCACCAGGGGCGTAGCTAGAAATGACTGGGCCCCACAGCAAATTTTTGTATGCCCCCCGCGCGCTGCTTCACTCCCGCCTCTGTGTAAACCCCACTCCTTTGGCAAGCACGAGAATATATATATATATATATATATATATATATATATATATATGAAGGAAAAGCAGCTCACTTGGATACGTGTAAAAAATGGATCCCTTTATTCCATACTCAGTGCACAGTATGGAATAAAGGGATCAATTTTTTCCACGTATCCATGGAGTGCTGCCTTTCCTTCATCTAAGAATTCTGCTGATCCCGATCCAGGGACGACAGGAATTGCACCCAATTTCCCGTTATTTGAGTGCTGCTACCTGCGCCTTTTTCTATATATATATATATATATATATATATATATATATATATACACACACACACAGTATTGCCGGACAATATAACCCCCTGCGCCATGCTGTACTAATATACAGTATAACCCCTACACAGTGTAGCGGTATACTGTATATTGTGTAGCACAGTGTAGGCTATATGTGTATACCATAAACATACTCCACATGAAAACTTACAATTACTTGGCTTTGACCTTGGGGATCTCGAGACACGACTCGGCTGGGGGCTAGGTCTAACAACACGCCGTCCACTGGGCAGTATGGTTTTTCGTTCTTCCTCTTCAGACTCTGTACATGAGGTAACAAGGGTAATATAACTAGTAGTATCAGGGTACATTATATACAGGGTAATATAACTCAGGAAGCCTATCAGATATTATACAGGGGTAATATAACAGCTATATTACCCCTGAATAATGTCCCGATATCCCTCCTCAGTTATATTACCCCTGTATAATAATGTACCCTGATACCATTAGTTATATTACCCTCCCTGTATAATTTACCCAGATACCCCTCAGTTATATTATATAACTGAGTGGTATCAGTTATACAGGGCAATATAACTGAGGAGGATATCAGGGCACATTATACAGAGGTAATATAACTTATATACCCTGTATATGTCTGATAGACCTCCTGAGTTATATTACCCCTGTGATTAATGTACCCTGATACCGCTTAGTTTTATTACCCGCTGGGGCAATATAACTATGAGCATCAGGGCATATTATTATACAGAGGAAATATAACTCAGGAGGCCTATCAGGGGACATTATACCCCTGATAGCACTCCTCAGTTATATTACTCCGCATAACTGATACCACTCAGTTATATAATATAACTGAGGGGTATCAGGTAAATTATAACTGAGGGTACATTACAGGGTATAACTGAGGAGGCTGGATAGCATGTGGCAGGCCAGGTAGGGTATAGGGTACATACTTTTTTTTTTTTTTAGAACTTACTCAGTCAGCACAGCTCGGGGCCAGGGCAGAGTTCCTGTGAGTGGTTGGTGCTGTGGTATAGCAGACACAGTCACGCGGGCAGGCACGCAGCGTGACATGATGACGTCACCTCTGCTGCACTCCCAGCCTGCGCTCCGCTCGCTGGTCCAACAATCACCGCCCCTATGTGAACAGCAGCCGGCGCCCAGCACCAGGCCCAGCATCCCGCAGCCAGAGTCAGCCAGAGTGGAGGGGGACAGTATGACACTGCTGCCAGCAGACTGCTGGATAGATTTAGTGAGCGGCGGGCACGGCAGCGAATCGGAGGGGAGGGGGATTGTTGGCAAGCTCCAGCGCCCTTGTGACAGGCGGACACCCGCCCCTCTCTAGTCCAAGAAACGGCCCTGCCGCCAGTGGTGGGAGGGCTTGACTCAGGCCCGCACCACAGAGCCAGAGGCTGCAGGCAGCAATGTAAGCCTAAGCAGCGGGGCGGGGCAAACTGTGAAGGGGCGGTAGGGAGGGGGCCCGGCACAGCAGACAGACAGCACAGCTGACTGAGTCTGAGACAGTGCGAGTCTCAGTCTAGCAATTGGCGCAGCAGCAGATTACCGGGAAGGTAGAGTGAGAGAGGACACGCGCTGCCTGGTGCCGGGCCCTTGTCAGCCCGGGCCCCGAAGCAGCCGCTCCTGCTTCCCCGGTAGTTACGCCCTTGTCCACCACTCATACCGGCTGGCACAGGACTTTGCATAAAAAGGCATTTAATTTTTACACTTTAGTGTAATTTCAGCTGCTTGCCTGCTGCTAGTGTGTGTCAGGCCGACTTCAACTGACTGTAGTGTGCCCACTGCCAGTGCCCACCCCTGTCATCCCATGTGCACAGGACTTTGCTTAAAAAAGCCACTTAATTTTTACACTTTAATCTAAGGTTAGTTGCCTGCCAGTGTGTGTCAGGCTGACTTCCACTGACTGTAGTGTGCCCACTGCCAGTGCCCACCCCCTGTCATCCCATGTGGCACAGGACTTTGCTTAAAAAAGCCACTTAATTTTTACACTTTAATCTAAGGTTAGTTGCCTGCCAGTGTGTGTCAGGCTGACTTCCACTGACTGTAGTGTGCCCACTGCCAGTGTCCACCACTCATACCGGCTGGCACAGGACTTTGCATAAAAAGGCATTTAATTTTTACACTTTAGTGTAATTTCAGCTGCTTGCCTGCTGCTAGTGTGTGTCAGGCCGACTTCAACTGACTGTAGTGTGCCCACTGCCAGTGCCCACCCCTGTCATCCCGTGTGGCACAGGACTCTTGCCTAAAAAAAGGCACTTAATTTTTACACTTTAATCTATAGTTAGTTGCCTGCCAGTGTGTGTCAGGCTGACTTCCAGTGACTGTAGTGTGCCCACTGCCAGTGTCCACCACTCATACCGGCTGGCACAGGACTTTGCATAAAAAAGGCATTTAATTTTTACACTTTAGTGTAATTTCAGCTGCTTGCCTGCTGCTAGTGTGTGTCAGGCCGACTTCAACTGACTGTAGTGTGCCCACTGCCAGTGCCCACCCCTGTCATCCCGTGTGGCACAGGACTTTGCTTAAAAAAAGGCACTTAATTTTTACACTTTAATCTAAGGTTAGTTGCCTGCCAGTGTGTGTCAGGCTGACTTCCACTGACTGTAGTGTGCCCACTGCCAGTGTCCACCACTCATACCGGCTTGGCACAGGACTTTGCATAAAAAAGGCATTTAATTTTTACACTTTAGTGTAATTTCAGCTGCTTGCCTGCTGCTAGTGTGTGTCAGGCCGACTTCAACTGACTGTAGTGTGCCCACTGCCAGTGCCCACCCCCTGTCATCCCGTGTGGCACAGGACTTTGCTTAAAAAAAAAAGGCACTTAATTTTTACACTTTAATCTAAGGTTAGTTGCCTGCCAGTGTGTGTCAGGCTGACTTCCACTGACTGTAGTGTGCCCACTGCCAGTGTCCACCACTCATACCGGCTGGCACAGGACTTTGCATAAAAAGGCATTTAATTTTTACACTTTAGTGTAATTTCAGCTGCTTGCCTGCTGCTAGTGTGTGTCAGGCCGACTTCAACTGACTGTAGTGTGCCCACTGCCAGTGCCCACCACTGTCATCCCGTGTAGCACAGGACTTTGCTTAAAAAAAGGCACTTAATTTTTTACACTTTAATCTAAGGTTAGTTGCCTGCCAGTGTGTGTCAGGCTGACTTCCACTGACTGTAGTGTGCCCACTGCCAGTGTCCACCACTCATACCGGCTGGCACAGGACTTTGCATAAAAAGGCATTTAATTTTTACACTTTAGTGTAATTTCAGCTGCTTGCCTGCTGCTAGTGTGTGTCAGGCCGACTTCAACTGACTGTAGTGTGCCCACTGCCAGTGCCCACCCCTGTCATCCCGTGTGGCACAGGACTTTGCTTAAAAAGAAGGCACTTAATTTTACACTTTAATCTAAGGTTCAGGTTTGCCTGCCAGTGTGTGTCAGGCTGACTTCCACTGACTGTAGTGTGCCCACTGCCAGTGCCCCACCACTCATACCGGCTGGCACAGGACTTTGCATAAAAAGGCATTTAATTTTTACACTTTAGTGTAATTTCAGCTGCTTGCCTGCTGCTAGTGTGTGTCAGGCCGACTTCAACTGACTGTAGTGTGCCCACTGCCAGTGCCCACCCCTGTCATCCCGTGTGGCACAGGACTTTGCTTATAAAAAGGCATTTAATTTTTACACTTTAATCTAAGGTTAGGTTGCCTGCCAGTGTGTGTCAGGCCCACTTCCACTGACTGTAGTGTGCCCACTGCCAGTGCCAACCACTGATACCGGGTGGCACAGTAGCTTGCCGATAAATAAGGCATTTAATTTTTAGACAGTAGTCTAAATTCAGTTGCTTGCCTGCTGCCAGTGTGTGTCAGGCCCTCTTCCACTGACTGTAGTGTGCCCACTGCCAGTGCCAACCACTGATACCGGGTGGCACAGTAGCTTGCCGATAAATAAGGCATTTAATTTTTAGACAGTAGTCTAAATTCAGTTGCTTGCCTGCTGCCAGTGTGTGTCAGGCCCACTTCCACAGACTGTAGTGTGCCCACTGCCAGTGCCAACCACTCATACCGGGTGGCACAGTACCTAGCACGCGTAGTACCACTTATCTAAAAAAATGACAGGCAGAGGCAGGCCAGACTCGCAGGGGCCGCCGTGGTCGTGGTGCTGTGATTTCCACTGTCCCTGGAATAATGCCCAGTTTTCAGAGGCCACGCACCCTGAACCCGAAAAATTCAGAGGACGTAGTTGACTGGCTTAGACAGGACACCCAACCTTCAACAGCTTCCGCTAAGAACCTTGACGCACCATCCTCCTCCAGCTCAGCTTCGGTCACCTGCTCAAGTTACCACGCACCCGCCCGCCGCCACCACCACCACTACCACCACAGCCACCACAGCCGCTCACTTGATCCGTCAGAGGAGTTATTTACACATCAGTTGGATGCAATTAGTGATGCGCAACCATTATTGCCAGATGATGTAGATTACGGGGATATGTCTCAGTCAGGCAGGATTACACACATGGACGTACAGTGTGATGATGATGATGATGATGTTGTACCCGCTGCTGCTTCCTTTGCTGAGGTGTCAGATACAAGTGAAGCGGTTGATGATGACGATGTGTCCACGGATGCCACGTGGGTGCCTGCTCGAAGAGAAGAAGAGGGGGAAAGTTCTGAAGGGGAGACAGAGAGAATGAGGAGACGAGTTGGAAGCAGGGGAGGTCGTCGCAAGGAGTTAGTGGCACAGTCAGACAGCATGTATCGGCACCTGGGGTCAGCCAGACAGCACGCCAGTCAACGCATGCTGCTGCCACCACCAGAATGCCGTCATTGCAAAGCTCAGCAGTGTGGCATTTTTTTGTGTGTCTGCCTCTGATAAAAGCAATGCCATTTGCAACCCATGCCAAAAGAAACTGAGTCGTGGGAAGTCCAACACCCACCTTGGTACAACTGCTTTGCGAAGGCACATGATCTCACATCACAAACGCCTATGGGATCAACACATGAGTACAAGCAGCACACAAACTCAAAGCCACCATGCTCCTCCTGGTCCAGCATCTTCAGCCACGTCAACCACTGCTGTCCTCCCTGCCCCTCTCAACCACCCGCCACTCCATCTCTCACCTTCAGCAGTTCCTGCTCATCTGCCCACAGTCAGGTGTCTGTCAAGGACATGTTTGAGCATAAGAAGCCAATGTCACAAAGTCACCCCTTGCCCGGCGACTGACAGCTGGCTTGACGGAACTCTTAGCCCGCCAGCTTTTACCATACCAGCTGGTAGAGTCTGAGGCCTTCAAAAATTTGTCGCTATTGGGACACCACAGTGGAAGGTACCCGGACGAAATTTTTTTCAAAAAGGCAATCCCAAACCTCTACCATGTCATTGAAAAGGAAGTCATGGCATCTCTGGCATACAGTGTTGGGGCAAGGGTCCATCTGACCACTGATACCTGGTCTGCAAAGCACGGTCAGGGCAGGTATATCACGTATACTGCGCATTGGGTCAACCTGCTGACGGCTGACAAGCATGGAATGCGTGGCTCCGCAGCGGAGTTGGTGACACCACCACGACTTGCAGGCAGACCTACTGCCACCTCCTCTACTCCTACTCCATCCTCTTCAATATCCTCCTCGGCTGAGTCCTCTTCTGCTGCGGCGTCTGGCTGCACATCAACTGATTCCCCAGCTCCCCAGGGGCTATTCCACATCCCGGATACGACAGTGTCACGCTATCTTGGGGTTGACTTGCCTGAAAGCAGAGAGCCACACAGGACCAGCACTCCTGTCCGCCCTGAACGCACAGGTGGATCAGTGGCTGACCCCGCACCAACTGGAGATCGGCAAAGTGGTGTGTGACAATGGAAGCAATCTGTTGTCGGCATTAAATTTGGGCAAGTTGTCACATGTGCCGTGCATGGCACATGTGTTGAATCTCATCGCACAACGTTTTGTGTCTAAGTACCCAGGCTTACAGGACGTCCTCAAGCAGGCCAGGAAGGTGTGTGGCCATTTCAGGCGTTCCTACACGGCCATGGCGCACTTTTCCGATATTCAGCGGCGAAACAACATGCCAGTGAGGCGCTTGATATGCGACAGCCCGACACGTTGGAATTCAACACTCTAATGTTCGACCGCCTGCTCCAACAAGAAAAAGCCGTCAACGAGTATTTGTATGACCGGGGTGCTAGGACAGCCTTCTGCGGAGCTGGGAATCTTTTTGCCACGTTACTGGACACTCATGCGCAATGCCTGTAGGCTTATGCGTCCTTTTGAGGAGGTGACAAACCTAGTCAGTCGCACCGAAGGCACCATCAGCGACCTCATCCCATTTGTTTTCTTCCTGGAGCGTGCCCTGCGAAGAGTTCTGGATCAGGCTGTAGATGAGCGTGAAGAGGAGAGAAGAGTTGTGGTCACCATCACCACCAGAAACAGCCTTGTCATCATCGCTTGTCGGACCTGCAGCAACGCTGGAAGAGGAGTATGAGGAAGAGGAGTCAGAGGAGGAATGTGGTGGCTTTGAGGAGGAGGAAGACCAACCACAGCAGGCACCCCAGGGTGCTCGTTGTTGTCACCTATCTGGGACCCATGGTGTTGTACGTGGCTGGGGGAAGAACAGACCGTCAATGACATCAGTGAGGACGAGGAACGGGAAATGAGTAGCTCTGCATCCAACCTTGTTCAAATGGGGTCTTTCATGCTGTCATGTCTGTTGAGGGACCCACGTATAAAAAGGATAAAGGAGAACGATCTGTACTGGGTGGCCACGCTACTAGACCCCGGTATAAGCAGAAAGTGGCAGAAATGTTACCAAATTACCGAAAGTCGGAAAGGATGCAGCAGTTCAAAACCAAACTAAAAATATGCTTTACACAGCTTATAAGGGGGATGTCACAGCACAACGGGAATCTAACAGGGGAAGAGGTGAGTGTAATCCTCCTCCTACCACGGCGGCAAGGACTGGACGATTTACAGATGTGTTGTTGATGGAGGACATGCGGAGCTTTTTCAGTCCTACTCATCGCCACAGCCCTTCGGGATCCAGCCTTAGAGAACGACTCGACCGACAGGTAGCAGACTACCTCGCCTTAACAGCAGATATCGACACTCTGAGGAGCAATGAACCCCTTCACTACTGGGTGTGCAGGCTTGACCTGTGGCCTGAGCTATCCCAGTTTGCGATAGAACTTCTGGCCTGCCCTGCTTCAAGTGTCCTGTCAGAAAGGACCTTCAGTGCAGCAGGAGGCATTGTCACTGACAAGAGAAGTCGCTCGGTCAAAAAGTGTTGATTACCTCACCTTCATAAAGATGAATGAGGCATGGATCCCGAAGGGACTGACAGTGGGGGATACGCTTGACTAACAAAAGGCCTGATTACATGCCATGGCCTTAAAATGGTCCCCACGCTGCTGTATTTAATGTCTGCATACCGGATGACTTTCGTGGAATTCTCCACCACCAACTAGGGTTCAAGCCGCAATGTTTTAGTCACTTTTCTGCCTGGAAAACATAAATTTTTCCGGCCGCTGCTACAATAGCGGCTGCAACAGTGCCATTATTTTTCAGGCATGTGTACATGCCTAATTTTTCTGTCCTATGGTGCAGCACTGTGGCTGCAAAAACAAACCAAAAAAAAAAGGCACATACAAGTGTCAATTCCCCTTCGTGATCGTTACCTTGTTGTGGTGAAGGGGCTTATGTATCACAATGAAGCAATCATCATCACCTCTATAAGTGTGTTGGCAATGTTGCCACACCCCAGATGATAAGGCCGTTGTTTCATTATGATCAGACCAAAAGCGATCGGGTGGCCACGCTACTAGACCCCGGTATAAGCAGAAAGTGGCAGAAATGTTACCAAATTACCGAAAGTCGGAAAGGATGCAGCAGTTCAAAACCAAACTAAAAATATGCTTTACACAGCTTATAAGGGGGATGTCAATGGGGGATTCGACAATGGTTAATCAATTCGACCGGATAGGGTCCGTAACAGGGATTAAACTGATAGCAATAGTACTAGTTAAGACACCACTCATATAGGGTGTCACAGCACATTGCTCTGTGCACGCCGCAGTGCCCCAATTTGGGAGTAAGAGGACCGACCAAGCTGCTTTTTCCATCTCCCGGTTCCTGAAATCAATTCAGTTTAGTGTACGAGAGTTTGGTCTGTCACTGTGAAGGCAGTCGAAGGTACCCGGCCTAAATTTTTTTTTCACAAAAGGCAATCCCTGATATGGGACGTAACAGGGATTAAACTGATGAGAATAATACTACAGAAAATACCACTCATATCAGTGGAGGGAGCCAGCGTTTTTTTAACCATCTCCCGCTCAAAAAATCTATTTAATAAATGGCCCCCAGATTGGGGAGTCGGGGACGTTAGAGGGATTAAACTGATGAGAATAGTACTACAGAAAATACCACTCATATCGGGTGTGACAGTAAATTGCACGGCGCAGACGCAGTGACCGTGGTTTAAAACAGAGTGGAGGGAGCCAGCGTTTTTTAACCATCTCCCTGCTCGAAAAATCTATTCAATAAATGGCCCCCAGATTGGGGACGTTAGAGGGATTAAACTGATGAGAATAGTACTACAGAAAATACCACTCATATCGGGTGTGACAGTAAATTGCACGGCGCAGACGCAGTGACCGTGGTTTAAAACAGAGTGGAGGGAGCCAGCGTTTTTTAACCATCTCCCGCTCGAAAAATCTATTCAATAAATGGCCCCCAGATTGGGGACGTTAGAGGGATTAAACTGATGAGAATAGTACTACAGAAAATACCACTCATATCGGGTGTGACAGTAAATTGCACGGCGCAGACGCAGTGACCGTGGTTTAAAACAGAGTGGAGGGAGCCAGCGTTTTTTAACCATCTCCCGCTCGAAAAATCTATTCAATAAATGGCCCCCAGATTGGGGACGTTAGAGGGATTAAACTGATGAGAATAGTACTACAGAAAATACCACTCATATCGGGTGTGACAGTAAATTGCACGGCGCAGACGCAGTGACCGTGGTTTAAAACAGAGTGGAGGGAGCCAGCGTTTTTTTAACCATCTCCCCGTTCGAAAAATCTATTCAATAAATGGCCCCCAGATTGGGGACGTTAGAGGGATTAAACTGATGAGAATAGTACTACAGAAAATACCACTCATATCGGGTGTGACAGTAAATTGCACGGCGCAGACGCAGTGACCGTGGTTTAAAACAGAGTGGAGGGAGCCAGCGTTTTTTAACCATCTCCCCGTTCGAAAAATCTATTCAATAAATGGCCCCCAGATTGGGGACGTTAGAGGGATTAAACTGATGAGAATAGTACTACAGAAAATACCACTCATATCGGGTGTGACAGTAAATTGCACGGCGCAGACGCAGTGACCGTGGTTTAAAACAGAGTGGAGGGAGCCAGCGTTTTTTAACCATCTCCCGTTCGAAAAATCTATTCAATAAATGGCCCTCAGATTGGGGACGTTAGAGGGATTAAACTGATGAGAATAGTACTACAGAAAATACAACTCATATCGGGTGTGACAGTAAATTGCACGGCGCAGACGCAGTGACCGTGGTTTAAAACAGAGTGGAGGGAGCCAGCGTTTTTTAACCATCTCCCCGCTCGAAAAATCTATTCAATAAATGGCCCCCAGATTGGGGACGTTAGAGGGATTAAACTGATGAGAATAGTACTACAGAAAATACCACTCATATCGGGTGTGACAGTAAATTGCACGGCGCAGACGCAGTGACCGTGGTTTAAAACAGAGTGGAGGGAGCCAGCGTTTTTTAACCATCTCCCGCTCGAAAAATCTATTCAATAAATGGCCCCCAGATTGGGGACGTTAGAGGGATTAAACTGATGAGAATAGTACTACCGAAAATACAACTCATATCGGGTGTGACAGTAAATTGCACGGCGCAGACGCAGTGACCGTGGTTTAAAACAGAGTGGAGGGAGCCAGCGTTTTTAACCATCTCCCGTTCGAAAAATCTATTCAATAAATGGCCCTCAGATTGGGGACGTTAGAGGGATTAAACTGATGAGAATAGTACTACAGAAAATACCACTCATATCGGGTGTGACAGTAAATTGCACGGCGCAGACGCAGTCACCGTGGTTTAAAACAGAGTGGAGGGAGCCAGCGTTTTTTTAACCATCTCCCGTTCGAAAAATCAATTCAATTCATCTTTTGGGGACCCTTGGTGTTGTACGTGGCTGGGTGGAGGAAGAAACCTTCAATGACATCACCGGGACGTGGCTAGCTTGGTATCCAACCTTGTGCAAATGGGGAGTTTGCGGTTGTGCAAATGAACTGTTTGCGGTGCATTAAAAGGGGAGTTTGGTCTGTCAATGTCAGTGAAGCGGGCGTAACCCTTACACTACCTGATCGATACAACATCATACCTGATCGTATACACACACTGGATGTTTTAAAGCACGTTATTCTAAACAATTTAGGAATGTTAGTTGATTATTGCCCTTTATGGATTAAAACCCGACTCTGCGTCCACTACGTAATTTTCCATGGGAGTTTTGCCATAGATCCCCCTCCGGCATGCCACAGTCCAGGTGTTAGACCCCTTGAAACAACTTTCTCATCACTATTGTGGCCAGAAAGAGTCCCTGTGGGTTTTAAAATTCGACTGCCAATTGAAGTCTATGGCGGTTCGCCCGGTTCGCCCGTTCGCGAACATTTGCGGAAGTTCGCATTCGCTGTTCGCGAACTGAAAATTTTATGTTCGCGACATCACTAGTGAATATTGGGCAAAAAACGTACGAAATCTCGCAAAAACGAATATTGCCTATGCTGCTCATCACTAGTTGCTGTTTGTTTGTGGGCCTTTTTTTTCTGAAGTTTAGTCTTTAACAAGTGAAATTCATGCTTTATTGGGTTTAGATCAGGTTACTGGCTTGGCCATTCTAGAATATTCTACTTCTTTGATTTAATAAACTCTTGGGTTGCTTTGGCTTTATGTTTTGCATTATTGTCCATCTGTTTATGAAATGCCGACCAATCAGTTTGGCTGCATTTGGCTGCATTTGAGCACACAGTATGTCTCTGAAAACCCCAGAATTCATCCGGCTGCTTCTCTCCTGTGTCAAATCATCAATAAACACTAGGGACCCAGTGCCACTGGCAGCCATGCATGCCCAAGCCATCACACTGCCTCCGCCGTGTTTTACAGATGATGTGGTATGCTTTGGATCATGAGCTGTACCATGCCTTTGCCAAACTTTTTTCTTTCCATCATTCTGGTAGAGGTTGATCCTGGTTTTATCTGTCCAAAGAATGTTCTTCCAGAAGTGTGCTGGTTTAAGATGTTTTTTTAGCAAAGTCTAAAGTAGTCTTCTTATTCTTGAGGCTTATAAGTAGCTTGCACCGTGTAGAGAACCATCTGTATTTACTTTCATGCAGTCTTCTCTTTATGGTAGATTTGGCTATTGATACGCCTATATCCTGGACAGTGTTGTTCACTTGGCTGGCTGTTGTCAAGAGGTTTCTCCTCACCATGGTAATTATTCTGCGATCATCCAACACTGTTGTCTTCCATGGGTGTCCAGGTCTTTTTGCATTGTTGAGGTCACCAGTGATTTCTTTCTCAGGATGTACCAAACTGTAGATTTTGCCACTCCTAATAGTGTAGCAATTTCTCGGATGGGTTTTTTCTGTTTTCACAGATGAAGGATGGCTTGTTTCACCTGCATGGAGAGCTCCTTTAACCGGATGTTTACTTCTCAGCAAAATCTTCGAAATGCAAGCAACACACCTCAACTCAACTCCAGGCCTTTTATGTGCTTAATTGAGAATAAAATAATGAAGGAAATTGCCCACACCTGCCCATGAAACAGCCTTTGAGTCAATTGTCCAATTACTTTTGATCTCTTTAAAAACAGGGTGCCACAGGGAAAGGAGCTGAAAGTCCTAAACCCTTCATCCAATTTTAATGTGGATACCCTCAAATAAAAGCTAAAAGTCTGGATTTTATGTCCAGGTCCATTATATAACTATAACTTTAATATGTTTTAGTAAACGGGTAATAAAAACTAAATTTGTGTCAGTCTAAAAATATATATGGACCTAATTGTAAGTGAATAAAAAAACCTACAACCAGTTTTCACACTACCATCTAATGTGTATGAGGGCTCTACCAAAGGTAAATGTCAGGGAAGAGAAGGCTTGGGCAGTTGGATATAAACTGCATAATCATTATGTTATTGTGGATGTAAGATACTGGAAGGCCTGTATGTGTTTTTTTTTTGTTCAGAACACATGGAGGCTCAACCAAGCAGAGCATGCATGTGTTTGGGGTATCAGCTGAATTAGTGTTCAGCTGACAGCTGCAGTGTCTAATGTGTATGGCCAGCCTTAGGCCCCTTTCACACGAGAGAGTTTTCTGTGCGGGTTGCAATGCATGACGTGAACCAATAGCACCCGCACTGAATCCTGACCCATTCATTTCAATGGGTCTGTGTACATGAGAATTTTTTTTCACGCATCAGATCTGCTTTGTGTAAAAAATGCAGCATGTTCTATATTCTGCATTTTTCATGCAGCCCTGGCCCCATTGAAGTGAACGGGGCTTCGGTGAAAAACGCATTACATCCGCAAGCAAGTGCGGGTGTGATGCGTTTTTCACTGATGGTTGCTAGGAGATGTTGTTTGTAAACCTTTTTATCACGCGCCTGGAAAAAACTGAACAACTGAACGCAATCGCAGACAAAACTGACTGAACTTGCATGTAAAATGGGGCGAGTTTCACTGAACGCACCCTGAACGCATCCGGACCTAATAAGTCACGCTCGTGTGAATGAGGCCTTAATGTTTCATGCAAGTCTTGCAGATTTCCCTTTAACCTTTTTTTTATTCTGCCAAGTTGAAAGCTGCTAAAATGAAGAAGCCTCAATTTGAAAACAGACATTTATTTGTTCTGTTCTTAATAGTCCTCATTTGCATAAATCTGCATTCCATCTGATAGCATTTAAAATTATTAGCAGGAAGGAGCAAATTGGACCAATTTACTTAGCATCTTAGCATTAGAAAGTGAATTAAAAGGACATTTAACGCCATGTTAATTACCGGCTTTATGGGCAATAATTCTTATCATGCTATGTTTTTTTTTTTCCCCTTCAAAGCCTGAGTTTTCCTTTAATGGTGTGTAAGTCAGTTAAAAAACGAATCAATAATATATTTGCCTCCGAAGTCAAAGACACCTTTGAAATTAACTCATAGCATCTGCCTCGGTGATTAACGACTTAGATTTGCATAATAATAACCCAAATAGATCCTAAATCCTGTTTATATGACTGTGCATCCACTTGTGTAGTGGAATCTTGGACATTACTCGTTACATATTCAGCGCTCAGTAAATTAAGCTAAAAGCCTAGAACCAGTTCATAATAATTTAATGAGCCAATAAGAAGCTGTACAAGACAAAATCGAGATTCCAAACACAAAATCGAGATTTCAACATATGTTACCAGAGTTTGCTCCCTCATGCAGAACCATTGCAAAACTCTCATATAATTAAAGGCAATAGTTCATATCTTGTCACATAAGGAGCAGACGTTAAAACATGATGTTTTATTGATTTTGTTGCTCACAGTGAACATTTTTGGTAGCATGTTTTAGATTCATAAAAGTGACACTTGGGTATTATCTTTGGACGGTGAAGACTCTTCTTTATTTTGGATGATTACACATGATGTGCTTTAGTTATCAGAAAACAAACTCAGGAATGAACGTCTGTCGAAATATGTCCATGTGTTCCATAATGCTACAAGAAAATTTAGACTAGCACATGCATAGTCACAGGTGCACATCCAAAAAGCTAGCATGCAGGAAGCAAACAAAAACAGGTATGGCAAGACAACATTTCATATACAAACAAAAAACTGGGAAATAGGGATTATACTAAATTAAAGTGGTATTATAACTACTATAAATGAAAAAAAAAATAGAAGGTCTTTGTGCACATTTTTGATCAAAACATCTGTCGAGCCCATCTACCAGGTATCAAAGTGGCTTCTGCAGATGGGTTCCTAACACTAACAGGACTGCCTCTCTTGGGCTTGACCTAAGCCTACAATGTTCAGGGTGGTGTAGGAACCAGTTACTTTTATACTCTGCTCAGAAGACCTGGGCATATGAACATTGTAGGCTTAGGTCAAGCCCAGGAGAGACATTTCTGATAGTGTTAAGGACTAGTGTTGAGCTAACAGTTCGAGCATAGTTTGGGTTCGTACCGAATTTTGGGGTGTTCGGGACACAGACCCGGACCCGAACATTTTCAAAAAAGTTCGGGTTCAGGTCCGTTGTTCGGCCATTTCTTCCCGCTTTCTGAAGGGCTGCACAGCAGCCAATCAGCTAGTGTTTTACTTATTGCCCTAAGAAGCCATCACAGCCACTAATAATGGCATGGCTGTGATTGGCCAAGTGCAAAATTTGACCCAGCCTCTATTTAAGCTGGAGTCACGTAGCGCCGCACGTCACACTGCTCTGATTAGTGTAGGGAGAGGACACAGCTTCTGTGAGGGCGAGATTAGGCAGGGAAAAGTCAGCAACAGCACCTAATGAACTGATCGATCTACAGCTGTGAATGATTCAACTTCTGCTAGTTAATTGCTCACTGGTTTTTAGGCTGCACAGAGCGTTTTTCTGTCACTTTTTTCTGTGGTGATCGGCTGGCATTTTGTGACTTGTGGTGCACCAGAACAAGCTGCCACCAAGTCCATCAATCCATCAATACTAGTTTTTTTTTTTTGGCTATATCCTACATCAGGCGCTTGGCTGTGCTTATTGTCACCCCTAGAAACTCAGGAGAGCAATTTCTATATTTTATTAAGGGGTTAAATGCAATTACCAAAACACCAATCCACTAAATCTGGTGTTCCAGCTTTGGCTAGCCAAGTGTAATACTGTCTACTGTCTGGCAAAGGACAGATTCATTTCTGTGGTGAAATTCAATAGCCAAAATAGCAATACCCTGAATCTGGTGTCCCAGCTGTTGCAGGCCAAGTGTTAATCTGTCCATAAAAGGGCATATTTTGTTCTGGGGTGAAATTCAATTGTCAAAATAGCAATACCCTGAATCAGGTGTCCCAGCACTGGCTGGCAAAGTATAATAGTGTCTGCCAAAACATATATTTTGTTCTGGGGTGAAATTCAATTGCCAAAATAGCAATACCCTGGATCTGGTGTCCCAGCTGTTGCAGGCCAAGTGTTAATCTGTCCGTAAAAGGGTATATTTTGTTCTGTGGTGAAATTCAATAGCCAAAATAGCAATACCCTGAATATGGTGACCCAGCACTGGCTGGCAAAGTATAATAGTGTCTGCCAAAACATATATTTTGTTCTGGGGTGAAATTCAATTGCCAAATTAGCAATACCCTGAATCTGGTGTCCCAGCTGTTGCAGGCCAAGTGTTAATCTATCCGTAAAAGGGTATATTTTGTTTGGGGGTGAAATTCAATTGCCAATATAGCAATACCCTGAATCTGGTATTCCAGCTCTTGCAGGCCAAGTGTTAATCTGTCCATAAAAGGATACCTTTCATCCAGGGCCTAAATGCTAGCCCTAAAAGAGAGATTCCCCTAAATCAGTGGTTACTGCTGTGTCTGGATTAGTGTAATACGCTACATAAATAAATCTGCTGCTGCCTCGGCCTCTTCATCCGACTCGGGAGGAACGTTGGCACCTGCCGCCCACCAACCAGAGGATGTGCCACCGACACCACCACCTGCGTCACCAAGCATCACCACCATGTCACACGGCAGCATTCAG
Source organism: Bufotes viridis (assembly GCA_033119425.1). Classification (NCBI taxonomy): domain Eukaryota; kingdom Metazoa; phylum Chordata; class Amphibia; order Anura; family Bufonidae; genus Bufotes; species Bufotes viridis. The sequence continues at coordinate 75,448,711 of CM065592.1, forward strand.
CTCTCCATCTCACAAATCTTGGATAGAAAGCGTAAATTCCCACCTAGCCACCATCGAGCCCTGGGCCTGAATGCCAGCATTTCTAAACTACTGGCCTTTGAAATGCTGTCATTCAGGCTGGTGGACACAGAAAACTTCAAACAGTTGATGTCCATGGCTGTTGTTCCCAGCTGCCACTACTTCTCCAAGACAGATGTGCCTTCCCTGCACAACCAAGTATTCGATAAAATCAAGTGTGCACAGCGCAACGCCATCTGTGGCAAGGTCCACCCAACCACAGATATGTGGACCAGTAAGCACGGCCAGGGACGCTATATCTCCCTAACTGCACACTGGATAAATGTAGTGGCGGCTGGGCCCCAGGAGGAGAGTTTCTTGGCGCACGTCCTTCCGCCGCCAATAATCGCAGGGCATCATTCTTTGCCTCCTGTAGCCTCCTCCTCCTACTCGGCTTCCACCAGCTCATCCAGTCAGCCACACACCTTCACCACCAACTTCAGCACAGCCCGGGGTAAACGTCATCAGGCCATTCTGAAACTCATATGTTTGGGGCACAGGCCCAACACTGCACAGGAGTTGTGGTGGGGTATTGAACAACAGACTGAAGAGTGGTTTCTGCCGGTGGGCCTCAAGCCCGGCCTGGTGGTGTGCGATAATGGGAAAAATATCGTCATAGCTCTGGGACTAGCCAGTTTGATGCACATCCCTTGCCTGGCGCATGTGCTGAATTTGGTGGTGCAGAAGTTCATTCACAACTACCCCGACATGTCAGAGTTGTTGCATAAAGTGCGGGCCGTCTGTGCTCGCTTCCAACGTTCACATCCTGCCTCTGCTCGCCTGTCTGCGCTACAGTGTAACTTCGGCCTTTCCGCTCATCGCCTCATATGTGACGTGTCCACCAGGTGGAACTCCACCTTGCACATGCTGGAGAGACTGTGCGAGCAGCAGCAGGCCATAGTGGAGTTTCAGCTGCAGCACACACGCATCAGTTGCACTGGGGAACAGCACCACTTCACCACCAATGATTTGGCCTCCATGCGAGACCTGTGTGCCCTGTTGCGCTGTTTCGAGTACTCCACCAACATGGCCAGTGGCGATGACACCGTTATAAGCGTTACAATACCACTTCTATGTCTCCTTGAGAAAATGCTTAGGGCGATGATGGAAGAGGAGGTGTCCCAGGAGGAGGAGGAGGATGAGGGTTAATTTTAGCACTTTCAGGACAGTCTGTTAGAAGTGGCTCAGAGGGAGGTTTTTTGCAACAGCAGAGGCCAGGTACAAATGTGGCCAGCCAGGGCTCACTACTGGAGGACGAGGAGGATAAGGAGGAGGTGGAGGAGGATGAGGATGAAGAAGGTTCACAGCGGGGTGGCACCTGACACAGCTCAGGCCCATCACTGGTGCGTGGCTGGGGTGATACAGAGGACGATGACGATATGCCTCCCACAGAGGACAGCTTGTCCTTACCTCTGGGGAGCCTGGCACACATGAGCGACTACATGCTGCAGTGCCTGCGCAAGGACAGCAGAGTTGCCCACATTTTAACGTGTGCGGACTACTGGGTTGCCACCCTGCTGAATCCCCGGGACAAAGACAATGTGCCCACCTTACTTCCTGCACTGGAGCGTGATAGGAAGATGCGCGAGTTCAAGCGCACGCTGGTAGAGGCGCTCCTGAGACCATTCCCAAATGTCACAGGGGAACAGGTGAAAGCCCAAGGCAAAGGCAGAGGAGGAGCAAGAGGTCACCAACGCAGCTGTGTCACGGCCAGCTCCTCTGAGGGCAGGGTTAGCATGGCAGAAATGTGGAAAAGTTTTGTCTTCACGCCACAGCTTACTGCACCACCACCTGATACGGAACGTGTTAGCAGGAGGCAGCATTTCACTAACATGGTTGAACAGTGCGTCTGCAAACCCCTCCACGTACTGACTGATGGTTCGGCCCCATTCAACTTCTGGGTCTCCAAATTGTCCACGTGGGCAGAGTTAGCATTTTATGCCTTGGACGTGCTGGCCTGCCCGACGGCCAGCGTTTTGTCTGAACATGTATTCAGCACGGCAGGGGGCGTCATTACTGACAAATGCAGCCGCCTGTCCACAGCCAACGTGGACGAGCTGACGTTCATAAAAATGAACCAGGCATGGATCCCACAGGATCTGTCCCTCCCTTGTGCAGAATAGACATTTATACCTGCCTCCCCCTCAACCATGTATTCCTGTACTCCGGGGCACTTCTTTATTGAATCCTCATTTTTTTAACTTTACCATGATCTTGCGGTGCAACCCAAAGTTGAATGAACCTCTCCTCAATCTGGGCGCCGGGCCTAAATAACTGAAAGTGGCCTGTTACAATGGTGGGTGACATGAAGCCTGAACCTCTGCCATGCGACCTCTCTCCTCTGTGGACCGAAATAACTGAAAGTGGCCTTCTCCAGTGGTGGGTGATATGACGCCTTATTACTTGCTGTGGGACTTCTCTCCTCTGTCTGGGTGCTGGGGCCAAAATAACTGAAAGTGGCCTTCTCCAGTGGTGGGTGATATGATGCCTTATTCCTTGCTGTGGGACCTCTCTTCTCTGTCTGGGTGCTGGGGCCTAAATATCTGGAAATGGCCTTCTCCAGTGGTGGGTGATATGATGCCTTATACCTTGCTGTGGGACCTCTCTTCTCTGTCTGGGTGCTGGGGCCAAAGTAACTGAAAGTGGCCTTCACCAGTGGTGGGTGATATGACGCATGATTCCTTGCTGTGGGACCTCTCTCCTCTGTCTGGGTGCTGGGGCCTAAATAACTGAAAGTGGCCTTCTTCAGTGGTGGGTGATATGATGCCTTATTCCTTTGCTGTGAGACCTTTCTCCTGTGTCTGGGTGCTGGGGCCTAAATACCTGGAAGTGGCCTTCTCCAGTTGTGGGTGATATGACGCCTTATTCCTTGCTGTGGGACCTCTCTCCTCTGTCTGGGGCCGAAATAACTGAAAGTGGCCTTCTCCAGTGGTGGGTGATATGACGCATGATACCTGGCTGTGGGACCTCTCTCCTCTGTCTGGGTGCTGGGGCCTAAATATCTGGAAGTGGCCTTCTCCAGTGGTGGGTGATACGATGCCTTATTCCTTGCTGTGGGACCTCTCTTCTCTTTCTGGGTGCTGGGGCCAAAGTAACTGAAAGTGGCCTTCTCCAGTGGTGGGTGATATGACGCATGATTCCTTGCTGTGGGACCTCTCTCCTCTGTCTGGGTCTTGGAGACTAAAAAACTGAAAGTGGCCTTCTCTAGTGGTGGGTGATATGATGCCTTATTCCTTGCTGTGAGACCTCTCTCCTCTGTCTGGGTGCTGGGGCCTAAATACCTGGAAGTGGCCTTCTCCAGTGGTGGGTGATATGATGCCTTATTTCTTGCTGTGGGACCTCTCTCCTCTGTCTGGGTGCTGGGGCCGAAATAACTGAAAGTGGCCTTCTCCAGTAGTGGGTGATATGACGCCTTATTCCTTGCTGTGGGACCTCTCTCCTCTGTCTGGGTGCTGGGGCCTAAATAACTGAAAGTGGCCTTCCCCAGTGGTGGGTGATATGACGCATGATTCTTTACTATGGGACCTCTCTCCAATTGATATTGGTTAATTTTTATTTATTTATTTTATTTTATTTTATTTCCCTATCCACATTTGTTTGCAGGACATTTACCTACATTTTGCTGCCTTTTGCAGCCCTCTAGCCCTTTCCTGGACTATTTTACAGCCTTTTTAGTGCCCAAAAGTTCGGGTCCCCCTTGACTTCAATGGGGTTCAGGTTCGGGTTCAGGATAAAGTTCGGGTCGAGTTCGGATCCTGAACCCGAACATTTTCGGGAAGTTCGGCCGAACTTCTCAAACCCGAACTTCTAGGTGTTCGCTCATCTCTATTAAGGACCCATCAGTAGAATTCACCTTGACTCCTGGTAGATGGGCCATACACATATTTGATCAAAAATGTGCACACTAAATTTTTATTTATAGTAGGTATAATACCATTTTAATTTAGTATAATCCATATTTCACAGTTTTATTGTTTGTATGTGAAATGTTGTGCTGCCATACCTGTTTTTGTTTGCTTCCTGCATACTAGCTTTATGGATGTGCACTTGCGACTATGGATGTGCTAGTCCAAATTTTCTTGTAGTATATATTGAGGGTAGGCGCCTCTTTAAGGCCTCATGCACACGGCCGTTGTGTGGGCGTTTCGTGCATTGGGGACCCCAATGCATGAGCAACATCCGTGCGGTTGCCAACACGGATCGAGACCCATTCAACTTAAATGTTCTATTTTTTTGTGGTGCGAAAACACTGACAAAAATGCCACGGAAGCGCTCCGTAGTGCTTCTGTGCCTCCGTTTAAGTGGATGGGTTCACATCCGTGATGTGGGGAGCACACAGCCGGTTCCCGCATATTGCGGACCCACTGTTTGCGGGCCACAATATGGCCACGGCTGGGCAACAGCTGTGTGCATGAGGCCCTAGATTGACCAGGGCTTCTGAGCAGAGTAAAAATGTAGCTGGTTACACTGCCCTGAATATTGTAAGCTTAGTTCAAGCCCAGTGGCGTTGCTAGGGCTGGTGTCACCCAGTGCGGTAGAAAATGGTGTCACCCCACCCCCCCCAAGCACAATACCTCCCCCCCCCCCCCTGTCGGCGATCTGTCTGCTTATCCCCCCCGCCACATCAGCTGTCTGTTTACTATCTAAACCCCCACCCATGTTATCGCTTGGGTTCAAATTCTAGCACCCCCACCCCACCCCCTGGCGATTTGTCTTCTGTCTGCTTAGCACCCCCCCCACACACCCATATTTGCATACATATTATATTCTGTGCTATCCAGAATACAGCACCACATACCTTACATCCAGTAACTTCTCTGATGCAGACCACCTCTTTCCTCATCTTCTCCTTTCAGACCAGACCGCCACAATGATTTTTCACCCATCTCTCGTCTCTGTAGTTTAACAAAAGACATCTTAGGTTCCTACTTTTCCATCATCCTCCTACCCTCTTAACAACTCACCTGCCAGCTTCAATAATAATAATAATAATGGAACAGGGAAGGGAGATGCCTCTCTCTTGCCCTGCCGCAGTGTTCATCTGTATCGCGGTACAGATGAATGTAGGTAGATGAGTGCTTCCATAATGTAAGCGCTCATCTGCTGGTGGTGTCACCCAGGGGCGTAGCTAGAAATGACTGGTCTGGGCCCCACAGCAGAGGCATTTCCCTTCCCTGTTCCTTCATCACTGAAGTCCGGTTTCGGGCTGAGTATTCTGGAGATTTTATTATTTTCCCTTATAACATGGTTATATGGGAAAATAGTAGCATTCTCAATAAAGAATGCTTTGTAAAATGTGGATTAGGGGTTAAAAATAAAAAACTTAACTCACCTAAACTTAACTCACCTTAGCCACTTGATCGCGTAGTTGGCGATCTCTCCTCTCTTCTTCAAGCATCAGCTGCAGTCTAAAGGACCTGTGATGACGTCACATCACATGGTCCAATCACATGGTGATTGGACCATGTGATGTGATGTCATCACAGGTCCTTTAGACTGCAACTAATGCTTGAAGAAGAGAGGAGAGATCGCCAACTACGCGATCAAGTGGCTAAGGTGAGTTAAGTTTTTTTTATTTTTAGCCCTTTAATCCACATTCTACAAAGCATTCTTTATTGAGAATGCTATTATTTTCCCTTATAACCATGTTATAAGGGAAAATAATAAAGATCGTGTCCCGTGTCTTAGCAATCATGCGGGAAAATCGAACTGCATCCACACTTGCTTGCGGATGCTTGCGATTTTCCCGCAGCCCCATTCACTTCTATGGGGGCTGTGTTGCGTGAAAAACGCAGAAACTGGAGCATGCTGCGATTTTCACGCAACGCACAAGTGATGCGTGAAAATCCCCGCTCATGTGCACTGCCCCATAGAAATGAATGGGTCCAGATTCAGTGCGGGTGCAATGCGTTCAACTCACGCATTGCACTCACGCGGAAAACTCGCCCGTGTGAAAGGGGCCTAAGTGTCATCCACACATCCCCCATCAATGCCCTCAACTCAGAGACCTGCAGCAGCCGTGTTTAAGAGTCTGTGAGCCGTCAGTCTCCTTAATGCGGGCTAATTGGTAAGATCTACTGAAGAAATCGAGCTCCCCGAACCCTGTGTAGAACAGATTTGTAAGGTTGTGCAGCTTTTTTATGAAGCAACCTGTTCAGCTGTACAGTCTGTGTTGTTGCCTCTTTTACATATTGCCTCTATACTGTGTATCTGCGGCACATGCTACACAAAGCAAATTCTACTGCTGAAATTGACCAATGAATAAAGTGACATTTGATTTCTTTGAAACTGAAACTGTCAAGTTTGAATTTCCATTTGCAATGACAAGCTCCTGCTGCTACCAGTCATACATGTGAGTTTAAGAGGAGTCTAGCCTCCTTCTATAATAACAAGCTAAGGCAGAAGAGGCGAGCATCTGGTTTTTACATCACTTGGCTTCACAAATACAGTTGGCTGTGGGGAAAAAGAAAACAATGGCATGTTGTGTGCATTTTGCATGAAGCAAACAGATGCCCAAATAATGAACAGTTTAGGTAATAACTGCAAGAGTCACTGGTTCATGTCATTTGGAAGCTAACTGACAAATTATGACTGAAAGTGTTGCAAAGCAGAAAGTAAATCAGTCGCTGACCTTGGATGAGATTTTGCAGGTGAAATTTGTGCCAAATAAGAAGAAAATAATTGTCTGCTGCTTCAGTCTCACAAAATAATAGATCTTTCATGTCCCATCTTTGTGTGGTGAATGGGCAACATTCATAAAGCAATGAAAGCTCTGCATTTTCCGTGAAAACGATTTTGTGCTATTTTATATGCAAACTGAGATTTATATTATATGTCACGCTACACGAATGCTCCAATAGAAAATGTTAGAAAAATGCATAACTATAATCTTTTAAGTGAAATGTCTGCTTGCATCTAGAGATGGCCCGAACTATCCGCCGGCGAACAGTTCCCGGCGAACATAGCTTGTTCGCGTTCGCCTCTGCCGGGCGAACATATGCGATGTTCGGTCCGCCCCCTATACATCATCATTGAGCAAACTTTGACCCTGTACCTCACAGTCAGCAGACACATTCCAGCCAATCAGCAGCATACCCTCCCTCCCAGACCCTCCCACCTCCTGAACAGCATCCATTTTAGATTCATTCTGAAGCTGCAGTCTTAGTGAGAGGAGGGAGAGTGTAATTGCTGCTGATTTAATTGGGAAATCGATAGCTAGGCTAGTGAATTCAGTGTCCACTCCAGTCCTGAAAGACTCATCTGATCTCTGCTGTAAGGACAGCGTCCTGACAGCACCCCAAAAGCCCTTTTAGGGCTGCAACATTAGTCTGCTTTTTTTTTCCTTTATATACATATTGCAGTTGCCTGGCCTGCCTGTGTGTGAGGAGCTGCAGGCCCACAGACTGTAGTGTGCCCACTGCCAGTGCCCACCCCTGTCATTCCGTGTGGTACAGGACTTTGCATCAAAAAAGGCATTTAATTTTTACACTTTAATCTAAGGTTAGTTGCCTGCCAGTGTGTGTCAGGCTGACTTCCACTGACTGTAGTGTGCCCACTGCCAGTGTCCACCACTCATACCGGCTGGCACAGGACTTTGCATAAAAAGGCATTTAATTTTTACACTTTAGTGTAATTTCAGCTGCTTGCCTGCTGCTAGTGTGTGTCAGGCCGACTTCAACTGACTGTAGTGTGCCCACTGCCAGTGCCCACCCCTGTCATCCCGTGTGGCACAGGACTTTGCTTAAAAAAAGGCACTTAATTTTTACACTTTAATCTAAGGTTAGTTGCCTGCCAGTGTGTGTCAGGCTGACTTCCACTGACTGTAGTGTGCCCACTGCCAGTGTCCACCACTCATACCGGCTGGCACAGGACTTTGCATAAAAAGGCATTTAATTTTTACACTTTAGTGTAATTTCAGCTGCTTGCCTGCTGCTAGTGTGTGTCAGGCCGACTTCAACTGACTGTAGTGTGCCCACTGCCAGTGCCCACCCCTGTCATCCCGTGTGGCACAGGACTTTGCTTAAAAAAAGGCACTTAATTTTTACACTTTAATCTAAGGTTAGTTGCCTGCCAGTGTGTGTCAGGCTGACTTCCACTGACTGTAGTGTGCCCACTGCCAGTGTCCACCACTCATACCGGCTGGCACAGGACTTTGCATAAAAAGGCATTTAATTTTTACACTTTAGTGTAATTTCAGCTGCTTGCCTGCTGCTAGTGTGTGTCAGGCCGACTTCAACTGACTGTAGTGTGCCCACTGCCAGTGCCCACCACTGTCATCCCGTGTGGCACAGTACTTTGCATAAAAAAGGCATTTAATTTTTACACTTTAGTCTAATTTCAGTTGCTTGCCTGCTGCTAGTGTGTGTCAGGCTGACTTCCACTGACTGTAGTGTGCCCACTGCCAGTGCCAACCACTGATACCGGGTGGCACAGGAGCTTTGCCGATAAATAAGGCATTTAATTTTTAGACAGTAGTCTAAATTCAGCTGCTTGCCTGCTGCCAGTGTGTGTCAGGCCCTCTTCCACTGACTGTAGTGTGCCCACTGCCAGTGCCAACCACTGATACCGGGTGGCACAGTAGCTTGCCGATAAATAAGGCATTTAATTTTTAGACAGTAGTCTAAATTCAGTTGCTTGCCTGCTGCCAGTGTGTGTCAGGCCCACTTCCACTGACTGTAGTGTGCCCACTGCCAGTGCCAACCACTGATACCGGGTGGCACAGTAGCTTGCCGATAAATAAGGCATTTAATTTTTAGACAGTAGTCTAAATTCAGTTGCTTGCCTGCTGCCAGTGTGTGTCAGGCCCACTTCCACTGACTGTAGTGTGCCCACTGCCAGTGCCAACCACTGATACCGGGTGGCACAGTAGCTTGCCGATAAATAAGGCATTTAATTTTTAGACAGTAGTCTAAATTCAGTTGCTTGCCTGCTGCCAGTGTGTGTCAGGCCCTCTTCCACTGACTGTAGTGTGCCCACTGCCAGTGCCAACCACTGATACCGGGTGGCACAGTAGCTTGCCGATAAATAAGGCATTTAATTTTTAGACAGTAGTCTAAATTCAGTTGCTTGCCTGCTGCCAGTGTGTGTCAGGCCCTCTTCCACTGACTGTAGTGTGCCCACTGCCAGTGCCAACCACTGATACCGGGTGGCACAGTAGCTTCGCCGATAAATAAGGCATTTAATTTTTAGACAGTAGTCTAAATTCAGTTGCTTGCCTGCTGCCAGTGTGTGTCAGGCCCACTTCCACTGACTGTAGTGTGCCCACTGCCAGTGCCAACCACTCATACCGGGTGGCACAGTACCTAGCACGCGTAGTACCACTTATCTAAAAAAATGACAGGCAGAGGCAGGCCACACTCGCAGGGGCCGTCGTGGTCGTGGTGCTGTGATTTCCACTGTCCCTGGAATAATGCCCAGTTTTCAGAGGCCACGCACTCCTGAACCCGAAAAATTCAGAGGACGTAGTTGACTGGCTTAGACAGGACACCCAATCTTCAACAGCTTCCGCTAAGAACCTTGACGCACCATCCTCCTCCAGCTCAGCTTCGGTCACCTGCTCTCAAGTTACCACGCACCCGCCCGTCGCCACCACCACCACTACCACCACAGCCACCACAGCCGCTTCACTTGATCCGTCAGAGGAGTTATTTACACATCAGTTGGATGCAATTAGTGATGCGCAACCATTATTGCCAGATGATGTAGATTACGGGATATGTCTCAGTCAGGCAGGATTACACACATGGACGTACAGTGTGATGATGATGATGATGATGTTGTACCCGCTGCTGCTTCCTTTGCTGAGGTGTCAGATACAAGTGAAGCGGTTGATGATGACGATGTGTCCACGGATGCCACGTGGGTGCCTGCTCGAAGAGAAGAAGAGGGGGAAAGTTCTGAAGGGGAGACAGAGAGAATGAGGAGACGAGTTGGAAGCAGGGGAGGTCAGTCGCAAGGAGTTAGTGGCACAGTCAGACAGCATGTATCGGCACCTGGGGTCAGCCAGACAGCACGCCAGTCAACGCATGCTGTTGCCACCACTAGAATGCCGTCATTGCAAAGCTCAGCAGTGTGGCATTTTTTTGTGTGTCTGCCTCTGATAAAAGCAATGCCATTTGCAACCTGTGCCAAAAGAAACTGAGTCGTGGGAAGTCCAACACCCACCTTGGTACAACTGCTTTGCGAAGGCACATGATCTCACATCACAAACGCCTATGGGATCAACACATGAGTACAAGCAGCACACAAACTCAAAGCCACCATGCTCCTCCTGGTCCAGCATCTTCAGCCACGTCAACCACTGCTGTCCTCCCTGCCCCCTCTCAACCACCCGCCACTCCATCTCTCACCTTCAGCAGTTCCTGCTCATCTGCCCACAGTCAGGTGTCTGTCAAGGACATGTTTGAGCATAAGAAGCCAATGTCACAAAGTCACCCCCTTGCCCGGCGACTGACAGCTGGCTTGACGGAACTCTTAGCCCGCCAGCTTTTACCATACCAGCTGGTAGAGTCTGAGGCCTTCAAAAATTTGTCGCTATTGGGACACCACAGTGGAAGGTACCCGGACGAAATTTTTTTCAAAAAGGCAATCCCAAACCTCTACCATGTCATTGAAAAGGAAGTCATGGCATCTCTGGCATACAGTGTTGGGGCAAGGGTCCATCTGACCACTGATACCTGGTCTGCAAAGCACGGTCAGGGCAGGTATATCACGTATACTGCGCATTGGGTCAACCTGCTGACGGCTGACAAGCATGGAATGCGTGGCTCCGCAGCGGAGTTGGTGACACCACCACGACTTGCAGGCAGACCTACTGCCACCTCCTCTACTCCTACTCCATCCTCTTCAATATCCTCCTCGGCTGAGTCCTCTTCTGCTGCGGCGCCTGGCTGCACATCAACTGATTCCCCCAGCTCCCCAGGGGCTATTCCACATCCCGGATACGACAGTGTCACGCTATCTTGGGGTTGACTTGCCTGAAAGCAGAGAGCCACACAGGACCAGCACTCCTGTCCGCCCTGAACGCACAGGTGGATCAGTGGCTGACCCCGCACCAACTGGAGATCGGCAAAGTGGTGTGTGACAATGGAAGCAATCTGTTGGCGGCATTAAATTTGGGCAAGTTGTCACATGTGCCGTGCATGGCACATGTGTTGAATCTCATCGTACAACGTTTTGTGTCTAAGTACCCAGGCTTACAGGACGTCCTCAAGCAGGCCAGGAAGGTGTGTGGCCATTTCAGGCGTTCCTACACGGCCATGGCGCACTTTTCCGATATTCAGCGGCGAAACAACATGCCAGTGAGGCGCTTGATATGCGACAGCCCGACACGTTGGAATTCAACACTCCTAATGTTCGACCGCCTGCTCCAACAAGAAAAAGCCGTCAACGAGTATTTGTATGACCGGGGTGCTAGGACAGCCTCTGCGGAGCTGGGAATCTTTTGCCACGTTACTGGACACTCATGCGCAATGCCTGTAGGCTTATGCGTCCTTTTGAGGAGGTGACAAACCTAGTCAGTCGCACCGAAGGCACCATCAGCGACCTCATCCCATTTGTTTTCTTCCTGGAGCGTGCCCTGCGAAGAGTTCTGGATCAGGCTGTAGATGAGCGTGAAGAGGAAGAGGAAGAGTTGTGGTCACCATCACCACCAGAAACAGCCTTGTCATCATCGCTTGTCGGACCTGCAGCAACGCTGGAAGAGGAGTATGAGGAAGAGGAGTCAGAGGAGGAATGTGGCGGCTTTGAGGAGGAGGAAGACCAACCACAGCAGGCACCCCAGGGTGCTCGTTGTTGTCACCTATCTGGGACCCATGGTGTTGTACGTGGCTGGGGGAAGAACAGACCGTCAATGACATCAGTGAGGACGAGGAACGGGAAATGAGTAGCTCTGCATCCAACCTTGTTCAAATGGGGTCTTTCATGCTGTCATGTCTGTTGAGGGACCCACGTATAAAAAGGATAAAGGAGAACGATCTGTACTGGGTGGCCACGCTACTAGACCCCGGTATAAGCAGAAAGTGGCAGAAATGTTACCAAATTACCGAAAGTCGGAAAGGATGCAGCAGTTCAAAACCAAACTAAAAATATGCTTTACACAGCTTATAAGGGGATGTCACAGCACAACGGGAATCTAACAGGGGAAGAGGTGAGTGTAATCCTCCTCCTACCACGGCGGCAAGGACTGGACGATTTACAGATGTGTTGTTGATGGAGGACATGCGGAGCTTTTTCAGTCCTACTCATCGCCACAGCCCTTCGGGATCCAGCCTTAGAGAACGACTCGACCGACAGGTAGCAGACTACCTCGCCTTAACAGCAGATATCGACACTCTGAGGAGCAATGAACCCCTTCACTATTGGGTGTGCAGGCTTGACCTGTGGCCTGAGCTATCCCAGTTTGCGATAGAACTTCTGGCCTGCCCTGCTTCAAGTGTCCTGTCAGAAAGGACCTTCAGTGCAGCAGGAGGCATTGTCACTGACAAGAGAAGTCGCCTCGGTCAAAAAGTGTTGATTACCTCACCTTCATAAAGATGAATGAGGCATGGATCCCGAAGGGACTGACAGTGGGGGATACGTTTGACTAACAAAAGGCCTGATTACATGCCATGGCCTCAAAATGGTCCCCACGCTGCTGTATTTAATGTCTGCATACCGGATGACTTTCGTGAATTCTCCACCACCAACTAGGGTTCAAGCCGCAATGTTTTAGTCACTTTTCTGCCTGGAAAACATAAATTTTTCCGGCCGCTGCTACAATAGCGGCTGCAACAGTGCCATTATTTTTCAGGCATGTGTACATGCCTAATTTTTCTGTCCTATGGTGCAGCACTGTGGCTGCAAAAACAAACCAAAAAAAGGCACATACAAGTGTCAATTCCCTTCGTGATCGTTACCTTGTTGTGGTGAAGGGGCTTGCGTATCACAATGAAGCAATCATCATCACCTCTATAAGTGTGTTGGCAATGTTGCCACACCCCAGATGATAAGGCCGTTGCTTCATTATGGTCAGACCAAAAGCGATCGGGTGGCCACGCTACTAGACCCCGGTATAAGCAGAAAGTGGCAGAAATGTTACCAAATTACCGAAAGTCGGAAAGGATGCAGCAGTTCAAAACCAAACTAAAAATATGCTTTACACAGCTTATAAGGGGATGTCAATGGGGATTCGACAATGGTTAATCAATTCGACCGGATAGGGTCCGTAACAGGGATTAAACTGATAGCAATAGTACTAGTTAAGACACCACTCATATAGGGTGTCACAGCACATTGCTCTGTGCACGCGCAGTGCCCCAATTTGGGAGTAAGAGGACCGACCAAGCTGCTTTTTCCATCTCCCGGTTCCTGAAATCAATTCAGTTTAGTGTATGAGAGTTTGGTCTGTCACTGTGAAGGCAGTAGAAGGTACCCGGCCTAAATTTTTTTCACAAAAGGCAATCCCTGATATGGGACGTAACAGGGATTAAACTGATGAGAATAATACTACAGAAAATACCACTCATATCAGTGGAGGGAGCCAGCGTTTTTTAACCATCTCCCCGTTCAAAAAATCTATTTAATAAATGGCCCCCAGATTGGGGAGTCGGGGACGTTAGAGGGATTAAACTGATGAGAATAGTACTACAGAAAATACCACTCATATCGGGTGTGACAGTAAATTGCACGGCGCAGACGCAGTGACCGTGGTTTAAAACAGAGTGGAGGGAGCCAGCGTTTTTTAACCATCTCCCGTTCGAAAAATCTATTCAATAAATGGCCCCCAGATTGGGGACGTTAGAGGGATTAAACTGATGAGAATAGTACTACAGAAAATACCACTCATATCGGGTGTGACAGTAAATTGCACGGCGCAGACGCAGTCACCGTGGTTTAAAACAGAGTGGAGGGAGCCAGCGTTTTTTAACCATCTCCCCGTTCGAAAAATCTATTCAATAAATGGCCCCCAGATTGGGGACGTTAGAGGGATTAAACTGATGAGAATAGTACTACAGAAAATACCACTCATATCGGGTGTGACAGTAAATTGCACGGCGCAGACGCAGTGACCGTGGATTAAAACAGAGTGGAGGGAGCCAGCGTTTTTTAACCATCTCCCCGTTCGAAAAATCTATTCAATAAATGGCACCCAGATTGGGGACGTTAGAGGGATTAAACTGATGAGAATAGTACTACCGAAAATACAACTCATATCGGGTGTGACAGTAAATTGCACGGCGCAGACGCAGTCACCGTGGTTTAAAACAGAGTGGAGGGAGCCAGCGTTTTTTTAACCATCTCCCCGTTCGAAAAATCTATTCAATAAATGGCACCCAGATTGGGGACGTTAGAGGGATTAAACTGATGAGAATAGTACTACAGAAAATACCACTCATATCGGGTGTGACAGTAAATTGCACGGCGCAGACGCAGTCACCGTGGTTTAAAACAGAGTGGAGGGAGCCAGCGTTTTTAACCATCTCCCGTTCGAAAAATCTATTCAATAAATGGCCCCCAGATTAGGGACGTTAGAGGGATTAAACTGATGAGAATAGTACTACAGAAAATACCACTCATATCGGGTGTGACAGTAAATTGCACGGCGCAGACGCAGTCACCGTGGTTTAAAACAGAGTGGAGGGAGCCAGCGTTTTTTAACCATCTCCCGTTCGAAAAATCTATTCAATAAATGGCCCCAGATTGGGGACGTTAGAGGATTAAACTGATGAGAATAGTACTACAGAAAATACCACTCATATCGGGTGTGACAGTAAATTGCACGGCGCAGACGCAGTGACCGTGGATTAAAACAGAGTGGAGGGAGCCAGCGTTTTTTAACCATCTCCCCGTTCGAAAAATCTATTCAATAAATGGCACCCAGATTGGGGACGTTAGAGGGATTAAACTGATGAGAATAGTACTACAGAAAATACCACTCATATCGGGTGTGACAGTAAATTGCACGGCGCAGACGCAGTCACCGTGGTTTAAAACAGAGTGGAGGGAGCCAGCGTTTTTTTAACCATCTCACCGTTCGAAAAATCAATTCAATTCATCTTTTGGGGACCCTTGGTGTTGTACGTGGCTGGGTGGAGGAAGAAACCTTCAATGACATCACCGGACGTGGCTAGCTTGGTATCCAACCTTGTGCAAATGGGGAGTTTGCGGTTGTGCAAATGAACTGTTTGCGGTGCATTAAAAGGGAGTTTGGTCTGTCAATGTCAGTGAAGCGGGCGTAACCCTTACACTACCTGATCGATACAACATCATACCTGATCGTATACACACACTGGATGTTTTAAAGCACGTTATTCCAAACAATTTAGGAATGTTAGTTGATTTATGCCCTTTATGGATTAAAACCCGACTCTGCGTCCACTACGTAATTTTCCATGGGAGTTTTGCCATAGATCCCCCTCCGGCATGCCACAGTCCAGGTGTTAGACCCCTTGAAACAACTTTCTCATCACTATTGTGGCCAGAAAGAGTCCCTGTGGGTTTTAAAATTCGCCTGCCAATTGAAGTCTATGGCGGTTCGCCCGGTTCGCCCGTTCGCAAACATTTGCGGAAGTTCGCGTTCGCTGTTCGCGAACTGAAAATTTTATGTTCGCGACATCACTACTTGCATCCATGATCTCTTAATATTTGCTTTGCAACCATTTTGTGTTCCTTTGTATGTGTTTGTGTGTACGTGTGTGGACAGGGAGGCATGCTGGAATATTGCAGATAGAGATAAGCAAAGTTTAGAAAAGTTCGATTTGTCTGCTTCGCCAAATTTCACAAAGAAATTTGCTTTGTGACAAAATACTTTGTCACAAAGCGCATTTCTTTGTTCACATCACCGTTTAGCTTTCCGTTCTTCCAATCCGTCAGAAAAAGAGAAAAACAAAACAGGATCCTGTAAAAAAAAAAAGGATCCTGTAAAAAAAGAAAACGGGTCCTGCTGCATTTGAGTCATTTCCGTCTAAGATCCGCTTTTTTAGACGGGCAAAAAAGTACTGCATGCAGGACTATGATTTTTTTTTACTGCTATTTCAGTGAAAATTGATTCATTACCGCGAAGCATGAGGAAATTCGGCTTCGCAGAGATTCGAATGTTCCCTGAATTTCAGGGAATTTTGCCAGCTGCAGCATCAGCAATGTGGTACATGTCGGAAGGCAGGCAGCAGCAGGATGGAGGCAGCACCAGCCTTACGGAAGATGATGGTCGGCAACAGCAGCCATATAAAAAGTGATGGAAAGTGGCATAAGTGACATGATGCAGGCCGCAGCAGCAGCCATACAGAATGTGATAATAGGTAGACAGACAGCAACAATGGCAAGATGGGCACCTCCAGCAAGGCAAGGTCTATTCATGGGAATCAGCCAGAAGAGTGAAAAAAATGTGGATATTGATGCAGTAATCACATACTTATGCTTCTTAATGATATTAAACCCCCCCCCCAAAAAAAATTTTTTATTTCAACCGTGTGGAAACAAAATACACATAAACAGACAATTGAGGCATAAGTAGCATGATGCAAGCCACAGCAACCATACATAACCTGATGGTGGGCAGACAAACACCAACAGTGGCCAGATGGGGCACCGCCAGCAAGGAGTGAGAAAATGTTGGTATCAATACAGTAATCACGTACACATGCTGCCTCATGCAATTGAACCCAACCCCGCCCACCCCCTAAAAAATAAATAAAAAATAAATTAAATAAAATTACATTTCAACAGTGTGGAAACTGTATACACTTAAATGGCCGATTGAGGCCTGACCCTTAATATTGTGTTAACACTCCCAGGTAAATTGTTACCCTAGTCTGTCTACTGGTGTACAGATCACCTATATGTTGGTTTAATTAAATTCAACAATTTTCAAAAAAATAATAATTGCAACCTTATGAAGAAATAAATGAAAGTTAACAGATGATTAAGGGTCAGGCCTCAAGCTCAATTTCTTGTTATCACTCACAGGTAGATTGCTGCCCTTACCTGTGTCTTGTAGTAATCACATATATACTGTATATTGGTTTAATTAAATTTACCAATCCCCAAAAAAATTAAATTCCAACCATGAGGAAATGGAATTCACAGAAATGGCCCATTGAGGATTGACACTGAATTTCACCTTAATACATACAGGTAGATTGGTGCCACACATTGGGTAAATTGAATAAGTGTGGGCCCCAGATTGAGATGAGTGAATCTATTCACAGATTTGGAGATTCCTTCTGAATCTCCAATTTTTTAGGCAGCGAATCGAACCCGAATCTTTTCTGGTTCAATTCAGACAAAGATTCTAAAATGGCACCCAGCGGATAAGCAATCAATAGTGTTCTGTAACCACCAGGCAGGAGGCAATTGTAGTCAGTTTCAGAGGTAACGATAAAAGTAGATACAGGTACACCTGACACTATATCAGACTGAGGGGACAGGCCAGGGAAACTAAAAAAAAAAATTGTGATAAAATGAGAAAGGAGCTTTTCATAAAGAATAAATCTGTGTTTCAGAGGACTAGAGGGAGTTATATACCAATTTCCAGGGCAATTGGAAAAACCTTGGTTTGGAACAAATAGAATCAGACCCATACCGAACTTCGTTCATCTCTAGTCCAAGAGGTGCGACCCATACCTATCAGACATTGGGGGCATATCCTAGTTATATAAAAAACAAAACTACTTTCACTTATAAGGTAACATTAACCCATATACATAATGTACTACAAAAACCAATAAGGGTATATGTGGTTGTATTATAAAATGCTCAGTAATCACACCATAATCATGATTATTAGTGTTGATCGAGCACCAAAGTGTTCGGGTGCTCGGGCCAAACACATCGGGATGCTTGGGTGCTCTACAGAGCACCCGAGTACAATGGAAGTCAATGGGAGAACAAGAGCATTAAACCAGGCACACCCTGCTCTGAAGAGGGGAGGGTGTCTGGTTAACAGGAAAATGACAAAAATTGAAGGAAACACCACTGAAATGCTTCGGGAACAGCATGGGGACAATGTCTGGATCCATCTTGGACTCCCAGGTCGTATACAAGCAGATATATAAAACTTATACCAGCTGTACATATATAATTATATACGGGAGATGCCCGGGTTATACCAGCATGGTCCATATCATTATACATAAAAGATGTCTAACTTATACCAACCGTAAATATATAATTAAATACAGGAGATTGCCAGGTTATACCAGATGGTCTATAAAAAGAAATATTATGTAAAAAGGCTGAGATATACCTTTTCTTCAGAATGTTATTCAGATACAAAGAATGTGTTTCACCTCATGCTTTCCTGCTTGGACAGAGAGTTGACTACCTGAGATATCTAGTAGGGAAGGAGACACGAGCATCAGGCTCAAGCACATACGGTGTTCGGCCGAACATCGCCGAGTGCCGAGCATCGCGATGCTCGAGCTGAACCAGTGTTTGGCCGAGCATGCTCGCTCAACACTAATGATTATAAAATAATTTTATATGTCCCAAGGGAGAGTTAACAACACAGATAAGTATGGGCAGAGGGACTGTGAAGCCAGAAGCCACAACCAGTGACTGTGTGTCATGAGGCAGACATAATGTAACAGATAACGATGTGCACAGAGGTTCTGAAGTCAGACCGCATTCTTGCAGCTTACCAAGCACAGTGCCATGTGACAGATAATTTTGATGTTTCATATCATAGGAAGAGGCCTAATCGCTCATGGGACACCACAGCCTCTGTCTACAACTAATCGCCAAGGTTGAGGGGAGTAGGACTCCCACCGATCGCATATTAATGACCTATTCTGAGGATAGATCATCAATATGTAAATTCCAGAGAACCCCTTTAAAAGGACAGTGGCATGTTTGTTCATTGTCACTTAAAGGGACTGTATACCAAATTGTTCTATTTCCTGTAACTTATTCTGTGCCTACATTGAGAGACTGTAACTACAAGGCCTCCTTTATGTCAAAGTCTGGTGCAACCATAAGCTTGTTACCTCATGGGAGTTAAGAGAAGATTGTCTGGTTAAGTAAACAGTTGTGTCCATCATCCTAGAGAGGAGATCCAAAAAGATCATGCTTTTCTGTAAGGGAACTAACTATACCCCTTAGGAGCAGGGTTCCAAACAGAATATTTCTTTTTTCTGGACAATTTATCCCAAAACAATGAACAGCCAACATTTTTTATTGGACAATCAGAAAACCATAATGAATTATAAAGATTATACAGTATATAATCCGTCTATAGCAGGCATGTCCAAACTCCGGCCCTCCAGATGTTGCAAAACTACAACTCCCATCATTCTTGGACAACCTACAGCTATCAACCTACAGAAGGGCATGATGGGAGTTGTAGTTCTGCAACACCTGGAGGGCCAGAGTTTGGACATGCCTGGTCTATAGCTTAATATTTTGATAAGAACTCATTACCAGGATAGACTGTGAGCTGTAAATGATGATAATTACCAACCAAAAAAATGTAGTCAAGTACCACCAGCCTCCAAAAAAATCACGGACACATCTATATTTTTTTACTTGACTTATGTCACTCTCTCTCTGTATTGTGCTGTATTGAAACAGGGATCAGCTCCTGAAATGTTGAAGTCCCATAGTGGGATAAAAAAAAAAATAGGGTGACAATTATAAGTTAAAAAAATAAAGTTGAAAAAAATAATAATATTAAAAGTTTAAGTAAAAAAAAAGAAAAACATTTCCCCAAAATAAAGGAAAAAAAATTGTAAAGGAAAAAAAAAGAAAAGTAGACATATTAGGTATCACCGCATCCATATTGACCGGCTCTATAAAAATATCACATGACCTAACCCCAAAAAATAAAATAAAAACTGATCAAAAAACATTTTTTGTCACCTTACATCACTAAAAGTGGAACAGCAAGCGATCAAAATGGAGTATGCCCCCAAAAATAGTTTTTTTTTTTAATAAAAAAACAATGGCTCTCACTATGGAGACACTAAAACATGATTTTTTTGTTTCAAAATTGCTTTTATTATGTTAAATCTGAAAAATAAAATAAAATTTGACATATTTGGTATCGCCGCATCTGTAACAACCTGCGCTATAAAAATACCCCATGATGTAACCCCTCAGGTGAACACCGTAAAAAATATAAAAAGCAATTTTTTGTCACCTTACATTACAAAAAGTGTAATACCAAGTGAAAAAAAGTTAAAAAGTCATACACAACCCAAAAATCATACCAATCAAACCGTCACTTCATCCCGCAAAAAATGAGACCCTACCTAAGACAATTGCCCAAAAAAGTAAAAATAAAATAAGGCTCTCAGAATATGGAGACACTAAAACATCATTTTTTTGTTTAAAAATGCTGTTATTGTCTAAAACTTCAATAAAAAATATATACATATCATGTATCGCCGCGTCCATAAGAACCTGCTCTATAAAAGTATCTCATTACCTAACCCCTCAGATGAACACCGTAAAAAAAAAAAGTGTGTCAAAAAAGCTATTGTTTGGTCACCTAAATCACAAAAAGTTCGGGGTCAAGTTCGGATCCCGAACTTTAACCTGAAGTTCAGCCGAACCCGAACTTCCATGGGTTTGCACATCTCTAATTGCCAAACTACTACAGATGCTAATTTTAGTTATGCTTGAGGAGTGAAGTAAGGTAATTAGCCAATTGAAACATTGAGATTTAGTTTGGTTTGTACAATCAATTATAATTTATTGCTTGCACGTGTTACTTGGGACTTGTCTGCCTGATATAAAATTGACTTGGCCAGAATGAGTTATTTTATTTTTCAGACAATAAGACACTTTCGACTATTAGATGCACCTAGGACTTGTATGAGGAAAGAAAGAAACAAATATTTTTCATCAGACCTCAGATCGGGCCCTCAATCCTCATCATATCCACAAATCAGACCACCATTCTTCATCAGACCTCAGTTCAGACCCCCAAATCAGACTCCCAAGCTTCATCAGCCTCAGAATAGATCTTCAGACCCCCAAGCTCCATCAGCCTCAGATCAGACCCCTATGAGCCTCAGATCAGACCTCCAATCAGATGAAAAAAATAAAAATAATAAACTTACCTCACTTGCCCCGGATTTTCCTGCCACTCACTCACCGCTCCCTTGTCTTTTTCTGACCCATGCTGCATTGTGACCTGACATTGCATAGCTACAGTACTTGCACTACATCCTGACTCTGTATGTAGTCAAGAAACAATGCAAAGTGGGGCCCGGACCAGGGACGGTGAGTAGTAGCATTTTAACTACAGTATAAGCTGCACTGCCACGTTTCCCTCACTTTTGGGAACAAAAAAAAAAGTACATCTTATAGACTATAGTCTTTTGATGCCCAGTGCTTGTACTGATGCCACTTCTGGAGGCAATTTGAGTGATACAACAAAGGATAGGTGATTGGTGATGAGATTTGTGATGAGCTTTCACTTCATACTAATTGCATGTACAGTTGACTGTGGCAAATCTAACAAATTGGAAAATGCCTTGTGGAAATAAATCCCTTTTTCTACAACCATCCCAAGATATAAAATAATGTAAATTACACACTAATGTATAACTTGCTAAGAGCTCATTTGCATAATCCTTTCCCAGAATTCCAGAGGAGCATGTATGGCCTATAAGCCTCCTCAGGCCGATTTAGGTGCTCTCTCATTAGGAGAGCTAGTACTCCTAAAAACTAACATATATGTACCTCAAGGTCCTGTACCTTTAACTCCCTGTCTTCATAGTTTTATGTCTTGAAGAAGAATGATTTATTTTGCAGTCTTTCTGTTGCCTCAGTAGCTGGAACCTAAAACCTCAGCCAATGTAGCATGGAGGGGCAATAAACATAGGATATTCAATGATATGTAATACTAATTAAACTATGTCCGCAGTTACTGCAGCAGAGTTAGGCTTTAAACAGAATTTTACTGCACCTTTTTACAATTTTAACAACATGTGAAAAGTAAGCTCAGTGATTAAAATAATGGGCAATACAATTTAACACACGGATACATTTAGAAATAGGTAACGTTTAATACTTTCATTACCCTACTTATCAAACTCATGACCACACGGATGTGCTTTTTTTTTAGAAATTCTGTGAAAACTAAATTTGTGCAGCACAGAGGCTTAACTTGAAGCCAAATCAGGCACTGGATGTAAATGCTACCACTGCATCCCCTTTATATACACCATGCCACAGTAAGACTAGAAGTTAGAGTAACCTGTTATAAATGCACCCGAAGCTGTAGAATCTATCACTATTCGTGTTGGGAGCGAATTTTGGAATCGCAAATTTTGATCGCGAATATCGCCTCATCGAGAATTCCCAAATATTTAGAATATAGTGATATATATTCGTATTTTTAAATATTCTAGATTTTTTTTTCATCTGAACCCATGAACCATCCCTGCTTCTTGCGTGTGGGCCAATGAGAAGGCGGCAATGTCTTTGCAACCAATAGGAAAGTTGCCTACCCCTTTAGTATATAAGAACCTCCCCAGCAGCCATTTTGTCCAGTTTTTTGCAGTTCTGAGAAAGACAGCAGTGCTATTGCTGTGCTCTCCTGAACCTGTTTAGTAGACAGGCCTTCCGCTATCTTCACCGCAGAGGAGGCTTTCTCATGGATCACTGGTCCCCAAACAGACTCTTTCTATATTTCCAGGGCTTTAGTAAGTTAGCATGGTATACCTGCTCTGGCTTTCTCCGACCTGGCTACCCTGTAGTTCTCTGGTCCTACTTTCTCCATCACTTCGTAGGGTCCCTGCCACCTGGCAAGGAATTTACTGTCGACTGTGGGTACAAGTACCAGTACCCGGTTGCCCGGGTTAAAAGTCCTTACCTTGGTGGCCCGGTTGTATACCCGGTTCTGAGCCAGCTGTGCCACCTCTATATGCTCTCGGACAATCGGCAGAACCGTCCCTATTCTTTCTTGCATTTTCTCTATGTGTTCGACAACACTCTTGTGTGGGGTGGGCTGTTGCTCCCATGCTTCTTTAGCAATGGCAAGCAACCCCCGAGGATGTCTGCCGTACAATAGTTCAAAGAACGAGAACCCAGTGGAGGCCTGGGGCACCTTTCGTACAGCGAATAATACATACGGCAGCAGGTGCATCCAGATCCCAGTCCTTCCCATCTTTGGACACGGCTCTCTTGAGCATGGTCTTTAAATTTTTGTTAAACCTTTCCACAAGTCCGTCTGTTTGGGGATGATCCATGGCTATCCTTTCAAACAGTACCTCTATGATTGGCATAGCTACCAATGGACTACAGTAATGGGGCTGGGGGCTGGTTATCTGACACATAGGAGAGGACTGGCAGAACCTCTTAACCTCCTCATATATCCCGGGCCAAAAAAAGTGCTGCAATATTCGCTCTTGGGTCTTTTTCACCCCCAGATGACCTCCCAGTATATGCGTGTGGGCCAAGACTAACACCATCCGGCAGTAAGGCTGGGGTACCACCAGCTGCTCTATTACCTCTTGTTGCACCTTGTCCAGCCTGTACAATAAGTCTTGGTTAAAAGCCAGGTGGAGAAACACAGATTCTGCTCCTGGGTGCTGAGCCACGCCATTGATTATGGTTACCCCTTCTCTTGCCCACACCAATGTAGGATCCTGGAGCTGTGCTGTCCCGAACGTTTCTCGGAACACCTGCAGGTCCAGGATGGATGGGGTCTCTACCGTCTCACCAGCCAAGACCTCTAGGGGAAACCTATTGGGTTTACACTCTATATCTGTGGTGGTGACCCCTTTGGCTGGTACCCCAGCATCGGGATCGTTGGGTTCAGGGCCCAGACAGTTTTCCTTCCCGAAGAGAATGCCTACCATTCTTCCACAGTGTCCAGAAAATGGGTAAGTCTCTTCCCAAAATGTCGTCATAAGGGAGATGTCGACCCACCACGACAACATGTTGTAATTCCCTGCCTGACGCGGACAGGGTAACCCTCGCTGTGGGATACTCCCGGAGATATCCATGGATACAGACTATGGCTATTTTTTTATTTCCTGGTATTTATTCTGAAATCAGTGACTCATATACAAGGGTTACCATGCTCCCTGAATCCAGCAGTGCCTTGACCGGGTACCCATTAACAGAGACCTGGCACAAGGGAGGTGTATCAGCAGCCAGCAGGTAGTCAGCAATACACACAGGTCGGGCATAGAATGATAGCCTTGGCAGCGCCAGAACCGAATCACAGTTGCCTTGCAGGTCCCCAGGACTCGCCTCACAGGAGTCTGGGTAGCGTTCCCCCCCATAGAAGGCCGGGACCTTAGGCTGGGAGGGAGGCTGGCGTGTCTCGCTCAACTGAGTCCTGGGTAGCCATATACCACTCAACCAGGTTAACCAACTGGTCAAGATTGCCTGGGTCTCCTTGACCCACTTAGTGCTGTATGGCCCTCGGCAGCTTGTGCACAAAACGGTCCACTACAACCCGCTCAATCATTTGGGAGGGGCTAAAGTTCTCCAGCTGGAGCCACTTCTTCACCAGATGCAACAAGTCATATGCCTGAGACCTGGCGGGCGGGTCTCTGAAAAGGCCTACATGTACACGCTTTGCGCCTGCACATTCGTGTTAACCCCCATTAGAGCCAAGACCTCACCTTAAAGCTTGTCATAGTCCTGGGCATCCTCACGGCTGAGGTCAAAATAGGCTTTCTGGGCATCTCCTACCAGGAACGGTGCCACCACCTCAGCCCATTGTTCAGACGGCAGGTTTTCTTGCTCAGCCGTCCTTTCAAATACAGTGAGGAATGCCTCTTCCAGGACTCATTTTCCTCAGCGCTGATCTGACTTTTTCCCGGGCAGCAGACGGAAACGGGGTCACTGCAGGTGGGATTCCTTGCTGGGATGCTCGCAAGGTCTCTTGCATGGCCGCCATCTGTTGAATCAACAGGCTGCTTGTCTCTTGTTGCTGGGCATTCTCTGCTTGCTGTTGTGCATTGCATTCAGCTTGTTGGGCATTAGCCCGGACCAGCTGCTGTAGTATTGCCTCCATTTGATCCGCTGTCTTAGGGCAAAACTTAGCTGGCTTTATGAAGGACATGCACAATTGTGTTTGCCTCACTGGTAGCTTGCCCGCATCCTCCATGGTGGGAACCATACTCACTTGACCAGTGTACAGAGGCAGGGACACCAAATCGTTAATCAAAAGTCCTCTTTATTTAGGCTTTTCCATATCAGTACAGCTAGTACATCCGGATCACAGCCGGGTCAAGCAGTCGTAGCACACTCTGACAGTGTTACTTCACACTGTCTGCCTTTCCTCCAGACTGAGACACACCTAAGATCCAGCAGCAGGATTAAATAGGATCCCTAGACATGAGCATGCCCCAAGTCCTGGACTGGAACCCGAGGAACAGGCACCCATCCAGCATATTGCCTGTTCACAGTAAAAGTCCGCCCTGGACTAGCTGAAACCAGCTATACTATCTTTATGGTGTCCACCAACTACTTTAGTGGACACCTAGACTAGGGTTTTTACTCCACCAAGGCCGGGCACCTTGGTGACACATTCTTGGTATAAGCAAGCCGGTTTTAGAATGGTTCCTGCAACATTCTGGGTAACACATATCTCCCCTCATAAATGACTCCTGTCACCTCCTCACCATATATATAGTTAATTATATAAACTTAATATGTCTTGACCTTAAATTTAATAAATTTGACGCAAGTAGCGCCATTTCTGCAAAATTATCTGCTCTGCTTACAAAAAGGTTACAGAAATATGAACTATTGATATATACAAGTGTTTCTGGGTCACTAGACATGTTAAACAACCTCTAGGCAGACATACCGTATTTTTCGCTTTATAAGACGCACCTAGGTTTTTGAGGAGGAAAATAAGAAAAAAAAAATTTGAACCAAAAGGTGTGCTTTTGGTGGGTTTTGAACTAATGGTGGTCTGTGGATGACACTTTTATGGGGGATCTGTGGAGGACACACTGTTATGGGGGGATCTGTGGATGATGCACTGTTATGGGGGATCTGTGGATGACACACCGTTATGGGGGGATCTGTGGATGACGCACTGTTATGGAGGCGATCTGTGGATGACACACTGTTATGGGAGATCTGTGGCTGACACTGATGGGGATCTGTGGCGGACACTTTGGGAGATCTGTGGCTGACACTTTGGGGGATCTGTGGAGGACACTTTGGGGGATCTGTGGAGGACACTTATGGGGATCTGTGGATGACATAAGTGTCATCCACAGATCCCCCAAAGCGTCCTCCGCAGATCCCCCGATAGAAGTGTGGAAGGAGGAGGCGGGGAAACTCATGCAGTGCTCCGGTGCAGTGCTTCTGCTCTAAAACACCGGGCCCCGCCGCAACTGTAAAATACTATATTGCCAATCACGCTTACCTAACTTACCTAACTACTACTATAATCGCATAATCGCACATACATACATCATAGTACTGTACACGGCGCAGACCACAGCTCCCTCGGTCATAAGCTGCCTGTCCCGCCTGCCGCAGCTCCCTCCTCATGCGCCGCCTGGACAGGCGGCGCATGACCGAGGGAGCTGCGGTCTGCGCCGTGTACAGTACTATGATGTATGGATGTGCGATATGCGATAATAGTAGATTAGATAAGATAAGTAAGTGTGATTGGCAATATATGTATTAACAGTGCGGCGAGGCCCGATGTTTAGATAAGCACTGCACCGGGCCCCGCCATGAATTTTCCCGCCTCCTCCCTCCACACTGATACTTCGCTGGCCACGCTGCACAGCATAGCAGCCAGCGAAGTAACAGTAATCATCATTTAATAAGATGCACGGTCATTTTCCCCCCACTTTGGGGGGGGGGGGAGTGCGTCTTATAAAGCAAAAAATACGGTAAGTCTATGTTAATATTTTGCATGTCTTAATTAAATTTGCCACATTTTTTGACTCCTTTTAGCCAATATACATATGGGGAATATAATCAAGGCATTTCATACACCAATCTTGACTTCCTATGTACTAGAGTGAGATGCACCTAATTTATTGAGTGGCAGATGCCTTTGAATAATTTTGTAGCAACTCTGGGCTGGCATAGACCTGAGCTATAATTTACATACATTTATGACATAAATGATAATAAATCCAGCATGTAGAGAGATGCTTTGCCCCTCCCAATAAGTCACATCCCTTTTTCTTGCTACTTTGGAAAAGTGTCTAGAAGTTCAAAAAGTTAAAAAAATTGGTGCCCATATGGCAAGCACTATAATATATGATTTTTAACACTACCTTTGTGATGTAAAAGCCTTAACCCCTTAGTGACCACCCATACGTGTTTTTAGGCGGTCACTAAGGGGCCTTAGGCTGGGCCGCCGCGTTTTTACGGCGCCCCTGTCTAAGCGCTGCACGGCTCCCCCGTTCAGCGGGGAGCACGGACCCAGCTCTCACATGAGAGCCGGGGCCCTGCTCCAACAGCCCGAACTGGCAGGAGTGCCAATCCGAGCTGTTTAACCCTTTACAGGCGCCCGTTGCATGTAAAGTAGTAACAAAGAGAGCGGACTCCCTCTGTCTCCCATCAGCACCCCGCAAATGCGATCGCGGGGTGCTGATGTGCTGGGAAGCTTACCTGGCTTCCGATCAGGGCCCCGAGCCTGTCTTCCGGCATCTCCAGCAGACTGTGCCTCTCTGGCGCAGCCTGCCGGTCAAAGTTGGAATAGCATTGCTATTAAAATGTAATGCATTATAGACATAATGCATTACATTTTAAAAGCAATAAAAATACTGTATATTATAGTCCCCTTGTGGGACTATTAAGTAGTAGAAAAAATAGAAAAAAATACACATTTATTAAATTTAAAAAATTCCATAAAATAAAAAATATGCTTTTTTTCCATTGAAAATACGGTTTTCAATGAAAAAAATTGCAAAAAGAAAATATCCCCCATATGTTTGGTATTGCCGTGTCCGTAACGACCCGGACTACATAAATATTACGTAAATTATCCCCTATAGTGAACGCCGTAAAAATAAAATTAAAAAAAAGACAGAATTTCTAATTTAATCTTAGTTTCCACCAAAAAAAAACGTAATAACAAGCGATCAAAAAGCGGCATTTACTCCAAAATGATACCAATGAAAAATAAAAGTCTTCCATCAAAAATAAAGCCCTCAATCAACTCCATAGAATAAAAAATAAAAAAGTTATGGGTCTTGGGAAGTGGCAATGCAAAATCATTTTTTTTGGTTAATAAAAGGTATTTTATTGCAAAAAAAAGTTGTAAAATGTAAAAAAAATTATAAGTATTTAGTATCACTGTAATCATACTGACCCAGAGAATAAAGATATTATGTTATTTGTGCCGAAAAATGAACGCCGTAAAATTTATAATGTAAAAACGCAGTGGCAGTATTGCTATTTTTCCCCATCTCCCTCCCAGAAAGAGTTAATAAAAGTTAATCAGAAAGTTACATGTACCCCAAAATGGTGCCATTAAAAACTACATCTTGTCCCGTAAAAAACAATCCCTCATAAAGCTATATAGACGAAAAAATAAAAAAGTTATAGCTCTTGGAACTAGACCATAAAAAAAGGAAGTAAAACGCTTGGTCATAAAGGCCCAAACAGGCTTGGTCACTAAGGGGTTAAAGGGGTTTTCTGCTAATATTAACTTTTAAGCAAAGGACTGTAGCCTGCATCGCCTTCTAAAAGATTCAAATTTACCTACTCCTTGCCTCTCTATTCCTGAGCAATTGCTCCAGTTCCTCCATCTTCCATTCCGTATCTTTTCTTTTTCTGGCCATGGAATAAACATTGCTCCATGAACCGCTGCCACTCTGGGAAGTATCAATGCTGAAGCCAGTCATTGGCTGCAGCAGTGCACATGGCCATGTCCTTTCCCTACTCAGAAGCCAGGACTGGAAAAGGGAGAAACAAGAGTCAGAGCACAAGACTGAAGAGACAGGGAGCAGGTAAGTATAAATCGTTTGGGAGGCGATGCGGGCTAGGGGCTTTTCCTGAAAAAAATATTCCTGGAAAATCTCCATGACACCTCTTCCCCTTAGTATATGGGATTTACTCTATTTCTACCCAATTTTCAACAGTTGTCTTTTCAGATTATTATTATTATTATTATTATTATTATTATTATTATTATTATTTTTACAGTTTTTTGGGAGGCCTTAGACTGAACTGTTTTCTAAAATGTACCATATGAGTAGTAAGTGAAACATGTCTCCACAATAACTAACAAGTTAACAAGCTTTGAATGCCTGGGTCTTAATATGGAATTATTAAAAGGCAAAGCTATCTCTGAGACTTATTGTCCTGTGGTTTATAAAAGTGTGAATTTTCTAATGCTTAATATGAAAGCCAAAAGATCTAATTATGACTGCTATGTCCTCATTTTAATAAGAAATGGAACTGTTACCATGCTCTTATTCTTTGCTTTTCATCCTTGGATTTCAAAGCACTATAGAGAATTTTAACATCAGTCCACTTATTATAACCTATATATAATTCCCACTCATGTAATTTTCTTAAGCATGATAAAAGGTGCTGATGTGTCCGCAAATTGAACTTGTAAGTCTAAATACTTTGCTGGTAATAAAGGAGCAACATTAATCATTAAAGTTTGCTTCAGTTCCGAAAAAGCAATCTAACTTTCAGCATTCTTATTATATTAAAGATGTCCATCAGAGGAACATTTAAAGGGAACCTGTCCATAGCTTCATGCTGCCAAAACCACAAACTGCATGCAATATCAAAACGGTCCTGGGTTACAAAAAAAAGTGTGTTATTCTGAAAAAATACAGTGATTCAGAGAAATGAAAGTTCAAGAACGATCTGGGAACAGGAAGAAGAGTCATAGCGGTGGCTCCCATATAGTAATTTCTAACCAGAGAGCCTGTATTTTATGCTTCGTGTGGTTTGAACAGCACAAAGCTGCTGACGGGTTCAAGTTAAATCCAAGATAACAAAAAAAGTATCACAGAATTAGATAAGGAAGGGGTTCTTTCAGGAATATACAAATGAAATAATAGAGCACTATGTATACTGCAGTTTGCTAAATACTGCATGAAGAACATAGCTTTGAGATTTAAGGACTGTTTGATAACAACTCATTGGGTAACACATCTTCTCATGCATTTGCTTCCAAAGATGACTTATTTGCAGTTGCTAGGTTTAGGGTGGCCCAAACATTTGGCTGGGTCCCTGGACAGCGTTTAGGTGACACCATATGCTGATGCTCTCTGGGAGGAATAGTAAGTTGTGTTGGTGTGAGAGTCTGTGTCTGCAGTAAACTAGTGTGCTTCTTTAAAGGAACTCAAGTGCAAAACAATACAGGTAAGCCACTAAGCTGGCTTCTATAGCCTCCGCCGAGGCATAAAAAAAATTCATGCTGTGGAATGGTCTAAAGTAGTTGTCCCTCTCTCTCAGAAGGCTTGTACTCTGGCTGTAGGGGAAAATGTCCACAAATATCCAAAGTAACTTTGCTGAAGGACACTATTAGAGATGAGTACATTTCTCAAAAAATTGATTCGGTCGGTTCGCTGAAATTTTCAAAAAGATTAAATTTAATCCAAATTTATTTGTGACGAATCGCGTAAAAAAACAGCTATTTCCTGTCTGCAGAGAGCCTGTATAGTGGTGTAGAACACTGTGCCTTGCAGAAACATGCATATTGAGTCTGCTGGGGTAATGAAACAATACTATGAATCAGTATGACACACAGATGACAGGGGTCGCTCTTAGAATCACTTCACACTTCACTTATTTGGGCAGTTATGGGGCCAAAACTGACCAAATAACTCAAGTGGCAACTCAGCCTTACAGGTCAATGTTAGCGCCAGGTATAAAGAACCGTGAAGAGGCCCAAGATCTGACTAAGATCATATACTATAGCCAAGATCCTACTATAGTAGAGCCCCTTGAAGGAGTGAAGAGGGTGTCAGCAGTAAGTTTGTGTTAACATCACTAATTATTTGGCCTTTCCTCTGATCCATCAGTACAATAACCTACAGAAAACGGATCCTGCCTGTTGAGCATCCGCCTTCACTTGGTCGGCATTTGGTCAGTAATCCATCGGTATTGCTAAAGCCACAAAAAAAAAAAGGAGTGGATCCAAAACAGAGATAACACGTGAATGGAATATCTGCATGTCTTCTGTGTTTTGTACCCACTCCTGCTTTTGGCTACCAAATCATAAGCCAATTCTAATGCAAAATAAGGACCATGTCATAGAGGCCTTACAGCTGATACATAGACAGGATCCGTTGTGTGTCTCATTTTTCCCTCCTTCTGACAGATCAGAAGACTGGTCAAATAAATGGTGATGTCAACGAGGCCAAAAAGGCAAAATAATAGAACATTAATGGAATCCACAGAGTGGCCCAGTGACACAGTGGTGAGTTGGCAGCAACATGAGGAGACCAGAGAGTGGCCCAGTGACAGACAGTTGAGGTAGAAGCAGCAATTGGAGAACACAGAGTGTTAAGGTGGCAGCAGCATGAGGAGACCACTGAGTGGCTAAGTGACATAGTGGTGAGTTGGCAGCAGCATGAGAAGACCACAAAGTAGCCCAGTGACAGAGTGTTGAGTTAGGAGCAGAATGAGGAGACCACACAATGACCCAGTGACCGAGTGTTGAGGTGGCAGCAGCATGAGGAGTCCACAGAGTGTTAAGCTGGCAGCAGCATGAGGAAACCACAGAGTGGCCCAGTGACAGAGTGTTGAGGTGGTAGCAGCAGAAGGAGACTAAGGAGTTGCCAGCAGCATGAGAAAAGTACAAAGTGGTGAGGTGGCAGCAGCATGAGGAGACCACAGAGTGTTAAGGTGGCAGAAGCATGAGGCGACCACAGAGTAGCCCAGTGACAAAGTGTTGAGTTGGCAGAAGAAAGAGGAGATCACAGATTTGCCCAGTGACAAAGTGGTGAGGTGGCAGCAGCATGAGGAGACCACAGAGTAGCCTGGTGACAAAGTGGCGAAGTGGCATCAGCATGAGAGACCATAGAGTGGTTAAGTGGCAGCAGCATAAGGAGACCACAGAGTGTTGAGGTGGCAGCAACATGAGGTAACCACAGAATGGCCCAGTGACAGGGTGTTGACGTAGAAGCAGCATGAGTTGTCCACAAAGTGGTGAGGTGACAGCAGCATGAGGAAACCAATGAGTAGCCCAGTGACAGAGTGTTGAGTTGGCAGAAGAATGAGGAGACCACAGAGTTGCCAAGTGACAAAGTGTTGAGGTGGCAGCAGCATGAGGAAACCACAGAATGTTGAGGTGGAAGCAACATGAGGAGACCACAAAATGGCCCAGTGACAGGGTGATGACGTAGAAGCAGCATGAGGAGTACACAGAGTTTTGAGGTGACAGCAGCATGAGAGACCACAGAGTATTGAGGTGGCAGAAGCATGAGGAGACCACAGAGTGTTAAGGTGGCAGAAGCATGAGGCGACCACAGAGTAGCCCAGTGACAAAGTGTTGAGTTGGCAGAAGAAAGTGGAGACCACAGATTTGCCAAGTGACAAAGTGGTGAGGTGGCAGCAGCATGAGAGACCGCACAGTGGTAAGGTGGCAGCAGCATGAGGAGACCATAGATTGATGAAGTGACAGCAGCATGAGGAGACCACAGAGTGGCCAAGTGACATAGTGGTGAGTTGGCATCAGCATTAGAAGACCACAGAGTATTGAGTTTGCAGCAGCATGAGGAGACCATAGAGTGTTGGAGCGGAGCAGCATGAGGAGTGTTAAGGGTCAAGCAGCATTAGGAGACCACAGAGAGGTGAGGACTGAGGTGACAGGGTGTTGACATAGAAGCAAAATGAGGAGTCCACAGAGTGGTTAGGTGACAGCAGCATAAGGAGACCACAGAGTGGTCAAGTGACACAGTGGTGAGGTGGCAGCAGCATGAGGAGACCACAGAGTGGCCAAGTAAGAGTGGTGAGTTGGCATCATCATGAGAAGACCACAGAGTATTAAGTTTGCAGCAGCATGAGGAGACCATAGAGTGTTGGAGCGGTAGCAGCATGAGGAGACCAAACAGTGACCCGATGGCAGATTGTTAAGGTTAACCAGTCCCCGACCGCCGTACGCAGGATTGCGTCCTGCGGGCGGCCGGGATCTTCTGTTTGGACGCGCCGGGGCGTCATCTCGCGAGACGCGAGAGTTCCTGTGATGCGCGTCTCGAGAGTTGGACTACAGCCTGCCAGCGATGATCAATCGCTGGCAGGCTGTAGATGCGATATAAATCGCATCAAACAGCTATATCAGACGCTGTTTTATGAACAGCGTCTGATATAGCTGCTACCTGGTCCTCTGGTGGTCCCATTTTCTGGGATCGACCACCAGAGGACCAGGTAACACAGTAAAAGTTGCACCAAACACTACACTAACCCCCGCACCCCCCTCACCTATTAACCCCTTGATCACCCCATCTAGACCCCTGATCACCCCCTGTCATTGATCACACCCCTTGTAAGGCTCCATTCAGACGTCCATATGTGTTTTGCGGATCCATGGATTCACGGATCCGTGGATTCACGGATCCGCGGATCCTCAAAACACGGACACCGGCAATGTGCTTTCCGCATTTTGCAGATCCGCACATTGCCAGAACTATATAGAAAATGCTTTTTCTTGTCGCAATTGCGGACAAGAATAGGACATGTTCTATATTTTTGCGGAACGGAAGTGCAGACCCGAAGCGGATCCGTAATTCCGGATCCGAGCGGGACAAAGTCTGTCCCCATAGAAATGAATGGGTCCGCAATTCCGTTCCGCAAACAGAATTGCGGACGTGTGAATGGGGCATAAGGGTCCCTTATTACCGCCAGTTAGTTAGCTACTTGTTAGGTAGCTAGCGCCCAGCCCACCGCACCGCAGTCACTGATTTTGGCAGAGATTTTTTCATCCACATTGATCGATGCGAATGAAAAAATCTGTGCCGTTCATTTTATTTTTTTTTCAGCGCAGAGGCTGAACGGAAAAAAAAAATCTCATTACCCGTATGCTCAATATAAGGAGAATCGCAGAAACTCCTAATGCTGGCCATACGTGTAATGACTGCGGAGACCCTCAAATGCCAGGGCAGTACAAAAACTCCACATGTGACCCCATTTTAGAAAGAAGACACCCCAAGGTATTCCGTGAGGGGTATGGCGAGTTCATGGAAAATTTTATTTTTTGTCACAAGTTAGTGGAATATGAGACTGTAAAAAACAAACAAAAAAAAAAACTATTTCCGCTAACTTGTGCCAAAAATTTTTTTTCTGTGAACTCGCCATACCCCTCACAGAATACCTTGGGGTGTCTTCTTTCCACAATGGGGTCACATGTGGGGTATTTATACTGCCCTGGCATTTTAGGGGTCCTAAAGCGTGAGAATCCAAATGCGTAAAAATGGCCTGTGAAATCCTAAAGGTACTCATTGGTTTTAGGGCCCCTTTGCGCATCTTGGCTGCAAAAAAGTGTCACTCATGTGGTATCGCCGTACTCAGGAGAAGTAGGGCAATGTGTTTTGTGGTGTATTTTTACATATACCCATACTGGGTGTGAGAAATATCGCTGTAAACGACAACTTTTTACATTTTTTATTCAAAGTTGTCAATATACAGAGATATTTCTCTCACCCAGCATGGGTATATGTAAAATACACCCCAAACTACATCGCCCTACTTCTCCTGAGTACGGCGATACCATATGTGTGACACTTTTGCAGCCAAGATGCGCAAAGGGCCAAATTCCAACGAGTACCTTTTAGGAGGGTATTTTTACGCATTTTTCTTCTCACGCTTTAGGGCCCTAAAATGCCAGGGCAGTATAAATACCCACATGTGACCCCATTTTGGAAAGCAGACACCCCAAGGTATTCGCTGAGGGCATAATGAGTTCATGAAAAATTAAACTTTTGTCAAAAGTTAGCGGAAAGGGAGACTTTGTGAGAAAAAACAATAAAAATCAATTTCCACTAACTTGTGCCAAAAAAAATATTCTATGAACTCGCCATGCCCCTCATGGAATACCTTGGGGTGTCTTCTTTCAAAAATAGGGTCACACGTGGGGTATTTCTACTGCCCTGGCATTTTAGGGGCCCTAAAGCGTGAGAAGAAAAATGCATAAAAATGCCCTCCTAAAAAGGTACTCATTGGAATTTGGGCCCCTTTGCGCATCTTGCCTGCAAAAAAGTGTCACACATGTGGTATCGCCGTACTAAGGAGAAGTAGGGCGATGTGTTTTAGGGTGTATTTTTACATATACCCATGCTGGGTGAGAGAGATATCTCTGTATATTGACAACTTTAAATAAAAAAATTTAAAAAGTTGTCGTTTACAGCGATATTTCTCACACGCAGCATGGGTATATGTAAAAATACACCCCAAAACACATTGCCCTACTTCTCCTGAGTTCAGCGATACCACATGAGTGACACTTTTGCAGCAAGATGCGCAAAGGGCCCTAAAACCAATGAGTACCTTTAGGATTTCACAGGCCATTTTTATGCATTTGGATTCTCACACTTTAGGAGCCCCTAAAATGCCAGGTGAGTATAAATACCCACATGTGACCCCATTTTGGAAAGAAGACACCCCAAGGTATTCCGTGAGGGCATGGTGAGTCCACAGAATTTTTATTTTTGGCACAAGTCAGCGGAAATTGTTTTTTTTTTTTTGTTTTTGTTTTTACAAAATCTCATATTCCACTAACTTGTGACAAAAATTAAATTTTACATGAACTCACCATACCCCTCACAGAATACCTTGGGGTGTCTTCTTTCCAAAATGGGGTCACATGTGAGGTATTTATACTGTCCTGGCATTTTAGGGGCCCCTAAAGGGTGAGAAGAAGTCTGGAATCCAAATGCGTAAAAATGCCCTGTGAAATCCTCAAGGTACTCTTTGGTTTTAGGGCCCTTTAGTGCACCCAGGCTGCAAAAAAGTGGCACACATGTGGTATCGCCGTACTCAGGAGAAGTAGGGCAATGTGCTTTGGGGTGTATTTTTATATATACCCATACTTTGTGTGAAAAATTTCTCTGTAAACGACAACTTTTAAAATTTTTTATACAAAGTTGACAATTTACAGAGATATTTCTCTCACCCACCATGGGTATATGTAAAAATACACCCCAAAACACATTGCCCTACTTCTCCTGAGTACGGCGATACCACATAAGTGCCGCTTTTTTGCAGCCTGGGTGCGCAAAGGGGCCCAAATTCCAACGAGTACCTTTAGGTTTTACATGGCGGCTCCCAATTTAGCCCCGCCCAAAATGCCAGAACAGTAAACACACCCCACAAATTACTCCATTTCGGAAAGTAGACACCCCAAGGTATTCACTAAGGGGCATAGTGAGTCCGTCTGATATTTTTTTTTTTTTTTTGCCAGAAGTTATTAGAAATTGAAACTTTTTTTTGTTTTTTTTCTCAGAAAGTGTCATTTTCCGCTAACTTGTGAAAAAAAATGAAATGATACATGAACTCACCAAGCCCCTCCGCGAATACTTTGGGGTGTCTTCTTTCTAAAATGGTGTAATTTGGGGGATATTTATACTATCCTGGCATTCTAGCACCTGAAGAAACATGACAGGTGCTCAGAAAGTCAGAGCTGCTTCAAAATGCCGAAATTCACTTTTTTGCACCATAGTTTGTAAACGCTATAACTTTTACCCAAACCAATAAATATACACTTATTGGATTTTTTTTATCAAAGACATGTAGAACAATAAATTTAGAGAAAAATTTATATAGAAATGTAGTTTTTTTTGAAAAATTTTACAACAGAAAGTGAAAAATGTCATTTTTTTGCAAAAATTTCGGTAATTTTTGATTAATAGCAAAAAAAGTTAAAATGTCAGCAGCAATGAAATACCACCAAATGAAAGCTCTATTAGTGAGAAGAAAAGGAGGTAAAATTCATTTGGGTGGTAAGTTGTATGACGGAGCAATAAACGGTGAAAGTAGTGTAGTGCGGAATTGTAAAAAGTGGCCTGGTCATTAAGGGTGTTTAAGCTAGGGGGGGCTGAAGTGGTTAAAGCAGCATGAGTAGACCACAGAGAGGTGAGGACTGAGGTAGCAGAATCAATAGGAGACCACAGAGTGGCCCAGTAACAAAGTGGTGAGGTGGCAACAGCATGAGAAGACCACTGAGTGGTCCAGTCACAGAGTATTGAGGTGGCAGCAGCATGAGGAGAACGCAGAGTGTTGAGCTGGCAGCAGCTTAAGAAGACCACAAAGTGGCCAATGACAGAGCGGTGATATGGCAGAAGCATGAGAAGACCATAGAGTGCCCCAGACACAGAGTGTTGAGGTGGCAGCAGCATAAGGAGACCAAGGAGTTGCCCAGTGACAGAGTGGTGAGTTGGCAGCAGCATGAGGAGAGCACAGAGTGGTGAGGTGGCAGCAGCATAAGTAGACCACAGAGTGGTGAGGTGGTAGCACTATGAGGAAAATACAGCATTGAGGTGGCAGGATTATGAGAAGACCAAATAGTTGCCCAGTGACACAGTGTTGAGTTCAAAGCAGCATTAGGAGACCACAGAGTGACCAAGTGACATAGTGGTGAGGAGGCAACAGCATGAGGAGACCAAACAGTGGCCCAGTGACAGCATGAGGAGACCAAGGAGTTGCAAAGTGACAAAGTGGTGAGGTGGCAGCAGCATGAGCGACCACAGAGTGGTGAGGTGGAAGCAGCTTAAGGAGAACAAACTGTGGCCCAGTGACAGATGGTTGAGTTGGCAGGAGCATGAGGAGACCACAGAGTTGCCAAGTGAAAAAAGTGATGAGGTGGCAGCAGCATGAGAGACCACAGAGTGGTGCGGAGGCAACAGCATTAGGAAACAACAGAGTGTTGAGGTGGCAGCAGCATGAGAAGACCACAGAGTGTTTGTTTGGCAACAGCATGAGGAGACCACAGAGTGTCCCAGTGACAGAGTGTGGAGGTGGAAGCAGCATGAGGAGTACACAGCGTGGTGAGGTGGCAGAAGCATGAGGAGACTACAGAGTATTGAGGTTGAATCAGCATGAGGAGACCATAGAGTGGTAAGGTGGCAGCTGCATGAGGAGACCACAGAAAAGACCAGTGACAGAGTGGTGAGGTTAGAGCAGGATGAGACCACAAAGTGGCCAAGTAACATAGTGGTGAAGTGGCAGCAGCATGAGGAGACTACAGAGTGGCCAAGTGACAGAGTGGTGAGTTGGCAGCAGCATGGAGAGATTACAGAGTATTAAGGTGGCAGCAGCATGAGGAGAAAAATGCTGAGGTGAAAATGCATGAGGAGACCACAGAATGGCCTAGTAACAGAGTGGTGGGGTGTCAGCAGCATAAGGAGTATACAGACTGGCCAAGTGACATAATGGGAAGGTGGCAGCAGTATGAGGAGACCACAGAGTGGCCCAGTGACAGAGTGGTGAGTTGGCAGCAGCATGGAGAAATTACAAAGTGTTGAGGTTGCATCGGAAGGAGGATACCACATAGTGGCCCAGTGACAGTGCTAAGGAGGCAGAAGCATGAGGAGACCACAGAGTGGCCCAAAAAAAGAGTGGTGAGGTGGCAGCAACATGAGGAGACCACAGAGTGGCCAAGTGACAAAGTGGTAAGGTGGCAGCAGCTTGAGGAGACCATAGAGTGGCCAGTGACAGGGTGGTGAATTAACAGTAGCATGAGGAGACCACAGAGTTGCCCAGTGACAGACTGGTAAGTTAGCAGCAGCCTAAGGAGACCACTGAGTGCTGAGATGGCAGCAGCATGAGGAGACCACAGAGTTGTCCAGTGACATAGTGGTGAGTTGGCAGCAACATGAGGAGATTACGAGTGTTGAGGTGGCAGCAGCATGAGGAGACCACAGAGTGGTTAGGTAGAAGCAGCATGAGAAGACCACAGAGAGTTTAGGTGGCAACAGCATGAGGAGACCACAGAGTGGTGAGGTGGCAGCAGCATGGGTGGAAACGTTGCATATCAGCCTTTGCAGCTCAAGGATGGTGTGCTTTGCAGTGTATGTGTGTCTGAAGTGCATGCACAGTCTCCTGACCATTTTTAGGATGTCTTGCAGATGGGTTGAAGACATCAGGAACCTCTTTATAATCAGATTAAACACGTGCGCCATGCAGGGCCCATTGCTGAGTCTTCACTGACGC
The DNA here is from genome assembly GCA_033119425.1 of Bufotes viridis. NCBI lineage: Eukaryota > Metazoa > Chordata > Amphibia > Anura > Bufonidae > Bufotes > Bufotes viridis. Next base: position 75,487,801 of record CM065592.1, read on the forward strand.
AGCGCCAACACCATGTTCTTCCTATTGTCGGTGACCTTGGTTCAGATTTCAAGTTGTCGAGGAGAATGCCAGGTTTCGCTTTCTTGATGAAGGACGCAGAGCTGTTTCTCCCCTGTGTGACACCGTTTGCCCAGACAAACAAGATGCAGAACATGCAGTGCCCTGTATATGTGGTATGCTGGAGGAGCACTGTGAATTGCCCCTGCATTGGAGGCTGAGGACACGATGGAGGATGAGGAGGCAGAGTTTTATATTGTCGCATGATCAACGGTGTGAGAACGTAGAGGCGGCAGCGGCGTCACCTGGCCAAGTTGCTAGTCGGGCTGGGCAGGAACCACATGTACCCAGTGGGCCATAAAGGACACATATTGTCCTTGAATGTAGTAAAAGCTCCACATATAGGCGCTGACATGTATTTTTGCGTACACTGTCAGTCTAAAGGACTGGCCCACTTTCTATTCTCCATAGGTGTGCAGGGCTGGTACTGCCTTTTTCGCAAAGAAATGAAGGTTTGGGACTCTCTACCTTGGCTCGGCACAAGCCATCAGTTCTCTTAAAGGTGCAGAGTCCACCGCTTGGAAAGTGATAGATTGCATCACTAGCAACTAGAGATGGCCCGAATTATTCGCCGGCAAACAGTTCCCTGCGAACATAGCTTGTTCGCGTTCGCCGCGGCTGGCGAACATATGTGATGTTCGGTCCGCCCCCTATAAATCATCATTGAGCAAACTTTGACCCTGTACCTCACAGTTAGCAGACACATTCCAACCAATCAGCAGCATACCCTCCCTCCCAGACCCTCCCATCTCCTGGGCAGCATCCATTTTAGATTCATTCGGAAGCTGCAGTCTTAGTGAGAGGAGGGACAGTGTAGCTGTTGCTGATTTAATTGGGAAATCGATAGCTAGGCTAGTGTATTCAGTGTCCACTCCAGTCCTGAAAGACTCATCTGATCTCTGCTGTAAGGACAGCGTCCTGATAGCACCCCAAAAAGCCCTTTTTAGGGCTGCTACATTAGTCTGCTTTATTATTTTTTTTCACCATGTATATATTGCAGTTGCCTGGCCTGCCCATGTGTGAGGAGCTGCAGGCCCACAGACTGTAGTGTGCCCACTGCCAGTGCCCACCACTCATACAGTGTGGCACAGGACTTTGCATAAAAAAAAGACATATAATTTTTACACTTTAGTGTAATTTCAGTTGCTTGCCTGCTAGTGTGTGTCAGGTCGACTTCCACAGACTGTAGTGTGCCCACTGCCAGTGCCCATCACTCATACCGGGTGGCACAGTAGCTTGCCGATAAAAAAGGCATTTCATTTTTACACTTTAGTCTAATTTGAGTTGCTTGCCTGCTGCCAGTGTGTGTCAGGCCGACTTCTACAGACCGTAGTGTGCCAACTTCCAGTGCCCACCACTCATACCGGGCGGCACAATAGCTTACCGATAAAAAAGGCATTTCATTTTTACACTTTAGTCTAATTTCAGTTACTTGCCTGCTGCCAGTGTGTGTCAGGCCGACTTCTACAGACTGTAGTGTGCCCAATGCCAGTGCCCACCACTCATACCGGGTGGCACAGTAGCTTGCCGATAAATAAGGCATTCAATTTTTACACTTTTGTCTAATTTCAGTTGCTTGCCTGCTGTCAGTGTGTGTCAGGCCGACTTCCACAGACTGTAGTGTGCCCACTGCCAGTGCCCACCACTCCTACCGGGTGGCACAGTAGCTTGCCGATAAATAAGGCATTCAATTTTTACACTTTTGTCTAATTTCAGTTGCTTGCCTGCTGCCAGTTTTTGTCAGGCCGACTTCCACAGACTGTAGTGTGCCCACCACTCATACCGGGTGGCACAGTACCTAGCACACATAGTGGTCGTGGTGCTGTGATTTCCACTGGCCCTGGAATAATGTGCAGTGTTCAGAGGCCACGTACCCTGAACCCGAAAAATTCTGAGGACATAGTTGACTGGCTTAGACAGGATACCCAATCTTCAACAGCTTCCGCTAAGAACCTTGACGCACCATCCTCCTCCAGCTCAGCTTCGGTCACCTGCTCTCAAGTTACCACGCTCTCGCACGCCACCTCCACGGCCACCACAGCCGCTTCACTTGATCCGTCAGAGGAGTTATTTACACATCAGTTGGAAGCAATTAGTGATGCGCAACCATTATTGCCAGATGTAGATTACAGGGATATGTCTCAGTCAGGCAGGATTACACACATGGACGTACAGTGTGATGATGATGATGTACCCGCTGCTGCTTCCTTTGCTAAGGTGTCAGATACAAGTGATACGGTTGATGATGACGATGTGACCACGGATGCCACATGGGTGACTGCTCGAAGAGAAGAAGAGGGGGAAAGTTCAGAAGGGGAGACAGAGAGAAGGAGGAGACAAGTTGGAAGCAGGGGGAGGTCGTCGCAAGGAGTTAGTGGCACAGTCAGACAGCATGTATAGGCAACCGGGGTCAGCCAGACAGCACGCCAGTCAACGCATGCCGTTGCCACCACCAGAATGCCGTCATTGCAAAGCTCAGCAGTGTGGCATTTTTTTTGTGTGTCTGCCTCTGATAACAGCAATGCCATTTGCAACCTTTGCCAAAATAAACTGAGTCGTGGGAAGTCCAACACCCACCTTGGTACAACTGCTTTGCGAAGGCAGATGATCTCACATCACAAACGCCAATGGGATCAACACATGCGTACAAGCAGCACACAAACTCAAAGCCACCATCCTCTTCCTGGTCCAGCATCTTCAGCCACGTCAACCACTGCTGTCCTCCTTGCCCCCTCTCAACCACACGCCACTCCGCCTCTCACCTTCAGCAGTTCCATCTCATCTGCCCACAGTCTGGTGTCTGTTAAGGAAATGTTTGTGCGTAAGAAGCCAATGTCACAGAGTCACCCCCTTGCCCGGCGACTGACAGCTGGCTTGACGGAACTCTTAGCCCTCCAGCTTTTACCATACCAGCTAGTGGAGTCTGTGGCCTTCAAAAAATTTGTCGCTATTGGGAAACCACAGTGGAAGGTACCCGGACAAAAATTTTTTTCAAATAAGGCAACCCCAAACCTCTACTATGTCATTGAAAAGGAAGTCATGGCATTTCTGGCATACAGTGTTGGGGCAAGGGTCCATCTGACCACTGATACCTGGTCTGTAAAGCACGGACAGGGCAGGTATATCAAGTACACTGCGCATTGGGTCAACCTGCTGACGGCTGACAAGCATGGAATGCGTGGCTCCACAGCGGAGTTGGTGACACCGCCACGACTGGAAGGCAGGCCTACTGCCAGCTCCTCTACTCCTACTCCATCCTCTTTGATATCCACCTCGGCTGAGTCCTCTTCTGCTGCGGCGTCTGGCTGCACATCAACTGAATCCACCCAGCTCCCCAGGGGCTATTCCACATCCTGGATACGACAGTGTCAGTCTGTCTTGGGGTTGACTTGCCTGAAAACAGAGAGCCACACAGGACCAGCACTCCTGTCCACCCTGAACGCACAGGTAGATCAGTGGCTGACCTCGCACCAACTGGAGATCGGCAAAGTGGTGTGTGACAATGGAACAAAGTTGTTGTCGGCATTGAATTTGGGCAAGTTTTCACATGTGCCGTGCATGGCACATGTGTTGAATCTCATCGTACAATGCTTTGTGTCTAAGTACCCAGGCTTATAGGACGTCCTCAAGCAGGCCAGGAAGGTGTGTGGCCATTTTAGGCGTTCCTACACGGCCATGGTGCACTTTTAGCAATTTAGCGGCGAAACAACATGCCAGTGAGGCGATTGATTTGCGACAGCCCGACTCGTTTGAATTCAACACTCCTAATGTTCGACTGCCTGCTCCAACAAGAAAAAGCCATCAATGAGTATTTGTATGACCGGGGTGCTAGGACAGTCTCTGCGGAGCTGGGAATTTTTTTGCCATGTTACTGGACGCTCATGCGCAATGCCTGTAGGCTTATGCGTCCTTCTGAGGAGGTGACAAACCTCCTCGAAGGCATCATCAGCGACCTCATCCCATTTGTTTTCTCCTGGAGCATGCCCTGCGAAGAGTGCTGGATCAGGCTGTAGATGAGCGTGAAGAGGAAGATCAAGAGTTGTGGTCACCATCACCGGACCTGCGGCAACGCTGGAAGAGGAATATGAGGAAGAGGAGTCAGAGGAGGAATGTGGCATTGAGGAGGAGAAAGACCAACCACAGCAGGCACCCCAGGGTGCTCGTTGTTGTCACCTATCTGGGACCCATGGTGTTGTACGTGGCTGGGGGGAAGAACAGACCGTCAATGACATCAGTGAGGACGAGGAACTGGAAATGAGTAGCTCTGCATCTAACCTTGTGCAAATGGGGTCTTTCATGCTGTCATGTCTGTTGAGGGACCCTCGTATAAAAAGGATGAAGGAGAACGACCTGTACTGGCTGGCCACGCTACTAGACCCCCGGTATAAGCAGAAAGTGGCAGAAATGTTACCAAATGACCCAAAGTCGGAATGGATGCAGCAGTTCAAAACCAAACAAAAAAAATATGCCTTATACAGCTTATAAGGGGGATGTCACAGCAAAACGGGAATCTAACAGGGAAAGAGGTGAATGTAATCCTCCTCCTACCACGGCGGCAAGGACTGGACGATTTACAGATGTGTTGTTGATGGAGGACATGCGGAGCTTTTTTAGTCCTTCACATCGCCACAGCCCTTCTTGATCCAGCCTTAGAGAACGACTCGGCCGACAGGTAGCAGACTACCTCGCCTTAACAGCAGATATCGACACTCTGAGGAGCAATGAACCCCCTCACTACTAGGTGTGAAGGCTTGACCTGTGGCCTGAGCTATCCCAGTTTGCAATAGAACTTCTGGCCTGCCCTGCTTCAAGTGTCCTGTTACAAGGGACCTTCAGTGCAGCAGGAGGCATTGTCACTGACAAGAGAAGTCGCCTCGGTCAACAAATTGTTGAATACCTCACCTTCAAAAAGATGAATGAGGCATGGATCCCGAAGGGACTGACAGTGGGGAATACGTTTGACTAACAAAAGCCCTGATGAAATGCCTTGGCCTCAAAATGGTTCCCCACGCTGCTGTATTTAATGTCTGCATACCGGATGACTTTCGTGAATTCTCTGCCACCAACTAGGGTCCAAGCCGCAATGTTTTAGTCACTTTTCTGCCTGGAAAACATCAATTTTTCGGGCGCTGCTACAACAGAGGCTGCAACAATGCCATTATTTTTCAGGCATGTGTACATGTCTAATTTTTCTGTCCTATGGTGCAGCACTGTGGCTGCAAAAACAAAACAAAAAAAAAAGGCACATACAAGTGTCAATTTCCCATTTGTGATCGTTACCTTGTTGTGGTGAAGGGGCTTGCGTATCGCAATGAAGCAATCACCTCCTCTATGAGTGTGTTGGCAATGTTGCCACACCCCAGATGATAAGGCCATTGCTTCATTATGGTCAGACCAAAAGCGATCGGACAGCTGGATAATATTTCATAGAAAAAACATTAATTTACCTTTTTCTAAGTTGTATGGGTTTTTAATAAATAAAATAAAAAATCATAATAAAGTCTCTTAATAGTTTATTAGAAATAATGCAGACAATTAAAAAAATCCCCATCAATTCCAATACAAAGCAAATACAGAACTCAGAACTAAATTATTTTGTGATGTCGTAATGGTTCGTTAATTCGACAATGGTTAATCAATTCAACACACGTCCCCGGATAGGGTACGTAACAGGGATTAAACTGATAGGAATAGTACTAGTTAAGACACCACTCATATAGGGTGTCACAGCACATTGCTCTGTGCACGCGCAGTGCCCCAATTTGGGAGTAAGAGGACAGACCAAGCTGCTTTTTCCATCTTCCGGTTCCTAAAATCAATTTAGTTTGGTGTATGAGAGTTTGGTCTGTCACTGTGAAGGCAGTCGAAGGTACCTGGCCTAAATTTTTTTTCACAAAAGGCAATCCCTGATATGGGACGTAACAGGGATTAAACTGATAGGAATAGTACTAGTTAAGACACCACTCATATCGGGTGTGACAGTAAATTGCACGGCGCAGACGCAGTGACCGTGGATTAAAACAAAGGGGAGGGAGCCAGCGTTTTTTCAACCATCTCCTCGTTCGAAAAATCAATTCAATAAATGGACCCCAGATTGGGGATGTAACAGGGATTAAACTGATGAGAATAGTACTACAGAAAATACCACTCATATCGGGTGTGACAGTAAATTGCACGGCGCAGACGTAGTGACCGTGGATTAAAACAAAGGGGAGGGAGCCAGCGTTATTTTAACCATCTCCCCATTAGAAAAATCAATTAAATTCACCTTTCGGGGACCCTTGGTGTTATACATGGCTGGGTGGAGGAAGAAACCTTCAATGACATCACTGGGACATGGCTAGCTTTTTATCTAACCTTGTGCAAATGGGAAGTTTGCGGTTGTGCAAATGGACTGTTTGCGGTTGTTTGCGGTGCATTAAAAGGGGAGTTTTGTCTGTCAATGTCTGTGAAGCGGAGGTAACCCTTACACTACCTGATCGATACAACATCATACCTGATTGTATACACACACTGGATGTTTTAAAGCATGTTATTCCAAACAATTTAGGAATGTTAGTTGATTTATGCCATTTATGGATTAAAACCCGACTCTGCGTCCACTACGTACTTTTCCATAATAGTTTTGCCATGGATCCCCCTCCAGCATGCCACAGTCTAGGTGTTAGTCCCCTTGAAACAACTTCTCCATCACTATTGTGGCCAGAAAGAGTCCCTGTGGGTTTTAAAATTCGCCTGCCTATTGAAGTCTATGGCGGTTCGCCCAGTTCGCCCCGTTCGCGGACATTTGCGGAAGCTCGCGTTCGCCGTTCGCGAACGGAAAATTTAGTGTTTGTGACATCATTACTAGCAACTTGGCCAGGAGCATGTTCAGCTTCTGCGCAGTTGGATGAGTGCACTTGTATTGTTGTCTCTTGGAAATCGCTTCGGTGATCGGTTGCTGACCAAATGACTGAGGAGGAGTAGGAGGACAAGAAGCAGAAGCATCAGGACCAGTAGATAATGGGAAGGACAGACAGCTCCCTTAGGCTGAGGTGGTGAGCATTGACTGCAGGAAAAGGGGTGCGGGCCACTGGGTGATATAGCGGTTGCTGAGGCAAGCTGCACCACTACATACTTCAGTGGCTTGACAAAAAACTTCCAGACCACTGAGCATGGCATTTTCCCCCCAACACTTCGCGCTGACTGCCTGCTACCACTGCACCTGTTCTGCTACTTTCTGGGCACGTTTGGCTCCTGACCTTCCACTGCTGGCACCCTGCTGACTAAATCATCATCCACTACTGTCTGCAAATCACTGATGTCCCCCTCAATGATCTCAGGTCCAGTAGCCTGACCACTCTTAACACCATCTCCCACGCGACTCTCATTATCACTACTTGCCAGCCTACTGGACGAAGTAGCCGATGTCTCTTCCAGATCTTGGCTGGGCAGTAGCTGCTGACTGTACTCTAGTAGCTCATCCTCGCTGAAAAATGGAGCGAAGCCTGGCATATAATACTTCTCGCGCTGAGGGAACAGAAAATGACAGAGGCAGGTTGAGGACATGTGAGAGCATAAAGACTGCTCCCGGGCTATGCCAACTAAGCGTAGTGTTAGAGGAACCCACCTACTCTTGGCTTGGGATTCCTAATGTCACTTGCAATGAAGTCGAAGACCGTGTCAACCATTTAAACACCTCTAGGTTGCTGGTCAAGACACGACTGCTAGATGACATTGAGAGCTCAGGCCTCTCGCTGCGACTCCTGCTGCCACACCATCCCCCCTTCTTCTGCTGATACTTGTGCCTGCGCCAGAAACATTTTGGCCACTGCCCATTACCTTTGAAGGACCTCTCACTTGTCTGTCTGACATACTGTAAAATAAAGAATTAAATAAAAAGTAAATAAATATATCACAAAAATGGCTGTATAACAATGTCAGTTAAACACAGAACCCCTAATAACACATACTTATTTTTCCTATTAATACATCCCAACAATGGCTGTATAACAATGTTGGTTCACCACAGAACGGCTAATAAGACATACACTATTTTCCTATTAATACACGCCAAAAATGGCTTTATAACAATGTAAGTTCACAACAGAACGGGTAATAAGACATATTTATTTTTCCTATTAAAACACCCCAACAATGGCTGTATAGCAATGTAAGTTCACTGAAGAACGGCTAATAACACGTACTTATTTTTCCTATTATTATACCCCAACAATAGCTGTCTAACAAAGTCGGCTCACCGCAGAATGGCTAATAAGACTTACTTATATTTTATATAAATAAACCAGCAACATTTCTGCGCCAGAAACATTTTGTTCACTGCCCGTTACCTTTGAAGGGCCTCTAACTTGTCTGTCTGACATACTGTAAAATAAAGAACTAAATTAAATTTAAAGTAAGTTAATATATCCGAAAAATGGCTATATAACAATGTCGTTCACCGCAGAACGGCTAATAAGATGTATTTATTTTTCCTATTAATATATCCCAAAAATGTCTGTATAACAGTGTAAGTTCACCGCAGAACAGGTAATAAGACATATTTATTTTTCCTATTAATACACCACAAGAATGGCTGTATAACAATGTAAGTTCACCGCAGATCGGCCAATAATACGTACTTGTTTTTCCTATTAACATATCCCAAAAATGGCTGTATGACAATGTACGTTCACCGCAGAATGGCCAATAACACGTACTTATTTTTGCTATTTATAGACCCCAAAAATGGCTGTATAACAATGTAAGTTCACCGTAGAACGGCCAATAACACGTACTTATGTTTCCTATTAATATACCCAAACAATGGCTGTATAACAATGTCGGTTCACCGCAGAGCGGCTAATAACACAAACTTTTTTTTCCCTATTAACCTCTTAGGTAGTGATGATCGGGAGATGCCATATTTGATTTTGCGATATTTCACAAATATTCGATTGAATATTCGTCACATATTCGTCAAAATCGAATATTCGTCATTATTCTATATATTGCGAATGTTATGCGAGTTTATATTCGCATTGCGAATTAAACTTAGAGCTGAGTTCCTAATGGCTGTAACTTGTATTGCTAGAATTGACAAAGATAACAAATATAGCGCTATATTCTCAATCTTCGTTATATTCTAGCAACAACCATTAGGAACTCAGCTCTAAGTTGAATTTGCAATGCGAGTATATGTTCGCATTGCAAAATCAACTGAGAGCTGAGTTCCTAATGGTTGGCTTGCTAGAATATAACTGAGATTGACAATATAGTGCTATATTCGTGATATTCGTTATATTCTAGCAATACAACCATTACGAACCCAGCTCTAAGTTGAATTTGCAATGCGATTAATTCAGGTTATATTAACCGCATTGCGATAACAACTTAGTCAAATTTGTGAGATCGTGATTCTCACATCCGACAGTACATTTTAGCATGGAGGCGTTCCCATGCACACGTGAAGTCGGCAGAAGCGGCAACAGGCATTGACTGGAGCAAGCAGGGAGCCAAGATTCCTCCGGACAGGTAAGAACAGCTTTTGAGAAGTTGGAAGACAACCAGAGAGCAACAAGGATTAACAACTTAAAAAAATAATAATAAATTAATATTCGAAATTGCGAATATATAGCACTATATTCGTAATATTCACAAATATAAGTGCCGATATTGGCAAAAAAAATTTGCTATTTGAATATTCGCTCTCAACACTACTATTAGGGACACATGACGTACCGGTATGTCATGATGCCCTGGTACTTAAGGACATATGTCAGGTATGTCATGTGTATTTACGATCACCCCGAATCGGCGATTGCTGCAAACCACAGGTCAAGTCAGACCTGCGGTTTGCAGCGCTTTCCAAAGTTTCTGAATCGAAACTTTAAATTGTGCTGGCGGGTGGTGCAGGGGGAGGGTGTGGGTGCGATCCCCTTCCCGACCCCTATCTCAATTCCAGGATGGCCGATTGGGCAGAGTGTCAGCATCTATGACTGCCAGACATTAAAACATGATTTGTTTGTTTCAAAAATTATATTATTGTGTAAAACTTAAATAAATAAATAAATAAAAATGTATTGCATTGTCCGTAACAACCTGCTCTATAAAAATAACACATGACCTAAACCCTCAGGTGAACACAGCAAAAAAATAATATAAATACGGTGTCAAAAGCCATTTTTGTCACCTTACATCACAAAAAGTGAAATAGCAAGCAGCCAAAATGTCATATGCACCCCAAGATAATGCCAATCAAACCGACATCTCATCCCGCAAAAAATTATCCCCTACATAAGACAGTCGCCCAAAAAATAAAAAATAAAAATATGGCTTTCAGAATGTGGAGACACTAAAAAAAAATTCAGGATTTTCAGCCTTCTAGCCCAGGGCTGGCCAACCTGCGGCTCTCCAGCTGTTTTAAAACTACAACTCCCAGCATGCCATGCTGTAGGCTGATAGCCATAGGCAGACTGGGCATGCTGGGAGCTGTAGTTTTGCATTAGCTGGAGAGCCGCAGGTTGGCCAGCCCTGGGCTAAAAGGCTGAAAATTGAAGCAAAGTTGGGATAAGAGTAGGACAAGTGCCCTGCAAACAAATTTGGATAGGGAAATAACTTGAAATAAGATAAAATACATAAAAATTTAAAATAAACGTTCTAAACCTGAGCACAAGTGAGTGACAGTGGCACCTGCCACCCCGCAAACAGAGGATGTGGCAGCAACACCACCACATCTTTCACTGTCACCAAGCATCTCCACAGTATCACATGGAAGCGTTCAGCTGTCCATCTCCAAATTAGAAAAATAAATAGAAAGAGGAAGTTGCCCCCTACCCACCCGCAATCCCTGGCCCTGAATGCCAGGATTTCAAAATTCCAGGTCCTTTGAAATGCTGTCATTTTGTCTGGTGGAGATAGATGGAGACTTTTAAAAACTTATGGTGGTGGCTGTCCCACAGTACGTGGTTGTCCGCTACTTTTCCAGACGAGCCATCCCTTCCCTGCACAACCTAGTGGCGGACAAAATCAGTTGTGCACTGCGTAACGCCATCTGCGGCAAGGTCCACATAACCACCAATATGTGGACCGGTAAGCACGGGCAGGGAAGTTATATCTCACTAACAGCATACCGGGTAAATGAAGTGGCGGCTGGGCCAGATGCGGATAGCAGTTTGGCACATGTCCTTCCACCCCCGAGGATTGCAGGGCATTTCTATTTGCCTGCTGTTGCCTCCTGCCCCTACTCCACTTCCTCCTCCCCTACCACCTCCTCATCCTTTCAGCGTAACACCTTCACCATTAACATCAACACAGCCAGGGGGAAACGACAGCAGGCTGTTCTAAAAATCATCTGTTTGGGGGACAAACCCCACACTGCGCAAGAGCTGTGGACGGGCATGGAACAACAGACCGATGAGTGGTTGGTGCCACTGAGCCTCAAGCCTGGCCTGATGGTGTGCGATAATGGGTGAAATCTCGTAGCAGCTCTGGGCCTAGCCGGTTTGACACACATCCCTTACCTGGCACATGTGCTGAATTTGTTGATGCAGAAATTCCTGAACACCTGACAGTGAAAATCAATTCAGTTAATCCAGCTCTTAGATTCTGGTGGGACAAATTCACTTTTATTTGTGCTCAAGGATCCCAGATGTGACAGGCAAATAATTTTATTAAATTTGTCGGTTAGATTGTTGGGTAACAATTCCACGGTTATCAGGACTTTTTTATTATAAATCGTAACAAAAACTATACAAGGAACATTTTAAAAAGAGAAAATTAACCCGACCAGACTCACACTCTACAACCCCCCTCGCTTTCACACAAACCACTCATTAATGCCCATTCACAAACTACCGTATTTTTCGTCCTATAAGATGCCCTCCCCCCCCCCCAAAGGTGGGGGAAAAATAGCAGTGCATCTTATGGGGCGAATGCTGCATTTTTGCTGAATTATAATGATAAACCCGCCGTGATGCCACGAGGCGGGTGTATAGGCTAAGGGGGAGGAGGGGCTGGGGGCCGGCATGACAGCGGGGCCAGTACAGTGACTGTATTCTACTACGGGCGCAGGCAGTATGAGTCACTACGTCACGTGCCTGCGCTGCCAAGTTTATGAATGAAGCAGGCGGCGCAGATACGTAATGTACTGACTCACGCTGCCTGCGCCCGTCCTCCCGGCCTGCCTCCTCTCTGCTACCAATTGCTACAATAATACAACCAAGGATTACTAAGGATTTTTACTTAATAACAGTGGCTACAATTATAGTAAGCTTATATACAGTGAGCAGATCCCCCATAACCGTGTCATCCACAGACCACCATTAGTTCAAAACCTACCAAAAGCACACATTTTGGTTCAAAATATTTTTTTTTCTTATTTTTCTCCTCAAAAACCTGGGTGCGTCTTATGAGCAGGTGCGTCTCATAGGGCAAAAAATACAGTATTTACAAATTTTATTATAAACATATTTAAATAACTATAGGTCAGATAAACGAAATAAACAAACACAACTATATACATGCCTTACCCTTAACTTATAAGGCCAGTCATATACAAGTGGCTGGGAGGGTGGGTTCCTGCACCAACATAGGCCAGGTACACAATTGTCCAGCCAGGGCACAGTTCTGGAGGACGAGGAGGAGGAGGAGGAGGAGGAGAAGAAACCATGTTCACAGCAGGGTGGCACCCAAAGCAGCTCACGGCCATCACTTGAGCATGGCTGGGGGGATACGGAGGACACAGATGATACACCTCCCACAGAGGACAGCTTGTCGTTGCCTCTGGGAAGCCTGGCACACATGAGAGGCTACATGCTGCAGTTCCTGTGCAACGACTGCCAAGTTGCCAACATTCTAACTTGTGCAGATTACTGGGTGGCCACCCTGCTGGATCCCCGTTACAAGGACAACGTGCCATCCTTAATTCCGTCACTGAAGCGTGATCGGAAGAAGCCAACGCTGGTAGATGTGCTGCTGATGGCATTCACAACTGATACCGGCGGCTCAGTGGAAGCACAAGGCTAAAGTAGAGGAGGAGGAAGAAGTCGCCATTGCACCTGGGTCACCGCCCACACCTCAGAAGGCAGGGTAAGCATGGCAGAAATGTGGAAAAGCTTTGTCACCATGCCAACCAGCACCACCAGCAGATATGGAGCGTCTTAGCAAGAGGCAGCATTTCCGCAAAATGGCGGAATAGTATATGTGCACACGCCTACACGTACTGACCAATGGGCCTGCCCAGGGTCGTAGCTACAGGGAAAGCAAGGATGCGGCTGCTTTGTGGCCCTGACCAAGAAGGGGCCTATCCAGGAGGAGGAGGACTAAAAGACTTTGTCAGGGCCCCCTAAACAGTATTATACAATGAAATTATATACAGTGGCAGTATAGACAGTGTTAAAAACGGATGGAACAGCTGCCTGGTCTGAGAGAGCGATCTTTAGTAGCCACAAGAAGGGGGACAGCATGAAAGGAAGGGGTTAAGAAAAAATTACTGAGGGAGGGGTGCCCCATTCAAAGATTTGCTGTTGGGCCCAGTCATTTCTAGCTACACCACTGGATCTGCCGCATTCAACTTCTGGGTCTCCAAATTGGGCACATGACCTCAGCTTTACCTTTACGCCTTGGAGGTGCTGGCCTGCCCTGCAGCCAGTGTATTGTCTGAACGTGTGTTTAGCACGGCTGGGGGCGTTATCAGAGACAAGCACACCTGTCTGTCCACAGTCAACTGCGACAATCTCACATTCATTAAAAAGAACCAGGCATGGATCCCACAGGACTTGTTCGTACCATGCAGAATAGACATGTATACTGGCCTCACCCAACCATTGTTATACTGCAGCGTACTTACTCTTTGTTTTCTTTTTTATATTTCCCAGTGTTTTGGGGTCTACCTCAATTTATTAAAAAAAAAGAAGACAAAACACATTGTTGTTGGCGACTACCTTTGGCTTCACAGCCAAAAAAGGCTTTATGTCAGGCAACAATGCAACTGCCAATTGTAATGAACTAAATTCCCTGTCTGTTATGCAGTGCAGGGGTAGTTTGAAAGAAGGAAGGGGTACAGATCAGCCAACAATCTGAACGCCACCTAATTTCAGCATATATTTCGCCATCAGGTATGCAGGGCAGGGGTAGTTTGAAAGAAAAAAGGGGTCATGGAGCATCTAGTTTCCCTGCTAAATAATTATTTTAATAGTGTATAGAAGCCACAAGGGGTCCGCTCTGCAGATTTATCATGGAGACATCATGGAGATTTTACAGCATATAACTACAGCACCCAACAATGTAAACGCCGCCGAATTTACAGAATATAATTCCCAGTCAGGTATGCAGTGCAGGGGTACTTTATGGCCCAAGAATGTAATATACGATTTTTAGAAATTTACCTCCCTGTCACCTATGCAGAGCAAAGGTTTGTATATGGGAAAACTGGCAAAATGTCACCCACCAATGTAACACATGATTTTTTGAAATTTACCTCCCTGTCACCTATGCAGAGCAGGGGTTTGTATACGGCAAAACTGGCAAAAAATACTTTTTTTTCAGCGTTGTATGCAAAAGTGCTCTGTGGCACAACAGTACGGGTTTATTCCCCGAACTACAGAAATGCAGATTTTCACTGCAAATTTTTAAAACTGTTTTTTCAGCTTTGTATGCAAACGTGATCTGTGTTACGACATTACGGGTTTATTACAGCAACTACAGAAATGCACTGTCACCGCAAAATTAAAAAACATTTTTTTCAGCGGTGTATGCAAACGTGCTCTGTGGTACGACAGTACGGGTTTATTACATCAACTACAGAAATGCACTATGTCACTGCAAAATTTTAAAATAGGTTTTTTAGCGGTGTATGCAAACGTGATCTGTGGTACGACAGTACGGGTTGATTCCCCCAACTACAGAAATGCACTATGTCACCCCTAAATTATAAAATAGGTAATGTAGAGGACTTGACCTGACAGAAAAAATGAATTTTTCCTCCACTGAGCTACCAAAAAATAATTAGAATGATGTCCCTGGCAGGCTGGCATACATGGAGGTCACATGCAGTTCCAAGGACACTACAGTTGCTAAAATGGCTGCCGACCCCCACCTCAGTAACAGATGGATTAAAAATTATTTTGCAGCATCACTGGGCTCAGGGCTGGGTACAAATATGTCGCATAGCACCCTCAATAATTGCTGTAGTTTGAAGATTTAACAACACCAAGTTGAACAGATTTCTTCCCAAATCTCTCCCTGAGAGCTGCAGCAGCAACCTGTCCCTACACTAAGAGCAGCAGAGTGATGTGCGGCGCTATGTGACTCTAGCTTATATAGAGGCTGGGTCACATGCTGCACTTAGCCAATCACAGCCATGCCAATACTAGGCATGGCTGTGATGGTTTCTTATGGCAAAGTAGTGAAACTCTTGTTGATTGGCTGCCCTGCAGCCTTTCAAAAAGCACGAAGAAATCGCCGAACAACGAACCTGAACTTTTACAGAAATGTTCGGGTTCGGGTCCAGGTGCAAAAAAACGTAAAGTTCGGTACGAACCCAAACTATACAGTTCGGGTTCGCTCACCTCTAAAGAGGATTCTTTACGGTAAGAGCATTAAGACTATGGAACTCTCTGCCTGAGGAGGTGTTGATGGTGAGTTCACTAAAAGAGTTCAAGAGGGGCCTGGATGTATTTCTGGAGTGTAATAATATTACACGTTATAGCTACTAGAGATGGGTCGTTGATCCCGGAAGTTATTCTGATTGCCTGATTGGAGTAGGGAAGGATTTTTCCCCCCTAAAATGAGAAAAATTGTCTTCTACCTCACAATTTTTTTTTTTTTTGCCTTCCTCTAGATCAATTTGCAGGATAACAGGCTGAACTGGATGGACAGATGTCTTTTTTCAGCCTTATTAACTGTGTTACTATGACCCTGCCCCAGTGTATTCAGCACAAGCTAAAAAGCTGAGTCAGCATATTGTAAGTGCAAGGTGGTCTGTGTGAAAACTGCATATTCCTTTTCTATAAATGCAGTGAAATGGAGAATAGACAAATGTAAAATATGAGAGTGAAACTGGATCGTGCATCCTCAATACTATGCTCTTATCTAGTAACTGCTTCTCAGCGTAATTACCCTGACTTCTCAGCGCAATTTATCGTATACCTACCCCTATGCTGCATGCTATACATAAGGCATTGGTATACAATTCACTCTCTCATATTTTACATGTATTGTAGAATATTTCCCTTTTTTTTCTCTGGTATCAGCACTTCTCCCTATTTGGCCCAGGTGATTTTAATTAGCAGGAGACTGCATAAGGGTATATAAATTCCTACCGCCTCTCAGCTGGAGTTCATGAGAGTATGTGATAAGGTGAGCTTTGACAACTGTTCACATGGTGCGGTGCTGCGCGGCAGCCATTGTTGCTTTGGTGCTGTGCTGGTGGGGCCTATTGCCAAGGTGGCTTTGCCAGACGGCGGGGACGCTGTTTGGCTGCTGGGTCCTGGCGCCTGTTGGTGCAGTTCCGTGGCTGTGGTGGTCGCCGCGCAGCGCTGCACCCAATTTAGAGTAGGTTCCCACTTCCGGATGCAACCTTGTCGCGGTGAGTGGGCCTATGCTTTTGATCAAATTGTATACCAATGCCTCATGTATAGCATGCAGCATAGTGGTAGGTATACGATAAATTGCGCTGAGAAGCCTTGGTAAACATGCTGAGAAGCAGTTACTAGATAAAAGCATAGTATTGAGGATGTGCGATCCAGTTACACTCTCTCATATTTTACAAGAAGAATAGACAAATGTGCACTCTGCCATGTACTATACATGTTTCTTGGTATTCTTTACTTGCTAAGTGCAATTGGATATAACAGAAGCAGTTCAATATTAAAGGTATTTATAATAAGTAGTAGGATACATAAAAATTCTAGTATTCTACTGTCCATAAAATGACACACAGAAGAAGCCTGCAAGGTAAGATATGACATCTTAATGTAAAAGAGTTGCTGCTCACCAACTTATCAACAAAAAAAAAGACTTGCTGTTAACCTTACCATGCCAATATTCTGTTAGTGACCTCCTTTAGTGACATAGTACAGTATATCGCACCAAATAAGGCACATAGCAATTAGTAGCAATAAAATATAACTTTATTATTCTCTTATAATTAAAATCATTACATATAAAATGATTGGTGGTATAAACACATACAGGCTAAAAACGCCCTAGCAGGGGGTATAGGTAAATGGCGGAGTACATACATATAACAGGACCGTATACCACAGTACAGTCAATGGCTGAATACATGTAGATTTAGAGAATTCATATAGGTAGATGGCTGAGTACATATATTAAACTGAACAATATATTACTATGCAGTTAGTAGCTGAGTATATATGAATAACTCACAGTATAAGTAACACCACCTAACCATGTTATGTTTAAAGCCAGATGCAAATACTAAACTAGGCCTACATGACAATACAGCCCAAACAGCATGAAATCATTTGAGTAGCCAACATACCTTTAAACCACCACTCCTGTGAGCGCGTTTTGCTAATGCTTCGTCAAGGGGGTAACTGTTGGTGTTTATAGTACAGCATATGTAAAGTCCAACCAAAGTGCAAAATGCTAAAATTCAAGCAATCGGGCCACTGTTAAAATCTCAGCATTTATTACATCTCAAAATCCATTAGCCGAACGCTTTCCACTCCAGTCAGCTAATGGATTTTTAGAAGATATAATAAACGCTGGGATTTTTACAGTGGCCTGATTGCAGGAATTTTTGCATTTTGCACTTTGGTTAGACTGCTCCCTGTTTCCGTGCACGGCTGTGGCATGTAAGGGTGAGCTGAAGCTATTTGTATTAGTATATGTAAAGTACAACAACCACAAAATAGCTGAGAGGTTCTCCCACTAAGTTTATTATGTGTATTTAACTAAGGCACCAAATTATAAATACTTTGGCCTGCATAAACGCGTCATTACCATGGCATTGTTTGCACCAAAATGTTGGTGTGTCATTTTAGACACATTTATCATTTAGATGTGCCAAAACAATTTACTTTTATTAAGCTAGAATTTGGTTGTGGGCAGCTTGCCTTCTTTTCGATCCATTTATAAAGCCAAGATTTGGCACATGTGGACAGAATTTTCTGGCCATAAAGACAAATTTTTGGTGTAAGCTAAGCCAATAAATAAGTCATATAAAATAAACAGATGTGCCAGATTTATCCAAGATCAGCCACTATGATGAATGTAGTAGTGGCACATTTTAAGACTATGTTTAAACAAATTAGGCAGGATTGGTAAATCTGGGCCATTTTGTACTCAAACTCATAAAAAAAAAAAAAAGTTAAGATATTTGCTTTTATAGTAAGTCCAGTCACTCTGATCGTCTAAAAAACGCTTGTTTTGTGCCTTGCTTGTTAAAGTGATTGTCCCATCTCATACATTTGCAGTGTCCCACTCATGATTGTGGGCACAGCAAAATTGTTTTATTATGTTTTATTGCCATATATTATGTCTGAATGTCATTCTCCCATGTCACTATGTGATTCTATGTAAGATCCTTTAATTCAGGCCAGTTAGATAGCACAACACTAGTCTGACCACTAGACGGGGGCAGTGTGATAGTGTATATATAGCTTAGCTCAGGCCTCAGAAAAAGAGGAAGTTATTTCCAGAAGGTTTGTCAGTGTGCAGCAAGATGTGACTCCTAGCTGGAGGGAGGCCTCCTGCCTCTCTGCTCTCTCCCTGATGGCTCCACAGTCCAGGGTTGAAGCCTATAAGATTCAGCCTAGAGGTGAGAAATCTACTTCTATAACTTGCCCCTCCGGGGGTAACCAGTGACAAGGTGCAAACAGTTTTAAGGGGATTAATATGTATTTACAAGTATTCAAGTCAAAGGATAGCATAACGGCTATACTCAAAGGCTTCCCAGGCACCTTTGTAATTAGGGGTAGGACACAGCTTCCGGCATCCACACCTCCAGTTTAACCACTTTAGGACCGCCGCACGCAGATACGCGTGATTGCGGCAGTCCTTCTGTTCCTCGTTGACGTGCGGGCGCGTCATCTCGCGAGAGGCGAGACTTGCTGTGAATGCGCGTACGCGCCCGTTCACAGCAGCTCACAGATCGGAAGTTATACTACAGCCTGCCAGCGATGATCAATCGCTGGCAGGCTGTAAAAGTTAAATAAATTAAATCAAACAGGTATATCAGACGTTGTTTTGTTAACAGCGTCTGATATACCTGCTACCTGGTCCTCTGGTGGTCCCATTTGCTGGGATCGACCACCAGAGGACCAGCTAGCTATGTAAAGTAGCACCAAGCACCACCCTACACCCCCCCCCCCATCACTTATTAACCCCTGATCACCCCATATAGACTCCCTGATCACCCCCCTGTCATTGATCACCCCCCTGTATGGCTCCATTCAGACGTCCATATGTGTTTTGCGGATCCACGGTTCCACAGATCCGTGGATCTGTTAAATACGGACACCGGCAATGTGCTTTCCGCATTTTGCAGATCCGCAC
This sequence comes from Bufotes viridis, assembly GCA_033119425.1. Classification (NCBI taxonomy): domain Eukaryota; kingdom Metazoa; phylum Chordata; class Amphibia; order Anura; family Bufonidae; genus Bufotes; species Bufotes viridis. The sequence continues at coordinate 75,507,361 of CM065592.1, forward strand.
ATTGCCAGAACTATATAGAAAATGCCTTTTCTTGTCCACAATTGTGGACAAGAATAGGACATGTTCTATATTTTGGCGGAACGGAAGTGCAGACCCGGAAGTGCGGATCCGCAATTCCGGATCCGAGCGGGACAAAGTCTGTCCCCATAGAAATGAATGGGTCCGCAATTCCGTTCCGCAAACAGAATTGCGGACGTGTGAATGGGGCATAAGGGTCCCTTATCACCGCCAGTTAGTTAGCTACTTATTAGGTAGTTAGCGCCCACCGCACCGCAGTCAATGATTTTGGCAGAGATTTTTTCATCCACGATGATTGATGCGAATGAAGAAATCTGTGCCGTTCATTTTTTTTTTTTTTTTTTCAGCCCAGAAGCTGAGCGGAAAAAAAAAAAATCTTATTACCTGTATGCTCAATATAAGGAGAATAGCAGAAACTCCTAATGCTGGCCATGCCATACGTGTAATGATTGCGGAGACCCTCAAATGCCAGGGCAGTACAAAAACCTCACATGTGACCCCATTTTGGAAAGAAGACACCCCAAGGTATTCCGTGAGGGGCATGGCGAGTTCACAGAATTCTTTTTCTTTTTTTTTGCACAAGTTAGCGAAATTTTTTTTTTTTTTTACAAAGTCTCATATTCCACTAACTTGTGACAAAAAATAAAATTTTACATGGACTCACCATACCCCTCACGGAATACCCTGGGGTGTCTTCTTTCTAAAGTGCAGTCACTTGTGGGGTATTTATACTGTCCTGGCATTTTAGGGGCCCCTAAATCGTGAGAAGAAGTCTGGAATCCAAATGCATAAAAATGCCCTGTGAAATCCTAAAGGTACTCATTGGAATTAGGGCCCCTTTGCGCACCCAGGCTGCAAAAAAGTGTCACTCATGTGGTATCGCCGTACTCATGAGAAGTAGGGTATTGTGTTTTGGGGTGTATTTTTACATATACCCATGCTGGGTGAGAGAAATATTTCTGTAAATGACAACTTTTTTATTTTTTTTTATACAAAGTTGACAATATACAGAGATATTTCTCTCACCCAGCATGGGTATATGTAAAAATACACCCCAAAGCACATTGCCCTACTTCTCCTGAGTACGGCGATACCACATGAGTGACACTTTTTTTTGCAGCCTGGGTGCGCAAAGGGGCCCAAATTCCAACGAGTACCTTTTGGTTTTACAGGGCTGCTCACAATTTAGCCCCGCCCAAAATGCCAGAACAGTAAACACACCCCACAAATGACTCCATTTCGGAAAGTAGACACCCCAAGGTATTCACTGAGGGGCATAGTGAGTCCGTGGGAGATTTTTTTTTATTTTTTTTTGCCAGAAGTTAGCAGAAATGGAAACTTTATTTTATTTTTTTCCTCAGAAAGTGTCATTTTCCGCTAACTTGTGAAAAAAAATGAAATGATACATGAACTCACCATGCCCCTCCGCGAATACTTTGGGGTGTCTTCTTTCTAAAATGGTGTCATTTGGGGGTATTTATACTATCCTGGCATTCTAGCACCTGAAGAAACAGGACAGGTGCTCAGAAAGTCAGAGCTGCTTCAAAATGCCGAAATTAAATTTTTTGCACCATAGTTTGTAAATGCTATAACTTTTACCCAAACCAATAAATATACACTTATTGGATTTTTTTTTTTTTTATCAAAGACATGTATAAAATTAAATTTATAGAAAAATATATATAGAAATGTAGTTTTTTTTTAAATTTACAACAGAAAGTGAAAAATGTCATTTTTTTGCAAAAATTTCGGTCATTTTTGATTAATAGCAAAAAAAAGTAAAAATGTCAGCAGCAATGAACTACCACCAAATGAAAGCTCTATTAGTGAGAAGAAAAGGAGGTAAAATTCATTTGGGTGGTAAGTTGCATGACGGAGCAATAAACGGTGAAAGTAGTGTAGTGCAGAATTGTAAAAAGTGGCCTGGTCATTAAGGGTGTTTAAGCTAAGGGGGCTGAAGTGGGTAAATCCTAGGGACAGTCAGGCCAAATGTCAGAAAAGCACTGGAAATAGAAGTTCAAGGATTCTGAAAACCACCTTGAATCAAGATTAGAATAAGGCCCCATTCACACGTCCACAATTCGGTTCCGCATTTTGCGGAACGGAATTGCGGACCCATTCATTCCTATGGGGACACTCTATGTCCCGCCCGGATCCGGAATTGTGGATCCGCACTTCCGTTCTGCAAAAAAAATAGAACATGTCCTATTCTTGTCCGCAATTACGGACAACAAAAGGCATTTTCTGTGAGAGTGCCGGCGATGTGCGGTCCGCAAAATGCGGAATGCACATTGCTGGTGTCCGTGTTTTGTGGATCCTCGGATCCGTGGATCTGCAAAACACACACGGATGTCTGAATGGAGCCTTAGGCGAGAGTCAATACCAGCCTAAGACTTTTTATATTTCAAAGCCTAGTCTGAAGCAGTAGCTTTTATTTATATATATCTATATATATATATCTATATATATATATATATATATATATATATATATATATATAAACAATGGAAAGAGGGAGGACTGCACTCCAAATTAATGAAAAATGAAAAACTTTATTCACCCATGGTGGGAGCGACGTTTCGGCTCGTGTGAGCCTTTCTCAAGCATGGTTGAGAAAGGCTCACACGAGCCGAAACGTCGCTCCCCACCATGGGTGAATAAAAGTTTTTTCATTTTTTCATTAATTTGGAGTGCAGTCCTCCCTCTTTCCATTGTTATAATATTGGGTTCAGCCAGGACCCGGTGTTGGACATTGCACCCGCCTTTTTTCTTTTGATGGTGCTGCCACTGATTCTTTTGTAGACTATATATATATATATATATATATATATATATATATATATATATATATATAACTAAGAGCCTGTTTTACCTGAGGACTTACAATATCCCTACCCTCATATGCATGAGAGACTGTATTTCATATCTGGATGTAATAGAGACTGTTTTTTATACTTGGATGTAACTGTTACCAGGAGCAACGTTCAGTAAAAGTCATAAGTTTGATTTCACTGCTGTCTCAGTTTCCAATTCCTCAATTACTACTATTATAAATGGTTGTACCACCAAAAAAGGTACTGGCGTCACGACAATCAGGGACCTCGCCATAGGCACATTAATACAGACCACCAAGGGCACCTCGTGCCACCATCTGGCCTGTGTTCCTTATCAGAGTGTTCCCCAGAGAATTAATGTGCCGTTCTCCTCATCACTTATGCAAGCCTGCCCAGGGACGACACAACCGTGAGTAACCAGAACTGTGTTTTCTCTCAGACTACTGTTGCTCACACTGTGACCTCACATATAATTCCCCTGTTGGTCTGGCTCACTGCACATTGGGAATATATCACTAGGATATGCCCCCAATGTCTGATAGGTGCGGGTTCCACCTCTGGAACCCATACCTATCTTTAGGACAGAGCCCATCAAAGTGAAGGAGGGCACACGATCAGTGGTGTACATAGAGAAGTAAGGGCCCCATAGCAAGGATCACACCAGGACCCTCATACAGGACAAAATGGTTTCTGCCTAAACCCTTTTCAATGACCATTGGGGCATTTTTCCCCTGCCTCATTTGCTAAAAGTTGTTACTTTAGAGGGAAGAGTCCTGATTTTCACCTCCAGTAGAAGAGGACATAATCCCAACTAAGACTGGGCCCCCTCTTGCCCTGGGCCCCATAGCAGTCGCATGGTCTGCCTCTATGGTAGTTACACCCCTGCACACGATGCATCTTTGGATGCCCTCCATTCATTTCTAAGGGAATGCCAAAAATAGCTGAGCAGCGTTTTGGCTATTTTTGAAAATCCCCCTGACTTCTATGGGACTGATAGAAATAGCCGAGCGGGTGCACGGCTATTTTTGTCAGTCTATGGACATGAATGGAGGGCGTCCGTTTGCGTGATGTGTCCTCCTTCACTTTACAAGCTTTGTTCTAAAGATAGATTCTAGTGATATGTCCCCAGTGTATAAGATGACAAACCCTTTTAAAGAAAGAGTAAAGCCTTGCATTGACATGGCAGTATAATGTACTTGAGAAGACTCCTTATCTACAGCTTCCCCTTCCCCCCCAGAGGCGGAAGACGATGTATTCAGTCCAGAACCTGTGCTTATCAGCACTGATTAGCAACAGCACTGAGGGAAACACCTGGCATTTAAGGAGTTGTAAAGGGTTTGTCTATTTTTTACAATCTCCTCTTGTTTGGCTCACAAAATAAGTTCATCTTAGGTTGTCCCAATACTGGCATCCCTATTGGTTACTGTGATACGTGGGTGAAATAGGCAGCAAGTGTGCAGCACTGCCACAAGGACAACAAAACGGTGTTTTGTCTGTGTAATGAGCTGACATGATAGGTCCTCCAGAGGGAAGAAGAGACAAAGAAACTCCTTGCAATGCTCCAAGCAATTGATGAATATCTCGAATAAGGGGTCCCTTTTATAAACCCAAATTTCCTCTTATATGCCACCATGACTATGCGTCGTCTTTTTGCCTTGCCTTTGTGCCATGTCATTAGTGATGAGCGGCAGGGGCAATATTCGAATTTGCGTTATTTTGTGAATATTCGTTAGAATATTCGTTATATATTCGCAAATATTTGTATTCAAGATTATTCTCTTGATTGAGAAAAATTGGCAATGTAAAAATCGCATAGTGCAAATTTGTAACGCAAAATACAGTCGTTGGTCACTTTGGCTACTATTTTTAAAGCTGCTAGAAGTTTCCTGAGTTTATCCTGACTGAATTAGAATATTCTTCATTATTTAATCTATTTCTTCTTATGCAAAAAATTGGCAATGTAATATGCGTGTTAATCGAGTAAGGGCGGGTTATAGGCAACTTTTCTATTGGGTTGGCTTGCTAGTATTCGTGAATATGTAGAATATAGTGTGATATATATTCGTAAAAACAAATATTCGTCTTTGGTTTCATCTGAACCCATTACATTTACTACTCTAATGGGTTCAGATGAAAAAAATAAAATAAATGAATATTCGTTTTTTACGAATATATCACACTATATTCTACATATTCGCGAATTCTAGCAAGTCAATCCAATAGGAAAGTTGCCTTTAACCCACCCTTACTCGATTAGCATGCATATTACTTTGCCGATTTTTCGCATAAGAAGAAATAAATTAAATAATGAAGAATATTCTAATTCTCTAGATATTGCAGCCTTCTCACATTGGCCCACAAGCAAGAAGCAGGCAGGTAATGGGTTCAGATGAAAAAAAAATTTGACAAATATTCGTTTTTACTAATATATATTACTATATTCGAAATATTCGCGAATTCCCAAAGTTTCGCGGTCAAATTTTCACAATTAAAGTTCGCTAACTGAATATTCTCGCTCATCACTACATGTCATCACAACTGACTGGTCAGAGTAATTGTTGTTAATAAATGTTTTCATATTCACTTAACCTATGTTAAGCCTATTTTATTCTTGTATCTCAGAATTCAAGGTAAAACACAATGGGGCACATTTATTAAGATCAGCGTTTCAGACACCTGGCGCAGTGGCGTTGCGAGGGGGGTGCGGGGGGTGCGGTCCGCACCGGGTGACACCAGTCTGATGGGGTGTCACCAGGGGCGGACTGACTGTTGGCAGACGCGACGGAGATGAGCGCTTGCATTGCGCTCATCTCCGTGCGGAGCAGCAGCAGAGGAGGGAGAGGCGTGTCCTCTCTCTCCCAGTTCCTCTGTTAGGCTGCCAGCACTAGGCCGGCAGCCTATCAGAGGCCGGCTCCGGCGGCGCGATGACGTCATCGCGCCGCCGAGCCGCACAGCTCGAGACACAGGCCGGAAGAGGCCTGCATCGCATCGCTGGAGGTAAGTACAAGTGTTCTTTTTTTTTTTTTTTTTTTTTTTTGGGGGCTACTGGCACTAAAGGGGCTACTGGCACCTAAAGGGGGCTACTGGCACCTAAAGGGGGCTACTGGCACTAACAGGGGCTACTGGCACTAACAGTGGCTACTGGCACTAACAGGGGCTACTGGCACATAAAGGGTGCTACTGGCACTGAAGGGTGCTACTGGCACTGAAGGGGGCTACGGCACATAAAGGGTGCTACTGGCACTAAAGGGGGCTACTGGCACACAAAGGGTGCTACTGGCACTAAAGGGGGCTACTGGCACTAAAGGGGGCTACTGGCACATAAAGGGTGCTACTGGCACTGAAGGGTGCTACTGGCACTAAAGGGGGCTACTGGCACTAAAGGGGGCTACTGGCACATAAAGGATGCTACTGGCACTAAAGGGTGCTACTGGCATTATAGGGTGCTACTGGCACTAAAGGGGGCTACTGGCACACAAAGGGTGCTACTGGCACTAAAGGGGGCTACTGGCACTAAAGGGGGCTACTGGCACTAAAGGGGGCTACTGGCACATAAAGGGTGCTACTGGCACTAAAGGGGCTACTGGCACTAAAGGGGCTACTGGCACTAAAGGGGCTACTGGCACATAAAGGGTGCTACTGGCACTAAAGGGGGCTACTGGCACACAAAGGGTGCTACTGGCACTAAAGGGGGCTACTGGCACTAACGGGGGCTACTGGCACTAAAGGGGGCTACTGGCACTAAAGGGGGCTACTGGCACATAAAGGGGCTACTGGCACTAAAGGGTGCTACTGGCACTAAAGGGTGCTACTGGCACATAAAGGGTGCTACTGGCACTAAAGGGTGCTACTGGCACTAAAGGGGCTACTGGCACATAAAGGGTGCTACTGGCACTAAAGGGGCTACTGGCACATAAAGGGTGCTACTGGCACTAAAGGGGCTACTGGCACACAAAGGGTGCTACTGGCACTAAAGGGGCTACTGGCACTAAAGGGGCTACTGGCACATAAAGGGGCTACTGGCACATAAAGGGGGCTACTGGCACATAAAGGGACGGCTACTGGCACATAAAGGGGACGGCTACTGGCACATAAAGGGACGGCTACTGGCACATAAAGGGACGGCTACTGGCACATAAAGGGACGGCTACTGGCACATAAAGGGACGGCTACTGGCACATAAAGGAGACGGCTACTGGCACATAAAGGGACGGCTACTGGCACATAAAGGGGACGGCTACTGGCACATAAAGGGACGGCTACTGGCACATAAAGGGGACGGCTACTGGCACATGAGGGGGACTAATGGCACATGAGGGGGACTAATGGCACATGAGGGGGCCTAATGGCACATGAGGGGGCCTAATGGCACATAAGGGGAGATGGCTACTGGCACATATGTGGGGGGCTACTGGCACACAATAAGGGGGGCTACTGGCACATGGGGGAGGCACAAGAGAGGCACTTATTACTAGCACATGTGGTGGCATGGAGAGGCACGTGTTACTGGCACATTATTATGGGGCACTATGTGCGCCTCAATCCTGGGGGTGAGAAAAGAGAAATGATGGGGGACAATCACAAAATGTCTGTTTGTGCCATGGAGCCTGGAGTGGAAGAAAAGAAATGTGCCATATATGGGGGGTTTGGGTTCGACATGATGAGGGGACAATGATGAAGAGAGGGACAATGTTGGAATCTGTGCCATGGGGAGGTGACATCATGTACCCCCTGGCACAGTCAGACTTCAACATTGTCCCTCACCATGTCAAGCCCCCCCCGATGGTACAGACTCCAACATTTCCCCCATGAAGGATCGGAGCTGACGGCTGACATGGGGGGGCATGATGGATGGGGGCTGACGGCTGACACGGGGGGCTGATCTGAGGTGTGATTAACATTGGGGGTCTGATTGGTGGTCTGACCTGAGGTATAGTGGAAAATATTGTTTCTTATTATACTCCTCTAAAACCTATGTGTGTGTTATAGTCTTATAGGGCGAAAAGTACAGTCTTCAAGCGATTGAAGCATAGCGAAGATACCAGGACCACACAGAGGAGAAGCCAGCTGCTGCACACAGGACCAGGACCAGGTGAGCTGCGGGCGGGGGTCGCCGGCCCAGGTCACGTCACTCACACAGGCACAGCCTGAACCAGCCCAGACTTGTTGCTGATGTTAATGGATGCTATAACATATGCACCATTCATACACATCTGTCATCCGCCTTACCTCATGATCCTGGAGCTGTGCTGTAGAGCTCGGCGGCCACTGTACAGCACAGCTCCAGGATCATGAGGTAAGGCGGATGACAGATGTGTATGTTCAGAAGGATGGTGCAATGTTATAGCATCCATTAACATAACAGCAGCAATTCCTCTTTAGTTATATGTGAAGACACTTCGTACACACCAGACTGTAAGTGAATTAATAACTAAGGCCCCTTTACACTACCGTTGTGAGGATCCGGCGTGCACTTCCGTCGCGGAAATGCCCACCGGATCCGTCACAACGCAACACACCTGAAAACATTTGAAGACTGATCAGTCTTCAAAATGCTTTAGTGTTACCATGGCAGCCAGGACGCTATTAAAGTCCCGGCTGCCATGAAAAGTAGTGGGAGCCAGGGAGAAGCTACTTACCTTCCGTGTGGCTCCTGGGGCGCTCCACAATGACGTCACAGCGCCCCTACGTCGCATGATCACATTATCCATGTGATGTAGGGCGCTGTGATGTCATTGTGGAGCACCCTGGGAGCCGCACGGACGGTAGTAGCTCCTCCCTGGCTCCCACTACTTCCATGGCAGCCGGGACTTTAGTAGCGTCCTAGCTGCCATGGTTACCATTCAGAAAGGTAACGTCAGATCCGGCGATGCGCCGAAACAACATTTAGCTTAAAGTCGGGTCCAGATTAATGCTTTTCAATGGGCATTAATTCCAGATCCGTCCTTGAGGCATGCCTTCAATTTTTTTGGCCCAAGGAAAATCTGCAGCATGCTGTGGATTTTTCAACGGTAAAAAAACGTTTGAATACTGAACTGAAGACATCCTGATGCATCCTGAACGGATTGCTCTCCATTCAGAATGCATTGGGATAATCCTGATCAGTATCTTTCCGTCTTAGAGCCCCGAGGACGGAACTCTAGCACGGAAAGGAAAAACGCAAGTGTGAAAGAGGCCTAAGCACCAGTGAGTATCTGTTATTTTTGGTTATATGCCTAAAACATTATTGCTTCGGGGGTCTGGGGTGACACCATTTTCTACCGCACCGGGTGACACCAGCCCTAGCAACGCCACTGACCTGGCGCTAGATCCTTTGCACCAGAATTTGCACTAGAAATACACCTAATTTAGGTGGATTTCTGTTTATTAAATTACACCCCCCCATATCTTTAAAATTAATTAGAGAAGTGACATAAAATTGGACTAAGTACCCAATTTAAATATGGGAGGCAATATGTAGTGTTGAGCGAGCATGCCCGGCCGAACACCTATTCGGCTCAAGCGTCGCAATGCTCGGCACTAGGCGGTGTACGGCAGAACACCCTGTGTGCTCGAGCCCGATGCTCGAGTCTCCTCCCCTAATAGATATCTCAGTTAGTCAACTCTCTGTCCAAGCAGCAAAGCATGAGGTGAAACGCATTCTATGTATCTGAATAACATTCTGAAGAAAAGGTACATATCAGCCTTTTTACATAATATCTATTTTTATGGACAATGCTGGTATAACCTGGCTATCTCCTGTATTTAATTATATATTTAGGGCTCCTATAACATAGTAACATAGTAACATAGTATATAAGACCGAAAAAAGACATTTGTCCATCCAGTTCGGCCTGTTTCCTACAAGTTGACATCTTCTTGTATATAGTGATATGGACCATACTGGTATAACCTGGGTATCTCCTGTATATAATTATATATGTACAGCTGGTATAAGTTATATATCTCCTTGTATATAGTGATATGAAGCATGCTCGTATAACCTGGGTATCTCCTGTATATAATTATACATGTATAGCTGGTATAAGTTATATATCTCCTTATATATGACCTGGGAGTCCAAGATGCATCCAGACATTGTCCCCATGCTGTTCCCGAACCATTTCAGTGGTTTTTTCATCAATTTATGTCCTTTTCCTGTGAACCAGACACCCTCCCATCTTCAGAGCAGGGGGTGCCTGGTTTAATGCTCAGGTTCTCCCATTGAATTCCTTTGTGCTTGGGTGGAGGATCCTGATGTGTTCAGCCCGAGCACTCGCGAACTTTGGTGCTCGATCAACACTAGCAATATGCAATTCATCTTTGTGTGAAAGTTTATTATCAGTAATGCCCTTCAAACAGATAATTTTACTACATCTTGGCCCCTTCTTCAGGTCTATCTGAAACTATGATCTAAAGATGGGGCCAAGATGCCTTGAAACTACCATAGAAGGAAGAATTCCACCATTCCAGCCATAGTTTTATTTTAAATTTGGTCCTTTGTGATATCTATTTTACATAATGGACTACTGGCTGTCTATAGGAATTTTCAGTGCGATTTGGATCTTGGAGCATCAATTTGTTTAAAGCAAGCTTTTTGGCTAGTACACGTTCATCATTGTGAGCCCATCAGCTATTGGCTAATTGTTATGCATGTTACCACTGTTTTAAAACATACTGCCTTACGAGCACTTCCGCTTGTTTCTTCTCTCCAGTCAACCAATATATTTCAAATTGGCATTTAAAGCATGATTATTTAACACCAAGAAAGGCTGGCAGCTCTTGGATACTCATATAATGTTAAATCTGGAGACTATTTAAAACCCTTTTATTTCCTAAGTATATTGTGATGACTAAGAGCAGGCATCAGATAGATTAACGGGTGATAAATTAGTCATTGTGTATTGGTGTTATTACACTGCGCTCATGTCAGTCTGTCTATTTGTGATATCATTGAGACAGTCTCATTGATTTATAGCATGCTAATCCATCTAGCCACATACCTCTGGACAGCAGAGCAGTGCAGCCCAGGCAGGGAATGCATAACAATTATCTCCTCTTCTCCTCTTCTGTTTCTGTAGTTATCTCCCTGCTCCTGTATAATCCTCTTTTTATAGTGTAGTATTGAACCAACAAGATGTTGACATTTCATATATCTAATGGTGGTTTTATAAATAAGTATAATTTTATGTTTGCTGCTGAGAGATGAATTTGTCCAATTTTAAATACTGGATGATTGCAAGGATACATACTCTATGGCAGTGTTTCCGAACCAGTGTGCCTCCAGCTGTTGCAAAACTACAACTCCCAGCATGCCCGCACAGCAAAAGGCTGTCCGGGCATGCTGGGAGTTGTAGTTTTGCAACAGCTGGAGGCACGCTGGCTGGAAACTACTGCTCTATGGCACAATTCAAATAGGGAGGGGACTGGGGGCTATTAACCTTGAACCCCATGATAAAATAATTCAATTTTTTTTTTTTAAATGATTAGAGGCTAAGCTGCTTTAACATTCTTAAAAAGGTATTCCCATGTCAGATATTGGTGGCATATTGCTAGAATATGACATTGATGTCAGATAGGTGTGAGTCCCACCTCTGGGATCCACTCCTATCTCCAGAATGGGCCCCCCCCCCACATGACTGATAGCACACTGTAAATGCGCTGCCACCCTCTATTCACCATTATAGGAGTTCCTAAAATAGCTAAGTGCCAAACTCTGCTATTTCCAGAAGACCCATAGTGGTAAATGAAGATGTGGCCATGCAAGTGCAGTACGCTCTTCATTCACTTCTATGGGATTTCCGAGAATAGCCAAGCATGCTCTCTCCGCTATTTTTAAAACTCCCATAGAAGTGAATGGAACATGCGTGCTCCATGCTCCTTCACTGCAGTGGCCCTATTCCAGTGATACAAGTGAGAATCAGAGGTGGGACATGCAGACCTACACCTATTTGACATTAGTGGCATATCCAACTGATATGCCACCAGTGTATGAGATGTGCCAACCTATTTAATAGGGCTAAACCTTAGGCCACATCCAACAATACCATTTTGGTGCCAAAATCAGTTTTAATCCTGTGAAGAGGAGGGCACATGTAACTACACTGTATGTGGGAAGATATTCTTGGACTTGATAGGGTTTTACAGTATGGCTGGACTCTATATGGAGCAGTAGGTTGAATACTAGACACGTATGTGGGTGGCACTATGTATGATCTCTCACACAACACACAATTGGATATACTGGTGTACGTTCCAAAAAGTTAAATATTCTAAAAGCTTGAAAGAACGTATTAAGAAAAAATAATAAAGTTTAAATTATGTACTGCTTAAAAAGAAGGGGAAAGAGAATGTGTATATCACATCGGTAATATTTAGGCAATCAGGCTCTCCTAGTGTAGAGAGGGATAAAGCACATAACTGTCTACCTGTGGAGTAGCCTGGAGACTGGCCCCATGCTTGCTAGCAAGTAGCGCCACAGGTGTGGCAGCTTAGGGCTATTGCATGGTACCCCAACCCGAAAGATAGAGTATGATAAGTAGAAAGAGAGAGCTTGAATAAAAAAAAAAATTCTATAAAATCAAAGAAGCACTATTTCCCTGCATAAATATAAAATATGTCGTTGGACAGTGTATGCAGAACTGTTTTGTGGACAAGGAATACGGTTTTTCCCCCAAAATTACACAGATTCCCTATTTCAGCACAGAAATGTAAAATATATATTTTGGCAGTGTAAAATAGGCTTGGTGGATCAGAATGATCACTTTTTTTTAACTATAATACACTGATGAACTATTTGATAGCTGAAATGGAATATACGGTTTAGTGTATTGTATACACAAGTGCTCTGTGGCACCACAGAGCCCAGACTAGACACATGGACTATGTCACGGTTTTTGTCACCAAAATTCACAAATGCAGTTTTTCACTGCTGTAAATTAAATGTAGGTATTTATACTGTGTATGTACAACTGCTTTGTGAAGCAGGAATTTTGCTTTTTTCACTCAAAAAAAGAATAATGTACTATTTCTCAGCTGTAATGTGAAATCAGTATTTAGGCAGTGTATTTCAAAAGGCTTTGTGGATCAGGATTTCCACTTTTTTGTCAAAAAAATACACTTATGCTGTATTTCACAGCAGCAATGTAAAATAGGTGGTTGAAATGGGTATTTCAGACTGTTTGGTGGACCTTGAATAACGTTTTTTTTCTATAAAAAAACAAAGAAGCACTATTTCCCTGCAGAAATATAAAATATGTAGTTGGACGGTGTATGAAGAACTGTTTTGTGGACAAGGAATACGGTTTTTCCCCCAAAATTACACGGATTCTCTATTTCACCGCAGAAATGTCAAATATATATTTTGGCAGTGTAAAATAGGCTTGGTGGATCAGGATAACCACTTTTTTTTAACTAAAATACACTGACGCACTATTTGATAGCTGAAATGGAATATACGGTTTAGTGTATTGTATACACAAGTGCTCTGTGGCACCACAGATCCCAGGCTAGACAAATGGACTATGTCACCCCTTAAACATACAAAAGTCAATTTAGGGGACTTGAGCAGCCAGAAAAAAAAGTTTTTTTTCCTTTACTGAGCTACAAAATAGGATTAGGCTGATGTCCCTGGATGGCTGGCACACAAGCAGTACACTGCAGTGGCTAATATGGCCGCCGAGCACCACCTCCTTAACAGATGGATTACAAAAAAATATTTCCCTTGCAGTGGCTGGGTACAGAAATGATGGATTGCTAAAGCCCCTTCCCTCTCTATTTGCTGTATCTTGTGGATTAAAGTAGCACAGGTTCTTCTGATTTCTGCCCTATTATGTCCCTGATTGTAGCACCAACATCCTCTCCCTAAGCTCAAATTAGCAGAGTGACATGTGGCAGTACGTGACTCCATCTTATAAAGAGGCTGAGTCACATGCTGCACTCAGCCAATCACAGCCATGCCATTAGTAGGCATGGATGTGATGGCTTCTTAGGGCAAGAAGTAAAACGCTTGCTGATTGGCTGCTGTGCAATCCTTCAGAAATCGCCGAACAACGGACCCGAACCCAAACTTTTTTGAAAATGTTCGGGTTCGGGTCCGTGTCCCAAACACCCCAAAATATATACAGTTCGGGTTCGCTCAACTCTACTGGGAAAGATTTCATTGTGCTGAAAAAAAACAATTTATAAGTTCAGGGAAAGACTAGTCAAGGTGTAGGGAAAGAATAGGGAGGCATCATCTACACTATAAAAGTAGACAGTGGCGTTGCGAGGGGGGTGCGGGGGGTGCGGTCCGCACCGGGTGACACCAGTCTGATGGGGTGTCACCAGGGGCGGACTGACCATTGGCAGACGCGGCGGCGGCAGGGAACATCAGGTCGGACGGAGATGAGCGCTTGCATTGCGCTCATCTCCGTGCGGAGCAGCAGCAGAGGAGGGAGAGGCGTGTCCTCTCTCTCCCTGTTCCTCTGATAGGCTGCCAGCACTAAGGCCGGCAGCCTATCAGAGGCCGGCCCAGCGGCGCGATGGCGTCATTGCGCCGCCGAGCCGCACAGCTCGAGACACAGGCCGGAAGAGGCCTGCATCGCATCGCTGGAGGTAAGTATAAGTGTTCTTTTTTTTTTTTTCTTTTTCTTGGGGCTACTGGCACCACTAAAGGGAGGCTACTGGCACCACTAAAGGGGGCTACTGGCACCACTAAAGGGGGCTACTGGCACCACTAAAGGGGGCTACTGGCACCACTAAGGGGGCTACTGGCACCACTAAAGGGGGGCTACTGGCACCACTAAAGGGGCGGCTACTGGCACCACTAAAGGGGCGGCTACTGGCACCACTAAAGGGGCGGCTACTGGCACCACTAAAGGGCGGCTACTGGCACCACTAAAGGGACGGCTACTGGCACCACTAAAGGGGACGGCTACTGGCACCACTAAAGGGGACGACTACTGGCACCACTAAAGGGACGGCTACTGGCACCACTAAAGGGGCGGCTACTGGCACCACTAAAGGGGACGGCTACTGGCACCACTAAAGGGGACGGCTACTGGCACCACTAAAGGGGACGGCTACTGGCACCACTAAAGGGGACGGCTACTGGCACCACTAAAGGGGACGGCTACTGGCACCACTAAAGGGGACGGCTACTGGCACCACTAAAGGGGACGGCTACTGGCACATGAGGGGGACTAATAACATATAAGGGGGAACGGCTAATGGCACATGAGGGGAGCCTAATGGCACATGAGGGGGGCCTAATGGCACATGAGGGGGGCCTAATGGCACATAAGGGGAGACGGCTACTGGCACATAAGGGGAGACTGCTACTAGCACAAAAAGGGACGGCTACTGGCACAAAAAGGGACGGCTACTGGCACATAAAGGGGACGGCTACTGGCACATAAAGGGGACGGCTACTGGTACATAAAGGGAACGGCTACTGGCACATGAGGGGGGACTAATAACACATAAGGGGAACGGCTAATGGCACATGAGGGGGCCTAATGGCACATAAGGGAGACGGCTACTGGCACATAAGGGAGACGGCTACTGGCACAAAAGGGGACGGCTACTGGCACATAAAGGGACGGCTACTGGCACATAAAGGGGACGGCTACTGGCACATGAGGGGGACTAATAACATGATGGCTGACATGGGGGCATGATGGATGGGGGCTGACGGCTGACAGACGCCTGACATGGGGGGCTGATGGCTGACATAAGGGCATGATGACTGACATGGGGGGCATGATGGATGGGGGCTGACGGCTGACATGGGGGCTGACAGCTAACATGGGGGCATGATGGATGGGGGCTGACGGCTGGCATGATGGCTGACATGAGGGCATGATGGCTGACATGGGGGGCATGATGGATTGGGGCTGACGGCTGACATGGGGGCATATGATTGGGGCTGACGGCTGGCATGATGACTGACATGGGGGCATGATGGATGGGGGCTGACGGCTGACACGGGGGCTGATCTGAGGTGTGATGACATTGGGGGTCTGATTAGTGGTCTGACCTGAGGTATAGTGGAAAATATTGTTTCTTATTATACTCCTCTAAAAACTATGTGTGTGTTATAGTCTTATAGGGTGAAAAGTACAGTCTTCAAGCGATTGAAGCAGAGCGAAGATACCAGGACCACACAGAGGAAAAGCCAGCTGCTGCACACAGGACCAGGACCAGGTGAGCTGCGGGCGGGGGGTCGCCAAGATGTAGCTTGGCTTGACCTGCCAAAAAAATCCTTGCACCGGCCCAGGCCACGTCCACGTGACAGCAGTGACTCACTCACACAGGCACAGCACAGCCTGAACCAGCCCAGACTTGTTGCTGATGTTAATGGATGCTATAACATTGCACCATCCTTCTGAACATACACCTCATGATCCTGGAGCTGTGCTGTACAGTGGCCGCCGAGCTCTACAGCACAGCTCCAGGATCATGAGGTAAGGCGGATGACAGATGTGTATGTTCAGAAGGATGGTGCAATGTTATAGCATCCATTAACATAACAGCAGCAATTCCTCTTTAGTTATATGTGAAGACACTTCGTACACACCGGACTGTAAGTGAATTAATAACTAAGGCCCCTTTCACACTATTGTGAGGATCCGGTGTGCACTTCCGTCGCCGGAAATGCCCACCGGATCCGTCACAACGCAACACACCTGAAAACATTTGAAGACTGATCAGTCTTCAAAATGCTTTAGTGTTACCATGGCAGCCGGGACGCTACTAAAGTCCCGGCTGCCATGAATAGTAGGGGAGCAAGGGGAGAAGCTACTTACCTTCCGTGTGGCTCTGAGGCGCTCCACAATGACGTAACAGCGCCCCTACGTCGCATGATCACATTATCCATGTGATGTAGGGCGCTGTGACGTCATTGTGGAGCATCCTGGAGCCGCACGGACGGTAAGTAGCTCCCCTGGCTCCCCACTACTTTCCATGGCAGCCGGGACTTTAGTAGCGT
The DNA here is from genome assembly GCA_033119425.1 of Bufotes viridis. Classification (NCBI taxonomy): domain Eukaryota; kingdom Metazoa; phylum Chordata; class Amphibia; order Anura; family Bufonidae; genus Bufotes; species Bufotes viridis. Next base: position 75,524,161 of record CM065592.1, read on the forward strand.
CCTAGCTACCATGGTTACCATTCAGAAAGGTAAACGTCAGATCCGGCGATGCGCCGAAACAACATTTAGCTTGAAGTCGGATCCGGATTAATGCTTTTCAATGGTCATTAATTCCAGATCCGTCCTTGCGGCATGCCTTCAATTTTTTGGCCCAAGGAAAATCCGCAGCATGCTGTGGATTTTTAACGGCAAAAAACGTTTGAATACTGAACTGAAGACATCCTGATGCATCCTGAACGGATTGCTCTCCATTCAAGATGCATGGGGATGATCCTGATCAGTATCTTTCCGTCTTAGAGCCCCGAGGACGGAACTCTAGCACGGAAAGGAAAAACGCAAGTGTGAAAGAGGCCTAAGCACTAGTGAGTATCAGTTTTTTTTGGTTATATGACTAAAACATTATTGCTTCGGGGGGGGGGGGGGGTCTGGGGTGACACCATTTTCTACCGCACCGGGTGACACCAGCCCTAGCAACGCCACTGAAAGTAGAAGAGGGTGTAATAGGAGAGTGTACAGCCTGGGTAATAGGAGCAATTCTATTACACCTTGCTGCAGTGACTGGGGATCCAAATTGCAGTTATACTGCTGCTTGTAGGTTATTTGCACTATATGCAGCAAACCTTGCTTGTTATTGGGCTGTGTGATATAGCCATTTACGGGGTGTATTAATAGGAAATATACATACGTCCTATTGGCCGTTCTGCGTTGATTTTACATTGTTTTACTTTTTTGTGGGGGTGTATTAATAGGGGGGAAAAAAGAATAAAATATGTCAAAATTGCCCTTCAGCGGTAAAGTTACATTGTATTACAGCCATTTACAGGGTGTATGATTAGGAAAGATACGTACATATTATTAGCCGTTCTGCAGTGAATTGTGATTGTTATATTTCTTTTTTTGAAGTGTATTAATAGGAAAAAGAATACATCTTAATTGCCGTTCTGCTATGAAGTTACATTGTACTATAGCCATTTATGGGGTGTATTGAAAGGACATAAACGTAATTCCTATATATTAGCCATTCTGTGGTGAATTGTGATTATTAGTGTTGGTCGAGCACCAACGTGCTCGGGTGCTCGAGCAGAACACCTTGGGATGCACAATGGAAGTCAATAGGAGAACCCGAGCATTAAACAATGCACCTCCTGCTCTGAAGAGGGGAGGGTGTCTGGTGCACAGGAAAAGGTCAGAAATTGATGGAAATACCACTGAAATGGTTTTGGAACAGCATGGGGAGGATGTCTGAATTCATCTTGGACTCCCATGTCGCTGCTGGGACCGATGTGTCCGAGTAGTACGCCACTTTTACAGACTGACAATAATGTGCACAAAACCAAAGATAAAATCGCTTTTAGGGGAAAAATTGTTAGAAAACATTCTTTCCTGTATATTTACTTACATATATTACTATTTATATAAAGTGCAAATGCTGCCAAAAATTACAAACAAGAGGCACTCCGATACAACCTGTATATCACATAAAGGAGGGCCTCATTCACATTGTGGTACAATTGTTCATGCAGTGGGACTTCTACACTTATAAAGCCTATGCACTAAGTAAAAGGGCTGCCAAAAATTACAAGGAAACGGCACTACAATACACCCTTTATTGCACATAAAGCATAGCATCATACCAGGGCCGGCGCCACCTGTAAGGCGACCTAGGCAACCGCCTAGGGGCATTATGCCAATGCTGGGAGCCTGCAGCGAGCAGAGTCGCGGCAGCGGAGCGTGCAGGAGGAGGGCCGAGGCGTGTCCCGTCCCCTGTTCATCTGACATCATCGCGCCGCCTTAGCCTACAGCGCGGGACAAAGGCCTGAAGAGGCCTGCATCGCATCTCTGCCATGGAGGTAAGTATATGGTTTTTTTGTGTTTTTTTTTCTGTGTGTTTTTTTTTGTACAAAACAAACTGGAGTCAGTGTGGAGCACATAGTGGGGGGCTACTGGCACATAAGTGGGGGCTACTGGCACATAGGGGACGACTGCTGGCACATAAGGGGCAACTGCTGGCACATAAGGGGGCTTGCTGGTACATAAGGGGGCTACTGGCACATAAGGGAGGCTACTGGCACATAGGGGGGGCTACTGGCACATAAGGGGGACTACTGGAACATAAGGGGGGACTACTGGCACTTAAGGGGGGACTACTGGCACTTAAGGGGGGACTACTGGCACATAAGGGGCGACTGCTGGCACATAAGGGAGGCTTGCTGGCACATAAGGGGGGGCTACTGGCACATAAGGGGGCTACTGGCACATAAGGGGACTACTGGCACTTAAGGGGGGCTATTATTATTGTTATAAGGCCACCTCTGTACTATTATTATTATAATGGACCCCTCTGTACTATTCTTATGTTAATAGTCCCCACTGCATTAGTATTATTATTTATACAGAGGGGGTCATTATTATAATAATAGTATAGAGAGGGCCTTTATATTAATAATAATACAGAGCTGTGCTGCCATGTCATGGAGGGGGAGAATTGGGATATACCCTATATACCCTCATCAACAATGCTGGTAGGGGGGGGGGGGAATGTGGTAGGGGGGAGGAATGTGGTATGGGCAGGGGGGGGGATGTGTTCTGCAAATGAAGCAGTGTATTATATTATGGGGGCACTAGGTGGAAGGCTGGAAAGGAGCACTATGGGGGCATTTACTGAGGCACTATATAGGGGTATTTCATACTGGTACATTTTGGGGGCACTATGGGGACATTAGTTCAGGTGGGGCATTACAAGGGGGTATTTTTTTTGCACTGTCTATTATAAGGAGAATTATTACTACTGGGAGGGGGGGTATTATGGTGGGCTTTATTACTCCCCCATGTTATGACACCCCAGTAGCAGCACCAGCCTCTCCCTGCTCTGCTATCCCTCTGATCCTTCTCCAAATCCTTATTCTGAAATCTTTCTCATTAGGATAAAACACATCATCAGCTACGCCAATCCACACAATATACAGTATACCTCTACACAGATCCGCCGGCCAAATTGTGAAGTGGTGTCTGGGATCCCCAAGGGCCAAGCCAAGTAACTGTAAGTTTTTATGTGAAATATGTTTGTTATTCACATATAGCATGCACTGCGCACAGCGTCATTGGTTGCTATGACGCCGTGCGCTTCGTGCCGCCACTACAGTACTGTAAGGGCAGATCATCTGATGGGGGGGTGGTGGCAATTTTTATCTTGCCTAGGGCGGCAAAAATCCTTGCACCGGCCCCGCATCATACACACCCTTGAAATTTTGATTGATGGCCTGCTGGTGACCCTCTAAAACATTAGGGGCGAGGGCCTGCTGCCAAGTTAACCATCTAAAACATTAGGAGTGAGGACCTGCTGCTGATCTGACCATCTAAATCATTATGAGCGAGGGCCTACTGCTGAGCTGAACATCTAAAACAATATGGGTGAGTGCCTGCTGCTGATCTGACCATCTAAAACATTATGGGCGAGGGCCTGCTGCAGAGCTGACCATCTAAAAAATTAAGGGTAAGGGTCTGCTGCTGAACTGACCCTCTAAAACATTAGGGGCAAGGGCCTGCTGCAGAGCTGACCATATAAAAAATTAGGTGTGAGGGTCTGCTGCTGAGCTGACAATCTAAAACATTTTGGGCGAGGGCCTGCTGCCGAGCTGACCATCTAAAGCAATATGGGCGAGTGCCTGCTGCTGATATGACCATCTAAAACATTATGGGCGAGTGCCTGCTGCTGATCTCACCATCTAAAACATTAGGGGTGAGGCCTGCTGTTGAGCTGACCATCTAAAACATTATGGGCGAGGGCTTGCTGCTGAGCTGACCATCTAAAACATTAGGGGTTAGGGCCTGCTTCTGAGCTGACCATCTAAAACATTATGGGCAAGGGCCTGCTGCCGAGCTGACCATCTAAAATATTATGGGCAAGGGCCTGCTGCAGAGCTGACCATCTAAAAAATTAGGGGTTAGGGCCTGCTTCTGATCTGACCATCTAAAGCATTATGGGCAAGGGCCTGCTGCCGAGCTGAACATCTAAAACATTATGGGTGAGGGCCTGCTGCCTAGCTAACCATCTAAAACATTATGGGCGAGGCCCTGCTGCTGAGCTGACCATCTATAATATTATGGAAGAGTGCCTGCTGCTGATCTGACCATCCAGGGGCGTCGCGAGGCATGCCGATTCGGGGCTTGGGCCCCGGACTACAAGCAAATTGTCCCAAATCTCTGGTTGATAGCTGTATTTTTTACTGCACTAGTAGCTTCTTTTTATGGTCATATTGAGCCACCAGTGCGGGGCCCCAAATGACATCAACCAGGTGCACATTAAACCTATAAGGAGAGGCTCCATTGTGCGCCCGGCTGAAGTGCAGTGAGACCGGCCAGCAGCACCGCACTGGTGTCTCAGTATCAGAGCAGAAGCAGGGCTTGTATTTAGTCCCCCCTCATTCAGGCCTGGCTGCAGAGGACCAGACCCAGCCCTGCAGGAGATTCAGACAAGACAAGCAGATTCCAGAGCTACTGCTGTCTGTCCTGCTCCAGCTGTCCAGGTCACCACTGCTGGAAAGGTCTTATGAAAATGGCCTCTGCCAGCCCAGCAGCAACCACTACCAACCTGACAACAGTGCCGTAGATATTTTTTTTTTTCCTGGGGGGGGTTCAGCTTTCTCAAATTATAAGACTTTATTAGGAGATATAACAAGCATCACTTACCAAAGTTATGACATATCTAGGGCCATAAAGGCATGATTCTGAAGCAGGGGTGCTGGGCACATTTTTCCCCTCATGGGCCTGGGTTTGCAGGCAGCACATCTCCTCCCCCTTCCCCTCTACTATCTGTGGTGCATTTTTCCCGCCAGTCTACCGGCCTCCATGATGGCAGCAGGGCAGGCACAGGCAGGCAGTGTGTGGAAGAAGTAGCACACACAAGAAGATGTGCTGCAGGCTGCAGCTAGCATAGCATGGAATTGTGACAGACAGCAGGAGCAACATAGCATACTGACATGCACATGAGCTGAAATCCATCCCAATAAAATAAATCACATCACTTGATCACTATATCAATTCCAAATGGCCCACAACCATATGGCCTGTGGAGCACCGGTGCATCAGACAGTCTCACAATAGGCTGGGGACAGAGTAACGCGGGACGGCCACCGCCATCAGGCTGCAGAAAGCCTCAGTGTCCACAAGCCTAAATGGCAACATTGTCAGGGCCAGCAATTTTGAAAGGTGCACATTTAGTACTATGGCCTGTGGGTGGGTGGCTGGGTATTTGCACTTTCGTTCAAAGGCCTGTATGCTGCGCTGGGACACAGAAGTGGATGTGCTAGCTGATGGTCCTTGCGAAGGTCCAGGTGCATGGCGGGAGGCATCCGGGCCTGCATCTTGGACAGGGGATTGGCCAGCACATAACACAGGGGAAGAGGAGGCAGTGGTGTGACCCGCAGATAGAGATGTCGCGAACATAATATTTGCAGTTCGCGAACGCGAACCTCCGCAAATGTTTGCAAACCTGCGAACCCGGCGAACCGCCATAGACTACAATAGGCAGGCGAATTTTAAAACCCACAGGGACTCGTTGTGGCCACAATAGTGATGGAAAAGTTGTTTCAAGGTGACTAACACCTGGACAGTGGCATGCTGGAGGGGGATCCATGGCAAAACTCTCATGGAAAATTACGTAGTTGACGCAGAGTCGAGTTTTAATCCATAAAGGGCATAAATAACCTAACATTCCTAAATTGTTTGGAATAACCTGCTTTAAAACATCCAGTGTGTGTATACTATCAGGTATGATGTTGTATCGATCAGGTAGTGTAAGGGTTACACCCGCTTCACAGTGACAGACCAAACTCTGACAGACCGCTCTCCCCATTTAACGCACCGCAAACAACCGCAAACAGTCCATTTGCACAACCGCAAATTCCCCATTTGCACAAGGTTGGATACCAAGCTAGCCATGTCCCGTTCCTTGTCTTCACTGATGTCATTGAAGGTCTCTTCCTCCACCCAGCCACGTACAACACCAATGGCCCCCGAAAGGTGACAACAAGCCCCCTGGGACACCTTATGTGGTTGGTCTTTCACCTCCTCAAAGCCACCTTCCTCCTCCAGGTTTGTCACCTCCGAAAAAGGACGCATGAGCCTACAGCCATTGTGAATGAGCGTTCAGTAACGCGGCCAAAAAATACCCAGCTCCGCAGAGGCTGTCCTCTTTTTTTTTTTTTTATTAAAAAAATCTGTTCTTACCAGTTTAATCTCTGTTTTGTCCCCTATCAGGGGTCAGTGTATGGAATAGATTTTAGGAACCGGGAGATGGAAAAAGATGGTTGGTCGGTCTTCATCCTTCCAATTTGGGGCACTGCGCGTGTGTCGTGCAATGTACTGTGCCACCCTATATGAGTGGTGTGTTAAGTAGTACTATTTCTATCAGTTTAATCCCTGTTACGTCCCCTATTAGGGGACATGTATCGAATAGATTTTAGGAACCGGGAGATGGAAAAAGACCCATGCTTGGTCTGCTTCGTTTGAATGATAGGTCACTGCGCGTGCACCGTGCAATGTACTGTGATACCCTATATGAGTGATGGGCAGTGGGCACAGTACAGTCTGTGGACCTGACACACACTGGCAGACAACTGCAATTATATTAAAGGGTAAAAATTAAATGACTTTTTATTTTCTGCAAGGTAATGTGCCACCCTATATGAGTGGTGTGCACACAGTAGAGTCTGTGGGCCTGCGGCCTCTCACACACGGTAAGGCAACTTGCGGATCTGCAACACACTACGGACGTGTAAATGAGGCCTAATCCGGGCACGCTCGTGTGAAAGAGGCCAATGAGTCTTTGAGGACTGGAGTGGACACAGAACACTGGCCTAGCTAACGCGTTCCCTATTAATTCAGCAGCAGCAGCACTCTCCCTGCTCTAACTAACACTGCAGCTTCAGAATTAATCTAAGATGGATGCTGTCCTTGCTTTTTGATAGGAGGTGGGAGGGTCTGGGAGAGAGGGTATGCTGATTGGCTGGAATGTGTCTGCTGACTGTGAGGTACAGGGTAAAAGTTTGCTCAATGATAAAGTATAGGGGGCGAATCGAACATCTTATATGTTCGCCCGCCGTGGTGAACGCGAACATGTGATGTTTGCGGGGAACTGTTCGCCGGCGAACAGTTCGGGACATCTCTACCCGCAGACACTGATTGTGGACCCAGGCATTCGGCCCACCTATTTGGTTGCTTTGATGCCATGTGACAGGGGCGTACATAGAAATCACTGGGCCCCATAGCAAGAATCTGATTTGGGCCCCCTTAACCCCTCCCAGTACTCACCCCTGTCCCCTCCCACCTCCTGTCCTGGCTCCACCCATGCCACACTCCCATTAAATAAATTTATACATGACCTACTGAAACTGTTAGGGATGAACATTTTTGTTTTATTTTTTTATTAAGCAACTTTGTTGCCGTAATGTATAAAATGTACATGTATTTTCCAATAAGGATTTGTTCTGTGAACAAAGGTGGAATATCATTTGGTGGCTTTGTGCACACTCAGCATCAGCAGCAAGGAGTTAACCAACCCCTAATTCCCTCCAAAATGGAAGGAGTAGATGTAGGAGGAAAGCACATTGTCCTCTATGAGCCCCCCCAACGCCCCCCAAAATTCTCAGGACAGTAGGACAGTGTGCTTTCTTTCTACTTCTCCCCCCATGGGCATTTTGGGGGGCATTAGGGGTTGGTGTGGCTCATAGAGGACCTGGAGGGGGGGAGGCTAATAAAGGACAGTGTACTTTCCTCCTACTCCTCCCCACCTGGGCATTTTGGGGGGGGGGGGGCTTTAGGGGTTGGGGCTCACAGAGGACTCCTACTCCTTCTGCATCCCTCCCAAGCATTTGGGGGGGCATTAGGGGTTATCCCCTCTAACACCTTGCTGGACATTTTGGGGGGCATTGGGGGCTCATAGAGGACTCAGGAGGGGGGGGGGGGCTCATAGAGCCCAGTGTGCTTTCCTACTCTCTCCGCCCCTAGCCATTTTGGGAGGCATTGGGCCCAGTTGGGGAGGCTAATCATAGTGGACCTGGGGGAAGGGGAGTCTCATACAAGCACACTTTCCTGTCTTTGAGGTCAACCTGCCCCACTGCACCCCCCTTGGGCATTTTGGGGCTCATAGAGGACAGAAGTGAAGCATGTCCCTGTCCCCCTCCCCTCCCTATTGATCCTCTCTCTTGCTGGCTGCATGCTTAAGTTTGAACTTCCACATCGTGAACTAAGAAGTACGTGTGACTGACTGTTTGTCTGACATACCAATCTCTCTGGTAAGCCTGCCCCACCCCACCCCCTTGGGCATTTTTGGGGGCATTTTGTGGCTCATAGAAGACAGGAGTGAAGCGTGTCCCTGTCCCCCTCCCTTCCCTATGGATCCTCTCTCTTGCTGGGCAACTTCCACATCATGAACTAAGAAGTGTGTGTGACTGACTGTCTGACATACCAATCTCTCTCAGCGAGTCCTGACTTGTCCCTTCCTTCAGGGCCAGGCAGCCTTCAGGGCTCTTCAGCAGCTCCCCAGCGCAGCAGTCCTCCTGCTGACTCCACCTGACTCCTTCAATGCGGTTTGCAGGCCTGCGGCTGTTCTAGGACTGGGAGAGTCTCTCAGACTGTGACGACGTGATTCTCCCGCCTCCTACACTCAGACTGCACACTGGCCAATCAGCAGCTGCCTCAACAGAGTTTTCTTGCGCTGATTGGCCAGCGAGCGTTACTTGCCGGCTGGCTTGATCCCCATTCCGCAGGTCAGAGTCAGGTCAGACTCAGAGACAGGTCAGAGAAACTGGGCTGGCAGCATGGGAAGGAGGGAGGGGGGGGGAGAGAGTGGGTGGGGCCAAATGGTGTTAGCGGTGCCTTCTATGCTCTCTGGGCCCCCCAGTGCCGCGGGCCCCATAGCAACTGCGTGGTCTGCCTATATTGGCGGTAAGCCACTGCCATGTGGCGGATAATGCTGGTGGTGGTGAGGTTGCCAGTGTTCATGCCCCTGCTCATTTTGGTACGGCACAGGTTGCAAATGACAATTCTTTTATCGTCCGCACTTTCCTCAAAAAAGCCCCAGGCTGCAAAACATATACCCCTTGGCAAGGGAGATTGCCACTATGGGGTTCTACAGGGAACAGTTGCAAGCCTTTTTGGTGTGGCCCGCCTTCTCCCTTTTGCCACCCCACTGCCTCTTCCAGCCTGTTGCAGTGTTGCGGATCCCTCCCCCTCTGTACTGCTGTCTTCGCTCGGCTTGCCACCTTCCCAGGTTTGGTCAGTGATTTCATCGTCCATCAGCTCCTCTTCCACTTCCTCATTCTGGTGATCCTCCTGACTTGCTGACCTAACAATAACCTCACTTAGAGACAACTGTGTCTCATCCTCATCCTGAACCTCGTGAAACACGAATTGCCGTTCCCCACTGTCATCTTCTTCTGACTGTGGATGCTCAATAGTTTGGGAATCAGGGCACAAGATCTCCTCATGTCCCTCTTCAAGCGGGCTTGGTGAGAGGCCCAATTTAAGGAATGGCGATGAAAAGAGCTCCTCGGAATATCGGAGTGTGAGATCACTTGTTTGCCAAGACTCTCCATGTTGGGAGAAAGGAGGATCAGGGTGAGGATTCTGTTGACCAGACTCTTGGCTACTGAGACTGGACTTTGCGGAAGACAGGGTGGTGCTTAACCGACTGGAAGCATTATATGCTGCAATCCAACCGACCACCTGGTTGCACTGGTCTGACTTCAAGAGTGGTGTCCTGTGCCGCCCTGCAAACTGGGACATGAAGCTAGGTATTGTGGATGAGTGTGTTTCTTGTGCTCTGGCAGCAGGCACAGTTTCACCACGCCCAAGGCCATGACTTCTGCGTGCACCATCAGCAGCACAGCCACTTCCCTATCCCTTACTGCCCGCCTTGCGCATATTAAATGGTATATATGCCTGCAAGTATGTCACACATACAGTAGTGCAGGTTTTGTAAGTGTTTGTGCAAATAAAGTACACTGAATGTCACAGATATTTTTAGGATACGCACAGGTTATACAGGAGGAATAGAGCAAATAATGTCGCTGTCACCACCGGCTAATAAAAAATTACAATGAATGAATGTCACTGATATTTAGGATGCGCACACATTATACAGGAGGTATAGCGCAAGTAATGTCGCTGTCACCACCGGCTAGTAATAAATTACACTGAATGAATCTCACTGATATTTAAGATATGCACACGTTATACAGGAGGTATAGCGCACGTAATGTCGCTGTCACCACGGGTTAATAAAAAATTAAACGTTATACAGGAGATGCAGCACAGGTAATGTACCTGTCCGCAGTGGACACCGTCTACAGAAAAAGTAGACTGGATGTCACAGATATTTTTAGGCTGCGCAAACGTTACACAAAAGATGTAGCGCAGATAATGTTGTTGTCACCAGCGGCGAAAAAAATGATGCTGAATGTCAATAATAATTTCGGATGCTCTAACGTTATACCAGAGATATAGCGCAGGTAATATCGCTGCTACCAGCAGCAAAACAATTAGACTGAATGTGACTGATATTTCGGATATGCAAACGTTATACATGAGATGTAGTGCAGGTAATGTAACTGACTGCAGCAGACACGTTCTACGGAAAAAGTACACTGGGTGTCACAGATATTTTTAGGCTGCGCACACGTTAGACAGGAGATGTAGCGCAGATAATGCCGCTGTCTGCAGCGTCCAAACAAGTTTTAGCAATTTAGTGCAGGTTGCGCTAAGAATATATATTGCTGCCACACACAATAGTCCTTAAATGGACTTTTGGGTCTATACAAGTATAAAAACTGAAATATTCCTATTTCACTTCCTACACTATCTCTCCAATCTACTTTCCAGCTCTCCCTGACTAAGACGGAGCCAAACACGTGCCATAGCACCCGATAACGCGTTCCGGCCAGCCAATCTCTGTAATGCCAGCAGCAAACATGGCCACGGCATTACAGTGAATGGCCGTACTTACCTGCACATTTGTTGGCTGCATAGTAGCCAACAAACATACGGGGAGGAGACTTGAGTATCGCGATACTCGGCACATTGCAGCGTTCAGCCGAATACCAGGAGTGCAATGCTCGAGCATGCTCGCCCAGCACTTTTTTTTTGTAGGGGGGGGGTTATTAATCAGAAAAAAAAATATGTCTTAATTGCTATTCTACAGTAAAGTTAATTCGTACTACAGCCATTTACTTGGTGTATTAAAACTCCCGGTGTCATCTATCGGTCGTGTCTTGACCAGCAACCCAGCGGTGCTTGAATGGTTGACTTGGTCTTCGACTTCGTCGCAAGTGACATCAGACACCACCAGCCAAGAGTCGGTGGGTTTCTCTGACACGGCGCTTAGTTGGCATGGCCCGGGAGCAGGCCCTGTGCCCTCACCTGTCCTCAACCTGCCTCTGTCATTTTCTGTTCTCTCAGTACGAGAAGTATAATATGCCGTAGGCTCGGCTCCACTTTTCGGGGAGGAAGAGCTACTAGAGGACAGGTGAGGCAGCGACATTACTTGCGCTATACCTCCTTTATAATGTGTGCGCATCCTAAATATCAGTGACATTCATTCAGTGTAATTTTTTATTAGTTGTAGCTACCAGAGCAGCTACTGTCCATCCATGATCTGGAGAAGACATCCGCCGCTTCCTCCGGTAGGCAGGCAAGTAGTGATGATGAGAGTCGCAAGGTAGCAGGTGCTAAAAGAGGTCAGGCTCCTTGTCCTAAGACCATTGAGGAGGACATCAGTGACATGCAGACAGTAGCGTATGATGATGATGTAGCCGATCGCACTGGGGAGGCGGGTGAAGAAGGGGCTTCATCATCATCATCAGGAGAAGAGGATGGCAGCTTGCGCGTGAGGCAGCGGCTGAGCCAGCAGGGTAGTAGCATGGCCGTGAGTCAGCAGGGTGGAGGCTTATGGGAGGTCCGGAGCCAAACGTGCCCGGGGTAGACCACCCGCTTCACAGGAGCCTACCTGCCCGGAAAGTAGCCGTAAAGAAGTTCACGGAAGTAGCGGTAGCAGGCAGTCAGCACGGAGTGTTGGGGGGGAATGCCATACTTGGCGGTGTGGCAGTCTTTTGTTAAGCCGCCGGAGGAGGTGAACATGGCCATTTGCAGAATCTGTTGGCAAAAGATGAAGTGTGGCCAGGGTGCCAATGTTGCAGCGTCACCATAAAGTGGCATGGGAAAACTGTGGCTCTGATGTGGTGGTCCAGCCTGCCGCAGCAATCTCTGCATCACCCAGTGGCACGCACCCAATTTCATGCAGTCAAGGCTCAACCACCTCTGCTGAAAGGAGCTGTCTGTCCTTCCCATTATCTGCTCATCTTGATGATCCTGCTCCTCTTACTTCTCCACAGTCATTCTGTTAGCAATCGATCACCAAAGCGATTGCGAAGAGACAACAGTACGCGTGCACTCATCCAACAGCGCAGAAGCTGAATGTGCTCCTGGCCCAGTTGCTGGTGCTGCAGGCCTTCTTTTTCCAAGTGGTGTACTCTGCACCTTTCAGAGAACTGATGGCTTGTGCCGAGCCGAGGTGGAGAGTCCCAAGCCATCATTTCTTTGCCAAAAAGGCAGTACCAGCCCTGCACACATATGTAGAACAGAAGGTGGGCCAATCCTTGAGCCTGTTGGTGTCTGCCAGTGTACATGGCAGCGCAGATGTGAGGAGCTTTAACTACGGTTAAGGACAATATATGTCCTTTACGGCACACTGGGTAAATGTCCAGCCACACCAGCAAATTGTCCAGGTGACGCCGCTTCCGCCTCCACATTCTCACGCCATTGGTCCTGCGACAATGTCCGCCTCTGCCTCCTCATCCTCCACAGTGTCCTCAGCCTCCACTGCAGGGACAATTCAAAGTGCTCCTCCAGCATACCACATGTGCAGGGCACGGCGGAGTCACGATGTTCTACACCTACTTTACCTGGTCAAACAGAGTCACACAGGGGAGGAACTGCTCCACGTCCATCATCAAGACATCGAATCCTGGCTTTCTACTCGACAACTCAAAATCGGAACCATGGTGACCGACAAAGGGAAGAACATGATGTCAGCACTGCATTAAGGAGGGCTGAGCCATGCGCCCTGCATGGCACACATGTTTAATCTGGTTGTAAAACGTTTCCTGAAGTCTTCACTCCATCTGCAAGACATCCTGAAAATGGCCAAGAAACTTTGCATGCACTTTAGCCACTTTTACACCGCCAAGCACACCCTCCTTGACCTGCAGCGGCAGAACAGCGTCCCCCAAATAGGCTGATATGCGACGCTTCCACCCGTTGGAATTCCACCCTCAATTTTTTGAACCAATTATATGAACAGAGAAAGGCCATAAACTAATTCTTGATAATACAGCCGGACAGAGGTACTCCCCAGTGTAACTTCGATGTTAGCCAGTGGCAGCTCACGCGTGACACCTGCCGTTTGCTCGGGCCCTTTGAGGAAATCACTTTATGTGTCAGTCGCCAGGACTACTGGATGAACAATGTCATTCCACTGATTCATGTCCTGGAACAGATGCTGCTAAATCTGGCTGGCCAGGGGACAGGAGAGGTGGTGACTATATCCCATGGCCACATGAGCCCAGTGGGGGCTGAAGTGGAGGAGGAGGACGTTCGAGCACAAGAAATGCATAGAAAAATTTGTATTTTTTTCTACCTAGCTGATAGGAGAGGAAAAGCAGGAGCAGCCGGAGGAGCTACAGGGTGGTAGGGAAGATGATGCAGATGACTCAGACTCACACCGTGGCAGTATGCAGTGGAGTCGGAGGCAGGGAGTCCCTCCGAGTCACTTGTGCAAATGGCCCGATGCATGCTCAGTTGTTTGCGTAATGACAGCCGAATTGTCACCATTCGGCAGAGGGATGACTCTCCACCATGTAAGACCCTCGCTACCGTTCAAAATTGGGGGCCTTTTTTACACCCACAGAGAGGGAGGACAAACTGAACTACTATCGAGATATGTAGTCAGTTGGCTGCTGCCTAAGTTGCGCCATCGCCAATCCTCACGCAGATCTGACCCGGGGGACCCTCTGCGCTCTCATTCCACTGCCATTGGGGGGTTAGGGGGCAGGAGCAGGAGCAGTAACAGCTCCATCAGCAGCAACCTAAGTCTAGAGTTGCTGATAAGCAGTTTCCTTCACCTGACTACTGAAGAAACTACTCACCTGCAGCAGCAGCTAGACATAGAGCAGAACCTGAACCAGCAGGTTGTTGCATACTTGGAGTGCACCCTGCCACCTCACATCGAAGATCCCCTTCAGCTACTATTCAGATGCTCCAACCCGCCTGATGCCACATCTGCTGCCAGGTGCCCACCATCTTCAGCTGGTACTGGTATTGCCCCCCCTCCCCCAAACACCTCCCTACTCCATCACTGTGTCACTCTCTGTAAGCCTCATGCTGCTGCCACTTCACCACCCTGTGTTCTCCTCATGTTGCTGCCACCTCACCACTCTGTGGTCTCCTCATGATTCTGCCACCTCACCACTACGTCACTGAGCCACTCTCTGGTCTCCTCATGATGTTACCACCTCACCACTCTATGGCCTCCTCATGCTGCTGCCACATAACCACTCTATGTTCTCCTCATGCTGATGCCATTCACCACTCTGTGGTTTTCTCATGCTGCTTCCACATAACAACTCTGTGGTCTCCTCATGCTGATGCGACCTCACCACTCTGTGTTCTCCTCATGCTGATGCCATTCACCACTTTGTGGTCTCCTCATGCTGCTGCCACATCACCACTCTGTGGTCTCTTCATGCTGCTGCCACAACATCACTCTGTGGTCTCCTTATGCTTATGTCACCTCACCTTCGGAATCGGTTTATGATTTGGTAGCCAAAAGCAGGAGTGGGTACAAAACACAGAAGAGATGCAAATACACCATTGACGTGTCAACTCTGTCTTGGATCCACTGCTGTTTTTTTTTTGGCTTTAGCAATACTGATGGATTACTGACCAAATGCTGACCGAGTGAAGGTGGATCAGAAGGGTAAAATAATCTGTGACATCAACACAAACTTACTGCTGACACCGTCTCCACTCTGTCAGGGGGGCTCTAGTTGTATAAACATTTAATAGAACAGGTTCTGTATAAATCTATGTGGAATTAGCTGACGACGGTGTAAAAGGAGTGGGCTCTTTCATGGTATAGTAGGATCTTGGGCCCTGCACTGTTCTTTATAACTGGTGCTAACTTTGACCTTTAAGGTTCACACTTGAGTTATTTGGTCAGTTTTGGCCCAATAACTGCCCGAATAAGGATACTTTCTCACTTGCGTTTAAGGATTCCGTCAGGCAGTTCCGTCAACGGAACTGCCCGACGGATCCGTTAAAACGCTTGAAAACGGATTTCATTTGCAAACGGATCCGTTTGCAGATCCGTTTGACAATTGTATTGAAATAATGGATCCGTCTTTCCATTGTCATCCGTAAAAACGGATCCGTTATTTATTATTTTACCATTTTTAAAGGTCTGCGCATGCGCAGAGTGGAGGAACGGATCTGTTAATGCTTCAATTTTTAATGTCGGATCGGCTCTTCATACATTTCAATGGAAATTAATGACAGATCCGCCATTCCATCAAGTGTTTCTGCTTTTTTTGGCGGAGATAAAAATACAACATGCTGCACTTTTATCTGCGTCCAAAAAACGTGAAAGGACTGAACTGAAGACAAACTGATGCAAATTGAACGGATTGCTTTCCATTCAGAATGCATTAGGATAAAACTGATAATTTTTTTTCCGTTATTGAGCCCCGAGGACGGAACTCAATGACGGAAAAGAATAACGCTAGTGTGAAAGTACCCTAAGTGAAGTGTGCAATGATTCTAACAGTGATGCCTGTCATCTGCGTGTCATACTGATTCGCTGTACTGTTTCACTACCACAGCAGACTCCCTATGCGTGTTACTGCAAGGTACAGTGTTCTACACCACTATACAGGCTCACTGCTGCCAGGAAAAAGTTATTTTTCATGCAATTCGCCACAAATAAATTCAGAACGAATCAAATCTTTTTGGAAAAATTGGCGGACTGACCGAATCAAATTTTTGAGAAATTTGCTCATATAGTGAACAGGTGAGTATGAGTTTTCAACAGGTACAACATGGTCCGTGGGTCTTTGAAAAAAATAGACCAAAAAGCTGGACCACTCCTTTAAGTAACAGCACTTGCAAGAGCCCTTGTTCTCTGCAAACATGGTGGCTAAAGGACAAACATTTTGTGTTGGATGTAGTCAATAACCAAAGTGTAATCATAGTATGTCACCAAAATAACATTAGAGATAAGAGCAAAGTGAGTATGTCCTCAAACCTAAAAACACATCTAGTCCTCTATTATGGTACAATCTGGTATAATATATATATATATATATATATATATATATATATATATATAATGGCAGCATGAGACTTTCTCATTGTCTATAGAGTTCTAAGTTTATAGTCACATACATAGCAGACTGATTTCTTCTGATCAACTTTGGATCAATGTAAATGAAGCAAAGTTTTTACTGAAACCCTCGGTTGGCCATTTCCAATTACTGCCTATCTAATTCCACCTCAGCCAGACTGCACATTAAAGATAACAGCAGGAGATAGTTTTTTAATGATGTGAAAATGCTTTGAGTAATGAATTGTTGTATGTTTTTTTGTTTGCTCACACGCGCTAGTGTGTTTTGAATGAATATTTTATGAATAATAGATTTTCTTGTTTGCATAGCTAGAGTCTTAATTAGAGAGCATCAGCCACTTATGCTAATTAATGCATTTTGATTCAGTGCAGTAAAGAAAAGCAATGTTGCAATTTGGGATAAATGGACATAGGTTTTCATATATGCAAATGAGAATGTGGTGGATTATGGGAAATAAATAATGGTGTTTTTAACAAGGGTAAGCATTGACAGTCATCTGCATAAACCAAGGACAATCAAGAGCATCAGGAAATGATGGCATACACTGTTGGATGATTAACAAGTTCAGTGACTAATATCTCACAGAGAAAAAATCCCATCCCATGAACAAACTCATTGTAAAAATGCAACATACACAGAATATTGAAGTGGATTATTAGGTACAAGGTTTATTGTACAGTCACATTTATAGTCACATTAGTAATATGTAGTCTTTGTGTAGAAGTATTGCACTCAGGATTGGCTTTGACAGTAGCATTATCTGAAGAGGATTTTACATTTTTGCTCATCTACTCTATGAAGAAACAAAATATCTGAAAGCGTATTTTTTTTTTGAATGAGTTAAAGGGGTTTTCCTATCACAGACAATGGGACCATATCGCTAGGATATGCCTCCATTTTCTGACAGGTGCGGGTCCCACTTCTGGGACCCACAGATACATAGTAAAATAGTATATAAGACCGAAAAAAGACATTTGTCCATCCAGTTCGGCCTGTTTCCTACAAGTTGATCCAGAGGAAGGCAAAAAAAAAACTGTGAGGCAGAAGCCAATTTTCCCCACTTAAGGGAAAACAATTCCTTCCTGACTCCAATCAGGCAACCATAATAACTCCCTGGATCAATGACCCCTCTCTAGTAACTATAACCTGTAATATTATTACACTCTAGAAATACATCTAGTCCCCTCTTGAATTCCTTTATTGTACTCACCATCACCACCTCCTCAGACAGAGAGTTCCATAGTCTCACTGCTCTTACCGCGAAGAATCCTTTTCTATGTTTGTGTACAAACCTCCTTTCCTCCAGACGCAGAGGATGTCCTCTCGTCACAGTCACAGTCCTGGGGATAAATAGATGATGGGACAGATCTCTGTACTGACCCCTGATAAACGTATACATAGTTATTAGATCTCCCCTCAGTCGTCTTTTTTCTAAAGTGAATAACCCTAATTTTGTTAACCTTTCAGGGTACTGTAGTTGCCTCATTCCAGTTATTACTTTAGTTGCCCTCCTCGGAACCCTCTTTAGCTCTGCTATGTCTGCCTTGTTCACAGGAGCCCAGAACTGTACACAGTACTCCATGTGTGGTCTGACTAGTGATTTGTAAAGAGGTAGAACTATGTTCTCATCACGGGCATCTATGCCCCTTTTGATGCAACCCATTATCTTATTGGCCTTGGCGGTAGCTGCCTGACACTGGTTTTTACAGCTTAGTTTGCTGTTTATTAAAATTCCTAGATCCGATTCCATGTCAGTGTTACCGAGTGTTTTACCATTTAGCACTGAGAATGGAGCCTGAAAGTTATGGAGGGCGCACTGTGCATGCAGAGCCGCCCTCAATTCTTTTCTATGGGGCCGCTGAAAATAGCCGAGTGCTGGCTTGGCTATTTCCGTCAGCCTCATTGAAATGATTGGGAGTGGGGGCTGCTCAAGCATGGTGTGCTCCCATTTACTACTACTGGAAGAGCACGTGGTGGTGGCCGGACCCAGGGAAACCCGGGGTCCTCCAGGCCAGCACCATCCCCGCTCATTTCTCGGTGGACCCGCAACTTTCAGACAATGGAGGCATATCCTAGTGATATGCCCCCATTGTCTCAGATGGGAATACTCCTTTAAGTTATGCTAGCTGGAACCTTAGCTACTAATAGGTACATACCATTGAATCATACAGAAATGCGTATTTATGGTCAAACTAAACCAGTAGGCTGGGTGATGCTGAGTTCTTATCTCCTTCTGGAACATTCACATCAGATTCCTTTCATATTTGATGGAAATACTGGAGCAGTGCTCTTCTTCCTGTCAAAATAAAGGACTCCACAATAAAACCCAAAGGAAACCACTATATATCATTGGATTCCATTAGGGGCTGTTGCTGCCCACTATGTGATGGATTCACCACAACATCATGTTTGGTTTTCTGCTACTATCATGAATAGAGATGAGTGAATTGAAGTTGACAAAGTGGAATTCAATCAGAATTTAGCAGCCAACCAGCCCTTGTGATGTCACAGCCCTATAAATAGCCTTAGCCATATTGGATTCAGCCATTTTCCAGTATACTTAGTGCAGGGAGAGACGGTAGCAGGCACTAAGGAAAGTGGTAGAAAAGACTTTAAAACTTTTTTTTGACTGAATAGAAGTTCAGGGAAAGATCATTAGAAGTGTAGGGGAAGTATAGGGAGGAATTATTACACACTATAAATGGAGAACAGGGTCCAAAAAGGGAGTGTACAGCCTGGGTAATAGGAGCAATCCTATAACACCTTGCTGTACTGACTGGGGATCCAAATTGCCATTAAATTGTCATATATTATGCTGCTTTTAGGTTTGCAATAGATAATACCTCTGTATTTCCAGCAAACCTTGCTTGTTATTGGGGTGCAAGTTCTGTGTGATACTGCCATTAACAGTGTGTATTACTAGGAAATATTTGTGTATCTTATTAGCCATTGTGCGGTGCAGTTATATGTTCTAAAGCATTTTTTGGGCTGTATTAGTGGAATAAAAAATGTCTTATTAGCTGTTCAACAGTGCAGTTATATGTTTAAAAGCCTTTTTTGGGGTGTATTAGTGGAAAAAAAGTCTTATTAGCCATTCAGCGGTGTAGTTATATGTTCTAATGCAGGGATGGCCAACCTGCAGCTCTCCAGCTGTTGTAAAACTACAATTCCCATCATGCCCTGCTGTAGGCTGATAGCTGTAAGCAGTCTTTGCAAGCTGGGAGTTGTAATTTTGCAACAGCTGGAGAGCCGCAAGTTGGCCCTACCTGTTCTAATGCCTTTTTTGGGGTGTATTTGTGGGGAAAAAAGTCTTATTAGCCATTCAATGGTGCAGTTATATGTTCTAAAGCCTTTTTTGGGGTGTATTAGTGGAAAAAAGGGCTTATTAGCTGTTCAGTGGTGCAGTTATATGTTCTAAAGCCTTATTTAGGGTGTAGTAGTGAAAAAAAGGTCATATTTGCCGTTCAGCGGTGCAGTTATATGTTCTAAAGCCTTTTTGGGAAATATTTGTGGAAAAAAAGGCTTGTTAGCCGTTATGTGGTGAAGTGACAAAATTACAGCCTTTTTTCGGGTATATTAGTAAAAAAAAAGGGTTTATTAGCCGTTGTGCGGTGAAGTGATGAAATTACAGCCTTTTTTGGGGTGTATTCATTTCCTTTTTCTTTATTTATTTGATCTAACAGTATATCAGACAGAGTAGTGAAAGGCCATGCACAGGGGAGGGGTATAGTCCTAAATGTTTCTTGCGCAGGCACAGGTTGCAGCAGAGTAAGGGGGCATGGCAGCAGGGGTCACTTCGAGAGGCCAGAGCTCCCAGTTTCATCTAGTGTTCGTGTCTTGACCAGCAACTCAGCGGTGCTTAAATGGTTGACTTGGTCATTCACTTCATCCCAAGTGACATCAGACACCCCCAGCCAAGAGTGGGTTCGTCAGACACAACCGTTAGTTGGCATGGCCCGGGAGCAGGCCCGTGTGTGGCCATTCTATGGCGCAGAAGCTGAATGTGCTCCTGGCCAAGTTGTTGGTACTGCAGTACCTCTCTTTCCAACTGGTGGACTTGTGCCAAGCCGAGGTGGAGAGTACCGAGCCGTCATTTCTTTGCGAAAAAGGCAGTACAGCCCTACAAAAATATGTAGAACAGAAGGTGGTCCCGTCCTTGAGCCTGTCGGTATCTTCCAAAGTGCACTACAGTGCCGACATGTGGAGCAGTAACTACGGTCAGGGACAATACATATCCTTTACAGCTCACTGGGTGAATGTGGTTCCTGCCCAGCCACACCAGCAACTCAGACAAATGACACTGCTTCCGCCTAGTGATAAGTGGCAGGGGCAATATTCTAATTTGCGATATTTTGCAAATATTTGGTAGAATATTTGTCATATATTCGCAAATTTGCTACTATTTTCTAGATTGCGAAAATCGGCAATGTAATATTCGCGTAATGCGCGCGCAATAATGGTGTGGGACACTATAGCTACATTTTTCAAACTGCTCGAAGTTTTATGAGACTGGAGAAAATGGTTGGCACGGCAGAACATTACAATAGCTTTATATGCAGATAGAGTGCTCCAATATATTCGCGATTGCGCAAATCGGCAATAATGATGCGAATATTTTGGCGCAATACGTGCAACTTCATATTTTTGCAGATCTGACTACATATTAGTGATTGGTGCACTAAGTATTGTTGTGAACTTGTGACATCACGGCACTATGTATGTATATATGTATGTATGTATGTAGCATACATACATACATACATACATACAGCACTATGTATGTAGCCTGTATGTATGGACAGCACACTACCTAAGACCCTGCACTGGAACATTATATCACAATCTTACCTGCACTATCTCTCACTAACTATCTGTAATATATATATATATATATATATATATATATATATATATATATATATTATCTAACTATCTAATGTAATGAGTGGAAAGCAGAGAGCACAGCAATGACACTGCTGTCTCTCTCAGAATTGTAATAAACTGTAGAAAATGACTGTGTGGAGGTAGGCAACTTTCCTATTTGTCTGAGCTTAGCAACATCCCTAGCAACTAAGACATTGCAGCCTTCTCATTGGCCCAGAAGCAAAAGGGGAGTTTACTGATGAAAAAAAAAGTTTAATATTCGAAAATGCGAATATATCACTATATTCTAAAGATTTGCGAATTGTCGAAGTTGCGATATTCGTGATAAAAATTCACGATTCAAATATTCGCGCCCAACACTACTTCCGCCTACATGTTCTCACCCCATGGTCCTGCGACAATGTCTGCCTCTGCCTCCTTATCCACCACCATGTCCTCAGCCTCCACTGCAGTGACAATTCACAGTGCTCATACCACATGTGCAGGGTATGGCGGTGTCACGCTGTCCTACACCTTATTTGCCTGGACGAATGGAATCACACAGTTGAGGAACTCAGGGCCGGACTGGGGATAAAAACCAGCCCTGGAAAAAGTTGCATACCAGCCCCAAACACACACGCCGCGAGCGTGTGTATGTATGTGTGTATATATATATATATATATATATATAATTATATACACACACACAGGCCGGGCCTTACCCTAGCGTTGCCGTGACTTGGCCTCTGCGCAGTGGCAACTCTAGGAACAATATATGGGAGGCACATAAGATACCACAGTCAAAATGGGGGGCACTAATAATTTTCCCCACTTAAATTCATACAACTGAAAAAAAACGAAATAAGTATATATAAATTCAAAATACGAGAGTATTGCGGTATGCAGGGATACATTTATAATAAAATAATTTACTTACAAAAGAACCTATTCCATCTTCTGCTGTGCTGTCCTCTGCTTGCTTCCACGGATCTTCCCCTCTTTTCAATCTGTCCTCAGTGCGCAGGGCAGGCACACTGCTATGGGAATCTGTGGATGACACACTGTTATGGGGGATCTGTGGATGACACACTGTTATGGGGGATCTGTGGATGACACACTGTTATGGGGGATCTGTGGATGATACACTGCTATGGGGATCTGTGGATGACACACTTTTATGGGGGATCTGTGGATGACACACTGTTGTGGGGATCTGTGGATGACACACTTTTATGGGGGATCTGTGGATGACACACTGTTATGGGGATCTGTGGATGACACTGTTATGGGGGATCTGTGGATGACACACTGTTATGGGGATCTGTGGATGACACACTTATGGGGGATCTGTGGATGACACACTGTTATGGGGGATCTGTGGATGATACACTGCTATGGGGATCTGTGGATGACACACTTTTATGGGGGATCTGTGGATGACACACTGTTGTGGGGATCTGTGGATGACACACTTTTATGGGGATCTGTGGATGACACACTGTTATGGGGATCTGTGGATGACACTGTTATGGGGATCTGTGGATGACACACTGTTATGGGGATCTGTGGATGACACACTGTTATGGGGGATCTGTGGATGACACACTTATGGGGGATCTGTGGATGACACACTTATGGGGGATCTGTGGATGACACTGTTATGGCGGAATCTATGGATGACACTGTTATGGGGAATCTGTGGATGACATACTGTTATGGGGTACTTTTACACCTGCGGCATGGCTATCCGACCTATCCGGGCTGTTCACCCTCCTGATCCGCCATGCCGCAAGTACCCGTGCACTGCCGTGCTGCTGCTCTGTCCCCATTGACTATAATAGGGGCAGGGGCGGAGCTATGGTGCAGCATGGCAGAGATCGCCGGACTAAAAAGTCGGACATGCAGTACTTTTTAGTCCGGCGATCTCTGCCGTGCTGCGCCATAGCTCCGTCACCTGCCCCTATTATAGTCAATGGGGACAGAGCAGCAGCACGGCAGTGCACGGTACTTGCGGCATGGCGGATCAGGAGGGTGAACAGCCCGGATAGGTCGGATAGCCATGCCGCAGGTGTGAAAGTACCCCATAACAGTATGTCATCCACAGATCCCCCATAACAGTGACATCCACAGCGCCCCATAACAGTGACATCCACAGCACCCCATAACAGTGACATCCACAGTGCCCCTATAACAGTGTGCCAGTAGCCGTCCCCTTTAGTGCCAGTAGCCCCTTTATGTGCCAGTAGCCCCTTTAGTACCAGTAGCCGTCCCTTTATGTGCCAGTAGCCGCCCCTTTATGTGCCAGTAGCCGCCCCTTTATGTGCCAGTAGCCGTCCCCTTTAGTGCCAGTAGCCCCCTTTATGTGCCAGTAGCCCCTTTATGTGCCAGTAGCCGTCCCTTTATGTGCCAGTAGCCGTCCCTTTAGTGCCAGTAGCCCCCTTTAGTGCCAGTAGCCCCTTTAGTGCCAGTAGCCCCTTTATGTGCCAGTAGCCATCCCTTTATGTGCCAGTAGCCCCTTTATGTGCCAGTAGCCCCTTTAGTGCCAGTAGCCCCTTTAGTGCCAGTAGCCCCTTTATGTGCCAGTAGCCATCCCCTTTATGTGCCAGTAGCCCCTTTATGTGCCAGTAGCCCCTTTAGTGCCAGTAGCCCCTTTAGTGCCAGTAGCCCCTTTATGTGCCAGTAGCCCCCGTTTGGTGCCAGTAGCCCCCTTTAAGTGGCAGTAGCCCCTTTAAGTGGCAGTAGCCCCCTTTAAGTGGCAGTAGCCCGCTTTAAGTGGCAGTAGCCCCTTTATCTGCCAGTAGCCCTTTTATCTGCCAGTAGCCCCCTTTATCTGCCAGTAGCCCCTTTAGTGCTGCCAGTAGCCTCCTTTAGTGCTGCCAGTAGCCCCTTTAGTGCTGCCAGTAGCCCCTTTATGCTGCCAGTAGCCCCTTTAGTGCTGCCAGTAGCCCCTTTAGTGCTGCCAGTAGCCCCTTTAGTGCTGCCAGTAGCCCCCTTTAGTGCTGCCAGTAGCCCCTTTAGTGCTGCCAGTAGCCCCTTTAGTGCTGCCAGTAGCCCCTTTAGTGCTGCCAGTAGCCCCTTTAGTGCTGCCAGTAGCCCCCTTTAGTGCTGCCAGTAGCCCCCTTTAGTGCTGCCAGTAGCCCCTTTAGTGCTGCCAGTAGCCCCAAGAAAAAAAAAAAAAAAGAACACTTATACTTACCTCCAGCGATGCGATGCAGGCCTCTTCCGGCCTGTGTCTCGAACTGTACGGCCCGGCGGCGCGATGATGTCATCGCGCCGCTGAGCTCGGCCTCTGATAGGCTGCCAGCCTAGTGCTGGCAGCCTATCAGAGGAACAGGGAGAGGTCACGCCTCTCCCTCCTCTGCTGCTGCTCCGCACGGAGATGAGCGCAATGCAAGCGCTCATCTCCGTCGCCACTGGAGCCCAGTGTGCCTGCGGCCGCCGGCCGGCCGTGCGGCAGTCAGGGCTACTGGCCTACCGGGAATTTTCCCGGTATCCCGGTAGGCCAGTCCGGCCCTGGAGGAACTGCTCCGTGTTCTTCATCAATAAATTGAATCCTGGCTTTCTCCGCGACAATTCAAAATCGGAACCATGGTGACCAACAAAGGGAAGAACATGGTGTCGGCGCTGCGTCGAAAAGAGGGCTGAGCCATGTGCCCTGCATGGCGCACATGTTCAATCTGGTTGTCAAGCGGTTCCTGAAGTCTTCCACCCATCTGCAAGACATCCTAAAAGTGTCCAGGAAACTTTGCATGCACTTTAGCCACTCGTACGCCACAGAGCACACCCTCCTTGAGCTGCAGCGGAAGAACAGCATCCCCCAACATAGGCTGATATGCAATGTTTCCACCCTTTGGAATTCCACCCTTCATATGTTAGACCGACTATACAAATAGAGAAAGGCCATAAACGATTTCTTAGTACTCTCTAGCTTAGTAAGCGGACAGGAGTACTCCCCTGTGTAACTTCGATGTCAGCTAGTGGCAGCTCATGCGTGACACCTGCCGTTTGCTCAGGCCCTTTGAGGATGCCATGTTATTTGCCAGTCCCCAGTACTACAGGATGAACATTGTCATTCCACTGCTTCATATACTGGAACAGATGCTGGTAAATCTGGCTGGTCAGGGGACTGGAGACGTGGCGTCTAGATCTCATGGCCACATAAGCCCTGTGGGGGCTGAACTGGAGGAAGAGGAGGAGGACATTTAAGCACAAGCAATGTCTAGCAAAATGGGTGGTTTTTCTATACAGTTGACAGGAGAGGAGGAGTAGGAGAAGCCGGAGGAGCAAGAGGGAGATGAGGAAGATGAGGCAGATGAGCCAGGCACACCGTGGCAGTATGCAGTGGAGATGGAAGCAGGGAGTCCCTTCGAGTGACCTGTGCAAATGGCCCGCTGCATGCTCACTTGCTTGGGTAGTGACAGCCCAATTGTCACCATTAGTCAGAGGGATGACCTGTGGCTCTCCACACCACGCTACCCTCGCTACCGGTCAAAATGGGGGCTTTTTTACACCCGCTAAGAGAGAGGACAAAATAAACTACTATAGAGACATGCTGTGTAGTCAGTTGGACCCTGCCTATCTGCGCCATCGTCCACTTTCTCGCAGGTCTGACCGGGGGGGGGGGGGGCGCTCACATTACTCTGCCATGACTGCTGTAGCAGGGTGGGGAGGGGGTAGGAGCAGTTCCAGTTACATCAGCAGCAAGTTGAGTCTAGAGTAGCTGATGAGCAGCTTTCTTCACCCTCCTAGTGAAGAAACCACTCACTAGCAGCAGCAGCTACACCTGAAGAAAAACCTGAGCCAGCAGGCGGTGGCATACTTGAACAGCACCCTGCCACCCCACATTGAAGATTCGCTGGACTATTGGGCAGCAAAACTGGATTTGTGGCCGCAACTGGCCGAGTTTGCCCTGGAAATGCTGTCCTGCCAGGTCAGTAGTGTGGCATCATAGCGGGTGTTTAGTGTGGCGGGTGCCATAGTTACCCCAAGGAGAACTCGCCTGTCCACCCAAAATGTGGAGAGACTGACCTTTGTCAAGATGAATCATGCGTGGCTCAGCCAGGATTTCCACCCACCAATGCCTGATGCATCGGTTTAGATCATCCATGCTGCCTTACACAAAAATTGACAAAAGAGATTGGTTTCTTCTGGCTACCTGTCTCAGCTACTATTCTGAGGTTTTCACCTGCCTGATGCCACATATCTGATGCAAAGTGCTCCTTCTTACACCCACCATCGTCAGAGGGTACTGTTATTGACACCCACCTACCCACTCTCTCACCGGGTCACTGTGGTTTCCTGATGCTGCTGCCACCCCACCACTTAAGTCTCCTCACGCTTCTATTGCAACCTCAACACTATTTCATTGTGCCACTCTGTGGTCTTCACCTGCTGCTCCTGCCACCTCCACACTATACCTTGCCACTCTGTAGTCTCTTCATGCTGCTCACAACTCACAACTGTTTCTCTGGGCCACTTTGTGGTCTCCTCATGCTGCTGCTGCTCCCACCTCCACACTATCTCACCTTGCCACTCTGTGGTCTCCTTATGCTGCTGCCAACTCACAACTCTGTCTCTGGGTCACTCTGTGGCCTCGTCATGCTGCTGCCACATCACCACTCTGTCGTCTCCTCATGCTGCTGCCAAATCACCACTCTGTGGTCTCGTCATGCTGCTGCCACTTCACCACTCTGTGGTCTCCTCATGCTGCAGCCACATGACCACTCTGTGGTCTCCTCATGCTGCTGCCACATAACTACTCTGTGGTCTCCTCATGCTGCTGCCACCTCACCACTCTGTGGTATCCTCATGATGCTGCCACATCACCACTCTGTGGTCTTCTCATGCTGCTGCAACATCCCTACTCTGTGGTCTCCCGATGTTGCTGCTATCTCACCACTATGTCACTGGGCCACTCTGGGGACTCACGGGAAAGCTGCCACGCTCTTCTCCCAATGATGATTAATAACCTAATTCACCCGGCTCCCAAGTGCGATCAACTACTTAATCATCATCGAGAAGTGTCTGCACATCATTGATGTCTTCCTCAACAGTCTCTGGGTCAGGAACCTGACCACTCGCAACACCACCTCCCACACCACTTTCCTCATCACTACTTGCCAGCCTACCGGAGAAGGCGGATGTCTGCTCCACATCTCGGCTGGCCAGTAGCTGCTGACTGTCCTCTAGTACCTCGTTCTCGCTGTATAGTGGAGCTGAGTCCACAGCATATAATACTTCTCTGTCTGAGGGAACAGAAAAGGACAGAGGCAGGTTGAGGACAGGTGAGGGCACAGGGTGCTCCCAGTCCATGCCAACTAAGGGTTGTGCCTGACGAACCCACCGAATCTTGGCTGGGGTTGTCTGATGTAACTTGGGCCGAAGTGGATGATCGAGTCAACCATTCAAGAACCGCTGGGTTGCTGGTCGAGACACGACTGCTAGATGATACCGTGAGCACAGGCTTCTCGCTGTGACTCCTGCTGCCACACCTGTTAATCTGCTGCGACCTGCGCCTGCGCCAGAAACATTTAGGCCTCTGCCACTCCCCTGTGCAGGGCCTGGCACTTTTCTGTCTGACATACTGATAGATCAAATAAATAAATAAAAAGGAAATTAAAACACCCCAAAGAAATCTGTAATTTTCTCACTTCACCACACAACGGCAAATCCTTTTTTTTTGTGCCACTAATACACGCAAAAAAGTGCTTTAGAACATATAACTGCACTGCTAAACAGCAAATAATGTATATATTTTTTGTAACTACTGTAAGACACACCAAAAAGGGCTTTAGAACATATACCGTTGTGTTCAAAATTATTCAACCCCCAATGCTGTAAAGGGTTTTAGGGAATTTAGTGTACATTTGTAATTGTGTTCAGAATGAAATCTTACAAGGACTTTTTAAAGAACCAAATGCAACTAAAATGACATCAATTGTTTTTGTAATACAGTATTAAATGTGTTTTTTTGTGATTTCTTCATTGATATTTAACTACCTGAATAGACGTATAAAAATAAAAATAATGAATACTTTATTAAATGATCAAGGGTTAAAAAGACAAAAAAATCCCTTCAGGTATTCAGAGTGTATGATGTGTGGAGAGGGAGTCTAGCATATACTCCAACCACACCCAGTCACTCTGACCGATTGGTACAGGAATAACGCAGGCTGTGACCAATGTCAAACTAGGTGAAACTCAGCTAGTCATATAGTCATATATGGTTCGGTACCGGTATAATTAGGGTCGGCCAATATTGCTCATAGGAGCTGAGCGACCTCTAACATAACCTAGTGTCCCATATAGCCAGCTGACTGATCAACAAATCACCCAATTTTCACTGGTTACACATACAGCCTGTATGAGACGTGCATAGCAAACAGCAACTGCCGTCTCTTGTTTGCATGTGCCGAGATACAGTAATTGTTACTCGGTTACATATAGAGCCTGTATGAGACGTGCATAGCACACAGCAACTGCCGTCTCCTGTTTGTATGTGCCGAGATATAATGATTGCTACTCAACGCGTTTCCACAGGGCTAGCATTCCGCCCTGTATCATCAGGAGTTATCCACTCATTCATTCAGACACTCATTTAGAGAGACGATGTCCCGAGCACCTTTTGCGTGCAGGGCTCCGGCACTGTGACGGCCGTGCGCTGCCGCCCAACATGCGGGCATATAAGCTTAATACCCCGCCCATAGGTCATGACATCAGATGGGGGCGTGGACACCAAACAGGTGGGGTCCTCCCACCGCTGTTCCAACACCTCCCACACTCCTGTTCACACAGTCAAACCTACGGGGACCACAAATCGCAGTCCTATAATTCATAGGGGAAGAATATTCGCGGCCAAGTCATATCATATAGAGCTAGAACATATTTGCTTGAATATCCAATTTTCAGTGTATAGGGGAAATAAATGCGTCATGGTGAGAAGGACGTAGTGGAAGATATACCCTCCGCCTAAACGGGCGCTTCTACAAGAAGCAGGCATATGAAATGCTGTCATTGAGCCCCTTCGGTTGGATGGTTTGGAGATGAAATATCCATCTCGCTTCTTTCTGAAGCAAAGAGGGATCCACATCTCCACCACGAACTGACCTTTCTACAATGTCTATTCCCTGGACCATCAATCCAGTTGGGTCCCCTGCGTGCATATCGCAGACATGTCGTGCCAGTGATGTGTCTCTGGAATTGCGTATGTCAAATAGATGTTCACCAATACGCCGTCTAAGTTCGCGTCTCGTCTTACCGACGTATTGGATACCGCATTTACATGTGATAAGATAGATGACACCAGCCGTCGTGCAGCGAATGAACGAGCGAATCGTGTATCGTTTACCCGTAACATGGCTTTCAAAAAACGACCCGCTTCACATAGCTGCACATTAGACATGACCCACATGGGAAAGTTCCTTTGGCTTCACTATTAAGCCATGTAACTGGTCTCTGACATGTGAAGGTACTATGTACCAGTTTGTCCCGCAGGTTGGCTCCCCGCCTGAATGTAATCGGCGGAGTGTCTGGTGCCAGGTGCCCAATATCTGGATCCGATTTTAAAACCGGCCAGTACCGCTTTAGCACATCCCGTACCACGAGATGCGCTTTATCGAACGTGGCCGTGATCCTAGGAAAGGGGTTTTGTTGATTTCTGTCCCTGGGAGTAAGCAACTGGGCCCTATCAGCCGACAACGCATGATGGTATGCCTGTTTCAAAACTCCTGATGGGTACCCTCTTGTGCTAAATCTCTCTCTCAGGTCAGCGGCTGCTGCCTTAAACTCACCCATCTCTGAGCAGTTCCTTCTTGCCCTGAGATATTGTCCCTTCGGGATCCCACGTCTCAGGGCAAGTGGATGGCCGCTCTCCCAATCAAGGAGGCTATTGGTAGCCGTCTCCTTCCTATATAGACACGTACTGATTTTCCCCTCATGGTTAAGTTTGATCTTAATATCAAGAAAATTAATTGCATCTGAATGGATCTCATGGGTAAAGAATAGACCCACATCATTTACGTTAAGTGCGGACACGAACTGGTCGAATTTGTCACTAGATCCTTTCCATAGGACCAGCACGTCATCGATGTACCTAAGCCACAGTAACACCGATGACGTGTACTGATCCATGGACTCATCAAAGACCACATCCCTCTCCCACCAGCCCAGGTAGAGGTTAGCGAACGTGGGGGCACATGGGCTCCCCATGGCCACCCCCCTGAGCTGATGGAAGATGTGTCGGTCAAAGATGAAGACATTACGTGTGAGGATGAACCGGAGCAGATTCATAACAAAATCACTATGTCTCTGAAACTTTGTCCCCCTCTGTCGAAGGAAATCAACAAAACCCCTTTCCTAGGATCACGGCCACGTTCGATAAAGCGCATCTCGTGGTACGGGATGTGCTAAAGCGGTACTGGCCGGTTTTAAAATCGGATCCAGATATTGGGCACCTGGCACCAGACACTCCGCCGATTACATTCAGGCGGGGAGCCAACCTGCGAGACAAACTGGTACATAGTACCTTCACATGTCAGAGACCAGTTACATGGCTTAATAGTGAAGCCAAAGGAACTTTCCCATGTGGGTCATGTCTAATGTGCAGCTATGTGAAGCGGGGTCGTTTTTTTGAAAGCCATGTTACGGGTAAACGATACACGATTCGCTCGTTCATTCGCTGCACGACGGCTGGTGTCATCTATCTTATCACATGTAAATGCGGTATCCAATACGTCGGTAAGACGAGACGCGAACTTAGACGGCGTATTGGTGAACATCTATTTGACATACGCAATTCCAGAGACACATCACTGGCACGACATGTCTGCGATATGCACGCAGGGGACCCAACTGGATTGATGGTCCAGGGAATAGACATTGTAGAAAGGTCAGTTCGTGGTGAAGATGTGGATCCCTCTTTGCTTCAGAAAGAAGCGAGATGGATATTTCATCTCCAAACCATCCAACCGAAGGGGCTCAATGACAGCATTTCATATGCCTGCTTCTTGTAGAAGCGCCCCGTTTAGGCGGAGGGTATATCTTCCACTACGTCCTTCTCACCATGACGCATTTATTTCCCCTATACACTGAAAATTGGATATTCAAGCAAATATGTTCTAGCTCTATATGATATGACTTGGCCGCGAATATTCTTCCCTATGAATTATAGGACTGCGATTTGTGGTCCCCGTAGGTTTGACTGTGTGAACAGGAGTGTGGGAGGTGTTGGAACAGCGGTGGGAGGACCCCACCTGTTTGGTGTCCACGCCCCCATCTGATGTCATGACCTATGGGCGGGGTATTAAGCTTATATGCCCGCATGTTGGGCGGCCAAGCACGGCCGTCACAGTGCCGGAGCCCCTGCACGCAAAGGTGCTCGGGACATCGTCTCTCTAAATGAGTGTCTGAATGAATGAGTGGATAACTCCTGATGATACAGGGCGGAATGCTAGCCCTGTGGAAACGCGTTGAGTAGCAATCATTATATCTCGGCACATACAAACAGGAGACGGCAGTTGCTGTGTGCTATGCACGTCTCATACAGGCTCTATATGTAACCGAGTAACAATTACTGTATCTCGGCACATGCAAACAAGAGACGGCAGTTGCTGTTTGCTATGCACGTCTCATACAGGCTGTATGTGTAACCAGTGAAAATTGGGTGATTTGTTGATCAGTCACCTGGCTATATGGGACACTAGGTTATGTTAGAGGTCGCTCACCTCCTATGAGCAATATTGGCCGACCCTAATTATACCGGTACCGAACCATATATGACTATATGACTAGCTGAGTTTCACCTAGTTTGACATTGGTCACAGCCTGCGTTATTCCTGTACCAATCGGTCAGAGTGACTGGGTGTGGTTGGAGTATATGCTAGACTCCCTCTCCACACATCATACACTCTGAATACCTGAAGGGATTTTTTTGTCTTTTTAACCCTTGATCATTTAATAAAGTATTCATTATTTTTATCTTTATACGTCTATTCAGGTAGTTAAATATTGTTATTTACAAGACGTACTAACGTTTCTAGCTCTTTTTGTGTGAGAATTGATTTCTTCATTGACACAATTATTCAACCCCTTAAAGACTACCACTCTTAAGAACAGAGGTTCATTCTACTGTTTTCGATCAGGTATTGAAAACACATGTGGATGTCAGGGAGCAGCAATCAAGCATAATAAGCACCAATTAGGCAGAATTTAAATGACTGTGATACTCAGCTTCTTCTAGACATTTACTGGTGTGTTTACAAACATGGTGAAGTCAAGAGAATGGTCCAGGAAGACAAGAGAAGAGGTGATTTCTCTTCACAGGAAGGGCAATGGCTATAAGAAGATTGCAAAGATGTTAAACATACAAAGAGACACCATAGGAGGCATCATTCGCAAATTCAAGGCAAAGGGCACTGTTGAAACGCTACCTGGTTGTGGCAGAAAGAAGATGCTGACTTCGACTGCTGTGCACTACCTGAAGCGCACAGTGGAGAAAAGTCCCCGTGTGACTGCTGAGGAACTGAAAAAAGATTTGTCAGATGCGGGTACTGAAGTTTCAGCTCAGACAATAAGGCGCACGCTGCGTAATGAAGGCCTCCATGCCAGAACTCCCAGGCGCACCCCCTTGCTGTCTCCAAAGAATAAGAACAGTCGACTGCAGTATGCCAAAAGTCATGTGGACAAACCACAAAAGTTTTGGGATAGTGTTCTGTGGACTGATGAAACAAAATTAGAACTGTTTGGACCCATGGATCAACGCTATGTTTGGAGGAGGAAGAACAAGGCCTATGAAGAAAAGAACACCTTGCCTACTGTGAAGCATGGCGGGGGGTCAATCATGCTTTGGGGCTATTTTGCTTCTACAGGTACAGGGAAGCTTCAGCATGTGCAAGGTACCATGAATTCTCTTCAGTACCAGGAGATATTGGATGAAAATGTGATGCAGTCTGTCACAAACCTGATGCTTGGGAGACGTTGGACCTTTCAACAGGACAATGATCCCAAGCATACCTCCAAGTCCACTAGAGCATGGTTGCAGATTAAAGGCTGGAACATTTTGAAGTGGCCATCGCAGTCACCAGACTTAAATCCGATTGAGAACCTCTGGTGGGACTTAAAGAAAGCAGTTGCAGCGTGCAATCCTAAGAATGTGACTGAACTGGAGGCTTTTGCCCATGAAGAATGGGCGAAGATATCCATAGATCGCTGCAAGACACGTGTGTCAAGCTATGCTTCACGTTTAAAAGCTGTTATAACTTGAATAAAACTGATAATGATGTGAGCACAGAAAAGACATTTGTGGTTATTTTATTATAAATGTTATGTTATATTTGTCTGACTTACAAGTGCCTCTTTGATTTAATTGTAAACAAGATGACTGAAATGATCAAAATCAATGTCAAACTGGCCAAAACACTCAATTTCAGTGGGGGTTCAACAATTTTGAACACAACTGTAACTGCACTTATTAACGGCAAATAGGCCCTTATTTTTTCCAGCATATACATGCCACAAAAGGTTTTATAACATATAACTGCACCGCTGAACAGCAAATAATATATATTTTTTGCCACTAATACATGCCAAAAAGGGCTTTAGAACATATAACTGCACCGCTGAACGGCAAATATATATATTTTTTTGCCTCTAATACACGCCAAAAAGGGCTGTAATTTTCTCAATTCACCACACAACAGCTAATAAGCCCTTTTTTCCCACAAATACAAGCCAAAAATGCTTTATAACATATAACTGCACAGCACAAGGGCAAACAGGACATATAAATATTTCCTTGTAATATACCCTGTTAATGGCTGTATCAAACAGCACTTGCACCTTAATAACAAGAATGGTTTCCTGGAATTACAGAGCTATATAATGGAAATTTGGATCCCCAGTCAGTGCAGTAAGGTGTAATAGGATTGTTCCTATTACCCAGGCTGTAAGTTCCCCTACTGAACCCTATTCTGCTTCAATACCGTGGAATGATTCCTCCCTATCCTTTCCCTGAACTTCTATACAACAAAATAAAAGTTTTAAAGTCTTTCCTAGCACTGTCCCTAGCGCCTGCTGACATCTCTCCCTGCACTAAGAGTACACTTAAAAATGGCTGAATCCAAGATGGCTGAGGCTATTTATAGGGCTGTAACATCACAGGGCTGGCAGGCTGCTAATTGGCTGCATGCATGGCATTGTGGGTGATCCCTCATTCCCAGAGTTCCTTGCTCCATGTCCTAACACGTGCAGCAGCCATTTGAGGAAAAAATGTGATTTGTTATCACGAAGTGTGAGGAAATTCGGATTCGGTGCAAATCAATTTTTTTTGAAGTTCGGTTTGAATTCCACTTCATAAACTTCCACTTCCATCTCTAATTAAGAGCTTCAAAGGTTGGATTTATGCTTCCAAGCAGCCACATTCTATCCTCTGTTCACAATTGTCAATGTCAATTGTTAACTGAAGTCCGAAAAGCAACTCCGTTAGACTGTTGGAAGTGCTTTATTATAAAGCAGTGAGACTGGTGGATCTGGGTTTGGAAAATCAAAAATAAAAGCCCTATGTCCAAGTGAACTTGTCATCTGTAATGATGCATGGTGGATTACTAACTCTCTGAGGATGACTCTACAGCACAGGAGCTTCCGGGTTGACTTCGTACATTTAGTTTCACTGAAGAAACTTTTCAGTTTGTCAACCGAAAATGACATTTTAAAGAAATGTGTACTACTTATTTTGGGGGAGTTCTTTCCTTGTTTTCCTGCTCCAGCATGCAGTTCCACTGTCCACAAAAGTTAGATCCATAAACATTTGCAGTTTATGGATCTAAACTTGAATAAACTCGGTTTTCAATGTAGCTTTACTTAACACACATTTTACTAGAAAACTTGTTGTAACACCAAACATGTCCGCACCATACTGGTCAACAGAGTCTTAAATCTCTCTGAGTGAAGCTGAAGGAATATCATTCTCTGCAATCATGTTACAAACTTTAGTGAAAACATTTCATGAAAAGTGGAAACTATTTCTGTTTTTTAAGTTGCAATTTTAACAAAAACCTTTTTACTCTTATGAACTATTAGTCAGAAAGGCTCTAACTGCAAGTTAGGTGAAATGAGACTTCTGTCATCCTCTACTGTTGGGCTCCTTCTTGTCTGAATAATATTAAGAATTATCTCCTGACAGTTGACTAGGAATTTCAAAAATGTAAATAAAAGATTATTTTATATAAATAACAACAAAAAAATACAATCTGTTGTACAATTCCTCTTACAGTATATATTGTGTCACTTAAATTTGAAGCAAGAGAGGACATAGGACACATTACCACTTAATTAACCCAGTGAATCTTCTAAACAAATCTGTTGTCCATATATATAGTGTACTCATATATGCATCCACTTCCTCCATCTACTCATAGATCAGTAGGTAACTCAGTAGGGATGTCATTCTTGAACCAACACATCCACATATTTTCAAATCTGTATGAATATTTTCTATTCATGTACAATATCTGATATAGTAGAATATATTTATTAACTAATTGGATCCAAGGCAGCAGAGTAGGAACACTGGTCAATTTCCAGTCCAGGATCACAAACTTACATGCACAGCACAAATCTGTAGAGAATCTTGTCAATAATAATTCCTAAAAGTGTGAGCTCATCTAATGTTAATATGTTTATTTTCAGATATTTAGGTGTTTACATATATTTCCGATAACCTGGATTTAGATAACCTGGATTTAGGGACTTTAGAGAAGTTTATAGTAAATGCTGTTTATTAGCCTTTTAGAAAAATAACTGTAAAAGAACATTCTTTTCAGATTCACTCATCTTATGATTGACATTCAGGATGATGCATTGAATCGGTTCAACAACTGATAAAACGACCACGAGTGGTAAAACTGAAAATATCGCCCTCATATACACAGTTTGTTATTTTCCATAGAAAGCAAGCACATACAGTAGATGAATGCTCTCTGCATCCCTTAATGCATTCTAGAGCCGTCCATGATCATACCACTTCAATCAATCTTCACAGTGTCTGCTGATATTCCCAAACCTAGCTATGATGACACCCTAAATCTTTCCAATCTGCTACAGCACTTAATGTATTCTCAGTTTGAAGCTTTTGCAAGACAACATATTTTCACCAAGCCTATTCAAAATGTCTTTCAGGTCAATAAGAAATTCCCTAAAATATATATGCGAAGAAAATAAAGCCATTTGAAGAGGAAAATCAATATCTCATCCAGATGTTTTTTCCATGCAGTTAAGTACCTGATCTTTACTTGTTTGGTGGTAAAACATATACTGAGTTCAACAACTGACATCTCAGCAACATGATGGAGTGGTTTAGATGATGGTTTCAACCCTAATGCTGTGTGTGGGGGTATGTCAATGAGCAAGTGTATTGTGTACATATTTCTATATTGTACTGTATTCTAGTGAGACTAATTATTTGTGATCATCTGAAACTTGCTTTCAAGAATCTTTCAATGAACAAATTCATGTTACTGGGATAGAAAAACTTTAGAAAGGATTTAGATGTTTTAAAGGAACAGCAAAGAGCACTATACTGTCAAAATGAGCATATGCTGTACATTAAGTTTGGGTTCGCATCAGTGTTAGAAATTCCGTTATAGTGTTCCATTAGAAACAGGAAATATAATGGAATTTGGCGATTTTGTTTTTCTCCCTTCTAATACATTTCTATTGGCACAAATAACGGTTTGCTTGTTTTTTCCGTTATGCATGATGGGAAAAAAAAGTCCTGTCTCTTTAAAGAAAAGCCTTAGTGAAAGTCATTAACATAGCTAACCACGTCCACTTCCGAAAACTGGAGCGAGTGGTGTTAAAATGCAAAAAGTTGCTAATTTTTTTCACAAGTAAGCCTAAAAAGTTGCAAAATACTCCTTTGGCAACTTTTTAGGCCAAAATTCTGAAAGCATGGTTAATAAGGAATGTGGAGTTTGTTCCAGTGATGTGTATTCCAGGTAGCCTTTTAATGGAGCTCTGTAAGTCTGATGCATGAAGTAGTAACAGCCCCAATATGTTATTGGAGCTCAGCTAAACTAATAGGGAGGTGGGATGTATAATTATAATGAATTAATATATATTCTGAAGAACTCTAAAAAGATTGTTTTCTATACCTGTGGCATCATTGTGTGAATTAAAGGGCATCTGTCAGATTTATACCCATGAAACTGGCTGACCTATGGCATGTGTGCTTGGCAGCTGAAAGCATCTGTGTTGGTCCCATGTTCATAGTTGTCTGCATTGCTGTCAAAAATGTGGTTTTAATATATGCAAATGAACCTCTAGGACCAATGAGGGAGTTGCCATTGCAGAGAGTGCTGAGCCCATTGCTCCTAGAGGCTCATCTGCATATACTTTATTAAAACGTCATTTTTCTCAGAAATGTGGACACATATGAACATGGGACCAACACAGATGTCTACAGCTGCCAAGTGCACATGCAGCAGGTCAACCATTTTCTTAGGTACAAAACTGCCTTTAATCCTGTACTGTCACATCATTGAGTTAATTATCCTTGTACTGTGGCATTACTTCTGTACTGTGACATCATTATGTGAATTATCCCTGTTCTGTAAAAGAATCGAGAAGGGGCGCTCCCTAGAGTGATACCACCCAATTAGGTAGGTAAACCCCTGTGATGCAATCTCTTTACCACAGAAAGTTTTGCAAGCCAAGTGCAACACCGGTACAAAGCGATTCCTCTATTGCTTGAAGATACCCGGGCTGCTGTGCTCAATGTCAGACACGACCATGGGAGACCGGAAAAGTATATCAGAGAAAAGGAGTCACCAGATGGACACCGAAAAGAACTGTGCACTGCACCAGGAGCTTCTGATAAGATGGTGCCTATTAAAATCAATAACAAAAACAAAAAACAAACATGCTACGTGTTTTAACCAACCCGATAAAGATGGCGAATTACTGTTGAAATGTCTAGTGTGTCTTTTTA
Organism: Bufotes viridis; assembly: GCA_033119425.1. Classification (NCBI taxonomy): domain Eukaryota; kingdom Metazoa; phylum Chordata; class Amphibia; order Anura; family Bufonidae; genus Bufotes; species Bufotes viridis. Next base: position 75,562,459 of record CM065592.1, read on the forward strand.
TCTGCTATCAGCAACTCCACTACTTTTGCAGCAATGTACAGTATAATTATTTTAGATTTTAGTTTTTAGTGTTTGCCTGTTATCTGATTTCTCCTATACTGAAAAGCATCGCAATTGACAACTTTGATACCAATTACCAAAGTGCAACAATGGTGTGGAGACAGGCAACTAAATTTCCACTTTTCCATTGGAGGCAGCTCATAAAAGTATAAATTGGTAGTGATGGTACATTCAAGCTTTTAGAGATATTCAGCCGTCTAGTGACAGGTCTCTTTAAACGTTCACCCTTTTCCATAGCAGATGAAGCGTGTCAGGGAGCGGATATGTGCATTGCAGTTCATGTTAAAATACTCAGCTCATTATCTTTTGCCCAATGAAATTTCTTTTCCGGACAGATAAAAACAGTGCAGTTTAGTTGGCTGACAGGAGAATAATGAAGCTAGTCATTCAGAGACTTTTTAGCCCCATTCCAGTTATATCTGTGAGTTATTCTTCTTCATTCCCAAATCTTCTCTATCTCATAAGCTAGAAGAGTGAATCTTAGCCAGATAAATACCATTGGGGTTTGTGTTCTCGATGCAAAATGATGTCAATGTTTCCCTGAAAACCTGACTAATCAGATTATAAGGCAGCTTTGTAATATGTATCTTGGCACAGTTTAATATCACTTCTGTAATCTGAACACTGCCCGAATGGCCAGAAGTGCATTTCCATAGAAACATCTTATCACAATAAATAAGGTATTTACCTAAAGGAATAGGGCGTTTTTGGTGCAGAATAGTGTTGATGCTTTCCTCTAGTAAGAAACTAAAAAACTCAAGTACAGTTAAAGTCCTTTAATCTTGTACTAATGTAACTTGATAGACCACTGATCATTTACAATGAATTGTGTCACCCCTACCTTCATGTTTTCTATTATCGATTAATGCAACTAAGAGTTTTCTTCTTTTTACTAAATTAATAGTTTTGAAAGAAATATAGCAAAATATGTTTCCAGTAAATATTATCTGAACGCTTTCTGCATTCAACAAGGTAGTTGTTTTACATAGTAACATATTATATATAGGAAGAGCACCATATTTATGAACTACTTGTTTCACTTTTTGTTACACAGACATAGACATCAGGTTGAGCATGCTTTTTTGTTTAAAAAATTATTCTACTTAATAAAAGAATATATATATATATATATATATATATATATGAGAAAAGCACGGCAGCACTCCAAATTCAGTGAAGGAAAACTGTGGTTGTTTATTCACCCATAGTCACAGCAACGTTTCAACTGCTTATTGCAGTTTTTGTCAAGCCAAAGAACATGTGCTCATATAGTGGTATTTAAAGGCATAGTGTCAATCAAGTGTAATTATTCTATAAAACATTAATTTAGCCATAATTTCTAAAAATTACATAACACCAATAGTACATGATGATAAATATTGAGATATTCATATAAAAAAGTGAACAATTCATATATACAGTGATCATACATCGTCAGTGTATACAAATTGAGACAAGTGTTCTGGTGAACAATAATAAGCTCCAGGTGTAAGTGTCCATATAATTACATTAAAAACATGATTACCAGCATTTCATGAGTGTCAGAAGTCTCCTGGATTAACAGGGCAGGTCGGCGTGCACAGAAGGAATCACAATCCTGAGTGAGTCAGCACTAGAGGGAAAGGCTACAATCCAACCCCCCAGGACTCACCCAAGATGGCCACCAATCCTGAGTGAGTCAGCACCAGAGGGAAAGGCTATAATCCAGCCCTCCAGGTCTCACCCAAGATGGCCACAGATCCTGAGCGAGTCAGCACTAGAGGGAAAGGCTACAGCCCAGCCCTCCAGGTCTCACCCAAGATGGCCGCCGATCATTGCATGTCGGAAAATCGCTCCCCCCTTTAAGACTCCATACTTTTATAAGATATTCGTAACAAAATAATCAGATCACTATGCCAACCAGAATATTAGCATAACAATATATTTTTTTTAAAACATACGTCGGCACCGTAATCTCTTCTGGGCCTAGGTTGCCAGGCAACGAGGGAAGTCATGTTAGTGACGTCCCCCGTCCCTAGGTCTCCACAACCTCCCACCCACGGGTCACCGTGGGATGGTAACTGTGTGGTCGCCCCTAGCAACCATTATCGGTCCTACTCGTGCCGCAATATATAAAGTCCCGGTAGGGAGATTATTAACCATTATCAGTCCTACATGTGCCGCAATATATAAAGTCCCGGTAGGGAGATTATTAATGGCAAAATAATCTGGTTGCATAATTGATCTGTAAGAAAAAGAAGAACATAAAGGTTTTCCGGAGTCAAACTGAGAATACCGATGTGTGGGCGGACATAAACTACATTTTCTTGCGGTGTAATTGATTGGCACATCGAGCTGTACCCTGGGTCCAGAGCAAAAACGAAGACAGTCATGAAAAATGTGAGCTTGAGAATCTAGGAGAAAAGAAAAATGTATAAATACACATGTTCCATCACTTAAATCATAAAAAGGCATGAGCAGCTTCTATAGCAATCTGACCAGAACGTACTCTATATCACCTTAAAATCCACATTAAGCCCATGGGGTTTCAACGTTTTCAAGAAAAAAATCCAGAAGAGCTCCCTCTTCTTAAGATGGGCTACCCGGTCACCCCCTCTTCTCCCCAGTGTCACCTGTTCCAAAATACGGAACCTCAGGTCCTTTTCCGTGTGTTTCGCCTCAGTAAAGTGCTTTGAAACTGGGAGGTCCAGTCTCTCCTTTCTTATTGAATATCTATGTTGATTCAACCTTGTCTTGACATCTCACGTGGTCTCCCCCACATACCATCTCTCACATGGACAGGTAAGTAGGTAGACCACGTGGGTAGAGTCATAAGTCAAGAATTGTTTAATTTTAATCTGCTTGTTGGTCATCGGATTGTGAAAAGAACTGCCCCTGAGCATCAGGGGACAATTTACACAATTGAAGCATGGGTAGCATCCCACCCTGGTGGACCCCACATAAGATTGCATAGTCATTCGTCTAGAGCCTATGTCCGATCTAACCAGTCTATCGCCCAAATTCTGATTCCTGCGGTATGACATTAATGGCGGGTGGTGGAATACCTCTATAGGCGTAAAACTCTGATTGAGAATTTTCCAATGTCTGCGTAATATGTTGGCAATTTGAGGGCTCTCTGGACCAAAGTTGGAAATAAACGGGATTCTCTTGGGTGGACCAATTTTAGTGTCCAAGATATTACTATCAATACATTTAACCTTGCTTATACTGTCCCCAATTAATCTTTTGGGGTACCCCCGTGCCTGAAATTTATTGGCCATCTCATTGAGTCTGCGGTCCTTAGTGTTGTCATCTTTGACTATCCGATGTACTCTTAGCATCTGGCTATATGGCAATGATCTAATCATAGACCTGGGATGGTGACTGCTATACAACAATAATGTATTTTTGTCCGTCCGTTTAATATGGAGGTCGGTGGTCAATCTGCCCTCGCTGATGTATACTTCAGTGTCCAAAAACTGCAACCTCTTTCTGGATTGCACCATTGTAAATTTGACACTTGGGTCTGTCTCATTCAAATAGGAGTAAAAGGCCATGAGGTCCTCCGCGGCGCCCACCAACACCAGGAAGACATCGTCTATGTAACGCCACCACCCCAGTACATGCCTGAAGTGGTGTCTCACATAGACGAATGTCTCCTCCAGGTGTGCCATGAATATATTAGCGTAGGTGGGCGCCACGTTGGACCCCATGGCGGTCCCCCTTAACTGTATAAAAAAATCGTCTTTGAAGAGGAAATAATTTTTAGTGAGAACAAATCTGAGTAAATGTAGAATAAACTCTCTACATTGATCACTGTAGTTTGTAGTGATTAAACATTGTTGAACCGTCCGTATTCCCCGATCATGGTCTATTGACGTGTACAGACTGCACACGTCAAAATATACCAAAATGGATTCCCTGGGTATCTCTAGATCCGCAATCTTGGTCAAAAAATCTTGAGTGTTCCAAATGTATGATTTGCTAGATACAGCAAATGGACACAATATTTTGTTCAAAAAAATGGCAACATTGCAAAATAAAGAGCCCCTCCTCGAGACAATCGGTCAGCCCGGTGGGGACGACAGCTTTTTATGTATCTTGGGGAGGGTATACAAAACAGGTGTAGTTGGTTTCTCACAATATAGGAAGGAAAACAGCTTGTCATCGATAATATGGGACCGTACTGCTTGGTCCAACATCGCCCGAAGTTCCCTCAACAGGGATAACTTCGGGTCACGAGACACCTTCAAATAAACCTGACCATCATTAAGTTGGGATCTGATCTCTTGCACGTAGCTCCCCATGTCCATGACCACAACCCCTCCACCCTTGTCCGCTGGCTTGATGGTGAGGCTGTGGTCAGAGGCCAGGGAAGCCAGCGCAGAGATCTCCCTAGACGAAGTATTAGTATACATCAAAGGCTTGTCTACTACCAAATCTCTCAAGGCACCAATATCTCTCTTTAGCGCTAGAAAAAAGGCTTCAATACCAGGATGATTAATATATATATATATATATATATATATATATATATATATTTCTAATGTAACTCATTGGGTGGCCCCATGCTATGTTTTCCTATGAGGTGCTGTAACAACTGTGTACACCGTGAGTGCCAAAATTTATCATTTAGCATTGGCCACTGTGATAAATCTGGTGCATCTTGAGAAGAGCAGAATTGTCTTTAACCAGTCTTTGTGGGCCTTTATACAATGGACAAAGAAGACATGAAACACACACTTATTATCTCATCTCCTTAATTAACCTCTTCCCATCCACCCACCTCCCGTGAGCACAGCTGGCGCCATAGCCACCAGGCTTCTGTTTTTTCAAACAGCAGGCACCAGGGGCTAATGTCTGCGATCAGCGATAACACTTATCGCAGACATTTAACTCCTCAGATGTTGTGTTCAATTGTGACCACTGCATCTGAGGGGGCTTTACCCAAGAGCGCTGCTCTCTCGGGGCTTGAATGGCTTCCCCGGACTGAGATTGGTAAAGCCAATCCTTGGTGATAGACCAGAACCTGTACAAGGCTACCAGGCCTATCACAGACATATTTCAATGTTGGCCTGAAGCTGGCAGTACTGCACTGGAATATACTAAAATGTACCTTACACTAATGCATTAAATCACATTAGTGTATGGGAAAGGCAATCTTATAACTGCATGTTCAGTTCCCCTAGGGAAGCTAAAAAAAAAAACTAAAAAAAAACTAATCACCGCTCTGTCCTCATAATACAAATAAACAATAAAAACAGACATTATAGGCATTGCTGCATCCCAAAACACTAAAACTACATAATGGAAAAAATATTCAAAATGGATGATTTGACAATTTTTGTCATTTCACCTCCCCCAAAAATTAAAAACTGAACATCATACATACTCCAAAATAGCATCAATAAAAACTAGAGATTGCACTACAAAAATGAGCCCTCACACAGTGCCGTAGACATAACTATAAAAAAGAAATTATAGGAGCCAGAATATGGTGATGAAAAGAAATTAAATAATTAGATTATTTTCCAAAGTTTGTGTTTCTTTCTAGTATTAAAACAAAAGAAAAAAGTAATACATGTGTATTTTTGTAATTGTACTGACCCAAAGAATGAAGGTAACAGGTCAGTTTTACTGCTTCTCAGCTTCCCATTACATCATATGCAATATTAAATATTGCAGTTAGAAAGTAAAACTTGTCTTGCATATAACATGCCCTCATATGTCTAAATGAACAGAAAAACAAAAGGGTTATGGTTCCCGGAAGGCAGGGAGTTAAAAATGAAAATGCAAAAAAATGGAAAATCTCTGTTAAAACACCTTCTGCCAGTTATTTTAATGCTTGGAAAAATCACTAGCACAGAGATTACTTTTGTAAGTGATTCTCTTGTTGCTTCCTTTTTTTACTTGGATGTTTACTCAATGTGCCCAATAAAAGACATGAATAGTGCCACCGTTTGTGTATTACTAGTTTAGTTGGATTGTGTTTATCTGTAATTGTGACTTGGATAACATTCAGACCACATTTTATTAGTAATCAATGCAGAAATACAAGCAATTCCAGAGGGTTCACTTACTTTTGTTTCAATAAGAAATTAATGATACCCCCATTTGCGTTAGTTTAGTCTTATTATGTACAATTGTGACTTGTATAACAATCAGGCCACATTTTATTAGTGCTCAATTCAGAAATTGTTAATTAAAAATATTTCACTTGCTTTTTCTTGCAATTATAGACTTCCGCCCAGCAGTGTATTCGGTGATGTCGACGGCTCTGATGGGCCGGCTTTAGCGCTGCCCTAATCATTTTACAGGCTAGAGCAGCACCAAAGCCCCCCCATTAGTGCCGGTGATGTCACCTGACTCAGTGCTGAGTGGAAGCCTCCGCCTGGCAGCCCTATGGAGAGCCCTGTACGCCACCGGATCTCCTGAAAATACCTTTCCCTGCGCGATTCAGCCCTGTACGTCACCAGATCTCCTGAAAATACCTTTTCCCTGCATGATTCAGCTGATGTTTATCTTAGTAAGGCTGCCTGGGTGAAAATAGGGGTATATCCGGGTTCAGCTCTGAACCCAGACAACCCCTTTAAAGGCTATGCACACCTTCGGGGCTATTTTTTTATTATTGCATTTTATGCATTTTGGCCTATTTTTCTCATTAACCTTTATTAAAAATGATTGAGCTGTTCTGTTACAAAGGGTTAACTGTTTGTCTAGCTGTGTGAATGGTACTTTCACTTTGTGCTGTTAATCTGATAAACACTTATTTAAGCCAAGCCACATTCTTATTCATAAAATACGAATTGAGTTTAGGAGGTCAGACATCAGAGATAAGGAATCGTCAGTTGAGCAGCCTAATGGAACAGAGTGAAAATTCTGAGAAACTCAAGGCCGTACCGAGACCAGGGTTCAGCATTTTTAATAAAGGCCAATTGAAAAATGTATTTTTAGCTCAAAATTAATAAAATGCAATTAGAAGAAGAAAAGAAACTGCCCCCAGAGGCGCACATATCCTTTAAGCTACATATTTAGTTTTTACCACACACACTGTAGTTGTACTATTCAACCTTCATGGTAGCTATGGTTGTGTGCTACCCATATTAATATATACATTTTATATGTTGGGCGATCTTCTATAACTCATGAGTCATGACACTATTAGTAACTGGATTATATATTTCAGAGTTTTAATTCTAAATTGAATAACAATAAAAAGCAAGCTGAAAGAACAGATCTATATTATGCATTACCCAGTCTTGTCCTATGATAAACTTATGATTTATTTGCTTTAAATTTATGTAATATCTGGAAATGATTGGAATATTCATTTGTAGTAGCATCCCAGTAGTGACAACTTGTTCCTATCAAGCATTCATTTTATATACAGCAGGTTCTGCTATTATCTCTTCTAATGCACATAGCTGTCAATTGGAGCCAGACCTACTTTACACTTCACATAGAATTGCCAAAGTAATTAGCATCCTTAAATGTGACTAATAGTGATTTAACAGGTGTCTGACTACTTCCATCCTGTAGGGATTATACTAATTATTGCTATGCTTTGCTGAGATACCCAAGATCTAGAAGAAGATCAGCTTGATAAAAGTTGAAAATAAACAGAAAAATTATATTCTGATTTGTTGGACACAGAATGGAACAGAATCTGAAATAAAGTCCAGTAAGTAGTTGTAATAGAAATTAGAACATACTTAATTAACTTAACATCCCATAAAATGTACGGCAATAGGCTCGGTTAACACTTGTGTCTGTTGCTATCAGGTTTTTGTTGCTTTTTGATGTTCAGAATAGCATATCATGCTACCATATTCTAACCAGGAAAATACTAAATGTGTAGGGGCATCTGGGCTAAGGCACTGTGGCAGAGGCAACCATGCTGGAGGATATCTGTGGGTCACCTTATCCACTTGTCGACCCACGTAGGTGGGTGGAAACCTAGTGCACCCCCTTTCACAATAAAAAACCTATCCTTTTGAATTAATGCTGTCACCATGGGTAACCGTTGCGCCTATTTTTGGTGGCCACTTCACATTGCTAAACTGTTAAACTTTTACTTGACTTCTGCTATACCTTTAAAGGTATTGTGTAACCATCAATTGAATAGTGTTGAGCGGCAGGGGCAATATTCGATTTTACGATATTTAGCAAATATATGGGCGAATATTTGCCGTATATTCGTGAATTCGCTATCTTCGTGCACTTTTTTCTTTACATTGTGAAAATAGCAATGTAAATTTTGCTTAATGCGCATGCGAAGTTTGAGAAGATTGGACAGTGAGGAAGAACTAGGGAAGTTGCTAAGCTCTGACAACTATATTGCAGCCTTCTCATTGTCCCACGAGCTACAAGCAGGGAGGGATCAGTGTACTGTGTGAAAAAAAAAAAAATATTCGATTTTACTATATTCTAAATATTAATATTTGCAATACGGATATTTGCGCTCAACACTACAATTGAAGTCAAAACTGATTTGTCACTGGATACCATGGTAGGCTAATAACTTTAGAATAAGGCAGTTTTGATAAATGGTGGTATTTGAGGAAAATAATAGAACAGCGATATCTGTTTGGCGGGATACATTTATAATATTAGCACAACCCTTTTAAGTGCTTTCAATTGACATGCTATTGCAAAGTTGAGTCACACTATTATGAACACCAGCTAATATTCAGTGTAACCCCTGTGTACAGCACAAACAACAGCTAGAAGGACTGGGCATGACTCAATAAGGTTCTGGTAAGTTGTCACAGGTATTTGGAGCCATGATGACTGCAGTGCACAAGGCCGGCGTCAGCACCTGGCATACCCGGGCAAGTGCCGGGGCCCGGCAGTGGCCCACAGCACAGCTGCCAAAGGCCAGAAACAATGAGCGCTTTTCTCTGCTCCACCATTCAGCCTGAAGACACGGATCGCGGTGCTGGCCTGTGTGGGCGGAGCCTGCAGCCCGGTAATCAGCATAGGCTCTGCCCACACAGTGCTGCAGAGCAATCTGTGCCTGCAAGGAAGAGAGGACTGTGAGCTTCAGGAACGGGACAAAGTAAGTAGTTACTGTGTTTTTTTTTTTTTAATACAGAGGGGTCACAGAGGACTTTATTACTATGGAAGGGGCACAGAGGCTTTTATTACTGTGGAGGGGGCACAGATGACTTTATTACTATAGAGGGGCACAGAGGTCTTTATTACTATTGAGGGGGCACAGAGGGCATTACTACTCTGGAGGGGGCACATAGTGTATTACTAATGTGAAGGGGGTACAATGGGCATTTCTACTATGACGGGGCACAGAGCCAGAGGGCATTACTAGAATGAAGGGGGAACAAAGGGCATTATTACTGTGAAGGGGCACAGTGGGCATTATTACTGTGAAGGGGGCACAATGGGGATTTCTACTATGAAGGGGGCACAATGGGGATTATTACTATGAAGGGGGCACATTGGGGATTTTTGCTGTGAAGGAGGCACAATGGGAATTATTACTGTGAAGAGGGCACAGATAGGGCATTACAACTGTGAAAGGGGCACAGAGAGGGCATAACTACTGTGAGGGGGCAAACTTCTGTACAAAACTACTGTGAAGGTTGTACAATGAGGGTAATACTACTGTGAGGGGTTACACTTTTTTTTAAAGTATTGGGGGGGGGGGGTGCCAGAGAAAGGACCCGCCTCGGGTGCCAAACACCGTAGGCACACCACTGAAGCAGGGAACTATTTGCTCCCAACTCTACCATTGAGCCGCCTGCGCTCCACAGCAGCAGCACGGTGTCCTCACAAATTGTCCTGCTGATCTGTGTAGGAGGAGGAGCCGGGCAGGCTGGGAATCATCCTCTGCTCCTCCTACACAGCAGCGCGATGTGTCACAGTATCCTGCTGCTGCTGATAGTTGGCGCAGATTATGGGAGGAGCCAGGCAATTGAGGCAAGAAGTATTTATTGTTTGTTTTTTTTCACTTCCTGTGAAGGGGGCACATCTGGGCATAACCACTGTGAAGGGGGCACTGGGCACATATCTTTGCATATCTACCGTAAGAGGGCACATATCTTGCATATCTACTGTAAACGGGGCACACATCTTGGCATATTAACTGTGAGGGGGCACATATTTTGGGATATCTACTGTGAAGGGGGCACATATCTTGGCATATCTAATGTGGGGGAGCACATATCTTGGCATATCAACTGTGAGGGGGCACATATTTTGGGATATCTACTGTGAATGGGGGCATATATCTTGGCATATCTACTGTGAGGGGGCACATATCTTGGCATATCTACTTTGAGAGGGCACATATCTGTGAGTAGACCTGAGGGACTGAAACACTGGGTAGAAAATAAAAGTAGGCACATAAGGACTGATACATATATCCGCTCTGTAGCAGGCTTTGTGTAAGGTATTTAATCTATAATACATGCAGTTTCTCTGTTGTAAAGACAGTGCAAAATGCCACAAGGGTTGCCCACTCAGACTATTTTGCCCAAGGGCCCACATGAACCTGGATCTGGCCCTGGCAGGGCATCCCACAGCTTCTGCAGGGTGCATGGGGGAGGATCCATAGAGAAAACTGTGGTCCCACAGATACTCAACTAGATTCAATTCTGGGGAATTAAGGGGGCTAGGGTAGTATTTGAAAGACTTAGTCATGCTCTTCCAATCAACATTTAGCATTGTCTTGCTGGAAGATCCCATCTGTCCCAGGGAAGACTATCAGCATGTGTGGGTGTTTGTGATCTGCAAGAAGGATTCATATCCAAATCAGTTGAGAGTGCCTTCCACATGGATGGGTGGGCCCACAGAATGCCATGAAAACATTTCCCAGACCACCACTGTCACAGGTAGTCTAAAACAGCATATCATCACTCTCAGGAAGTGATATACTTTTGAGATGGACATTGCAGAGCTGTACTCTATGCTCTAATTGATTTAATGTACACTTGTACACAACACTGAGATTATGGTACCATATACTGGTTTTTTTTATTACTGCTGTTGGGTAGTATACTGTAGATGAACTGGACCTTAAGTTATCTGACCTATGATAATTAAGGTTGTTAAACAGAACCTCTTATCCCTCCTAAAATGTTTATTTTAGTAACTCAGCACTTGAATTCCCTACATAATAATTCTAGAGCCTGATTTAATATCAGTGTATGCTCTGCTGTTCTCCTCTTATGCCTACTACAAGCTTATGCATTAATTGTCAAAAGTCTAAAATAAAGATCCAACTTTGTGTCATCAGGTTGGGGGTGCACAGTCTGCGAGTGGCAGATGGTGCAGGGAAACACTGACAACTGGTAATATCCAGTTGGACTTATTGAAACTGCTATAATAAGCTCAGTGAGAGCACAAGTCTGAAAGAGCATAAATAGAAGTGTAGGCAAGTCTTGTGGAGCTGGAAAACCACTGTTGGAAACAAAGCCAGAAATATAGCTTCATGCAGCTAGCTAGCAAGTGGTGGCGATTGGTATTAGTCAAAAGGGTACAACACCTCAAGGCATAACTAGAGCCACAGAGCGGCTTAGTATAGCAGATGAGTTTATACAGGAGCTGAGGGGTAGAAAGAAGCCACCTACATCAATCCATCCATTCATCCATCCATCCTGATAATAGCCAAGGCATGAGAGGGGAGCTACACATACCACTCAGGGCCATATAGATCTTTTCTGATCCCATTACATGCAGATTACACCATTATATAATTCTATAATCTCTACATGCACTACACTTAATGTCCATATGATGCTGTTCTCTGTAGCCCCAACCATAGGGATGCATGCTCCTTTAAAATTGTATTACAGCCCTTGTTAGTGGTACCATCTGAAAATGTGATCCTCTTACCAGATACATTTTCTGCCTCACTACTAAGGATACAAAACGGCTGAAAAAATGCTTTGGTGTTAAACAGGCAGGAAATTCTCAAACCCAAATGCAGTTGTGCATATATATATACAGGGAGCAGATCCTGCACTTGTGGCCCATTGCTAATGACGATCTCCAGCAAAAAGGCATACAATGGAGGATGCCCGCAGCGGACCACATGTCCGAGAGCTCGGGCTTAGACATATCCTCCACAAAGGAAAAGGTTTTAATATACTGCTCCGTATACAAGTATGTATATCAAGAAAAAAAAGAAAAAAGGGGGTGGAGAGGTGAAAAAAATCAAAAAGTTAAACAAATCTCCGTTTATGATAAATTTGTTATAAATTCAGAACTGCGATAGCTAGGAAGGACGTTTCGGTCAGGAGGACCTTTTTCAACGCATCGCTGCAAAAAACAAAAGGGTTGAATGTAAGTATAAATGGCAAGTACATAAGAAAGGGTCTAAATGGAAAACAAGTAATAGAAACAGAGAGGGGGAAAAAAGGGGAGAGGGAGATGGCTGATAAAATGTGACTGCACAAAAGTGAGGAGTCCTATAGGTTCAAAAATATAGCATACTATAAACACAGGGTTATGGTACTCTCACAGGGCATAGAGAAGGAGCCAAAACGAAGGTATGGGGAATGGAGGAGGCATGGGTAAAACTTGGGCACCGCACTGGTGTCCGGATAAAATAGGAGAAAACAGGTATAATAGAAGATACCAGGTAGAGAGGAGTGCAAATATTGGGGAACAAAATGGACAGATAATGGGGCCTAGAGAGCGCTGTGATGCAAATGCCTGTATGAGATGATGTGCTTACTACGATATTGAATGGTGATGGATCCGAAGATGGCGTCCCACATGGAGATAGCAGGACGGGGAGCAGGACTAGGAAGGTGGAAGCTGCTAGGTAAAACAACGCGGGAGACCGGACATCCGGTGTGCGAATAAGGGCAGCGCATGCGCAATGCTAGTATGAACTAGTGGTGGCCTTATTGTGTGTGGGAATAGATGTACCAGTGGGAGAAGCGCACGCGCAGATGAGATGAAGAGAGGCGCATGCGCAGATGGCAAGAGGCGGTGGCCGTATTGGGGATGGGAATGTGGGGATGTAGAAATGTATGTAGTGATATTTGTACTGTGATAATGGAAGTATGGGTGAGAGAAAGTTAACAGGAATAACAAGTTGACAATGGATGAGATGAAAAGGGGATAGAACTAAAGTGTGGATGGAGATTGTAAGGATAAATGCGGGCGTTGTGTGTGTGTGTGAGGTATATGACAATAAGCGACCTATTTGGAATAAGGTGTGTGGAGGGATGCAGGAAAGGTAGAGGGATGAAAAAGATGTAGAAATGAGACAATGTAGGGTGGCGGGAATAAAAGTAGGTAAAGCGGAGAAAGGAAAGGGAAAAAAGAGGTAGAAGAAGGTAAAACAGAGGGTATGTAGCGTGATTGCAGTCATTATTCTATGTGATGCCCCCTTCTGCTCTATATTATGTCTTTCTGTCAATATCAGTCAATTTTTCTGTTTCTCAGGAGTTGCCTTTAATAGTCCACATTCTACATGGCCTCAATAGCTACTGCACATAAGTGTAATAATTGAGTAGTATATATTTTTAATGGAAAGCATCTATGTTCTGCTATGTATTTACTGAGCATCATTTGATTTCCTGTGCTTAGTCCGCTGCTTTTCACATTCAGTAACAGATTAATTAAGGTGTATGTGTAAAACTGTCTCCAAGTGAATTGCATTTAGAAAAATGCTGAACAGAAGCCCCAGTTGTAAATGACTGTCTTCAAATTCCCTTCTGAAATGTAAAACAAGTGAATGTTTGCAAGCTGTGTATCATGGGCTGATGCAGGAAACCTTTGTGTAGAATACTAAAACTGGTTATAATTGATGCTTGCATCCTAAACATGCTAGCAATCCTCAGATCATAATGTGGCAAAGTGCCATTATCATAATTCACATCATTGCGCCAAGGAAAATGTGATTTTCTTTTATGCTTTAAATACCACAGACCATTTAACCCATTCTAGTATGAAGTGTTTGTCCATGTGTAAATAGCTATTACAAGGTGTAGCCTCCTTACTTACGAGTTGAGCGAACACCTGGAAGTTCAGGTTCGGCCGATCCCGAATCCTATTAAAGTCAATAGGGGCCCGAACTTTGGGGCACTAAATGGCTCTAAAAGAGTCATGGAAAGGGCTTCAGGGCTAAAAAAGGAAGCAAAATGGGGGTAAGAGCTGGAAAATTGCCCTGAAAACAAATTTGGATTGGGAAATGACTTAAAATAACATAAAATACATAAAAATTAATAATAATCCTGAACTAGGAGGAAGAAGTACATATAGAGTAGGAGGTTGAGGAGGCGGTGGACGTGGCGATGTAGGTGGAAGAGGTGGTGGAGGAGGTAGTCGCCAACAACACTTTTTTTTTTTTAAATTTGGGTAGACCCCAAAACATTGGAAAAGAAAACAAAGAGAAAGTGGGCTGGAGTATAACAAATGCTGGGTGAGGCCGGTATACATGTCTATTCTGCACAAGGTACGGACAAGTCCTGTGGGATCCAATCCTGGTTCATTTTAATGAACATGAGCTTGTCCACATTGGCTGTGGAAAGGCGGCTGCGATTGTCTGTGATAACACCCCCTGCCGTGCTAAATACACATTAAGACAATACACTGGCTGCAGGGCAGGCCAGCACCTCCAAGGCGTAAAGGGCAAGCTCAGGCCATGTGCCTAATTTGGAGACCCAGAAGTTGAATGGGGCAGACCCATCAGTCAGTACGTGTAGGCGTGTGCACTCATACTGTTCCACCACGTTGCTGAAATGCTGCCTCCTGCCACCACGTTGCTGAAATGCTGCCTCCTGCTAAGACGTTCCTTATCAGCTGGTGGTGCTGGTTCTTTTGGAGTGCTGACAAAGCTTTTCCACATTTCAGCCATGCTAACCCTACTTTCTGAGGTGCTGGCGGTGCCCCAGCTGCATTGGCGACTTCTTCTTCCTCCTCTGCCTTCGTCTTGTGCTTCCACTCCTCATCCGGCATCTACAGTCATGGCCGTAAATGTTGGCACCCCTGAAATTTTTTAAGAAAATGAAGTATTTCTCACAGAAAAGTATTTTTGCTATACACATGTTAATCCCTTTGTGTGTATTGGAACAAAACCAAAAAAGGGAGGAAAAAAGCAAAGGGAATAAACATATGTATAGCAAAACACGTGTTACTGCAATATTTTTCTGTGAGAAATACTTCATTTTCTTGAAAAATTTCAGGGGTGCCAACATTTACGGCCATGACTGTATTCGCCCCACTGAAGGATCATTTTGAAAGTGTGTAGAAGCCACACGGGGCCCCCACGCTGCAGATTTATCATGGAGACATAATGGAGATTTTACAGCATATAACTACAGCACCCAACAATCTAAACGCCGCCGAATTTACTGAATATATTTCCCAGTCAGGTATGCAGTGCAGGGGTAGTGTGAAAGAAAAAAGGGGTACAGATCACCCAACAATCTAAACGCTGTCAAATTTACAGAATATATTTCCAAGTCAGGTATGCAGTGCAGGGGTAGTTTGAAAGAAAAAAGGAGTCATGGAGTGTCCCGGTCATCCGGTATCTATTCGCCCCGCTGAAGGATTATTTTGAAAGTGTGTAGAAGCCACACGGGGCCCTCACGCTGCAAATTTATCATGGAGACATCATGGAGATTTTACAGCATATAACTACATCACCCAACAATCTAGACACCGCCGAATTTACTGAATATATTTGTCAGGTATGCAGCGCAGCAGGAACATACCCTCCAAGCCACTTGTGAATAACTGGCCTGATAACCGTGGAAATGTCCACCCACAATCATGCACACAAACGTATTTTTCAACAAGCTTTATTAAACGACTGAACAACAAACTCGAACCCGAACTTTTACGGAAATGTTCGGGTTCGGGTCCAGGTACAACAATTCCTAAAGTCCGGTACGAACTTTACAATTCAAGTTCGCTTAACACTACTCTTTACTAACATTAAAAAAAAAAAAATCTGTTTGAGAAACTGTTTGAAAAACTCTATAATTACAGCCTTATGTGAAGCATTTTTAGCCGAAGCTAGTTCATTTGTTCTTTAGACCTCTCCTTCTTCCTAATTACCATGAATAGTTAATCATTATTTGTCATATTAGTGAAATATTAGATCTGCATCTGAGAAAGTTAAAAATGCCCACATTTTCTCTTACAAGAAAATGCATTCATTTGCAGTTTTAACCTCTTCCCGACATGTTGGGTTTTTAAAGATGGCCAGCTTTAAAGTGGAGTTAGCGCCCAAGCAACCGGATGTCTGCTGTTTCACACTGAAGATACCAAATGCTGATGTCTGCGATCTGCATGAGCAGTTATATGGTATATGTTATCAGGCAGACAGCAGCAGTGTCATGATGGTATGATAGAGGCCAAAGCAGTAGTCATACAGAACATGATGGTAGGCAGGCAGACAGCAACAGAGACAAGATTGAGCACCACCAGCAAGGGCAGATCTATTCATTGGAGTGTGAAATAGAGATGGCCTGAACTATCCGCCGGCGAACAGTTCCCGGCGAACATAGCTTGTTCGCGTTCGCCTCAACGGGCGAACACATGCGATGTTCGGTCCGCCCCCTATACATCATCATTGAGCAAACTTTGACCCTGTACCTCACAGTCAGCAGACACATTCCAGCCAATCAGCAGCATACCCTCCCTCCCAGACCCTCCCACCTCCTGCACAGCATCCATTTTAGATTCATTCTGAAGCTGCAGTCTTAGTGAGAGGAGGGAGAGTGTAGTTGCTGCTGATTTAATTGGGAAATCGATAGCTAGGCTAGTGAATTCAGTGTCCACTCCAGTCCTGTAAGACTCATCTGATCTCTGCTGTAAGGACAGCATCCTGACAGCACCCCAAAAAGCCCTTTTTAGGGCTACAACATTAGTCTGCTTTTTTTTTTCCTTTATATACATATTGCAGTTGCCTGGCCTGCCTGTGTGTGAGGAGCTGCAGGCCCACAGACTGTAGTGTGCCCACCGCCAGTGCCCACCCCTGTCATCCCGTGTGGCACAGGACTTTGCATCAAAAAAAGGCATTTCATTTTTACACTTTAATCTAAGGTTAGTTGCCTGCCAGTGTGTGTCAGGCTGACTTCCACTGACTGTAGTGTGCCCACTGCCAGTGCCCACCACTCAAACCGGCTGGCACAGGACTTTGCATAAAAAAGGCATTTAATTTTTACACTTTAGTGTAATTTCAGCTGCTTGCCTGCTGCTAGTGTGTGTCAGGCCGACTTCAACTGACTGTAGTGTGCCCACTGCCAGTGCCCACCCCTGTCATCCCGTGTGGCACAGGACTTTGCATTAAAAAAAGGCATTTAATTTTTACACTTTAATCTAAGGTTAGTTGCCTGCCAGTGTGTGTCAGGCTGACTTCCACTGACTGTAGTGTGCCCACTGCCAGTGCCCACCACTCATACCGGCTGGCACAGGACTTTGCATAAAAAGGCATTTAATTTTTACACTTTAGTGTAATTTCAGCTGCTTGCCTGCTGCTAGTCTATGTCAGGCCGACTTCAACTGACTGTAGGGTGCACACTGCCAGTGCCCACCCCTGACATCCCGTGTGGCACAGGACTTTGCATCAAAAACAGGCATTTAATTTTTACACTTTAGTGTAATTTCAGTTGCTTGCCTTCTGCCAGTGTGTGTCAGGCCGACTTCCACTGAATGTTGTGTGCCCACTGCCAGTGCCCACCCCTGTCATCCCGTGTGGCACAGTACTTTGCATCAAAAAAAGGCATTTAATTTTTACACTTTAGTGTAATTTCAGCTGCTTGCCTGCTGCTAGTGTTTGTCAGGCCGACTTCAACTGACTCTAGTGTGCCCACTGCCAGTGCCCACCCCTGTCATCCCGTGTGGCACAGGACTTTGCATAAAAAAGGCACTTAATTTTTACACTTTAATCTAAGGTTAGTTGCCTGCCAGTGTGTGTCAGGCTGACTTCCACTGACTGTAGTGTGCCCACTGCCAGTGCCCACCACTCATACCGGCTGGCACAGGACTTTGCATAAAAAAGGCATTTAATTTTTACACTTTAGTGTAATTTCAGCTGCTTGCCTGCTGCTAGTGTGTGTCAGGCCGACTTCAACTGACTGTAGTGTGCTCACTGCCAGTGCTCACCCCTGTCATCCCGTGTGGCACAGGACTTTGCATAAAAAAAAGGCACTTAATTTTTACACTTTAATCTAAGGTTAGTTGCCTGCCAGTGTGTGTCAGGCTGACTTCCACTGACTGTAGTGTGCCCACTGCCAGTGCCCACCCCTGTCATCCCGTGTGGCACAGTACATTGCATCAAAAAATGGCATTTAATTTTTACACTTTAGTGTAATTTCAGTTGCTTGCCTGCTGCTAGTGTGTGTCAGGCCCACTTTCACTGACTGTAGTGTGCCCACTGCCAGTGCCAACCACTGATACCGGGTGGCACAGTAGCTTGCCGATAAATAAGGCATTTAATTTTTAGACAGTAGTCTAAATTCAGTTGCTTGACTGCTGCCAGTGTGTGTCAGTCCCTCTTCCACTGACTGTAGTGAGCCCACTGCCAGTGCCAACCACTGATACCGGGAGGCACAGTAGCTTGCCGATAAATAAGGCATTTAATTTTTAGACAGTAGTCTAAATTCAGTTGCTTGCCTACTGCCAGTGTGTGTCAGGCCCGCTTCCACTGACTGTAGTGTGCCCACTGCCAGTGCCAACCACTGATATCGGGTGGCACAGTAGCTTGCCGATAAATAAGGCATTTAATTTTTAGACAGTAGTCTAAATTCAGTTGCTTGACTGCTGCCAGTGTGTGTCAGTCCCTCTTCCACTGACTGTAGTGAGCCCACTGCCAGTGCCAACCACTGATACCGGGAGGCACAGTAGCTTGCCGATAAATAAGGTATTTAATTTTTAGACAGTAGTCTAAATTCAGTTGCTTGCCTGCTGCCAGTGTGTGTCAGGCCCACTTCCACTGACTGTAGTGTGCCTACTGCCAGTGCCAACCACTGATACCGGGTGGCACAGTAGCTTGCCGATAAATAAGGCATTTAATTTTTAGACAGTAGTCTAATTTCAGTTGCTTGCCTGCTGCCAGTGTGTGTCAGGCCCACTTCCACAGACTGTAGTGTTCCCACTGCCAGTGCCAACCACTGATACCGGGTGGCACAGTACCTAGCACGCGTAGTACCACTTATCTAAAAAAAAAATGACAGGCAGAGGCAGGCCACCCCGCAGGGGCCGTCGTGGTCGTGGTGCTGTGATTTCCACTGTCCCTGGAATAATGCCCATTTTTCAGAGGCCACGTACCCTGAACCCGAAAAATTCTGAGGACGTAGTTGACTGGCTTAGACAGGACACCCAATCTTCAACAGCTTCCGCTAAGAACCTTGACGCACCATCCTCCTCCAGCTCAGCTTCGGTCACCTGCTCTCAAGTTACCACGCACCTGCCCGTCGCCACCACCACCACTACCACCACAGCCACCACAGCCGCTTCATTTGATTCGTCAGAGGAGTTATTTACACATCAGTTGGATGCAATTAGTGATGCGCAACCATTATTGCCAGATGATGTAGATTACGGGGATATGTCTCAGTCAGGCAGGATTACACACATGGATGTACAGTGTGATGATGATGATGATGATGTTGTACCCGCTGCTGCTTCCTTTGCTGAGGTGTCAGATACAAGTGAAGCGGTTGATGATGACGATGTGTCCACGGATGCCACGTGGGTGCCTGCTCGAAGAGAAGAAGAGAGGGAAAGTTCAGAAGGGGAGACAGAGAGAATGAGGAGACGAGTTGGAAGCAGGGGGAGGTCGACGCAAGGAGTTAGTGGCACAGTCAGACAGCATGTATCGGCACCTGGGGTCAGCCAGACAGCACGCCAGTCAACGCATGCTGTTGCCACCACCAGAATGCCGTCATTGCAAAGCTCACCAGTGTGGCATTTTTTTTGTGTGTCTGCCTCTGATAAAAGCAATGCCATTTGCAACCTGTGCCAAAAGAAACTGAGTCGTGGGAACTCCAACACCCACCTTGGTACAACTGCTTTGCGAAGGCACATGATCTCACATCACAAACGCCTATGGGATCAACACATGAGTACAAGCAGCACACAAACTCAAAGCCACCATGCTCCTCCTGGTCCAGCATCTTCAGCCACGTCAACCACTGCTGTCCTCCCTGCCCCCTCTCAACCACCCGCCACTCCATCTCTCACCTTTAGCAGTTCCTGCTCATCTGCCCACAGTCAGGTGTCTGTCAAGGACATGTTTGACCATAAGAAGCCAATGTCACAAAGTCACCCCCTTGCCCGGCGACTGACAGCTGGCTTGACGGAACTCTTAGCCCGCCAGCTTTTACCATACCAGCTGGTAGAGTCTGAGGCCTTCAAAAAATTTGTCGCTATTGGGACACCACAGTGGAAAGTACCCGGACGAAATTTTTTTTCAAAAAAGGCAATCCCAAACCTCTACCATGTCATTGAAAAGGAAGTCATGGCATCTCTGGCATACAGTGTTGGGGCAAGGGTCCATCTGACCACTGATACCTGGTCTGCAAAGCACGGTCAGGGCAGGTATATCACGTATACTGCGCATTGGGTCAACCTGCTGACGGCTGACAAGCATGGAATGCGTGGCTCCGCAGCGGAGTTGGCGACTTGCAGGCAGACCTACTGCCACCTCCTCTACTCCTACTCCATCCTCTTCGATATCCTCCTCGGCTGAGTCCTCTTCTGCTGCGGCGTCTGGCTGCACATCAACTGATTCCCCCCAGCTCCCCAGGGGCTATTCCACATCCCGGATACGACAGTGTCACGCTATCTTGGGGTTGACTTGACTGAAAGCAGAGAGCCACACAGGACCAGCACTCCTGTCCGTCCTGAACGCACAGGTGGATCAGTGGCTGACCCCGCACCAACTGGAGATCGGCAAAGTGGTGTGTGCCAATGGAAGCAATCTGTTGGCGGCATTAAATTTGGGCAAGTTGTCACATGTGCCGTGCATGGCACATGTGTTGAATCTCATCGTACAACGTTTTGTGTCTAAGTACCCAGGCTTACAGGATGTCCTCAAGCAGGCCAGGAAGGTGTGTGGCCATTTCAGGTGTTCCTACACGGCCATGGCGCACTTTTCTGATATTCAGCGGCGAAACAACATGCCAGTGAGGCGCTTGATATGCGACAGCCCGACACGTTGGAATTCAACACTCCTAATGTTCGACCGCCTGCTCCAACAAGAAAAAGCCGTCAACGAGTATTTGTATGACCGGGGTGCTAGGACAGCCTCTGCGGAGCTGGGAATCTTTTTGCCACGTTACAGGACACTCATGCGCAATGCCTGTAGGCTCATGCGTCCTTTTGAGGAGGTGACAAACCTAGTCAGTCGCACCGAAGGCACCATCAGCGACCTCATCCCATTTGTTTTCTTCCTGGAGCGTGCCCTGCGAAGAGTTCTGGATCAGGCTGTAGATGAGCGTGAAGAGGAAGAGTTGTGGTCACCATTCACCACCAGAAACAGCCTTGTCATCATAGCTTGCCGAACCTGCAGCAACGCTGGAAGAGGAATATGAGGAAGAGGAGTCAGAGGAGGAATGTGGCGGCTTTGAGGAGGAGGAAGACCAACCACAGCAGGCACCCCAGGGTGCTCGTTGTTGTCACCTATCTGGGACCCATGGTGTTGTACGTGGCTGGGGGGAAGAACAGACCATCAATGACATCAGTGAGGACGAGGAACGGGAAATGAGTAGCTCTGCATCCAACCTTGTTCAAATGGGGTCTTTCATGCTTTCATGTCTGTTGAGGGACCCACGTATAAAAAGGATAAAGGAGAACTATCTGTACTGGGTGGCCACGCTACTAGACCCCCGGTATAAGCAGAAAGTGGCAGAAATGTTACCAAATTACCGAAAGTCGGAAAGGATGCAGCAGTTCAAAACCAAACAAAAAAATATGCTTTACACAGCTTATAAGGGGGATGTCACAGCACAGCGGGAATCTAACAGGGGAAGAGGTGAGTGTAATCCTCCTCCTACCACGGCGTCAAGGACTAGACGATTTGCAGATGTGTTGTTGATGGAGGCCATGCGGAGCTTTTTCAGTCCTACTCATCGCCACAGCCCTTCGGGATCCAGCCTTAGAGAACGACTCGACCGACAGGTAGCAGACTACCTTGCCTTAACAGCAGATATCGACACTCTGAGGAGCAATGAACCCCTTCACTACTGGGTGTGCAGGCTTGACCTGTAGCCTGAGCTATCCCAGTTCGCGATAGAACTTCTGGCCTGCCCTGCTTCAAGTGTCCTGTCAGAAAGGACCTTCAGTGCAGCAGGAGGCATTGTCACTGACAAGAGAAGTCGTCTCGGTCAAAAAAGTGTTTATTACCTCACCTTCATAAAGATGAATGAGGCATGGATCCCGAAGGGACTGACAGTGTGGGATACGTTTGACTAACAAAAGGCCTGATTATATGCCTTGGCCTCAAAATGGTCCCCACGTTGCTGTATTTAATGTCTGCATACCGGATGACTTTCGTGAATTCTCCACCACCAACTAGGGTTCAAGCTGCAATGTTTTAGTCACTTTTCTGCCTGGAAAACATCTATTTCTGCTACAATAGCGGCTGCAACAGTGCCATTATTTTTCAGGCATGTGTACATGCCTAATTTTTCTGTCCTATGGTGCAGCACTGTGGCTGCAAAAAAAAAAAAAGGCACATACAAGTGTCAATTCCCCTTCGTGATCGTTACCTTATTGTGGTGAAGGGGCTTGCGTATCACAATGAAGCAATCATCACCTCTATAAGTGTGTTGGCAATGTTGCCACACCCCAGATGATAAGGCCGTTGCTTCATTATGGTCAGACCAAAAGCGATCGGACGGCTGGACAATATTTCATAGAAAAAACATTAATTTACCTTTTTTTTTATATGTTGTATGGGTTTTTAATACATAAAATTAAAAATCATAATAAAGTCTCTTAATAGTTTATTAGAAATTATGCAGGCAATTAAAAAAATCCCCATCAATTCCAATACAAAGCAAGTACAGAGCTCAGAACTAAATTATTTCATGATGTCGTTATGGTTCGCTAATTCGACAATGGTTAATCAATTCGACCGGATAGGGTCCGTAACATGGATTAAACTGATAGGAATAGTACTAGTTAAGACACCACTCATATAGGGTGTCACAGCACATTGCTCTGTGCACGCGCAGTGCCCCAATTTGGGAGTAAGAGGACCGACCAAGCTGCTTTTTCCATCTCCCGGTTCCTGAAATCAATTCAGTTTAGTGTATGGGAGATTGTTCTGTCACTGTGAAGGCAGTCGAAGGTACCCGGCCTAAATTTTTTTTCACAAAAGGCAATCCCTGATATGGGACGTAACAGGGATTAAACTGATGAGAATAGTACTACAGAAAATACCACTCATATCGGGTGTGACAGTAAATTGCACGGCGCAGACGCAGTCACCGTGGTTTAAAACAGAGTGGAGGGAGCCAGCGTTTTTTTAACCATCTCCTCGTTCGAAAAATCTATTTAATAAATGGCCCCCAGATTGGGGAGTCGGAGACGTTAGAGGGATTAAACTGATGAGAATAGTACTACAGAAAATACCACTCATATCGGGTGTGACAGTAAATTGCATGGCGCAGGCGCAGTCACCGTGGTTTAAAACAGAGTGGAGGGAGCCAGCGTTTTTTTAACCATCTCCTCGTTCGAAAAATCTATTTAATAAATGGCCCCCAGATTGGGGAGTCGGGGACGTTAGAGGGATTAAACTGATGAGAATAGTACTACAGAAAATACCACTCATATCGGGTGTGACAGTAAATTGCACGGCGCAGACGCAGTGACCGTGGATTAAAAGAGAGTGGAGGGAGCCAGCGTTTTTTTAACCATCTCCTCGTTCGAAAAATCTATTCAATAAATGGCCCCCAGATTGGGGAGTCAGGGACGTTAGAGGGATTAAACTGATGAGAATAGTACTACAGAAAATACCACTCATATCGGGTGTGACAGTAAATTGCACGGCGCAGACGCAGTGACCGTTGTTTAAAACAGAGTGGAGGGAGCCAGCGTTTTTTTAACCATCTCCCCGTTCGAAAAATCTATTCAATAAATGGCCCCCAGATTGGGGACGTTAGAGGGATTAAACTGATGAGAATAGTACTACAGAAAATACCACTCATATCGGGTGTGACAGTAAATTGCACGGCGCAGACGCAGTGACCGTGGTTTAAAACAGAGTGGAGGGAGCCAGCGTTTTTTTAACCATCTCCTCGTTCGAAAAATCTATTCAATAAATGGCCCCCAGATTGGGGACGTTAGAGGGATTAAACTGATGAGAATAGTACTACAGAAAATTATACTCATATCGGGTGTGACAGTAAATTGCACAGCGCAGACGCAGTCACCGTGGATAAAAACAAAGGGGAGGGAGCCAGCGTTTTTTTTAACCATCTCCCCGTTCGAAAAATCAATTCAATTCACCTTTTGGGGACCCTTGGTGTTGTACATGGCTGGGTGGAGGAAGAAACCTTCAATGACATCACCGGGACGTGGCTAGCTTGGTATCCAACCTTGTGCAAATGGGGAGTTTGCGGTTGTGCAAATGAACTGTTTGCGGTGCATTAAAAGGGGAGTTTTGTCTGTCAATGTCAGTGAAGCGGGCGTAACCCTTACACTACCTGATCGATACAACATCATACCTGATCGTATACACACACTGGATGTTTTAAAGCACGTTATTCCAAACAATTTAGGAATGTTAGTTGATTTATGCCCTTTATGGATTAAAACCCGACTCTGCGTCCACTACGTAATTTTCCATGGGAGTTTTGCCATAGATCCCCCTCCAGCATGCCATAGTCCAGGTGTTAGACCCCTTGAAACAACTTTCCCATCACTATTGTGGCCAGAAAAAGTCCCTGTGGGTTTTAAAATTCGCCTGCCAATTGAAGTCTATGGTGTTTCGCCCGTTCGCGAACATTTGCGGAAGTTCGCGTTCGCTGTTCGCGAACTGAAAATTTTATGTTCGCGACATCACTAGTGTGAAAATCCTCTTGAATCCTGGCTTGGCTCATTTTAGCAAAAGTGATGGTTTGGACACCGGCATAGGATAACTTGGTCCGTTTTGGTGTCACCACACCCTGTGCGGTGCTAAAAACCTTCCCCACAATGACAGTGGAGTCTGGGCAAGAAAGATGACAGGAGCATATTGTGCCCGTTTTGGCCACTGTTATTGTCTGTCTTCCCAGAAATCCATGGGGTTGAGGAACAGGGTATGCACCATAGTCAAGCCATAGTCTAAATAGGACTGAATGTTGGTGTTGAGGTGGGAGGTCTCTGCTTGATGACTTGCCTCTGCTTAATGCAGCATATGAAAAAAAATTGTTCTATCATGCTGAGGAGACTGAACTAGTTTCTGCTACATGTGGCAGAAGGTGGTTTATTCTGCAGGGGGCAGAGAGGGACTTCCCTTTCAGACACACAAGCAGCAGACATCTGCTCACCGAAAGCTGTGTACATAGTGTTTCCTGGTAATGACGTAATTTAGCCTCCCTTTTGGAAAAAGGAGAACATTCCACCATTTTGCCGCAGAGATGAGGGTTTAAAAGCATGGCTATCCAGTAATAATCAGATTGCTTGATGTGACTGGTATGCCTGTCAGTGCATAAGCAAGCAAGCATACAGCTCGCCATTCTGTTTAGCATGCCTGAGGAACTTGTTCTTTCCAACTCAGGCCCACTGAGATGGTGTCACTAGCATCATAATCATTATCCTCCAACTCCTTCTTCTCCTTCTCCATGGGAGTTTCTCCTTGTGGGTCTCCAACAGCTACTCAAGTCCGCCTAGGTCATTTGATCCTCTGTCATTTTCCCTTCCCCACTGTACTGTCTTCTGTAAAATGTCAAGTGTCTAGAATGGCTCATCTGAACTGAATCACAAAAGATTCAGATTTTCAGGAACAAAATCTCTGGAAATTTGAGACAAATTTGATTTATTTAAAATCGATTTGCTCATGTCTAATAGTGACCTGACAGACCATCAGTTCAACTTGATATTGCCACCATACACTGTAACAATAACCCATAACAAATGAAAATAACTGTTTAACCCCTTCCTGACATGGTGATTTTGCATTTTTGCATTTTTATTTTCTCTCCCCGCCTTTCTAGAGACATAACTTTTTTCGTTCACATTCTGACCTCCATAACTTTTTTTATAGTTATGTCTACAGAGCTGTGTCAGAAAAAATTTTTCGTGGCACAATCTGTAGCTTTTATTGATGTGTGTATGACTTGATCCATTTTTATAAATTTTTTGGTTAAGTGATGAAAAAATGACGAATCCGCCATATAGATTTTCTTTTTCTGTCACACTATTCACTGTATACATTTTTTTATATTTAAATACTACAGTTATTTTCGAATGTGGTTATGTGTATGATGTTTATTTTTTCTTATTTATTTTAATTTTAATTTTGAGGAAAGGGGGTGATTTGAATTTTTGTACATTTTTTTAATTTTTCTTTTACTTTTTTTAATCCCCCAAGTGACCCCAACATTCAAATCATTAGATTGCAGTTTGTATCAAGTAATGGAATTATGTCCGTTACAATATACAAAGATTAGTATATTTCAATACACTACTGCCACCTGCAGGCCTGAATTGCAACATGGCAGTAATAAGCCTAGAAGCCCAAGAGCTCTTTCACACGATCATGCATGTTCCTTGCATGTGAGAGAGAGATTGTGCGTTCTGGACTAAAGAAGCGCGTGGCATTATCATGATTGATACTGCTGTGTGCCTCTGTGTGACCTTTCTGTAACGGGGTCATACTAACATAAAGCTGCCCGCATGATTCCATTACGGAAAGGTCAAATAGAGGCACACAGAATTATAAATCATGAAAATGCTGTTCACTTCTGAAGTCCAGACCACACAATCTATCTCTCAGACGGACCATGATTCCGCAAGGAACACGCTTGTTGCGAAAGAGCCCTAATACAGGAATTGATGGTGCAGGCAATGCCGGATCCAGAGAGCTCCAGCACGCTGTTCGCTGCCAGTGCAGTCTGCCAGATCTCTGAACGCTAGTGTGAAACTAATTATAGACACACAAGCCATCCATTTTAGGGTCTTGCAGGGACATTTTGAAGAAGATATATTTACTTAGGTAGATTAAAATACTAGATAGAAAGTCAGGTTATATGATTAAGAACAGTGTACTGTGTGTCTGTAAGCTATGGCTGGACCTGTTCATAACTTCATGCTGGAGTGTAGCTATAGGGGAAGCACATCTCCCAGAATATAGAAGGACACCATTGTGAACCTCAAAAAACATCCAAAAGGGTGGATCCTATAGACAAAATGGATACAACCCCACAGTATACAGTATATACTCTAGTATAACACCCCAATGGTATACAGTATAACAACCTCACAGTATATATGCAGTATAACAGCCACCCTGGTTGCATAACTCTATGGGAAGAATGGGAAGCAGCTTCTTTAGGGCCCAACCTGAGAAGGGCCCACTTAAAAGGAGGATTAAAAGATTTTATTGTCAGAGACCCCTCTACAGTATTATACAATGACATTATATAAAGTGACACTGTAGGAAAAGAATGGAGTGGCTGCCGGACCTCGACTGAGAGCATGATCTTGACTAGCCTCAGGAGTGGAGATTGCACAGGAGCCAGGAGTTGCCAAGAAGTTTCTGGGAGAGGGGGGCCCTTTTAAAAAAATGTGCTGTGGGTCTCGCCATATATTCGAAAATTTCGCAAATTCGTAATCTCCAGTCATTATTTTCTTGATTGCGAACATTTGCATAAAATTCACATAAATTTGCATAGAAATTCACATAAATTTGTATAAAAATTCGCATAAACTGGAATTTAAAAGGTATCTTAAATGTCAGTTTATGCGAATTTTTATGCACATTTATGCGAATTTTTATGCAAATTTATGCAAATTTTTATGGGAATTTTCGCAATCAGAAAATAATGACATTATTTTCTTGAAAATAATGACATTATTTTCTTGAAAATAATGACATTATTTTCTTGCTTTCGAAAATTTGCATATTAAAAATTTGCATAAAAAGAATATTCGCAATTGCGAATATATTTTGCGATATTCTAAATATTCGCAAATTCTCGAAGTGCCGATATTCACGATTAAAATTCGCAATTCGAAAATTCGTGATCAACACTACTTCATATGTGCAGGAGCCAGTCTTTTTTTTGTCGAGAAACCTTTTGCTTCAACAGTTCATAAGTTTGGAATAGGCATATTTTCCATCATCACCAGAAGCATATATTTTTCTGCATAAACTGAGCAATTGCGTGGTTTTCTTTAGAAAACCCTGTTACAAAGCTTTTACAGCTTATACATGAGCAAAACGAGCATTTTATTGTAATAATAGCATTGCAACATCATACATTTTTGTTGTATGCAGAGGATATCTAGTCAAACGTTTTACTGGTTTTCAAAAGCCTGCTGCAATTTATCTACTGTTTATAGGTCCACAATTAAGAATATTTGACTGCATCAATAGCCATCTAAAGTTTGATTGCACTAAGGGGATATCCAGTTGCTTTTTTGCTGTTATGATTTATGGAATGTGGAGATGAAAAAATGAAAATGCAAAAACGAAAACTGAACACTAGAGATGAGCGAATTTCTAAAAATTTGATTCGGCCGGTTTGATCCAAATTTATTTGCAGCGAATCATGTTAAAAAATGGCTATTTCCTGGCTGTAGAGGGCCTTTATAGTGGTGGAGAACACTGTGCCTTGCAGTAACACGCATAGGGAGTCTGCTGTGGTAGTGAAACAATGCTGTGAGTCAGTATGACATGCAGATGACAGGCGTCGTTCTAAGAATCACTGCACACTTCACTTATTTGGGCAGTTATGGGGCCAAAACTGACCAAATAACTCAAGTGTGAACTCAGCCTTACAGGTAGATGTTAGCATAAAGAAGAAGCGCACTACTTTTACACCCTCGTCAGCTGATTCCACATAGATATCTACAGAACCTGTTTTATTAAATGCTAATATAAGTAGAGCCCCCCCCCCCTTTTGACATCACTGATTATTTAATCCATCAGTATTGCTAAAGACCAAAAAAAAAAATAGAAGTGGATCCAAAACAGAAATGACACGTAAATGGAATATTTGCATGTCTTCTGTGTTTTGTACCCACTCCTGCATTGGGCTGCCAAATCATAAGCCAATTCTGATGCAAAATAGGGACCATGTCATACAGACGTTACAGCTGTTACATAGAAAGGATCTGTTGCGTGTCTCATTTTCCTTCCTTCTGACAGATCAGAATTGGCACAATGCCACAGATTGGCACAATGACAGTGTGGAGGTGGAAGCAGCAGAATCAGGAGGCCACAGAGTGGCAAAATGACAGCGTGTGGAGGTTGCAGCAGAAGCATCAAGAGGAGGCCACAGGGTGGCACAATGACAATGTGGAGGTGGCAGCAGCAGCATCAGGAGGCCACAGAGTGGCAGGGTGACATAGTGTTGAGGTAGCAGCAGCATCAGGAGATCACAGAGTGGCAAGGTGACATAGTGTGGATGTGGCAGCAGCATCAGGAGACCACAGAGTGGCAATGGGACATAGTGTTCAATAATTAGGACCGCGCTAATAACATGCAGTACATCAAATGATCCAAGAAATATGGAAACCGCAGCTGACCAGGGTAAGATCCAATAGTGGTGCGCTGATCACTCTGTCATTCACACTCACAAAGCGCTCCGATACACCTTGGTACAATGCGCTGCAGTTAAACTGATCTTCCTGGTACACACACTCACGAAACCTCGTCTCAGACACGCTCAACCTTCGGAGGAAGAGACAGGAACAAAATGCAATACCTCCAACGTTTAGAAAGTGCGGCACCTGAGGGATTAATTGCCTCTGATCACAGCGCTCGGTCACAGGCAGGTGCTGGCAGTGTGTTTCTTTTGCCTATATTTTTATATGAAACATTACTAGTCATTGGTGGCCAGTGACCCCGCCTCCTCCTCCTTCCGTCTTTCCTCATTGGCAGTGGCAGCACAGCCGGAGGGAGAGAATGCTTCCTTCTCCCCGTTCTGCCAAGGAGAACATGGCTGGGCTGAGAGCAGCGCAGCCATGCTCTCCGATACTGGGCTGTGCGGCACAGTCACAGTCTGCAGATGATGTACAGTATATATCATTAATAGGTATTAAAGAAAAATATCTTTCTGCTGTGAAACACAAACACAGTAGTCCTAAAAAGTAATGTTGAGCGCGAATATTCGAATATCAAATTTTTTTAGTGAATATCGGCACTTCGCTAATTCGCGAATATTTCGAATATAGTGCTATAAATTCGCTATTTTGAATATTCTTTATTTTTATTGTTATATTATTTTCTTTCCCACTTCCCAAAAGTAGTTCTTACCTGTCCTTAGGATTCCTGGCTTCCTGGCTGCTCCAGTCAGTTGCCGCTTCTGCCGGCTTCCGTGCTCATGGAGCGTCCCCATCACCATGGGAACGCCTCCATTCTAGAATGTACTGTCAGATTTAAGAATTACGTTGAAATCGCAATGCGATTAATATAACTTGAATTAATCACATTGCGATTTCAACTTAGACCTGGTTTACTATGGTCGGCTTGGTAGAATTTGCGACAAATGTATTCGTCATATTCCTCAAAACGAAGATAACGAAGTATTCTGCATCTTCATTTTAGCTACCTACTAATCAACTTCGCTAATTCTAGCAATCAAATAGAAAAGTTGACTATAGAGACAGCTGTGTTTAATTCGCTATGCGATTATATATATATATATATATATATTTAATAAATAAAATAATTACAATAATTATCAAGTATTATAATTATTCTATTTATTTTTTAAAAAAAGCAAAGTAATATAATCGCATAGCGAATTAAACACAGCTGTCTCTATAGTCAACCTTCCTATTTGATGATTGCTAGAATTAGCGAAGTTGACGAATATGGAGCAAAAACGAAGATGGAGAATACTTCATTATCTTCGTTTTGAGGAATATGACGAATACATTCGTCATCTTCGCTAATTCTAACAAGCCAACCATAGTAAACCAGGTCTAAATTGAAATCGCAATGCAATTCGTTAATTCTAGCCTAATATGTAATATAGCAGTGCTAAGTTGTAATCGCAATGCGATTAATATAACTTGAATTAATCGCATTGTGATTTCAACTTAGACCTGGTTTACTATGGTTGGCTTGGTAGAATTAGCTAAGATGACAAATGCAGTATTCGTCATATTCCTCAAAACGAAGATAACAAAGTATTCTCCATCTTCATTTTTGCTCCATATTTGTCAACTTCGATAATTCTAGCAATCAAATAGAAAGGTTGACTATAGAGACAGCTGTGTTTAATTCGCTATGCGATTATATATATATATAGCTATATATTTAAATAAATAGAATAATTATAATACTTGATCAATTATAAGGTGATAATTATTATAATTATTCTATTTATTAAAAAGCATAATAATATAATCGCATAGCGAATTAAACACAGCTGTCTCTATAGTCAACCTTTCTATTTGATGATTGCTAGAATTAGCGAAGTTGACGAATAGGTTGCTAAAACAAAGATGGATAATACTTCATTATCTTCGTTTTGAGGAATATGACGAATACATTCGTCATCTTCGCTAATTCTAACAAGCCAACCATAGTAAACCAGGTCTAAATTGAAATCGCAATGCAATTCGTTAATTCTAGCCTAATATGTAATATAGCAGTGCTAAGTTGTAATCGCAATGCGATTAATATAACTTGAATTAATCGCATTGTGATTTCAACTTAGACCTGGTTTACTATGGTTGGCTTGGTAGAATTAGCGAAGATGACGAATGTACGGTATTCGTCATATTCCTCAAAACGAAGATAACAAAGTATTCTCCATCTTCATTTTTGCTCCATATTTGTCAACTTCGATAATTCTAGCAATCAAATAGGAAGGTTGACTATAGAGACAGCTGTGTTTAATTCGCTATGCGATTATATTATTTAGCTTTTTTTTTAAATAAATAGAATAATTATAATACTTGATAATTATAAGGTGATAATTATTATAATTATTCTATTTATTAAAAAAAATAATAATATAATCGCATAGCGAATTAAACACAGCTGTCTCTATAATCAACTTTTCTATTTGATTGCTAGAATTAGCGAAGTTGACGAATAGGTTGCTAAAACAAAGATGGATAATACTTCATTATCTTCGTTTTGAGGAATATGACGAGTACATTCGGCATATTCGTCATCTTCGCTAATTCTAGATATCAAACCAATAGGAAAGTAGCCTTAAGTTACAATCGCAATACGCGATTATTTAAATCGCATATTAATCGCGATAACTAGAATAATGACGAATATTCGATTTCGACGAATATGAAACGAATATTCTATTGAATATTCGCGAATCTCGTCGAAATCGAATATGGCACCTGCCACTGATCACTACTTTAAAGGACTTTGGGGTCTTTGAAAAGCTTTTGGTAGTAAAAAAAACAGCAAATTTCTCTCCCTGCACTATCTGTCCCTTCCTCAGCATGGATGTCCCTGAGACTGATCAATTTAGCGCTGGTAAAAATATAATGTTGCTCTCAAACACACACACACAGTAGTCCTTAACCTCTTAAGGACTCACGATGTACCAGTACGTCATGGTGTTCTGGTACTTAAGGACTCAAAACATACCGGTATGTCATGAGTATTTCCGATCACTGCCGTGCAGTGCGGGGTGATTGGAACAGAGTGCCTGCCGAAATCATTCGGCAGGCACTCTGTCCCGATGCCTAGGGGGGTCCTGTGAACCCCTCATATTGGCGATCGCAGCAAACAGCAGGTCATTTCAGACCTGCGGTTTGCTGCATTTCTGGGTTATTCGGATCTCTGGTGACCCGATAACCCGGTACAGGATGATAACACCCCACCAATCACCATGCTTAGATCCTGTGAGGTGTTGGTGACATTACCTCACAGGATTGCATCTGATTGCACAGGCAGGAGGGGGTTAACGCCCCCTGCTCTCCTCCTCCATTTTGCGTAGGAGGAGCAAGGAGAGAAGAGCCTGCTGCCGATCGGGACCCCAGCACCCAGCCTTCACCCCCCCAGCACCCTCCTGTGCCCATCCAGAGTGCCTTCAGGCACTTCCAGGTACCTTAGGGAAAGCCAGGGAAAGCTTAAGTTCAGACAGGGAGAGTTCAGGGTTAATTTTTTTTTTTTTGTGTTGCATCACCCTCTTAGAGTGTCTGGGGTCCACAGCACAGCTGTGTGACCTGATACCCCCCCAGGGGTGCTGCAGCTTGCCCCCTTGCCCTCCCTCCACCCCCTTCCACCTTTTTTGGGGGCGCAAGCATTTTTTGGGGTTTGTTTTTGCGTACGCTGTCAGTGGCCAGCACTCTTTAAAGTCCAGCCACTGTTAGCGCATCTCCCACCCCACCGCTGATCAGCACCGGGTGGTTGATCAGCGAGTTTGATTTTTTTTTAACCCTTTATACATTTTGTGGCTCTTTTCTTTTTTTAGTTACTTTTTTTTCCCCCTGTTCGCTTTAGGGAAAAGTCAGGAACACCCGTGCCCCCACACACACGCACACTAAATAAAGTTTTTCACGCACGCACATACACACTCACCCACACACACTCCCCTATGGCCCGCGAGACGTTTTTGGCTGAGGAGGCATATGCCCAACTTGCCTCCGAATCTGAGAATCCCTGTGAGGACAAGGATGACCCCACATTCCTTTTGTCATCCGTGTCCTCCTCATCATCTAGCGATGATGAACCCCCAAGGCGGCGGAGACGCCTCCAGGTGGAGCAAGGGGACCGCCATGTCAGGGAGCCTGTACTGCAGGGCTCGTACTAATTTCCCGGCCCACAAGGTCAGTTCACATGAGCCCCCTGCAGATAAACTTGGCTGGTGTACCCCCAAAAACTTTGAGCCCGCAATTCCTGATTTTGTTCGTAAATCAGGAATCCAGATTTACACAGTGGGCTTCACTGAATACGACTTTTTTAGTCTTTTTTTCAGTGACCAACTGGTAAATCTAATGGTGGAGCAAACAAATCTGTACGCCCAACAGTTCGTTGCTCAAGATCCGGGCTCTTTTATTGTACAATGTGGATGGTGAGTACGGCTCCTTCATTTTAGGACTTTGGGATTTTGTGTTGCACCATGATTTTTTTTACCTTCAGTGTATCTTTCAACCTGCAGCTCCAGGGGATAGCAATGGGGGCGACATATGTGCCCGCATATGCAAATCTATTCCTGGGACTGTGGGAAAAGAAGGTCTTCTGGACAGAACCTATAAATCTAATAGATACGGTGCATTTATGGAGTCGTTACAAAGACGACGTCCTGTTATTATGGCATGTTTTGAGCTGCCACCAAGTTCAACTTACATTTTTGGGTTCAATAGTAGACTTTTTTTTGCAATATACTACATCAACATCAGTGGTTGTGCTCATTGTCACACCTTGAAACACAGGATAGAAATTGCTATATTTTATTGAGGGGTGAAATTCAATTGCCAAAATACCAATCCCCTAAATCAGTGGTTTCAGCTGTTGCTGACCAAGGGTAATACTGTCCGAAAAAGGATAGATTTTTTTTCTGGGGTGAAATTCAATTGCCAAAATACCAATCCCCAAAATCTGGGGTTCCAGCTGTGGCTGTCCAAGTGTAATACTGTTCGTAAAAGTATAAATAAATTTTCTGGGGTGAAATTCAATTGCCAAAATACCAATTCCCTAAATCTAGTGTTCCAGCTGTGGCTGGCTAAGTTTAATACTGTCCGTCGAAGGATAGATTTTTTTCTGGGGTGAAATTCAATTGCCAAAATACCAATCCCCTAAATCTGGGGTTCAAGCTGTGGCTGGCCAAGTGTAATACTGTCCGTCAAAGGATAGATTTTTTTCTGGAGTGAAATTCAGTTGCCGAAATACTAATCCCCTAAATCTCGGGTTCAAGCTGTGGCTGGCCAAGTGTAATACTGTCCATCAAAGGATAGATTTTTTTCTGGGGTGAAATTCAATTGCCAAAATACCAATCGCCTAAATCTGGGGTTCCAGCTATGGCTGGCCAAGTGTAATACTGTCCGTCAAAGGATAGATTTTTTCCTGTGGTTAAAAAAAAATCCCTGAAAAAGACGTCCTAAACATCTGTGCTTTCCGCTGTTCCTCTCCAAGTGTAATTCTGTCCGTAATAGGGTATATTACACTCAGCGTGTCAGTGTCTAAATACAAGGCCTGAAAAATAAATCCTCTATATTTTCACATGCTACTGTGCATCTCCTAGTGTATTTCTGTCCGTAAAAGGGTATATTTCACTAAGTGTCTAAATACAAGAGCTATAAGCTAAATCCTCTATATTTGCACACGCTACTGTGCATTTCCACGTGTATTTTTGTCCTTAAAAGGGAATATTACACTCAAGGTCTAAATGCAAGTGCTGAAAGCGTAATCCTCTATATTTGCACACGCTATTGTGCATCTCCAAGTGTATTTCTGTCCACAAAATGGTATATTACACTAAGAGTCTAAATACAAGGGCTGAAAGCTAAATATTCATTATTTGCACACGCTACTGTGCATTTCCACATGTATTTTTGTCCTTAAAAGGGAATATTACACTCAAGGTCTAAATACAAGTGCTGAAAGCGTAATCCTCTATATTTGCACACGCTATTGGGCATCTCCAAGTGTATTTCTGTCCATAAAAGGGTATATTACACTAAGTGTCTAAATGCAAGGGTTGAAAGATAAATCCTCCATATTTGCACCACCACCAGTCTTTTGCAACAGCAGAGGCCAGGCATAAATTTGGCCAGCCAGGGTCCAATACTGGAGTACGAGGATGAGGGGAAGGTGTAAGAGGATGAGGATGAAGCATGTTCACAGCGGGGTGGCACCC
The DNA here is from genome assembly GCA_033119425.1 of Bufotes viridis. Lineage (NCBI taxonomy): Eukaryota > Metazoa > Chordata > Amphibia > Anura > Bufonidae > Bufotes > Bufotes viridis. The sequence continues at coordinate 75,598,416 of CM065592.1, forward strand.
AACGCAGCTCGGGCCCAGCACTGGTGCGTGGCTGGGCGGAAATGAAGGACCATGACGATACGCCTCCTTCAGAGGACAGCTTGTCCTTACCTCTGGGCAGCCTGGCACACATGAGCGACTACATGCTGCAGTGCCTGTGCAACAATAGCAGAGCTGCCCACATTTTAACGTGTGCTGACTACTGGGTGGCCACCCTGCTGGATCCCCGGTACAGAGACAACGTGCCCACCTTAATTCCCGCACTGGATCGTGAAAGGAAAATGCGCGAGTACAAGCACACGCTGCTCCTAAAAGCATTCCCAACTGAAACGGGGGAGAAGTGGAAGCACAAGACGAAGGCAGAGGAGGAGCAAGAGGTTGCCAACGCAGCTGTGTCACGGCCAGCTCCTTTGAAGGCAGGGTTAGCATGGCCGAGATGTGGAAAAGTTTTGTCACCGCGCCATAGCTAACTGCACCACCAGCTGATACGGAATGTGTTAGCAGGAGGCAGCATTTGAACAACATGGTGGAACAGTACATGTTCACATGCCTCCAAGTACTGACTGATGGTTCGGCCCCATTCAACTTCTGGTCTCCAAATTGTCCACATGGCCAGAGCTAGCCTTTTATGCCTTGGAGGTGCTTGCCTCCCCTGCAGCCAGTGTATTGTCTGAACGTGTATTTAGGACGGCAGGGGGCGTCATTACAGACAAAGTGGACAAGCTGACGTTCATAAAAAGGAACCAGGCATGGATCCCACATGACCTATCCATCCCTTGTGCAGAATAGACATTTATAACTGCCTCTGCCTGCTGCTGGTGTGTGACATTAACCTCTTTTTGCTGTCATATGACCTCTCCTCTGTCTGGGTGTCAGGGGCCTAAAATTATGATAACCGTCTGCTGCTTTGGCGGGCTTAAAGTACTGAAAGTGGCCTGTTCGATTGGTGGGTAACATGATGCCTGTTTTGCTGCTATGGGATCTCTCTCCTCTGTCTGTGTGCTGGGGCCTAAATAACTGAAAGTGGCCTGTTCAATTGGTGGGTAACATGAGGGCTGTTTTGCTGCTATGGGACCTCTCTCCTCTGTCTGGGTTCTAGGGCTTAAAGTACTGAATGTGACCTGTTCGATTGGTAGGTAACATGATGCCTGTTTTGCTGCTATGGGACCTCTCTCCTCTGTCTGTGTGCTGGGGCCTAAATAACTGAAAGTGGCCTGTTCCATTGGTGGGTGACATGAAGCCTGATTTTCTGCTATTGGACCTCTCTCCTCTGTCTGGGTGCTGGGGCTTACATTACTCAAAGTGGCCTGTTACAATGGTGGATAACATGATGCCTCTTTTGCTGCTATGGGACCTTTCTCCTCTGTCTGGGTGCCAGGGGCTAAATTTCAGATAATCTCCTGTTGCTTTGGTGGGTGACATTATCCTCTTTTTGCTGTCGAATGACCTCTACTCTGTCTGGGTGTCAGGGGCCAATATTTCGTTTAATTGCTTGCTGTCTTGGTGGGAGAGATTAAACTCTTTTTACTGTCAAATGACTGCCCCATTGTGTGGGTGTCAGGGGCCTATATGTTGTTTAATCATTTGTTGTCTTTGTGGGAGACATTTAACTCTTTTTACTGTCAAATGACTTCCCCATTGGTGTCAGGGTCCTATATTTCGTTTACTTGCTTGCTGTCTTGGTGGGAGACATTTAACTCTTTTTACTGTCAAATGACTGCCCCATTGTGTGGGTGTCAGGGGCCTATATGTCGTTTAATCATTTGTTGTCTTGGTGGGTGAGATAAAATTCTTTTTAGTGTCAAATGAACACCGCATTGTGTGGTTGTCAGGGGCCTATATTTTGTTTACTTGCTTGCTGTCTTGGTGGGAGACATTCAACTCTTTTTACTGTCAAATGACTGCCCCATTTGTGTCAGGGGCCTTTATTTCGTTTACTTGCTTGCTGTCTTGGTGAGAGACATTTAACTCTTTTTACTGTCAAATGACTGCCCCATTGTGTGGGTGTCAGGGGCCTATATGTCGTTTAATCATTTGTTGTCTTGGTGGGTGAGATTAAACTCTTTTTACTGTCAAATAACCGCCCTATTGTGTCATTTAATCATTTGCTGTCTTGGTGGGAGATATTAAACTCTTTTTACTGTCAAATGACCGCCCCATTGTGTGGGTGTCAGGGGCCTATATTTCGTTTACTTGCTTGCTGTCTTGGTGAGAGACATTTAACTATTTTTACTGTCAAATGACTGCCCCATTGTGTGGGTGTCAGGGGCCTATATGTTGTTTAATAATTTGTTGTCCTGGTGAGAGACATTTAACTCTTTTTACTGTCAAATGACTGCCCCATGGGTGTCAGGGGCCTTTATTTTGTTTACTTTCTCGCTGTCTTGGTGAGAGACATTTAACTCTTTTTACTGTCAAATGACTGCCCCATTGTGTGGGTGTCAGGGGCCTATATTTTGTTTAAACGCTTGCTGTCTTGGTGAGCGATATTAAACTCTTTTTACTGTCAAATGACCTCTACGTTGTCTGCTTGTCAGGGGCCTATATTTTGTTTAAACGATTGCTGTCTTGGTGGGAGACATTAAACTCTTTTTACTGTCAAATGACCTCTCCTCTGTCGGGGTGTCAGGGGCCTACATAAATGATAATGGCCTGTTCCATTGCAGGTTGACCTAAGGCCTGTGTTGCTGTTACGGTACAGCTCTCCTCTTTGCGGGTGCCATGGTCCACCTGAATTAGTAAATGAGGCCTGTGGCACTGCTGGGTGAAATCAATGCTGATTTGGCATGATTGTAACTCTCCTCTTTGTGGGTGCCATGGGTCTGAATCTGTGAATGAGGCCTGTGGCATTGCTGGGTGAAATCAATACTGTCTTGGCGTTATTTTAACTCTACTCTTTGTGGGTCCCGTGGGCCTGAATGTTTGAATAAGGCCTGTGGCCCTGCATGCAGACATGAATCCTTTTTGGCTGTGATGAGAACTTCAACTCCCATAGCATTCCCACCTGACGCCACCCCAACCTCCTATTCCACCTCCTCCTACAAGTTGCCAATTGATATTGGTTAATTTTTATTTATTTCATTTTAAGTCATTTCCCTATCCACATTTGTTTGCAGGGGATTAACCTACATTTTGCTGCCTTTTGCAGCCCTCTAGCCCTTTCCTGGGCTATTTTACAGCCTTTTTAGTGCCCAAAAGTTCGGGTCCCCATTGACTTCAATTCGGGGTCAAGTTCGGGTCGAGTTCAGAACCTGAACATTTTCGTGAAGTTCGACCGAACTTCTTGAACCCGAACATCCAGGTGTTCACTCAACTCTAGTCATCCACTTCTTCCCAAGTGACATCAGACATCCCCAGCCAACAGTCAATGGGTTCGTCAGACACAACCCTTAGGCTAGTTTCTCACTAGCGGTAGGGGAGTCCGTCAGGCTGTTTCAGTGGGTGAACAGTCTGTCGGTTCCATCCTGCCGCTAGTCCACGTATTCCCCCAGACTGCCGCTCCATCCTCATTGACTATAATGCCGGAATTCCCTCAGCAGCAAGGCAGCTCACTGCGAGAGGCCACTGGACTAAAAGTACAACTTTCAGTACTTTTAGTCCGGCTGCCTCTTGCCGTGTGCTGCTGTGCTGTCGTCGTGCTGCCGCCAGAACTCCGCCCTTGCCCCCATTATATTCAATGGGAATGAAGCGGCAGTCCGGGGGCACGCGAACTAGCGGCAATACGGATCCGACAGGCTGTTCACCCGCCGGAACAGCCTGATGGACTCCCCTGCTGCTACTGTGAAAGTACCCTTAGTTGGCATGGCCCGGGAGCAGGCACTGTGCCCTCACCTGTCCTCAACTTGCCTCTGTCCTTTGCTGTTACCTCAGCCACAGAAGTATTGTATGATATGGGGTCAGCTCCACTATACAGCAAGGATGAGCTACTAGAGGGCAGTCTGAAGGTACTGCCCAGCCAATATCTGGAGGAGACATCTCCGCTAGACGGGCAAGTAGGGATGAGGATAGTGGCATGGGTGGTGGTGTTGCGAGCGGTCAGGCTCCTGATCCAGAGACTGTTGAGGAGGATATCAGTGACATACAGACACAACTCATTGGTGATGAAGCCGGGTGCTGAAGACTGAAGAGGCTTCATCATCATCAGGAGAAGAGGGTGGCAGCTTCCCGTGAGCCAGCAGCGGAGTCAGCAGGATGGCAGCAGTGGGAGGTCGGGAGCCAAACATGCCCGGGGTAGACCACCTGCTTCACAGCAGCCTACCTGCCTGGGAAGTAGTGGTGCAGCGGTTTAGGGAGGCAGCGGTAGCAGTCAGTCAGTGCAGACTGTTGGGGGGGGAAATCACCTACTCAGCGCTGTGGCAGGTTTTTGTTAAGCCGCCAGAGGAGGTGAACATGGCCTGATTAGAGCAGGCCTCACCGGAAAATTTAGCGAACTGGCAGAATCAAATTTTTGAAAAATAAGTTATAGTGCACCCTATAGTGGCCACAGTATTTTATAAAGCCCCGCTGCAGTGCCCCCTGTATAGTATATATAATGGCCCCATAGTATATATACAATGACCCTCTCTTTAGAACATATAATGTGCCCCTCTGTATTGGCTCTATATATATTATAAAGAAGGAAAAAGTCCAGCTCCAGCAGTGCATGGGATAGAATTCAATTTGATCTTTATTGAGCAATTAAAATCTCCAAGTCATATTGACATCATTCATGCCAGTATTGTCAACGCGTTTCGGACCAGATAATATGTACAGTCCTTCCACATGACAGACATAGTAGTGAGTTTTGGGAGGATATCACACTGATATACTCTCCCCCATCAGGTAACACCTGTGTATGGGAGGAGGGCACAGCAGAGATTAACCCTCTCACCAAACACTCACTGATACAAAAAGGCGGGTCAAATTTAAAAAAGAACACATAAATTTATGACACATATAAAAAAACATTATAATAAAAAGCTGCAATAATCCAAAGGCATGTAAACATTGCATGATCAAAATATTACCATAATTGGTGCAAATAAATATTGTATTGGTTCCACCGAGCACCAGGGGCAAACACAAGGGGAAAATAAAATAAAAAAAATAAATAAAAAATCCTCTCAATATTGCAGTATAAGGTCCAGGCGCTTGTTCAGACCATGCCGTTGTCTGGTTCCTATTTTAAAGATCCAGAATGCTTCCCTATTGAGAAGTTTCCTCTTGTGATCTCCCCCTCTCAGTGGTAGTGAGACTCTTTCAATACCTTGAGCTCGCAAATGCGATATATCCCCTGCATGGACAATCGCAACATGCGAACTTACCGCGGATACATTGCATTTATCAAAAAAAGGAACATCTGAAAGGTGTCTGCGAATTCTCTTCTTAAGAGGACCTGTCGTACATCCAACATATTGAAGTTGGCATAAATTGCATGTAATCAAATATATGACATATTTAGTATTACAATTGATGTATGACTGTATGACAAATACCGTATTATTAGTTGCAGATGTAAATGATCTGTTCACTATAAGGTCACCTCTGATGCCCACATATGTAACAGCCTTTACAATTCAACCAGGTAGAATTTAAGTTCGGGCTAGATGTAAGGAAAAGGCTGGGGCTGATTGAATTGCCCACAGTAGTGGCTTTCCTAGCTGCACACCTAACTCCTCCAGATACGATGTCTGACCATTGTTCATCATTTGCCAGAATTGGAAAGTATTGTTTAACAATTTTACAGATAGCAGGATATTCTTGGCTGTACTGCGTGACAAAGGTAGTAACTTGCTGGCCGTGAGGAAGAGGGTCAGACATCCCATTTGTGGATGGAAAAATTAGAGACTCCCTATCTAGAGATGATGCTTTTCTGTGTGCATGATCTATGGTCGTATGAGAGTATGCTCTACGCTGCAGTCTACCTCAAATATCATGGTACTCTTTGTTATAGGACACCATGTTTGAACAGTTGCGACGAGCTCGTTCAAGTTTACCAAAATGAATATTCTGTATTGCATGGGTAGGATGGCATGAAGTTGCATGGAGAATCGTATTGCCTGCTAATTCCTTGAGGTACGTGGAGGTGACAATCTCATGTGTGGAGGGGTCCCCCTTGAGGCACAAATCCAAAATATTAATCTCTACTGCACTGTGCAGTGTAAAAGAAAGAGATCCCACTGTAGAATTGAGATAGGAATCAAAAAGCGGTATGGACGCCACATCACCCGACCATACCATGAGCATCCATACCACAATATGTTGTCCTTGAAAGGGAGGGTGTCGATAAGGAGAAAGTGTCCCTCCCACCATGCCATAAAAATATTAGCAATGGAGGGAGAGAACTTGGCCCCCATCGACACCCTCGAAATCTGCATAAAAAATTGATTATCAAATGATAAATAGTTGTGCCCCAGAAGGAACTCCACCACCATGATGATAAATTCCTTCAGCTCCAGAGTATAGTCACTATAATGATTGAGGAACCAATTCAAAGCAATGATGGCCAAGTTGTGGGGAACATTAGTATATACTGCCACCACATCAGCCGTAACCCATATACATTCATCATTCCATTGCAGAGCAGACATGGCTTGTAAAACTGTTCTAGAGTCCTTCAGAAAACCAGGTATAAGAGAAACCAGGGGCTGGAGTAAAGAATCGACCCATCCTGATAGATGCTCTGAATAAGAGCCAATGCCTGCCACAATGGGTCTTAAGGGGAGGGAAGACATTCTTATGTAGTTTTGGAAGGGCATGGAAAATAGGGGTGATTGGATGTTGGACAAAAATGTAATCCCTTTCCTTTTGAGTAATTATGCCCAGTGATAAACCCACATCCAGTATATCAGAGATTTTTTTCTGGAAAATAAATAATGGATTCGTTAGAAGTAGTTTATAGGTAGTGGTATCAGCAAGCATATTTAAAACTAGTTTTCCATATAAGCCCTTGTCCAGTATGACAACTGCACCTCCTTTGTCTGCTTCTTTGACGTGCCCTAGAGATGGCCCGAACTATCCGCCGGCGAACAGTTCCCGGCGAACATAGCTTGTTCGCATTCACCTCAACGGGCGAACATCATCATTGAGCAAACTTTGACCCTGTACCTCACAGTCAGCAGACACATTCCAGCCAATCAGCAGCATACCCTCCCTCCCAGACCCTCCGATCACCTGAACAGCATCCATTTTAGATTCATTCGGAATTTGCAGTCTTAGTGAGAGGAGGGAGAGTGTAGTTGCTGCTGATTTAATAGGGAAATCGATAGCTAGGCTAGTGAATTCAGTGTCCACTCCAGTCCTGAAAGACTCATCTGATCTCTGCTGTAAGGACAGCGTCCTGACAGCACCCCAAAAAGCCCTTTTTAGAGCTGCAACATTAGTCTGCTTTTTTTTTCTCCATATACATATTGCAGTTGCCTGGCCTGCCTGTGTGTGAGGAGCTGCAGGCCCACAGACTGTAGTGTGCCCACTGCCAGTGCCCACCCCTGTCATCCCGTGTGGCACAGGACTTTGCATCAAAAAAGGCATTTAATTTTTACACTTTAATCTAAGGTTAGTTGCCTGCCAGTGTGTGTCAGGCTGACTTCCACTGACTGTAGTGTGCCCACTGCCAGTGCCCACCACTCATACCGGCTGGCACAGGACTTTGCATAAAAAAGGCATTTAATTTTTACACTTTAGTGTAATTTCAGCTGCTTGCCTGCTGCTAGTGTGTGTCAGGCCGACTTCCACTGACTGTAGTGTGCCCACTGCCAGTGCCCACCCCTGTCATCCCGTGTGGCACAGGACTTTGCATCAAAAAAAGTCATTTAATTTTTACACTTTAGTGTAATTTCAGTTGCTTGCCTGCTGCTAGTGTGTGTCAGGCCGACTTCCACTGCTTGTAGTGTGCCCACTGCCAGTGCCCACCCCTGTCATCCTGTGTGGCACAGGACTTTGCATCAAAAAAAGGCATTTAATTTTTACACTTTAGTGTAATTTCAGTTGCTTGCCCGCTGCTAGTGTGTGTCAGGCCGACTTCCACTGACTGTAGTGTGCCCAGTGCCAGTGCAAACCACTAATACCGGGTGGCACAGTAGCTTGCCGATAAATAAGGCATTTAATTTTTAGATAGTAGTCTAAACTCAGTTGCTTGGCTGCTGCCAGTGTGTGTCAGGCCCACTTCCACAGACTGTAGTGTGCCCACTGCCAGTGCCAACCACTGATACCGGGTGGCACAGTAGCTTGCCGATAAATAAGGCATTTAATTTTTAGACAGTAGTCTAAATTCAGTTGCTTGCCTGCTGCCAGTGTGTGTCAGGCCCACTTCCACCGACTGTAGTGTGCCCACTGCCAGTGCCCACCCCTGTCATCCTGTGTGGCACAGGACTTTGCATCAAAAAAAGGCATTTAATTTTTACACTTTAGTGTAATTTCAGTTGCTTGCCCGCTGCTAGTGTGTGTCAGGCCGACTTCCACTGACTGTAGTGTGCCCAGTGCCAGTGCAAACCACTAATACCGGGTGGCACAGTAGCTTGCCGATAAATAAGGCATTTAATTTTTAGACAGTAGTCTAAATTCAGTTGCTTGGCTGCTGCCAGTGTGTGTCAGGCCCACTTCCACAGACTGTAGTGTGCCCACTGCCAGTGCCAACCACTGATACCGGGTGGCACAGTAGCTTGCCGATAAATAAGGCATTTAATTTTTAGACAGTAGTCTAAATTCAGTTGCTTGCCTGCTGCCAGTGTGTGTCAGGCCCACTTCCACCGACTGTAGTGTGCCCACTGCCAGTGCCAACCACTGATACCGGGTGGCACAGTAGCTTGCCGATAAATAAGGCATTTAATTTTTAGACAGTAGTCTAAATTCAGTTGCTTGCCTGCTTCCAGTGTGTGTCAGGCCCACTTCCACCGACTGTAGTCTGCCCACTGCCAGTGCCAACCACTGATACCGGGTGGCACAGTAGCTTGCCGATAAATAAGGCATTGAATTTTTAGACAGTAGTCTAATTTCGACATAGTCCACGGAGAAGAAAAAATGAAAGGCGGCACTCACCATGACTTAGATTGCTTCAGTGCTTTAATGAAAAACGTGCAGGCACGAGCAAGGGCAGGAACGGACAAGCAGTTCACGAAAAAGCGCTGTAGGCGACGGCCGTTTCGCGCGGGCTTGCGCTTCGTCTGGCCTCTGACGTCACCCATCGGCGACTGCTCTTTTGTATCGGCAGGACGCGTCTGTTTCCAAGGCAACAGTGGGCGGGGAGGAGGGAACGAGGAAAGGGCAGGAGTCACCCACGCCGCCAGAAAGTGGCAGAGGGCGCGCCACTAACCCCGCCCAGGGACCCACCTCCAAAACAACGCCGTTCGTGCCCTGTAGGCGCTCCATTGTATACAAAAACAAAAACAGGGACACTTTTACAAATACAAATACAAAAAATAAAAACAACATATAGCACAGACATATATCACATGAGTCACATAGGTACATCAAATCAATGCACTCATCTCATTGCGGTCATTCAGGCCAAGGGGGCCCATGGCTTCTGCCCGTATAATCCAGGCAGCCTCCTTCCGCAGGAGCTCTCTATGTCTATCGCCCCCACGTTCCAATACATTTACATGTTCCAATCCTGCAAATCTTAGGCATGACTGCTGCCCGCCATGTCGTGTATTGACATGGTTAATCAACCTCGGGCAGCCTTTGCCTGTCCTGATGGAACTAACATGCTCGCGGAACCTCTCAAACAGCGGGCGAATGGTTTTTCCTATGTAGTAGGACCCACAACCGCAAGTGGCAATGTACACCACATAACTTGTTCGGCAATTAATGAACTGTTCAATTTTGTGATGTAGGCCTCCAAAATTTAGGTACTTGCCCTGTAAGATTTGCGCACAATAGGAGCAGTGTCCACATCTGTGATTTCCTGTTAGCTTATTACAAGTTATCCAATTTGGGGAACGCCTCTCTGCAAACTTACTCCTAACTAGTTTATCCTTTATAGTTTTGCAACGTTTGAAGGTCACAATGGGTCTGTTGGATACATAATCTTTTAGACCTTCATCACTCCTAAGCATATCCCAATTACGTAGTATAGCTTGTTTGACCAAATCTGCCATGGGGCTATATTTAAACGCAAACCTAGAGCCTTCTTTTTGTTGTTTATTGCCTGATTTCCTATATAATAATTCCTTTTGCTGGTACTGTGAAGCCCTTTCCTTCGCTTTTTCTACTACAAGTAGAGGATAACCTCTTGCTAACAATCTGGCCTTTAGCTCGTTTGCCTGTTTCTCAAAGGTGAGTTCTGTATTATTTATACGTCTCAAGCGTATGAACTGACCATATGGAACTGCGTGTTTGACAGCCTGAGGGTGGTAACTGTTATAATGTAACAAAGAATTGGTGGCGGTGGGTTTCCGGAAGGTGCTGGTGAGGAGCTCGTCACCTTGCATCTCCAAGTGTACATCCAAAAACTCGAGGCTCTTGCCTCCAAAGTTTAAGGTGAACACCATGTTCATATCATTGGTGTTTAGATATTTGACGAACTCCTCACAAGCAGTACGCGGCCCCCGCCAAACCACAAATACATCGTCCACATATCTGAGATAAAGTTTCACATGCTGCGTGAACCTATTGGACTGCGAAAAAACGTAGCGGTCCTCAAACACCGCCAAATATAAATTTGCAAACGTGCAAGATACTGGTGTCCCCATTGCGGTGCCGAGGATCTGCCTGTACCAATGGTCCCCAAACAAAAATACATTGTTCCCAAGAACAAACTGGAGAGCTTCTTCTACGAAGGACAAAAAAGGTTCCCGTCTGCCAGCGTTAAAAAGCACCTGCTTGACTGCCTGCACACCCCCATCTTGTGGGATGCGGGTGTATAAGCTTTCAACGTCAAGTGACACCAATGATAAATCTTCCTGCCATTCAAAACTAGAAACTGCACTGAGGAAGGCATTGGTGTCTTTTAAATGGAGTGGATACGCTGGGCAGTAGGGGCCTAAGTAGCCAATCCAGATATTGTGACAGGGGCTCAGTAACTGAGCCTATGCCTGCCACAATTGGGCGACCTGGTGGACAATCAATGGATTTGTGCACCTTAGGCACAAAGTACCAATTGGGACGTTTGGGGTACATTGGCACTAGTCGATCCACGGCACCGCGAGGGAGAACTCCCTTGTCCACAAATCCCCGCAGCATGCCAACCAATGCCAACGAGATACCCGGGACAGGGTCCCCTCTAAGGCGTTGGTAAATGTTACCATCCTCAAGCTGTCTACGCGCCTCAGTAACATAATAGTCTCGAGTGAGGAGAACAATGTTGCCCCCCTTGTCTGCTGGTTTCACTACAATGTCGTCCCTTTTAGCAAGCCACTCAATTGCCTTGTATTCATCACGCGATAAGTTATATCTCGGAGATGGATACATAAGAGCTTTAGCGTCCTTGAGCACTTGCTTGTAAAAGAGATCGAGGCTACTCCCAGCATGCAAGGGGGACAGAACGTAGACCTAACCCCTCCACGGAAATCCATGAAATGGGGCGATGGGCCAGTAGTTGGTTGGAGGTTACAATCAGCCAAAAACTCAAGACAGGCTATTTCTAAGTCACTATATCCCTCAGATGCACTAAAACCGAGGGGCACCGTAGTGACAGGGATCTCTCCCTGCAACTTGGTCCCTTGTTTGGGAGGTGATGCATTGTAGTGTTTATGTAGTAGTAATTTGCGAATTGCTTTAAATAGGTCTGCTTCAAAAGCGACTATATCAAAATGTTCTACGAGAGAGAAGCCCAGTCCCTTATTAAGGGCACTGACGCAGGGTCCAGGTAGTTTGTGTGGCGTCAGATTGATCACGAGATTGTTCACTGGTCCAATACTGGTTGCAGCATCTATCACTGCCAAGTGACCTGTTTCCTGCTGCGGGTCGACTGCCGTGTGGGTCTTCTTTCTCCTTTTTCGTCCTCTCCTTGTTTTGCTCCTAAAGGGACACTGGGTTGCTTACTTTCTTGTTTGTTGGCGGTCTCATCGGACATACTTGAATCACTAAGACCTTCAAACGTTGCAAAACTATAAAGGATAAACTAGTTAGGAGTAGTGATGAGCGGCAGGGGCAATATTCGAATTCGCGATATTTCGCGAATATTCGCCATATATTCGAAAATTCGCAAATTCGTAATCTCCAGCCATTATTTTCTTGTTTGCGAAAATTCGCATAAAATATTCGCATAAATTAGCATAAAAATTCGCATAAATTAACATAAAAATTCCCATAAACTGGCATTTAAGATACCTTTTAAATACCAGCTTATGCGAATTTTATGCTAATTTATGCGAATTTTTACGCTAATTTATGCGAATTTTTATGCGTGATTTTCATAACAAGAAAATAATGCCATTATTTTCTTGCATGCGAAAATTTGCATATAAAAAATTCGTATAAAGCGAATATTCGCGATTGCGAATATATTTTGCGATATTCTAAATATTCGCGAATTCTCGAAGTGCTGATATTCGCGATTAAAATTCGCAATTCGAAAATTCGTGATCAACACTAGTTAGGAGTAAGTTTGCAGAGAGGCGTTCCCCAAATTGGATAACTTGTAATAAGCTAACAGGAAACCACAGATGTGGACACTGCTCCTATTGTGCGCAAATCTTACAGGGCAAGTACCTAAATTTTGGAGGCCTACATCACAAAATTGAACAGTTCATTAATTGCCGAACAAGTTATGTGGTGTACATTGTCACTTGCGGTTGTGGGTCCTACTACATAGGAAAAACCATTCGCCCGCTGTTTGAGAGGTTCCGCGAGCATGTTAGTTCCATCAGGACAGGCAAAGGCTGCCCGAGGTTGATTAACCATGTCAATACACGACATGGCGGGCAGCAGTCATGCCTGAGATTTGCAGGATTGGAACATGTAAATGTATTGGAACGTGGGGCGATAGACATAGAGAGCTCCTGCGGAAGGAGGCTGCCTGGATTATACGGGCAGAAGCCATGGGCCCCTTGGCCTGAATGACCGCAATGAGATGAGTGCATTGATTTGATGTACCTATGTGACTCATGTGATATATGTCTGTGCTATATGTTGTTTTTATTTTTTGTATTTGTATTTGTAAAAGTGTCCCTGTTTTTGTTTTTGTATACAATGGAGCGCCTACAGGGCACGAACGGCGTTGTTTTGGAGGTGGGTCCCTGGGCGGGGTTAGTGGCGCGCCCTCTGCCACTTTCTGGCGGCGTGGGTGACTCCTGCCCTTTCCTCGTTCCCTCCTCCCCGCCCACTGTTGCCTTGGAAACAGACGCGTCCTGCCGATACAAAAGAGCAGTCGCCGATGGGTGACGTCAGAGGCCAGACGAAGCGCAAGCCCGCGCGAAACGGCCGTCGCCTACAGCGCTTTTTCGTGAACTGCGTGTCCGCTCCTGCCCTTGCTCGTGCCTGCACGTTTTTCATTAAAGCACTGAAGCAATCTAAGTCATGGTGAGTGCCGCCTTTCATTTCATCATTTTTTCTTCTCCGTGGACTATGTCTAATATGTGGTAGTAAAGGGATGGCACACTGATCATATGGTATGTAAAAACAATGGTATTTATTAGTATTTGATAAAATATAATCCTCTATTTAGGGATATTTGGGTACAGGGTGGCCGTATTGGCTTTAAAATGATGTGTGTTTAGTTCACATAAATATTAGTACATAAATATATCGCAATAATTCATAGTAGGTAATAAAATTCATAAAAAGTATTCCTAAAAACAATAGAAAATGCTCATGAAGTCGATGAAAAAATATGAGAATAAAAGATGATAAAAAATAATGAAAAAAATGATGAAAAAAATATTAGAGGTAAATGAAGGTCTTAGGTGATTGATATAAAGTCCAGTATCCTCAAATGTCTTCTTCTAATCGAGGCATGCAGTTGTAGAAAAATATGTGACTACAGAGGTAAAACAATGGATGCAGCTGAAAAAGTATATATATCGCTGAAAAGATAGTCCGATGGTTATTACACTCTACAGTGGTGATTATGCTATAATATATGTGTCCAAGGAGGACTGTACATTACCGCTCCTGCAGTTGTGTTGGTGATGCTGTCTGGTAGCGGCGTCCTCGTGCTGTTTGCCGCGCGTGTGGTTCGGCTCCCTGGGATGTCGGGACGTAACTACTGGTGACGTACTTCCGGTTGCCCGGGATACTTGGCGTCCGCGTGTTCTTCACTTGATTGTTGGCGGGAATGTTTTTGAAGATGATATTTTTGCGGTAATTTTCACCGTTATTTGGTTCTGATAATAGTTAGATTTTCTTTGTCAGCTAGCTGAACTTGGTATCGGCGTACTCTATCCCCCAAACGCGTTTCGGAGCTCGCTGCTCCTTCTTCAGTGGGTGTGAGCCGCCCTCTTTTTGGCACGCTTATATGGAGTGTATCCTTATTTGCATAATCACCATCGTTGTCATGATTGGCAACATTTGCATAATCACCACTGTTGTATCTTCATTGAGGCAGTGATTTAGATGTCTCATCTAGTCCTTCAATCTAAGGTGATAGATGGTTTTAAATAGTTCATTATGAGCATTTAATTATTTAATTTTTTGCTCTGCGATCGACTTGCCATATCTTCTAAAATCAACTTGTCATGTCTTCCGGAATCAGAGAGAAAAGAAAATCATTTGTTCTGCTAGATTGTGGTGTTATTATTTTTATTTTTATTTTTATATTTGTATTTCCACGTAGATTCCCGGTACAGATTACTAATTATAAATTATTATAAAAAAGTCTCATTCTACATGACTTGGATGGTAAAATTTCTTGTTTTCAAGAAATGGGAGGAGTCCAGTTTTTCATTGTCTGCGCTAGTTTCCATATTGGAAATATATAATAGATATATAATAGATATATGTCCATATAAATACAGAAATATATAATATAAAAAGTATAAGAGGTATATATAATAAGAGAGAAGAGAATATCTGAACATATACAAAATATCAAAAAAGGATACCTATTACATTCAGTCTCCAAACACTATAAAGAATACCATAACAGCGATCCATCATCTCTTACATATGTGGCACTAGAAAGGATACATCGTCATTGGAGGGGTGGCAACCATATAGCCAATATGTCTAGAATTGAATCTAGAAGAATTTTCGAATTTGACACAATGATCCCTAAAGGACTCAATGCAGAAATGGAGATTTTTGGCTTCCTGGTTTGACACCACATCACCCGGGTCGGGTGCCCCTATGGGGATCGGGAGTCACAGTCAGGCTGCTTACCAGCACTGCGACCCCCCCTCCCTAGGGGGCCCCCTTCCCCATTCCACTTACATTCTACTTCTACTTATACTCTACTTATATCCTACGACCCCCTTATACCAAGATTCATTCATACTCTATGATCAACCCATATCCCAAGATACACCGACCATTATAATTTACCATTTAGAAGATAAACACCTTCATAGTGGAATATTTTGCAGGAATATTTTGCAGGTACATAATTCTTAGAACAAACAAGTTTGAATTGAGTACCATAAACCATCATATATTTGATTTTCAGCAAACACAAACCACACATTTTGACGACTTACACATTCTCATATTATATATACTTCTCTTATTATATATACCTCTTATACTTTTTATATTATATATTTCTGTATTTATATGGACATATATCTATTATATATCTATTATATATTTCCAATATGGAAACTAGCGCAGACAATGAAAAACTGGACTCCTCCCATTTCTTGAAAACAAGAAATTTTACCATCCAAGTCATGTAGAATGAGACTTTTTATTATAATTTATAATTAGTAATCTGTACCGGGAATCTACGTGGAAATACAAATATAAAAATAAAAATAAAAATAATAACACCACAATCTAGCAGAACAAATGATTTTCTTTTCTCTCTGATTTCGGAAGACATGACAAGTTGATTTTAGAAGATATGGCAAGTCGATCGCAGAGCAAAAAATTAAATAATTAAATGCTCATAATGAACTATTTAAAACCATCTATCACCTTAGATTGAAGGACTAGATGAGACATCTAAATCACTGCCTCAATGAAGATACAACAGTGGTGATTATGCAAATGTTGCCAATCATGACAACGATGGTGATTATGCAAATAAGGATACACCCCATATAAGCGTGCCAAAAAGAGGGCGGCTCACACCCACTGAAGAAGGAGCAGCGAGCTCCGAAACGCGTTTGGGGGATAGAGCACGCCGATACCAAGTTCAGCTAGTTGACAAAGAAAATCTAACTATTATCAGAACTAAATAACGGTGAAAATTACCGCAAAAATATCATCTTCAAAAACATTCCCGCCAACAATCAAGTGAAGAACACGCGGACGCCAAGTATCCCGGGCAACCGGAAGTACGTCACCAGTAGTTACGTCCCGACATCCCAGGGAGCCGAACCACACGCGCGGCAAACAGCACGAGGACGCCGCTACCAGACAGCATCACCAACACAACTGCAGGAGCGGTAATGTACAGTCCTCCTTGGACACATATATTATAGCATAATCACCACTGTAGAGTGTAATAACCATCGGACTATCTTTTCAGCGATATATATACTTTTTCAGCTGCATCCATTGTTTTACCTCTGTAGTCACATATTTTTCTACAACTGCATGCCTCGATTAGAAGAAGACATTTGAGGATACTGGACTTTATATCAATCACCTAAGACCTTCATTTACCTCTAATATTTTTTTCATCATTTTTTTCACTATTTTTTATCATCTTTTATTCTCATATTTTTTCATCGACTTCATGAGCATTTTCTATTGTTTTTAGTAATACTTTTTATGAATTTTATTACCTACTATGAATTATTGCGATATATTTATGTACTAATATTTATGTGAACTAAACACACATCATTTTAAAGCCAATACGGCCACCCTGTACCCAAATATCCCTAAATAGAGGATTATATTTTATCAAATACTAATAAATACCATTGTTTTTACATACCATATGATCAGTGTGCCATCCCTTTACTACCACTTTTTTTCTCACCCTATACTAGCGCTGGGTACGCTTTTTTCGGATTGAGCACCTGACCTCCATCTAACCAACCAAGTGAGCCGCCATAACCTTCCATTTGAATACCATATGTCTAATATGTACCTCAAATCTCTGCTGAGCACCACCTATGTTGACTTCTAAGACTCGCTGCCTTGCCATTGTTTCATTCTTATAAGGACTTTTATACAGAGAGGAGCAGTGCCACCCCCCCCTCCCATTACCTTTGTGAACTTTATTAGTAGTCTAATTTCAGTTGCTTGCCTGCTGCCAGTGTGTGTCAGGACCACTTCCACAGACTGTAGTGTGGCCACTGCCAGTGCCAACCACTGATACCGGGTGGCACAGTAGCTTGCCAATAAATAAGGCATTTAATTTTTACACAGTCTAATTTCAGTTGCTTGCCTGCTGCCAGTGTGTGTCAGGCCCCCTTCCACTGACTGTAGTGTGCCCACTGCCAGTGCCCACCACTGATACCGGGTGGCACAGTACCTAGCACGTGTAGTACCACTTATCTAAAAAAAAATAACAGGCAGAGGCAGGCCACCCCGCAGGGGCCGTCGTGTTCGTGGTGCTGTGATTTCCACTGTCCCTGGAATAATGCCCAGTGTTCAGAGGCCACATACCCTGAACCCGAAAAATTCTGAGGACGTAGTTGACTGGCTTAGACAGGACACCCAATCTTCAACAGCTTCCGCTAAGAACCTTGACGCACCATCCTCCTCCAGCTCAGCTTCGGTCACCTGCTCTCAAGTTACCACGCACCTGCCCGCCGCCACCACCACAACTACCACCACAGCCACCACAGCCGCTTCACTTGATCCTTCAGAGGAGTTATTTACACATCAGTTGGATGCAATTAGTGATGCGCAACCATTATTGCCAGATGATGTAGATTACGGGGATATGTCTCAGTCAGGCAGGATTACACACATGGACGTACAGTGTGATGATGATGATGATGATGTTGTACCCGCTGCTGCTTCCTTTGCTGAGGTGTCAGATACAAGTGAAGCGGTTGATGATGACGATGTGTCCACGGATGCCACGTGGGTGCCTGCTCGAAGAGAAGAAGAGAGGGAAAGTTCAGAAGGGGAGACAGAGAGAATGAGGAGACGAGTTGGAAGCAGGGGGAGGTCGACGCAAGGAGTTAGTGGCACAGTCAGACAGCATGTATCGGCACCTGGGGTCAGCCAGACAGCACGCCAGTCAACGCATGCTGTTGCCACCACCAGAATGCCGTCATTGCAAAGCTCAGCAGTGTGGCATTTTTTTTGTGTGTCTGCCTCTGATAACAGCAATGCCATTTGCAACCTGTGCCAAAAGAAACTGAGTCGTGGGAAGTCCAACACCCACCTTGGTACAACTGCTTTGCGAAGGCACATGATCTCACATCACAAACGCCTATGGGATCAACACATGAGTGCAAGCAGCACACAAACTCAAAGCCACCATGCTCTTCCTGGTCCAGCATCTTCAGCCACGTCAACCACTGCTGTCCTCCCTGCCCCCTCTCAACCACCCGCCACTCCATCTCTCACCTTCAGCAGTTCCTGCTCATCTGCCCACAGTCAGGTGTCTGTCAAGGACATGTTTGAGCGTAAAAAGGCAATGTCACAGAATCACCCCCTTGCCCGGCGACTGACAGCTGGCTTGACGGAACTCTTAGCCCGCCAGCTTTTACCATACCAGCTGGTAGAGTCTGAGGCCTTCAAAAAATTTGTCGCTATTGGGACACCACAGTGGAAGGTACCCGGACGAAATTTTTTTTCAAAAAAGGCAATCCCAAACCTCTACCATGTCATTGAAAAGGAAGTCATGGCATCTCTGGCATACAGTGTTGGGGCAAGGGTCCATCTGACCACTGATACCTGGTCTGCAAAGCACGGTCAGGGCAGGTATATCACGTATACTGCACATTGGGTCAACCTGCTGACGGCTGACAAGCATGGAATGCGTGGCTCCGCAGCGGAGTTGGTGACACCACCACGACTTGCAGGCAGACCTACTGCCACCTCCTCTACTCCTACTCCATCCTCTTCGATATCCTCCTCGGCTGAGTCCTCTTCTGCTGCGGCGTCTGGCTGCACGTCAACTGAATCCCCTCAGCTCCACACGGGTTATTCCACATCCCAGATACGACAGTGTCACGCTGTCTTGGGGTTGACTTGCCTGAAAGCAGAGAGCCACACAGGACCAGCACTCCTGTCCGCCCTGAACGCACAGGTGGATCAGTGGCTGATCCCCGCACCAACTGGAGATCGGCAAAGTGGTGTGTGACAATGGAAGCAATCTGTTGGCGGCATTAAATTTGGGCAAGTTGTCACATGTGCCGTGCATGGCACATGTGTTGAATCTCATCGTACAACGTTTTGTGTCTAAGTACCCAGGCTTACAGGACGTCCTCAAGCAGGCCAGGAAGGTGTGTGGCCATTTCAGGCGTTCCTACACGGCCATGGCGCACTTTTCTGATATTCAGCGGCGAAACAACATGCCAGTGAGGCGCTTGATATGCGACAGCCCGACACGTTGGAATTCAACACTCCTAATGTTCGACCGCCTGCTCCAACAAGAAAAAGCCGTCAACGAGTATTTGTATGACCGAGGTGCTAGGACAGCCTCTGCGGAGCTGGGAATCTTTTTGCCACATTACTGGACACTCATGCGCAATGCCTGTAGGCTCATGCGTCCTTTTGAGGAGGTGACAAACCTAGTCAGTCGCACCGAAGGCACCATCAGCGACCTTATCCCATTTGTTTTCTTCCTGGAGCGTGCCATGCGAAGAGTTCTGGATCAGGCTGTAGATGAGCGTGAAGAGGAAGAGGAAGAGTTGTGGTCACCATTCCCCACCAGAAACAGCCTTGTCATCATCGCTTGCCGGACCTGCAGCAACGCTGGAAGAGGAGTATGAGGAAGAGGAGTCAGAGGAGGAATGTGGCGGCTTTGAGGAGGAGGAAGACCAACCACAGCAGGCACCCCAGGGTGCTTGTTGTTGTCACCTATCTGGGACCCATGATGTTGTACGTGGCTGGGGGGAAGAACAGACCGTCAATGACATCAGTGAGGACGAGGAACGGGAAATGAGTAGCTCTGCATCCAACCTTGTTCAAATGGGGTCTTTCATGCTGTCATGTCTGTTGAGGGACCCACGTATAAAAAGGATGAAGGAGAACGATCTGTACTGGGTGGCCACGCTACTAGACCCCCGGTATAAGCAGAAAGTGGCAGAAATGTTACCAAATTACCGAAAGTCGGAAAGGATGCAGCAGTTCAAAACCAATCTAAAAAATATGCTTTACACAGCTTATAAGGGGGATGTCACAGCACAACGGGAATCTAACAGGGGAAGAGGTGAGTGTAATCCTCCTCCTACCACGGAGGCAAGGACTGGACGATTTACAGATGTGTTGTTGATGGAGGACATGCGGAGCTTTTTCAGTCCTACTCATCGCCACAGCCCTTAGGGATCCAGCCTTAGAGAACGACTCGACCGACAGGAAGCAGACTACCTCGCCTTAACAGCAGATATCGACACTCTGAGGAGCAATGAACCCCTTCACTACTGGGTGTGCAGGCTTGACCTGTGGCCTGAGCTATCCCAGTTTGCGATAGAACTTCTGGCCTGCCCTGCTTCAAGTGTCCTGTCAGAAAGGACCTTCAGTGCAGCAGGAGGCATTGTCACTGACAAGAGAAGTCGCCTCGGTCAAAAAAGTGTTGATTACCTCACCTTCATAAAGATGAATGAGGCATGGATCCCGAAGGGACTGACAGTGGGGATACGTTTGACTAACAAAAGGCCTGATTACATGCCATGGCCTTAAAATGGTCCCCACGCTGCTGTATTTAATGTCTGCATACCGGACGACTTTCGTGAATTCTCCACCACCAACTAGGGTTCAAGCCGCAATGTTTTAGTCACTTTTCTGCCTGGAAAACATAAATTATTCCGGCCGCTGCTACAATAGCGGCTGCAACAGTGCAATTATTTTTCAGGCATGTGTACATGCCTAATTTTTCTGTCCTATGGTGCAGCACTGTGGCTGCAAAAACAAACCAAAAAAAAAGGCACATACAAGTGTCAATTCCCCTTCGTGATCGTTACCTTGTTGTGGTGAAGGGGCTTATGTATCACAATGAAGCAATCATCATCACCTCTATAAGTGTGTTGGCAATGTTGCCACACCCCAGATGATAAGGCCGTTGCTTCATTATGATCAGACCAAAAGCGATCGGGTGGCCACGCTACTAGACCCCGGTATAAGCAGAAAGTGGCAGAAATGTTACCAAATTACCGAAAGTCGGAAAGGATGCAGCAGTTCAAAACCAAACTAAAAATATGCTTTACACAGCTTATAAGGGGATGTCAATGGGGATTCGACAATGGTTAATCAATTCGACCGGATAGGGTCCGTAACAGGGATTAAACTGATAGCAATAGTACTAGTTAAGACACCACTCATATAGGGTGTCACAGCACATTGCTCTGTGCACGCGCAGTGCCCCAATTTGGGAGTAAGAAGACCGACCAAGCTGCTTTTTCCATCTCCCGGTTCCTGAAATCAATTCAGTTTAGTGTACGAGAGTTTGGTCTGTCACTGTGAAGGCAGTCGAAGGTACCCGGCCTAAATTTTTTTCACAAAAGGCAATCCCTGATATGGGACGTAACAGGGATTAAACTGATGAGAATAATACTAAAGAAAATACCACTCATATCAGTGGAGGGAGCCAGCGTTTTTTTAACCATCTCCCCGTTCAAAAAATCTATTTAATAAATGGCCCCCAGATTGGGGAGTCGGGGACTTTAGAGGGATTAAACTGATGAGAATAGTACTACAGAAAATACCACTCATATCGGGTGTGACAGTAAATTGCACGGCGCAGACGCAGTGACCGTGGTTTAAAACAGAGTGAAGGGAGCCAGCGTTTTTTTAACCATCTCCCCGTTCGAAAAATCTATTCAATAAATGGCCCCCAGATTGGGGACATTAGAGGGATTAAACTGATGAGAATAGTACTACAGAAAATAACACTCATATCGGGTGTGACAGTAAATTGCACGGCGCAGACGCAGTCACCGTGGTTTAAAACAGAGTGGAGGGAGCCAGCGTTTTTTTAACCATCTCCCCGTTCAAAAAATCTATTCAATAAATGGCCCCCAGATTGGCGACGTTAGAGGGATTAAACTGATGAGAATAGTACTACAGAAAATACCACTCATATCGGGTGTGACAGTAAATTGCACGGCGCAGACGCAGTCACCGTGGATAAAAACAAAGGGGAGGGAGCCAGAGTTTTTTTTAACCATCTCCCCGTTCGAAAAATCAATTCAATTCACCTTTTGGGGACCCTTGGTGTTGTACGTGGCTGGGTGGAGGAAGAAACCTTTAATGACATCACCGGGACGTGGCTAGCTTGGTATCCTACCTTGTGTAAATGGGGAGTTTGCAGTTGTGCAAATGAACTATTTGCGGTGCATTAAAAGGGGAGTTTGGTCTGTCAATGTCTGTAAAGTGGGCGTAACCCTTACACTACCTGATCGATACAACATCATACCTGATCTTATACACACACTGGATGTTTTAAAGCATGTTATTCCAAACAATTTAGGAATGTTAGTTGATTTATGCCCTTTATGGATTAAAACCCGACTCTGCGTCCACTACGTAATTTTCCATGGGAGTTTTGCCATAGATCCCCCTCCGGCATGCCACAGTCCAGGTGTTAGACCCCTTGAAACAACTTTCCCATCGCTATTGTGGCCAGAAAGAGTCCCTGTGAGTTTTAAAATTCACCTGCCAATTGAAGTCTATGGCGGTTCGCCCAGTTCGCGTTCGTGAACGGAAAATTTTATGTTCGCGACATCACTAGTCCTTATCTTCCAGACTTAGGAGTGCAGATCGTTACCGCAATGTAAGGTTAGATACATTGCGGGGTTTCCCCATACTGGACAACCGGCTCAAATCTCTTTCCACCAGCTCCTGGAATTTGTCCAGTGCAAAAGAACGTGATTGCACAGGATAAAAATCAGGATTTGCGGTTCTGAAGGATTTAGAGGTATTGGTAGTAGCCAGAGTCTCATTAGGAATATACATTGTTTGAAGAGCATTGCATTGTATCATATCAACAAATGACAAAGTATTCACATATGGCTACTTTCACACTGGCGTTTTGGATTCCGTTTCTGAGATCCGTTTCAGGAATCTCACAAATGGTCCAAAACGGATCAGTTTAGCCCCAATGCATTCTGAATGGACAAGGATCCATTCAGAATGCATCAGTTCGGTTACGTTCCGGCTACATTCCGTTCGGGAGGCGGACACCAAAACGCAGCTTGCAGCGTTTTGGTGTCCGTCTGACGAAGCGGAGCCAAACTGATCCGTTTTGACTTACAATGTAAGTCAATGGAGACAGATCCGTTTTCAATGACACAATATGGTGCATTTGAAAACGGATCCGTCCCCAATTGACTTTCAATGTAATTCAAAACGGATCCGTTTTGACTTTGACAATTTTTTTAAAGCTAATGCAAACGGATCCGTTCTGAATGGATACAAACGTTTGCATTATAGGTGCGGATCCGTCTGTGCAAATAACAGACGGATCAGCATCTAACGCCAGTGTGAAAGTAGCCTTAGAGCCAATGCAAGGGTCTTGCCTATGGGTAACAGGTGCTGACATTTGGCCTACATCATTAGCAGGGTTATCATTGAAAAAATGTTTTTTCAGAGTTAGTGCACGTGCAAATCGATTCACATCTAATATAGTGCGGTATAAATTGAAGTGACCAGTGAGTGAAAAGGTAAGACCCCTCTTGAGCACTTCAATTTCTTCGGGCGAAATGAGAGAGGCATTAATAACCTGTACGTCCATAGTTATTTCCCTTGTCGTGAGGGGTAACGCCAGTTTCTTTCTGTGGTGGCGACCGGCCCGTCGTTTTTTGCCGATTTCTTATGTTGGGAGGCGGTGCTTGACAGCATAGCCTCAGCCACGCTTACATTTCTAGCTGGTGTAGAGGTGGAAAATTCCGGTGAAGAGTCAGCTGATTCAGGTTCGGTTGAGCTGAAAGAAACTTTAGAGTGATTTCTACGTCTGGATCGAGATCTCCTTAATATAGAATGCGGAGCATCTGATCAATCATCAGCCCAAGTATATATAGAATCCGTGTTGTAGTCCAATGTATCTCTATTGAATTTTCTCTGTACAGAATTAGGTCATCTTTTATTTTATTTAAATTATCACGCAGTTTGTCATCCAATTCCGTGAACTGGGGTAATTGTGAAAAAGTGGACAAAGTGACTTGTGCAGACTTAATCTCCTCATGTAGTGTGGATAACGATTCATGTTCTTGTTGCACAATCAATTTCGTCAATTTAAGCGAACAGTCCGACAGAATGGATTGCCATTGGATTGTAAAGGAGTCCGAGTACACAGTGGTGGGTTTCTTTTTAATTCTTAACCCCCTTGGGATCATGTTTTTATCAATATACTTTTGTAGGGTAGTTGCATCCCAGCAGGTACATAACTCCTTTAATAGCAGTCTTTCAAGTGAGGACATTTGTGCTTTTAAATTTAAGTCATCCTGCTTTTTCTGTTCCGGGAAAAAAGTAGCTTGCTGACCGTGAGGAAGAGGGTCAGACATCCCATTTGTGGATGGAAAAATTAGAGACTCCCTATGTAGAGATGATGCTTTTCTGTGTGCATGATCTATGGTTGTATGATATCCTCCCAAAACTCACTACTATGTCTGTCATGAGGAAGGACTGTACATATTATCTGGTCCGAAACGCGTTGACAATACTGGCATGAATGATGTCAATATGACTTGGAGATTTGAATCGCTCAATAAAGATCAAATTGAGTTCTATCCCATCCACTGCTGGAGCTGGACTTTTTCCTTCTTTATGCTCAGTTGCCGTCAGGTGCATCGTCCGTGCTCGTTTGTTGGATGGTCGTTATTTTCAACAGGTGAGAGCTGCCACCCCCTTCTTTGCTTTTATATATTATACTTAAGTTATATACTGATGATAATTATATTAGTTTTGAGGACAGTGTGCACGCGTATATTGTTTAGTTTCCACTAATATGTGTGTGTATATAGATATAAATAAATATATATATATATATATATATATATATGCACACACACACATATATATTATAGAGCGTTTTGCAAGAGGTTACAATTAATTCCTAAATTATAAATATTTAAAACAATAGAAATCTACATTTGTATCAAGATTGTATTACAAAAATCCAGAAATTTTAAGGAATGGAGTAGTATGTAAATGCCATTAGCTATTTTTATTTAAATTAGACCCCCCTCCCTGCCAGGAGCTCTGCTCTGCTTCTGATGCTTACTGTGCACCAGGCAGAGTACATGGGAGAGGAGAGGGTGGGGTTGGTTCTGCCTAGGGTACAATGTCCTGCCCCCTCCAACAACCAGGTCATGAACTTTTTCTATTACTCATTCAATTTCTGGCTGTGCCATGCGTCCAGTCCGGCAGTCAGCTTTCACTGAGCCAGGCAGGGCCAGCATGGTGAAACACATGGGAGCAGGAGCAGTCCTCACTCCCACCTGCTGGCTTCTGTATCTGTCAGCTGCGCTTGGCTAGCCGATCAGCAGCAGGATCTCAACACTGCTTAATACTGATTGGCTTGTTCAGCGCTTAGCTGACGGAGGAGAGAGAACTCTTTCTTAAGCTTCCAGTTTGTAAAGGGGACAGGGGCCCTGAGCACAGTGGAAGCAGGGCCCATTGGAGCCCAAGGTAGGGACTCAAGCAGCAGCTGTTGTTATGGTAGTATAATCAGGGGCGGGGCATTCCATCCACTCCGGGCCCCCTCTTCCCACGGACCACATAGCAGGTGCATTGTCTGACGATATTAGAGGTACACCACTGCTCTCTATGTACTTACGTCTTATGTTTGTCTATTTAGATATGAGTGGTTCCAGTATTTGTCTTCTCCTCTTCTTCTCTGTGGTGAAAATTAGAAGATCTGTTCCTGATCTTCAACTATAGATGGTACATTAATGCCTCAAGGGGCAACACTGGGATGACATTGGTAATGAATAGAGGTGAGTGAATCAAAGTTGACAAAGTGAAATTCGATCCAAATTTCAGTAAAAATTTGATTTGTCCAGAAGTCGAATTTCCTCATGCTTCGGAGTAAAGAATCATATTTTTTTCTAAAATGGCTGCTGCATGTGTTAGAACGAGGAAGTAAGAAGCCTGGGAACGAGGGACCACCCACAATGCAATGCATGCAGCCAGCCAGCTAATCAGCAGTTAGCCAGCCCCTGTGATGTCACAGCCCTATAAAAAGTATCAGCCTGTTTGGTTTCTGCCATTTTTCAGTTAATTGAGTGCAGGGAAAGACGTGACAGGCATTAGGGACAGTGTTTAGGAAACAATTTAGTCACAAAAAATAACTATTGAGTAGTTCACAAAATTATTATTCATAGTGTTGGTAAAGGATAGGGAGGCATTTTGCACACTGTAGGGAGAGAGCAGAGACCAATAGGAGAGTGTAAAGCCTGGCTAATAGTAGCTATTCTATTACACCTTGCTGCACTAATTGGGGTTACAAAGTGCTATAATACTACTGATTTTAAGTTGTTTGTAGAGATGAGCGAGTTTCAGGTTATGAAATTTGTTCACGCTTCGTTTGGTGGCAAAAGCAGAATTGCATTATGGATTCCGTTACCACGGACCACAACGCAATTTTATGATGGAATGCATAACGGAATGCCTTTAGAGCCATTACGTTATTCATTCCATCATATTTGAAGTCTATGGCCTGCATAACGGATCCGTCCCGTTTCTGTTATGCAGGGAAGTCATCTAGTTGTTTGCATTCTTTGATACATCAGTAATGTCACGGTGCACTTCAATGTGACAGCTGTGGCCATGCAGGCTGGTTGCATGCTTTCTCATGTACTGGCTGCAGGCTGACACGTGTGTATGCTATTTGTTTGGGGCTGCATGCTGGCTGCGGTGTTGTGTGTGTGAACCGTTGCCTTTGTTTGTGTCTCCCCATGTCCATATCTCTGTGATTCCTGTCACCAGTGCAGTGCAGGCTGGCTCCATGTGCTTTGTGTACTGGCTGTGGGTATTCCCATGTATGCACATTCTGAGATGCGTTCTAGCTGCGGCCATATGTGAACAGGGTCTGAGTATGGATGCTTTTGTGTATCATCAGTGTGGTTCTGTAACTCCTTGTTGTTATATAGCCTGGGAGCTGTGGGGCTTAGGGTCAGTATGTCTTGTGCCTTGCGGGCTGGGGCGTAGCTAAATGCTCATGGGCCCTGGTGCAAGAATTCAGCTTGGGCCACCTCCTTCTCTCAGTACTTTGTGGCAAGGGACAGGGGTGCACCTAGCCTTTTTAATGCCTGAGGCGAATATGGAAACGGCATTCCAAGTTCTCAACCTAACCCCTTCCTTCAAACCCTACTGTTAAAGGGGTTGTCCAACATCTAAAACATGACCCCCAATGCCCAGGCCCCTCAAATGGATTATACTTAACACGCTCCCCGACAAGCGCGTCGCTCCTGATCCCTGCATGGCAGCCACTGCATATCCCTGTCACGTGAATCAAAACATCCGGTGACTACAGATGTCCCGAACTATTCGCCGGCGAACATACCTTGTTCGTGTCCGCCGAGGCGGGTGAACATATGCGATGTTCGAGTTCGCCCCTATACTTTATCATTGAGCAAACTTTGACCCTGTACCTCACAGTCAGCAGAAACATTCCCACCAATCAGCATACCCTCCCTCTCAGACCCTCCCACCTCCTATCAAAAAGCAAGGACGGCATCCATCTTAGATTCATTCTGAAGCTGCAGTGTTAGTAGTTGTAATCGCAATGCGATTAATATAACCTGTATTAATCGCATTGCGAATTCAACTTACATCTAAGTTCCTAATGGTTGTATTGCTAGTATATAACGAAGATTGAGAAAATAGCGCTATATTCTCAATCTTCGTTATATTCTAGCAATACAACCATTAGGAACCCAGCTCTAAGTTAAATTCACAATGCGAATAATGCAGGTTATATTAATCGCATTGCGAATTCAACCTAGAGCGGGGTTCCTAATGGTTGTATTGCTAGAATTATATATCGAAGATTGAGAATATAGCGCTATATTCTAAATCTTCGTTATATTCTAGCAATACAACCATTAGGAACCCAGCTCTAAGTTGAATTCGCAAATAAGATGTCCCGAACTATTCGCCGGCGAACAGTTCCCGTCGAACATAGCTTGTGCGCGTTCGCCGCGGCGGGCAAACATATGCGATGTTCGGTCCACCCCCTATTCGTCATCATTGAGTAAACTTCGACCCTGTACCTCAGTCAGCAGACACATTCTAGCCAATCAGCAGCATACCCTCCCTCCCAGACCCTCCAATCTCCTGGACAGCATCCATTTTAGATTCATTCGGAAGCTGCAGTCTTAGTGAGAGAAGGGACAGTGTAGCTGCTGCTGATTTAATAGGGAAATCGATAGCTAGGCTAGTGTATTCAGTGTCCACTCCAGTCCTGAAAGACTCATCTGATCTCTGCTGTAAGGACAGCGTCCTGACAGCACCCCAAAAAGCTCTTTTTAGGGCTAGTACATCAGTCTCCCTCCCAGACCCTCCCACCTCCTATCAAAAAGCAAGGACGGCATCCATCTTAGATTCATTCTGAAGCTGCAGTGTTAGTTGTTGTAATCGCAATGCGATTAATATAACCTGTATTAATTGCATTGCGATTACAACTTAGATCTGAGTGCCTAATGGTTGTATTGCTAGAATATAACGAAGATTGTGAATTTAGCGCTATATTCTCAATCTTCGTTATATTCTAGCAATACAACCATTAGGAGGAACCCAGCTCTAAGATAAATTCACAATGCGATTAATGCAGGTTAAAATAATCGCATTGTGAATTCAACTTACCACACTCTGCGTCAACTATGTAATTTTCCATAAGAGTTTTGCCATGGATCCCCCTCCGGCATGCCACAGTCCAGGTGTTAGTCCCCTTGAAACAACTTTTCCATCACTATTGTGGCCAAAAAGAGTCCCTGTGGGTTTTAAAATTCACCTGTCTATTGAAGTCTATGGCAGTTCACCCTGTTCGCACGTTCACAAACATTTGCATAAATTAGCGTTCACCGTTCGTAAACGGAAAATTTTATGTTTGCGATATCTCTACCGGTGATGTTGTGCCTCCCAGCCAATAGCAGGCCGCGACAGGGAAGAACCTCCCTAGCATCACGGGTGACGATAGGCAAGCTCATCTCAGTCGCAGCCTGCTATTGCATCAGGTACCATGGAACGGAATAAGTATAAGCTATATGAGGGGCACAGGCATTGGGGGTGGGGGGGGGATCACTATAAGGGTTGGATACTTCTACTTATATAGAGGACACCCTATGCACACACCCCATTATATAGATGATACCCTATAAACACACACACCACACTATATAGATCACACCCTATATACTGACACACACTCCACTATCCAGAGAACACCCTATAAACAGACACACCGGACCATACAGAGGACACCCTATAAACAGACACACCGGACCATACAGAGGACACCCTATAAACAGACACACCGGACCATACAGAGGACACCCTATAAACAGACACACCGGACTATACAGAGGACACCCTATAAACAGACACACCGGACTATACAGAGGACACCCTATAAACTATACACCGGACTATACAGAGGACACCCTATAAACAGACACACTGGACTATACAGAGGACACCCTATATACACACTGCACTATACAGAGGACACCATATAAACCAGGCATCCTCAAACTGCGGCCCTCCAGCTGTTGCAAAACTACAACTCCCAGCATGCCCAAACAGCCTACAGGTATCAGCCTACAGCAGGGCATTGTGGGAGTTGTAGTTTTACAACATCTGGAGGGCCACAGTTTGAGGATGCCTGATATAAACAGACACACCGGACTATACAGAGGACACCCTATACACACACTGGACTATACAGAGCACACCCTGCACACACACAGCACTATACAGAGGACACCCTATATACACACACCACACTATACAGAAGACACCATATATACACACACCGCACTATATAGATCACACTCTACACACATACTGGACTATACAGAGGACACCCTATATACACATACCGTACTATACAGAGGACACCCTATACACACAGCACTATACAGAGGACACCCTATATACACATACCGTACTATACAGAGGACACCCTACACACACACACTGCACTATACAGAGGACACACACATACACACTGAAATATATAGAGGACACCCTATACACACACACTCCACTATACAGAGGACACCCTATACACACACACCGCACTATATAGAGGACACCCCATATATACACACACCGCACTATATAGATGACACCCTATATACACACACCACACTATACAGAGGACACAATACACACACACACCACACTATACAGAGGACACACTACACACACATACACACTGAAATATATAGAGGACACCCAATACACACACACTCCACTATACAGAGGACACCCTTTACACACACACACACCACACACAACGCACTATATAGAGGACCCCCTATATACACACACACCACACTATATAGATGACACCCTATATGCACACACCACACTATACAGAGGGCACCCTATACACACACCGCACTATACAGATGATACTCTGTACACACCATACAATATAGAGGACACCCTATATACATACACACCACACTATACAGAGGACATCCTATACACACCATACAATATAGATGACACCCTATATATACACACACCACACTATATAGATGACAACCTATATACTAACACACAGTGCAGTATACAGAGAACAGCCCATATATACACACATACATCACACAGTGTATAGATGACCCCTATACACACATCACACAGTGTATAGATGATCCCTATACACACATCATACACATAGAGATGACCCCTATACAAACATCACACATAGAGATGACCTCTATACACACATCATACACATAGACATGACCCCTATACACACATCACACACACAGAGATGGCCCCTATACACACATCACACACAGAGATGAACTCTATACACACATCACACAGAGATGGCCCCTATATACACATCATACACAGAGATGACCCCTATACACACATCACACAGTGTATAGATGATCCCTATACACACATCATACACATAGAGATGACCCCTATACACACATCACACATAGAGATGACCTCTATACACACATCATACACATAGAGATGACCCCTATACACACATCACACACAGAGATGACCTCTATACACACATCACACAGAGATGGCCCCTATATACACATCATACACAGAGATGACCCCTATACACACATCACATAGATTACACTTACCCTCTTCACACCAAGTTCGGTCCACTTTTTGTGCCCTGTTTGGCTAAAGGACCTTAATCAGGTGACTGTGACATCACCAAAGGTCCTGCAGGTTTCTGCTGAAAATGCTGTGTACAGCTTGTAGCCCCGCCCACTCTTCAGTCCTCAGGTGATTGATGGATTGCTGGGGGGAGGGGCTTGCTGCTGGCTCTGGAGGAGATCCCGTGCAGGAGAAGGAACTGCACAGCCTGGAGGAGACCAAAGAGGAGGGGTGAGTTCAGCGCAGACAGGGCTTCTCTCCTTCTCCTCCTCCTGCAGGCTAGTGAGCACTTCCAATATGGAAGCGTTCACTATTATTCGCTTTATAAGATGCACTGCATGTTATAAAATGAAAATAGGTAATTAGAAGAGCACTTCTGGCAAGGGATTAGGGGCCCGGTCGCAACTGCGACCTCTGCGACCCCTATAGCTATGCCAGTGCTTGCTGGGTGTAGCCCTTGCTGACCCGGGGATTTTAACATCTGCCTGTGTTGCCTGGTAAATTGTTGATGTTACATCCTCCCTGTTCCATGTCTTGTCAGGCAGCGCACTGCTTCTGATCCTGCCTGTTTCATGTATAGCCTGGCAGTGCCTAACAGCTTCTGATCCAGTCCTGTGTATGTCCTGCCTTCATGAGAGGGATTCTGGGTTCTCCAGAAGGAAGGATATCTAGTGTCTGTGCAGATCTGCCTATGACCGCCATGATTCTCTTCTGCATGGGGTCCAGGTATCTGCTTGTGTGCTGATTTATATATTAGGTACCCTTAGGCCTCTTGCACACGGGCGTCATGTTTGACGCCCGGATAAGATGCGGGTGCGTTGCGGGAATCGCCGCGATTTTTCCGCGCGTGTGCTAACGTTTGTAGTGCGTTGAGCACGCGCGTGAAAAAATCCGCATGCTTGGTACCCAGACCCGAAGTCAGACTTCATCACTGAAGTCTGGTTTCGGGATGAGTATTCTGTATGTGTAATTATTTTCCTTTATAACATAGTTATAAGGAAAATAATCGCATTCTAATTACAGAATGCAATGTTCCCGGGCTTGAAAGGGTTAAAAATAATAAAGAGTTAACTTACCTTCTCCCATTGTGCGCGCAGAGCCCCAGAACGTCGTCTCTCTTGATAGTTTGGCTGCTTGAGGACCTGTGGTGACGTCACAGGGTCACATGGTCCAATCATAGAAGCATTTGAGTGGACCATGTGACCCATGTGATCCTGTGACATCACGGCAGGTCCTTCATCGAACAACAGATGTTCGATGAAGGACCTGCCGTGATGTCACAGGATCACATGGGTCACATGGTCCACTCAAATGCTTCTATGATTGGACCATGTGACCCTGTGACGTCACCACAGGTCTCAAGCAGCCAAACTATCAGAGAGACGACGTTCTGAGCTCTACTGCATGGGAGAAGGTAGTTAACTCTTGTATTGTTAACCCTTCAAGCTCGGGAACATTGCATTCTGTATTAGAATGCGTTATTTTCCCTTATAACTATGTTATAAAGGAAAATAACTAACGTCGGGTCCCCATCCCGATCGTATCCTAGCTAACCATGCGGGAAAATCGTAACGCATCCGCACATGATTGCGGATGCTTGCGATTTTCCCGCATCCCCATTCACTTCTATGGGGCCTGCGTTGCGTGAAAATCGCAGAATATAGAACATGCTGCGATTTTCACGCAGCGCCAAAAGTGATGCGTGAAAATCACCGCTCGTGTGCACAGCCCCATAGAACTGAATGGGTCAGGATTCAGTGCGGGTGCAATGCGTCCTCCTCACGCATTGCACCCGCGCGGAAAACTCGCCCGTGTGAAAGGGGCCTTACACATCTATAACTTCAACATGAATTAGAGTTTGAGTGTATCATGTTTTAATTTGGTGTTGTCACTTTAGTTAAATTAACCCTTTCACCCCCAGGTTTTTTGGGGTTTTTTTTTGCTTCTTCGTTTTGCGCTCCCTGCCTTCCCAAAGCTATAACTTTTTTATTTGTCTGTTCACATAGCCATATAAGGGCTTGTTTTTTTGTGGGACAAGTTGTACTTTCCAAAGCCACCATTTGATATTGTATATGATGTAGTGGAAAGCGGGAAAAAAAACTCCAAATGGGGTGTAATTGCAAAAAAAATCTATTTCACCAAAGTTTTACAAGTTTTTTTATTTACGAAATTCGATGCGCGATAAAACTGACCAGTTACTTTTATTCTACAGGTCACTACAAATCCGGGGATACCTTATATGTAAAGTTTTTCTTGCGTTTTGATAGTGATAAAAAAAATAAAAAAGTGGGAAAAAAATCTGTTTTACTTTTTTGTCACCATATTTTGACCCCTCTATGTGGACTCATTTTTTGCGGGGCGATCTGGAATTTTCATTAATAGCAACATTCTGGGGTATGTATGACTTTTTGATCACTTTTTATTTAATTATTTTGTAGAAAATGAAGGGACCAAAAATGGCGAATCGGCCATTTGGACACTTTTTTCCATTTTGCTGTTTGCCGTATGGGGAATATATTTTTATATTTTTATACTATGCAACCAGCCTGCATGGCCACTATGCACCGTATAACGTCAATTGGGCCCAAATTTTGTTCCACTTTTACACAACAGGCCTTTCAACAAATATATGTAACGCTGGACGGCGTTTCGCCACTAATTCATGGCAAAGTAGGCTTCACAATATAGCACTACACTGCAGAACATTAATTAGGCCCAAATTTTGTTATACTTTTACACAACAGGCTTTTCAAGAGAGAAGTACAACGCTGGACGATGAATATATTTTTATTTCGCCAGTAATACACTGCAAACAGGGCTTAAGAATATATCATTGCACCGCAGAACGTCAATTAGGCCCAAATTTGTTTTTTACTTCTACACAACAGGCTTTTCAACAGATATATGCAACGTTGGAGGGCGATATTTTTTTTTTATTTCGCCACTAATACACGGCAAACTAGGCTTAA
This sequence comes from Bufotes viridis, assembly GCA_033119425.1. Taxonomy (NCBI): domain Eukaryota; kingdom Metazoa; phylum Chordata; class Amphibia; order Anura; family Bufonidae; genus Bufotes; species Bufotes viridis. The sequence goes on from CM065592.1 coordinate 75,632,816, forward strand.
CAATATATCATTAGACTGCAGAACATCAATCAGGCCCAAATTTTGTTCTACTTTTACACAACAGGCTTTTCAACAGATATATGCATTGCTGGGCGGCGAATTTTTTATTTTATTTCGCCATTAATACCAGGCAAACTAAGCTTCAGAATATATCACTGCACCGCAGAACGTAAATTAAGCCCAAATTTTGTTCTACTTTTACACAACATGCTTTTTAACAAAGAAGTACAACACTGGAAGTCAAATATATTTTTATTTTACCACTAATACGCTGCATATAGGGCTTCCGAATATATCACTGCACTGCTGAGCAGCAAATACATTTTTCCTTTTTCAATTAATACACGCAAAAAAGGACTTTAAAATGAACAACTGCACCGCTGAGCGGCAAAGATATTTTTGCTTTTTCCACTAATACACAGAAGGGATTTAAAACAGATAACTGCACCGCTGAGTGGCAAATATTTTTTTTTCTTTTTCCAATAATACTCAAAAAAAAGGTCTTATAGGCCCCATTCACACGAACATGGTGTGTTGCGGATCCGCAACACACCATGCCGGCACTCCCCATAGAGATGCCTATTCTTTTCCACAGGCTGCAGACAAGAATAGGACATGCTCTATCTTTTGCGGAGCCGAAACCCGGAAGTTCGGGGCCGCGGCTCCGCAAATGTGGAAGCGGAGAGCACATAGTGTGCTCTCTGCATCACGTCCGGCCCCATTCACAATGAATGGGTCCGCATCTATTCCACAGAATTGCGGAATAGATGCGGACTAAAATGCGGACGTGTGAATGGGGCCTAAAACAGATAACTGCACCACTGAGCGGCAAATATATTTTACTTTTGCCACGACTAATACACGACAAAAAGGGCTGTAAATTTTCCCACTAATACAAGCCAAAAAATGCTTTAGAACATATAACTGCACCACACAAGGGCAAATAAAACATATAAATATTTCCTTGTAATAAACCCTGTTAATGTCTGTATCAAACAGCACTTGCACCCTACTAAGACAGGTTTGCTGGAAATACAGACCTCTATAATGGCAATGTGGATCCCCAGTCAGTGCTGCAAGGTGTAATCGGATTGTTCCTATTACCCAGGCTGTCACCTCCCCGACGGAACCCTGTTCAACACAAATGCTGGTGGAACGATTCCTTCCTATCCTTTCCCTACACCTTGAGTAATCTTTTCCTAAACTTTTAAATCGTTTTTTTTCACCACAAATAAGTCTTTCCTATCACTGTCCCTAGTGCCTGCAGACATGTCTCTCACTGCACTAAGCACGCTGGTGAATGGCAGAATCTAAGATTCTTATTTATAGAGCTGTGACATCAAAGGGCTGGCTGGCTGCTGATTGGCTGCATACATGTTAGTATGGGTGATCCCGCTTTCCCAGAGTTCCTTGCCCCATGTCCTCACACGTGTAGCAGTCATTTTAGGATCACTGTCCCTAGCGCCTGCATCCTATCACTGTCCGTAGCGCCTGCAGACATTTCTCTCACTGCACTAAGCACGCTGGTGAATGGCAGAATCTAAGATTCTTATTTATAGCACTGTGACATCACAGGGCTGGCTGCTGATTGGCTGCATGCATGTTAGTATGGGTGATCCCGCCTTCCCAGAGTTCCTTGCCCCATGTCCTCACATGTGTAGCAGTCATTTTAGGAAAAAATGCAATTCGTTACCACGAACCACGATGAAATTCGCATTTGGTGCGAATCGAATTTTGCCTGAAATTCGGATCGAATTCCACTTCGTCAGCTTCGATTCGCGTATCTCTATTTATCATGTGCCTCCAGGTCCTAGCAAGTCTGAGTGGTATATGTTTTTGGACAAAGGATATGTAAAGGTAGGTTCACTAAAGTGAATTATAAGAAATGCGCTGTGCTTTCCACACTGGAACGCACTCCTGTACATACATCCAGTGGCCATCTCGGGTTAAAACATGAAACAGCCGATAAACGTGCAGAGATGTAAGTTTAATGTTTTTCATATGTTTTTAATTATGCCTACTTTGTAGGGTATAAATTGGATGAGAGTATATGTTTTACTCTATCCCCTGAGGAAGTGAGATGTGAAGCACCCGTCTGGATTTGGAGCTACATTGATCGGTATATTGTGATTTCCCTGTTTTGCTGCTGAGTTATGTTGCACTTTGTTATTTTGAGCAATTATGTTGCCTTACATAGTAGGATTTTATGCACTTATTGAAGTTAAAGGTTGGATACCTAAATGATATGTATTGCTTCCTAGCGGTCTCCCTGTAATATTACTATCTGATATTGCATTAAGTATTTTTTCTATGTTAACCAACTTATGCCCTTTTATTGGGGCGTATGTGTTATATATATTGGGGTTTTATATATATTTATGAAACATGCACACGGCTCATGCACACGACCGTATTTTGTTTCCTTGTCTGTTCCGTTTTTTATTTATTTTTTGCTGATAGGATGCGGACCCATTCATTTCAATAGGTCCACAAAAAATGCGGACAGCACACCATGTGCTGTCTGCATCAGTATGTCCGTTCCGTAGCCCCGCAAAAAAATAGAGCATTTCCTATTTTTTTCTAGTTTGCGGACAAGGATAGGCATTATTACAATGGATCTGCAAAAAAAAATGTATCTGCAAAAAAAATCAGATGCCATACGGAACATCATCCTTTTTTTTGCGGATCCACAATTTGCGGACCGCAAAACACATACGGTCGTGTGCATGTAGCCTAAGTGTAATAATAAAGTATTTATGGTGGAGTTCTTGGTCTGCTGTGTATATATTTTAGTGGAGTGGTAGACTGCTACAAACACGTTGTCCAAGATGGTGACAGGTTCACAATGATCTGCTGATAAATTCTGGGTGATTTGGGACAACAAAGAAAAAAGAACTTTAAATGATGTATTTAAATACATCCTTGCCTGTCTCCCTCCTACATTGACTGACCTCCCCCAGGCCAGGTACAGCACCACAAGCTACAGCTAGCGGCCTCATGCACACGTGCAGATGAAGCCGAGGCCAATGCACTTTCTGGAACTTATATATTGATCTGATGCTGATGACCTATCCTGGGAATAGTTTATCAATATGTAAAGGGGTTTTCTGATCGGTGGGGGTCCTACACCTGGGACCCCTACCGATCAGCTGTTTGAGAAGGCACCAGCTCTCACAATAGTGCAGCACAATTGAAGCGAATGGGGCAGAGCTGAGGTACCACGTCTGTGTCTTTTCAAATAGCTGATCGGACCCCCGCCGATCAGATACTGATTACCTATCCAGAGGATAAGCCATTGATAGAAAAAAAAAAACTCAGGAAATTTTTTTTATTTAAATTAAGACCTAGAAATCCCCCTGAACAGCACATGCAGCGGATAGAAGTAATGTACTTGCCATGTGAGACATCAATCAGGCCAAGAGGGGAATGGGCCAGACTTTCTGCATTATACCACATCTCCCAGAATACAGAAGAACATCATTGTGAACCTCAAAAACATCCAAAAGGGTGGAGTCTATAGACAAAATGGATAACCCTCACAGTATACACTATATACTATAGTATAACATATTTGGGAAGCAGGGGAAATGGCTGCTTTGGGGAAGAAGGACTAAAAGTTTTGTTGCCAAGACCCCCTCAACAGTATTATAAAATGACATTATATACAGAGACACTGTAAAATGGACAGACAGTGGCTGTTAGGCCAATCTGAGATAGTGATTTTGACTAGCCACAGAAGTGGGGGTTGCACAGGAGGAGGGGGGCTCCCATTCAAAAATTTGCTGTGGGGCCCAGTCATTTCTAGTTATGCCACTGGCCACCCAGCATACACTATATAGTAAAACATCTGAAGACGACATCACCATGTGACGAGTAACATCCGTATGTTACTGGTCACATGTCAATGTCATCACAGATCCTTTTTCCTATGAGCATCCACACGTCAAATGAGACAGCAGTGGTCCAGGCTGTCTGCTCACATTCAGTAAATGAAAGCAGACAGCCTGGACCCTGACACTCCCTCCTCAGGAAATAAGGGACACTCTCCTTCCTTGAAATGGGCAATTTTGGTAGCAGAGAGTGCTACAGAGACGCTGCACCCAGGACTACTGCTCCAAAACATCACTTTTATTATCTACTCTAAAAAAATTAATTAAAAAAATGATGGATTCATTTTAAGAGTCAGGTTTGAGTATTTGTGTAGCTTTAAATAATTATCTAACCATGTACAGTGAGAACCGTGGAGGTCATGAAGAATTACAGTATATCAGCCACTGTATCTAAGGTAATTGCACTGAAAAAAAAAGGTGTTCAGCATGAATGTCGTGTTTTATGAACACAAACCACTTTGTATTGGGAATGGATCTTCCATTAATAGAGGTGAAACTGATCTATTAGACATTTTCTCAAATAAGTGAAGGTGTGGAAAATAAGATGAGATCTAGTGTTATGCAGGAGAGTTTTCCTCAACATCCAGTGCCATCTTGTGGAATTCTGTCATAACTACTCTGCTTTCCAGTACCCTACTGAGACAGTACAGCAGTTTTCATATATAATCCTTTATGTGTCTCATTAGGTGGTCTAATATTTTACGTTTAAACAACGTTTATTGAATGATCATCTCACATTTTACAATATAATAATGCAGTTCTCCTTTGAAATATACATGTCAAAAAAACATATCAATATATCAAAACATTCATGAGAATGTTGTGGTATTTCAGTCCATATACATCAAAGGTGGGCGAGAGAGAAAGAGAGGAAGGTATAAGAAACTGTGAGGAATTGGTGAGGCGGGAGAAGAAGAGAAAATGGATGAAAGATCAAAACAAATATATATATATATATATATATATATATATATATTATATTTTTTTATTTATAATGTGTGTTGTGACTCATTGTGGAGGTTAAGGTCTCAAAGAGGCAATTAGAGCCAGAAATTCAGGGGAGTTCTGAGAGTCAATCCAATTTGACCATATGTTAAAATATTTGGAAGACGTATTGGATAAATTAGCAGAAATCTCTTCCATTCTGGCAATAAGTTGCATTTCCTGATACCACTCTCTTACATCAGGTACCATGGAGGATCGCCAATGTCTGGGTATCACTGATCTAGCTGCTGTGACACAAAATCTCAATATGTCTTTTTTTTTTTTTTAGAAGAAGAAATAGAGCCTGGGAGGATGGAAAGGAGCACCACTTGAGGAGAATTGGTCACTGTTTTCTTAGAGACTAAGTTGTATATTTTAAAAATGTTCCCCCAGAGTGGTTTGATCAAATCGCAGCTCCACCAAATGTGTAGCACTGTGCCTCGTCCTTTGTTACAACACCAACAAGAGTTATGAACGGTTGGAAAAATTCTGTGCAGCCTAACTGGGTATCTGTACCATCGGGATATAATCTTATAGTTCTTTTCTTGTGCGGAACATGCCATTGAGAGTTTATGCGTGAATAAAAATGTTTTTTGTTGCTCTGTTTTTCCCAATGAGATGCCTACTTCTTTTTCCCACCCCGTGATAAAGTTTGGAGTATCCTTTTGTTTTCCCTCTTATAGAATCTGATATATTTGTGAGATCAGGTGAGTCGGTGGAGAGGAAAGGTTAAATAATTTTTCAGTCTCCGTCAATGAGGTTCCGAAAGAGCACTGCTCCCCTTCGGAGGAAATATAGGATTTGGAGCCAAAGCTAACTGTTGTGTCTTAGTAAACAGTAGTTTGTTACACTGATGTATGATTGAAAAATGTATGTTGTTTTTTTTGTCTGCAATTGGTTATTTTTATCTTCTTATTGGGTAAACATCCATTGGTGACTGGGAATACAGTGCACTTCTGTATCCTACAGACTTCATTATCTTTGATAATTCTTTCATTGCTCGTGTCAGGAAATGTAGTACTAGTAAAAATAAATTCAGTACATCAATGATAGAGATGAGCCAATTGATTGCAAATGGTTCTGGGTCCAATTCTAACAAATCAGTCAGAAAATTTGATTCAGATCCAATTCAGTTCTACCCAAAACAAAAGTGTTCCAATTGGCCAGAAAAATTATGTTTGACATTCTAAGATCTCCTACAACTCACATTTTTTCACAATTGTCTTTCCTTGATATATATATTTAGTAAGGCTGACTAGTCAGCCTGCATTTGTGGGAGGGGCGGAGGCTCTTCTTAAACAAGCCACTGCCTCACTCCTGGGCGTGTGTTCTTCAGGTGCCCCTCACTTCTTGCATAGTCTAGGCAGTCAGGTTTCTCTTTCAGTTCCACAAACTCCTAAGGCCAGGGCAATTGTCAGTACTAGAACCACAGTTCACTAGGTTCAGTTAATATTTCATGCTCCATTCCACAGCGTATTCCCAGTCCTTCATTCCCCTTCGGGGCACTATCTGCAACATTGAGCATCATGTCTCCGGTTTTGTCATTTGAAAGCTGTGATGTACGTCTCCTTATGGTTTTGCCTCATACATCCTGAACGTGCGGTCAAGATTGACGATGCCTTGCAGTTGGTCAGGGATTTGTTTTCACTTTCCATTGTGTTTCTTCTATAACCTACTTGGTTTGGCTTTTGCCCCCTTTTCTAGGCCTACCCACGGCTATGGCTAAGGGCACACTTCAAGCCATTAAGTTAGGTTAGCTAGCACACGGCTAGCCGGGTTAGGTTGTTCTTGATGTTTATCTCCCTAGGGTTCATCAAGCATCGTTGGCCGTAGCCATGACCACAAGTAGTAAGGCTGACTAGTCAGCCTGCATTTGTGGGAGGGGCAGAGGCTCTTCTTAAACAAGCCACTGCCTCACTCCTGGGCGTGTGTTCTTCAGGTTCCCCACCCTCCCTCCCTTCTCTTTTCATTTCCACAGGGTATGCCCCCTTTTCTAAGCCTACCCACGGCTGTGGCTAAGGGCACACTTCAAGCCATTAAGTTAGGTTAGCTAGCACATGGCTAGCTGGGTTAGGTTGTTCTTGATGTTTATCTCCCTAGGGTTCATCAAGCATCGCTGGCCGTTGGCCCGTTGGCCCGTGGGTGAGGCCGTGCCTCGTTTATGAAGTGCCTCCGCCTCTCCCACAAATGCAGGCTGACTCATCAGCCTTAACTATATATATATATATATATATATATATATATGCAAAAATGAGGCAGCACCACCTGCAAGTAGCTGGGTGCAAAGCTCCAAAGAGGACAAACCGCTCCAAAAATTATGTAATAGTAAAATAGAGCAGCACTCCGATAGTGGATAAAGCAAAGTGTTTTTATTCACCTAGGGGTATGGCGTTTCAGCTTTATACCGAGCCTTCTCAAGGCTTGAGAAAGGCCCGGTATAGGAGCTGAAACGCTGCCATGCCTTTGGGTGAATAAAGAAACACTTTTGCTTTTTATCCACTATCGGAGTGCTGCTCTATTTTTACTATTATATATATATATATATATATATATATATATATATATATATACTAGCTGAAGGATCTGGCTTTGCCCGGGTATATTTAATCTGTTTCATTTAATGTTTGTGTGTGTTGTTAAAAGATATCGACAGTATCCACTATATGGCCTCTTTCACACAAACGTGTGAGCCCCGTGCCCATATTGCGGACAGCATTTGCGGATCCTTAATACACATTCATTTCAATGGGTCCGCAAATCGGAGATACGGTACGGAACACTACGGAAGCACTATGGAGTGCTTCCATGGGGTTACGTTCCGTACTTCTGTCCCGCAAAAAGATAGAACATGTCCTATCTTTTTGCAGAACGGGCAGATCGCGGACCCATTCAATTGAATGGGTCCGCAATCCGCTGCGGCTGCCCCACGGTCGTTTCCCATGCATTGCTTGAAAACTACGGCGGTGGAAAAGAGGCCTTACAGTGACATCTACAGCACCCCGTCCCTTAACAGTGACCTCCACAGCCCCCACCCCTTAACACTGACTCCCCACAGTGCTCTGTCCCCTAAAATGGGACCTCCACAGCAGCCCACCATCCCCTTGACAGTGACCTCCACAGGGGCCCTCTCCCTTAACAGTGGCCCTTAAAGCAATCTGCACCCTAAACTGACTTCAATAGCGGACCATTCCCTTAACTGTGACCTCCACATCAGCCTGCCCCTAGGATGGCCAGATGTCCAGTTTTAGGCCGGACAGTTGAGCTTTCAGACTCCATGTCCTCCGTCTGGCGCAGGCCTGGACGGACACAGGGATGTCTTTTTAAACAGCTCACTCTCAGAAAGTGAGCAGCAAGGAGAAAGTCAGCCTCACTCCCACCCCTGCAGCTGACAGAAGTAGATTTTTAACTTCCGTCGGCTGGGTAGGGGGAGTGGCTTAACCAGGTCAGGGTTGTGGGTTAGCGGGACCTAGAAGTTGATTTTTTCGATCCCTGTTGGCTGATGAGTGGTTGTGGGCATGGTCTAACCAGATAGGGGGTGTGGCCTTAATAACAGCTCACTCTAAGACAGCAGCACTGTCCTCTCTGTATGTGAGCTGCAAGGAGAAAGTCACCATCCCTCCCACCTCTGCAGCTGACACAAGTTGATTTTTAACTTAATTTTTTAAATCCCTGTCAGTTGAGAAGTTGGAGGGGGCATGGCCTAACCGGATCGGGGTGTGGCTTAGCGGGACCTAGAAGTTGATTTTTAACTTAATTTTTTCAATCCCTGTTGGCTGAGTGGGAGGGGGTGTGGCCTAACCGGATAGAGGGCATGTCATTTTGAACAGCTTACTCTAAGACAGCAGTACTGTGCTGTCTGAATGTGAGCTGCAGGTAGAAAGTCCCCGTCCCTCACACCTCTGCAGCTGACAGAAGTTGATTTTTAACTTCATTTTTTTTAATCCCTGTTGGATGAGGAGTGGGCGTGGCCTAACTGAATTGGGGTGTGGCTTAGTGGTATCTGGGGGTGGGGTTTTAAGGGTGATTTGAATGGCCACCCTACCTGCCCTCTGAACTGTGACCTCCACAGCACTGTGCTCCCTTAACAGAGTCATCCACAGAGTTGTTATGGAAACCTCAGGAAATAAGGTACTAAGTGCTATGAGGCCATGGCTTTACTTCAATAGCGATTATCCTGGTGACATATTTCCTTTATAACTCATCTACAGCAGTGAAGAAACATGAAACATGGTTGTTATGGTTACCTGGAGTAAAACTGTGTGTATGGAGACGAACTGCCAGTGAGCTTCTATTGGCTGATAAGGGTCATGTGATCAGGCTTCTGTTGGCTAATGCATTTTTTGGGAATATCTCAGGAACCGTAAATCCCAGAGAGCTGAGACCTGGTCTAAAACTTTCCCGGACACCTGATGTATCTGTGTGCTAAATATCTATATCAATAAAAAAAGCACGGCAGCACTACAAAATCGGTGAAGAAAAAACTGTAGTTCTTTATTAACCCAGTGTCACCAGCAATGTAAATATATATATTAGTAGAAAAGGCACAGCAGCACTCCAATAAAGGTGAAAAAAGTGAGTCTGTTTATTCCCCAAAGATGCAGCAACGTTTCGACTGCTGTGCAGTCTTTGTCAAGCCATACAAAACACGTGCCATAGTGAAGTATATAAAGGCATATCAATAAAGTGCATAATCAATCAATCAATAATATAATCTGGTATAAAAGTGACCATTAAAATACTTAAAAATGCTTAAAAGTCATATCCACAACATGTGCAATACATATCATCTGTGTTAATGTGTATATGATATATAAAATTTTGCAGTATACAGTGCCATAACTTCAATTCATATAAATTCTAAAATAATTAATTAAGTGTAACACCTGTGCATGATTGGTGTATATATATATATACACACACACACTGATCAAAAATATAAACGCAACACTTTCGGTTTACTCTCATCTTTCATGAGCTCAACTTAAAGATCTGAAACATTTTCTACATACACAAAAAACCCATTACTCTCAAATATTGTTCACAAATCTGTCTAAATCTGTGCTAGTGAGCACTTCTCCTTTGCCGAGATAATCCATCCCACCTTACAGGTGTGGCATATCAAGGTGCTGATTAGACAGCCTGAATATTGGACAGGTGTGCCTTAGACTGCCCACAATAAAAGACCACTCCGAAGTGTGCACAGTTTTGGCTTAACGGAGGGATCAGAAAACCAGTCAGTATCTGGTGTGGCCACCATTTGTCTCACGCAGTGCAACACATCTTCGTCACATACAGTTGATCAGGTTGTTGATTGTGGCCTGTGGAATGTTGGTCCACTCCTCTTCAATAGCTGTGCAAAGTTGCTGAATATTGGCAGGAACTGGAACACGCTGTCGTATACGCTGATCCACAGCATGCTCAATGGGTAACATGTCCGGTGAGTATGCTGGCCATGCAAGAACTGGGATGTTTTCAGCTTCCATGAATTGTGTACAGATCCTTGAAATATGGCCCATTGTATTATCATGCTGCAACATGAGGTGATGGTCATGGTCATGGGCCTCAGGATCTTGTCACGGTATCTCTGTGCATTCAAAATGCCATCAATAAAATGCACCTGTGTTCGTTGTCCATAACATACGCCTGCCCATACTATAACCCCACCGCCACCACGGGCCAATCGATCCACAATGTTGACGTCAGCAAACTGCTCACCCACACAACGCCACACACGCTGTCTGCCATCTGTCCTGAACAGTGAAAACTAGGACTCATCCGTGAACAGAACGCCTCTCCAACGTGCCAGACGCCATCGATTGTGAGCATTTGCCCACTCATAGTAACATAGTACATAATGCCGAAAAAAGACATCTGTCCATCCAGTTCGGCCAGTCATCCTGCTAGTTGATCCAGAGAAAGGCAAAAAAAAAAACTGTGAGGTAGAAGCCAATTTTCCCCACTTAAGGGGAGTAAAAAATTCCTTCCCGACTCCATTCAGGCAATCAGAAGTACTCCCTGGATCAACGACCCCTCTCTAGTAGCTATAGCCTGTAATATTATTACACTCCAGAAATACATCCAGGCCCCTCTTTAATTCCTTTATTGTACTCACCATCACCACCTCCTCAGGCAGAGAGTTCCATAGTCTCACTGCTTTTACCGTAAAGAATCCTCTTCTATGTTTGTGTACAAACCTTTTTTCCTCCAGACGCAGAGGATGTCCCCTCGTCACAGTCACAGTCCTGGGGATAAATAGATGATGGGAGAGATCTCTGTACTGACCCCTGATATATTTATACATAGTTATTAGAACTCCCCTGAGTCGTCTTTTTTCTAAAGTAAATAACCCTAATTTTGATAATCTTTCAGGGTACTGTAGTTGCCCCATTCCAGTTATTACTTTAGTTGCCCTCCTCTGAACCCTCTCCAGCTCTGCTATGTCCGCCATGATCACAGGAGCCCAGAACTGTACACAGTACTCCATGTGTGGTCTGACTAGGGATTTGTAAAGTGGTAGGACTATGTTCTCATCACGGGCGTCTATGCCCCTTTTGATGCAACCCATTATCTTATTGGCCTTGGCAGCAGCTGCCTGACACTGGTTTTTTCAGCTTAGTTTGCTGTTTATTAAAATTCCTAGATCCTTTTCCATGTCAGTGTTACTGAGTGTTTTACCATTTAGTATGTACGGATGACTTGCATTATTCCTTCCCATGTGCATAACTTTACATTTGTCAGTGTTAAACCTCATCTGCCACTTCTCTGCCGCATTTTGAAGCAGCTCTGACTTTCTGAGCACCTGTCATGTTTCTTCAGGTGCTAGAATGTCAGGATAGTATAAATACCCCCCAAATTACACCATTTTAGAAAGAAGACACCCCAAAGTATTCGCGGAGGGGCATGGTGAGTTCATGTATGATTTAATTTTTTTTCACAAGTTAGCGGAAAATGACACTTTCTGAGGAAAAAAAATAATAATAAAGGTTCAATTTCTGCTTCTGGCAAAAAAAAAAAAAAACTCAGATGGACTTACTATGCCCCTCAGTGAATACCTTGGGGTGTCTACTTTCCGAAATGGCATCATTTTTGGGGTGTGTTTACTGTTCTGGCATTTTGGGCGGGGCTAAATTGTGAGTAGACATGTAAAACCCAAAGGTACTCGTTGGAATTTGGGCCCCTTTGCGCACCCAGGCTGCAAAAAAGTGTCACACATGTGGTATCGCCGTACTCAGGAGAAGTAGGACAATGTGTTTTGGGGTGTATTTTTACATATACCCATGTTGGGTGAGAGAAATATCTCTGTAAATTGACAACTTTGTATAAAAAAATTTAAAAAGTTGTCGTTTACAGCGATATTTCTCACACAAAGTATGGGCATATATAAAAATACACCCCAAAACTCATTGCCCTACTTCTCCTGAGTACGGCGATACCACATGTGTGACACTTTTTTGCAGCCAAGATGCGCAAAGGGGCCCTAATTCCCATGAGTACCTTTAGGATTTCACAGGGCATTTTTACGCATTTGGATTCTCACGCTTTAGGACCCCTAAAATGCCTGGGCAGTATAAATACCCCACATGTGACCCAATTTTGGAAAGAAGACACCCCAAGGTATTCCGTGAGGGGCATGGCGAGTTTACAGAAAAAAAATTTTTTGGCACAAATTAGCGGAAATTTATATATATATATATATTTTTTTGGGGGTGTATTTTTACATATACCCATGTTGGGTGAGAGAAATATCTCTGTAAATTGACAACTTTGTATAAAAAAATTTAAAAAGTTGTCGTTTACAGCGATATTTCTCACACAAAGTATGGGCATATATACGCATATATACGCATTTGGATTCTCACGCTTTAGGACCCCTAAAATGCCTGTGCAGTATAAATACCCCACATGTGACCCAATTTTGGAAAGAAGACACCCCAAGGTATTCCGTGAGGGGCATGGCGAGTTCACAGAAAAAAAAAATTTTGGCACAAATTAGCGGAAATTTATATATATATATATATTTTTTTTTACAAAGTCTCATATTCCACTAACTTGTGACAAAAAATAAAATTTTACATGAACTCATCATACCCCTCACGGAATACCTTGGGGTGTCTTCTTTCTAAAATGGGGTCACATGTGAGGTTTTTGTACTGCCCTGGCATTTGAGGGTCTCCGCAATCATTACACGTATGGCCAGCATTAGGAGTTTCTGCGATTCTCCTTATATTGAGCATACGGGTAATGAGATTTTTTTTTTCCGTTCAGCTTCTGGGCTGAAAAAAGAAAAAAAATGAACGGCGCAGATTTTTTCATTCGCATCCATCAATGTGGATGAAAAAATCTCTGCCAAATTCAGTGACTGCGGTGCGGTGGGCTGGGCGCTAACTACCTAACAAGTAGCTAGCTAACTGGCGGTGATAAGGGACCCTTATGCCCCATTCACACGTCCACAATTCTGTTTGCGGAACGGAATTGCGGACCCATTCATTTCTATGGGGACAGACTTTGTCCCGCTCGGATCCGGAATTACGGATCTGCGCTTCCGGGTCTGCACTTCCGTTCTGCAAAAATATAGAACATGTCCTATTCTTGTCCGCAATTGTGGACAAGAAAAGGCATTATCTATATAGTTCTGGCAAAGTGCGAATCCGCAAAATGCGGAAAGCACATTGCCGGAGTCCTTATTTTGCGGATCCGCAGATCCATGGATCCGCAGATCCATGGATCCGCAAAACACATACAGACGTCTTAATGAGCCTTACAGGGGGGTGATTAGCGACAGGGGGGGGTGACAGGGGGTGATCAGGGGGGATGACATGGGTGATCAGGGGTTAATCAGTGATGGGGGGTGGGGGGGGGTGTAGTGATTGGTGCACTTTACTTATGTTTCCTCTGGTAGTCCCAGACAAAGGAACCACCAGACGAGCAGACAGCAGGCATATCAGACGCTGTTAACAGCGTCTGATATGCGTTTTAACTGCCAGCGCATGATCAGCACGCGCGTTCATGCGAAATCTCGGGTCTAACGAGATGACGCCGATAGGCGTGACTGAGACCTGAGAGGGCCGCCGCGCTAACGCCCATCGGCGTTAGCGTGGCGGCAAGTGGTTAATTACTTTACACAGTTTAGTGTCATCTGCAAAAATTGATATTTTACTATGCAAGCCTTCTACCAGATCATTAATAAATATATTGAAAAGAATAGGGCCCAGTACTGACCCCTGAGGTACCCCACTATTGACAGTTGCCCAATCTTAGTGTGTACCGTTAATAACCACCCTCTGTTTTCTGTCACTCAGCCAGTTACCCACGTACAGTCATTTTCTCCCAGTCCGAGCATCCTCATTTTATATACTAACCTTTTATGTGGAACAGTGTCAAATGCTTTGGAGAAGTCCAGATATACGACATCCATTGAATCACAGCTGTCAAGTCTAGAACTTACCTCCTCATAGAAACTGATTAAATTCATTTGGCATGACCGATCCCTCAAACAGTTTCCCCACAACAGATGTTAAATTTAACGGCCTATAGTTTCCGGGCTCTGTTTTTGGACCCTATTTGAATATTGGCACCACATTTGCTATGCGCCAATCCTGTGGGACATTCCCTGTCAGTATAGAGTCCGCAAATATCAGAAATAAGGGTCTGGTTATAACATTACTTAATTCCCTTAGGATACGAGGGTGTATGCCATCCGGTCCTGGCGATTTGTCTATTTTAATCTTTTTAAGTTGCTGTTGTACTTCTTCTTGGGTCAGACAGAACACTTTTAATGGGGGATTTATTTTTACATTCAGCATTTTATCTGACAGTTTATTTTTATCAGTGAATACATTGGAGAAAAAAATATTCAACAGCTTTGCTTTCTCCTCATCGCTCTCTGCAACTCCCCCTTCATTACTCTTTAAAGGGCCGACACCTTCAGATTTATACTTTTTAACATTTATATAATTGAAGAAAATTTTAGGGTTAGTTTTACTCTCTTTGGCAATTAATCTCTCGGTCTCTAGTTTGGCCGCTTTTATTTGTTTTTTACATGTTCTATTTTTTTCCTTATAGTTTTTCAGTGCTTCCTCGCTACCCTCCTGTTTTAGTGATTTATATGCTTTCTTTTTGTCATTTATTGCTTTCTTTATATTTCTATTTATCCACATTGGTTTCTTTTTGTTCCTTAACCTTTTATTCCCATACGGTATGTACCTCTCACAATGAGAATTTAGGATGCTTTTAAATCTATACCATTTTGTGGCTGTATTTTTGTTTTTGAGGAATTTGTCCCAGTTAGTTAGGCCTATGGCCTCGCTTAGTTGGCTAAATTTAGCTTTTTTGAAGTTTGGTATTTTTGTTCCTCCCTGTAGAAATGCTCTTTTGAATGATAATTGGAAGGTTATTACTTTATGGTCACTATTTCCCAGGTGTCCCCCAATTTGCACATCTGTTGTTCTGTCAGGTCTATTGGTTAATTCTAAGTCCAGTATGGCCGTCCCTCTAGTCGGGTCCTGAACCAGTTGGGAAAGGTAATTGTCTTTGGTTATTGCCAAGAACCTGTTTCCTTTATGCAATGTACAGCTTTCAGTTTCCCAGTCTATATCTGGGTAGTTGAAGTCCCCCATAATAACCACCTTATTATGATTTGCAGCTTCGTCTATCTCGTTTAGTAATAGATTTTCTGTGGACTCTGGTATATTAGGTGGTTTATAGTAAACTCCAATTAGCACTGTAATTTATTATTGTTTTTGCCATGTATCTCTACCCACAGTGACTCCACATGTCGGTTGCTACGACGAACTGCAGTCAGGTCCAAACCCTGATGAGGACGATGAGCATGCAGATGAGCTTCCCTGAGACATTTCTACCACTTGTAAAACAACACGGAAATCAATGCATCACATGCAATACAATACATGGGAGCTGCACATGTGTCATTAGTATCGCTTGCACCACCCAACCAGGAGTTACAATATATGTAAAACAGTATCACAAAGTGCACAGTGCAAAAGATTATCACAAATATAAACCTGGAGGGAAAGAATATGCAATAAGGTATACAGACCACGGCAGTCCACGCACCACGACGCGCGTTTCGCAATCGCTTCCTCAGGGAGTAAGCAACATGTCATAATAGTGGCGACTTTGTTTGGTTGGTCCTGAGACGTTTCTGACAGTTTGTGTAGAAATTCTTTGGTTATGCAAACTGATTGTTGCTGCAGCTGTCCAGCTGGCTGGTCTCAGACGATCATGGAGGTGAACATGCTGGATGTGGAGGTCCTGGGCTGGCGTGGTTACACGTGGTCTGCGGTTGTGAGGCCGGTTGGATGTACTGCCAAGTTCTCTGAAACGCCTTTGGAGACAGCTTATGGTAGAGAAATGAACATTCATTGCAAGGGCATCAGCTCTGGTAGACATGCAGTCAACAGGCCAATTACACACTCCCTCAAACGTTGCGACATCTGTGGCATTGTGTTGTGTGATCAAACCGCACATTTCAGAGTGTCCTTTTATTTTGGCAATATACATGCAGTCTAATCAGCACCTTGAAAGGAGAAGTGCTCACTAACACAGATTTAGACAGATTTGTGAACAATATTTGAGAGTAATGGGTCTTTTGTGTATGTAGAAAATGTTTCAGTTCTTTGAGTTGAGCTCATGAAAAATGGGAGTAAATCAAAAGTGTTGCGTTTATATTTTTGGTCACTGTATGTGTATATATATTGTGGCAATGTGAACACTGATGTGTGCAGTGAGGCCCCAGGGAAACCGTCAGACAGGGCTGTTTGCACCGAGAGCGTGTCACCAAGGTGCCTGGCCTTGGTGGAGTGAAAGCCCCAAGTATTAGTATTAGTATAGCTGGCTCAGCCAGTTCCAGGGCGGGCTTTTACTGGGAACAGGTAATGTGCTGGGTGGGTGCCTGTTCCCCATGCTCCAGTCTGGGGTTTCGGACAGGTCCATGTCTATTTAGTCCTGCTGCTGGACAAGGTGTGTCACTCTGGGAGAGGGTGTTTTTGTGTAGCAGAGTCCTGGTGAGGCTCTGGGAACGTGATCTCAGCTGAGGAGGGCTGAGGGGCCACGGGGCTAGGTGCTAGCCACAATTCATGGACGTTTGGCTGGGAAAGCCGCATGGGTTCCCGTGTGTGTGAATGGGGTCTTAGGTGAGTCAGCGATATCTTATGTATTAGGTAGTGCCTAGACGGGCAGGTGTTCATTTATGTTATTTTGTTTGAGAAGACTGCCAAATAAATGCACTGTTTGGACATGAAATCCGTTGTCCGGAAGGAAGTTTGTGTGAATGATCCCCGAGACCAGAGCTAACCCCCCACAATATATATATATATACTCTTTATGGTAGGACGGAGGCTATACTGTTAACAAGGTTGTCAAACTAATTTTGTTCGTATACGGCAATCCAAACCGGATTCACTGAAAACTAGTTCTTAGCGTTAACAAACAGCCTGTTTAAAAACACCTACTGAGATGTAAGATTTGCTATGCTTTAAAGAAGAAAAATCCAAAAATTGCCTATGTTCAGGGCAGATGCATGCTGGTGTTTATACAAGGACGGACTATTTTTACTGAATTGATGATGAGCATAGTATTATATATAGCAGCAAAGGCACAGTTCTAAAGTATATCACAGTGTAGCATGGGCAGCGGAAATGATGACAGTAGTAGTTCCTGTGTCCATGCAGCCTGGTAGCTAGAAAGACCGGTAGAAGGAGGACAGTCTTGTTCAAATTGCAAGCACAGAGATCTATTTTCCCACTGGATCTGCTGCAATAGACCTCATCTGCTGCAATAGAGCTGTAGTGCCTACGTTTTTGTTGCCCATGGCTTATTTTCATCCTCCAGATCTTGTACACGCCAGTTGTTTTGCTTGCAGGAACTGTGGAGAATAATATCATATGGGAGTCTTGCACTTTTTGAGCCTGTGCCAATAGTATCAGCAGCATCATCAGTTCCTGATCTGACTTCAACAAAAGCAGATCTGGACCTGGCAATTTTTGGATGTTTTGACAGTACTTCAACTCGATATTTATTGCTGCCACAACCACTGGCCTCAGCATCCACCCTGTCACCTCATCTTCATCAATTCAATCCTTTTCCCAAGTACTGCCCAAAACACATCCATTATCAGAGCCCTCACTTTTCCTGGAACTTTTATTAGGCTACTTTCACAGTAGTGTTTTCGTTTTCCGGTATTGAGATCCGTCATAGGGGCTCAATACTGGAAAAAAAACGCTTCAGTTTTGTCCCCATTCATTGTCAATGGGGGCAAAACTAAACTAAACAGAACGGAATACTCCAAATTGCATTCCGTTTCATTTAGTTGCATTCCGATACCGGAGAGCAAACTGCAACATGTAGTTTGCTTTCTGTCCTGGGATGCGGAGCAAGACGGATCCGGCATGACCCCCAATGCAAGTCAATGAAGACGGATCCGTTTTCTCTGCCACAATCTGCCACAATAGAAAACGGATCCGTCCTTTATTGACTTTCAATGGAGTTCATGACAGATCCGTCTTGGCTATGTTAAAGATAATTCAACTGGATCCATTCATAATGGATGCAGGTGGTTGTATTATCAGCAACTGAAGCACTTTTGCTGAACCCTTCCAGATCCAGCAAAAATGATTGTGTGAACGTAGCCTTATGCCTCATACACACAACCGTTGTTTGTTTCTACGCCCGTTCCGTACGCAAACTTTGCATCCGTCCAAGAAAACGGATGATGGACCGTTTTATTTTGGCGGATCCGTTTTTATGGCAGATCCATTGTAAAAATGCCTATCCTTGTCCGCAAATGTGAAAAAAATAGGACATTTTTTGACGGGCCCATTGAAAAAAATGGGGAAGCATCCTATCCGTGAAAAAAACGGAATGGACACGGAAACAAACAACGGTCGTGTGCATGAGGCCTTAGACTGATATGTCATCATGGATTTCTTCATTCCTGCTAACCCAGGCTAAACAAAAAAAAAGCATATAGCATCCTTCAGTATTGAAGTAAAAATCCCCAAAAAACACTAAACACCCCAGCAGGTGTCCCAATGACTCATTAGTGGAACAAAATAAGGACATGGAGGCAGAGCCAATAAAGTAGCAGAGGAAAAAAGATTAGTTTAATCCATTTTGTGGCAGTGCAAACACATGCATTTTCTGTACTTCTGAACCGTCAGAAGACCATGCAAAAAAAAGCTGATACTTTAGTTCAAGCATCCACCTTCAAACCACTGTATTTGGTCAGTGTTTGATTAGTATTGTTAAGGCAAAAACAGGAGTACCGTAGGTCAAAACCAGAGATAACATGTGATGGAAATATCTGCAATCTTCTGTGTTTTAGACCCACTCCTGCTTTGGCTTCCAAATAATGATCAAACCCTAACACTCAGTTCACACTTTCGCGTAAAACGCTGCGTTCGAACGCACATAAAAACGCACAACAGTACAGGAACCATGCATTCCAATGGGGGTGGTTCACACTTGCGCGTTTTTATGCGAGTTCGTAGGCGCCTATAAACGTCCGACGCATAAGCAAGTATGTTTGCGTTAATTCGGGCTTTTTTCGAGCGTTTGGTGCCAATAGACTTCAATGGGAAACGCGATAGGCGTGTTGTTCGGGCGTTTGTGCAGCGTAAAACGCGCCTATGGATGCGCGTTTTACAAAGTTTGCAACATGCTGAATCAGCCACCATGGAATGTCACACCTCTAAAGCACTCAGATTGGCCAAACTATATCATAGGTCATTGGCCAACTATGCAGTCAATCACATAAACGCGCGTCAAACGCGCCTACACTATTTACCAAAACGCTTGAAAAAACGCGCCTAAACGCCCATCTTGAACGCGCATAAAACGATAGGCTTCTAAACGCTCAGGTCTGAACCCAGTGTAATGCAAAATACTGGCCGTGTGATAGAGGCCTTCTGGATGCTCAAACAATAGGACCCATTTTATAGTTTTTTTCTGTTTTTCTGAAGGATTAGAACAATGATGTCAACACAGCCAAACAGGGACACTAGTGGCTCTATAACAGACTTTTGAGGGTGACAACAACATGAAGAGTCACAGTAGTGGCCCCGGCACAGAATGGGAGGGATGGGGGGGGGGCAGTAGTGGCAGTAACAGCACAAGATAGTGGCAGATCACAGTAGGAGTCAGACGAAAGTAGAGGCAGGAGGCGTTTGTCATCAGGCGGGTGACAGCATCAAAATAGGGGCAGCAGCACTTTGGCAGAAGTAATGGGTCATTTGTCACAATATTCCAGTATGGCAGTTAGATCACTACTGCCAGAATGATCTAGTCTGTTGTACAGTGGCGACTCTAGGAACAATATATAGGGGGGGGGGGGGGAGGGAATAAAAGATACCACAGTCAAAAATGGGGGGGGGGCACTAATAATTTTCAATCAAGTGCGGGTGCGTTGCGTTTTTCACTGATGGTTGCTAGGAGATGTTGTTTGTAAACCTTCAGTTTTTTTATCACGCGCGTGAAAAACGCATCAAAACGCATGGCATGGCTTTGAAACTGTGAAATCACACAGTTTTCACTGAACGCATCCGCAACGCATCAGGACCTAATCCGGACACGCTCGTGTGAAAGAGGCCTTATAGTTTAAAGCATTTTCAGCAAACACCAGGGCTGTGTAAATAATCCCATATGTTAAACATGTCACTAAAGAAGACCAATGAACAGACGCTCACAGGCTTATTCACCAAAGGGTGAAGAGTTTGGAGAAGGGAACAATCTAGGACAACATAACTGAAAAGGAGTATAATAAGTGAGCTAATTTGGATCATTTTTTTCAAATCAGCTATGTTGTCTTATATTGTTCACTTCTCCTGACTTCTCCAAACTCTTCACCCTTTTGTGAAATAACCCTGTGGGTGTTGTTGGGGTGTGCAACTAATACTACTACATTTACATTTATTTATGAAAAAGCATACATAACATAACTAGAAAAAAAAACATTTTTTACTGTCCCTTTAAGTAACAGCCAGAATATAATAAAAGACAAAAACAGACATTAAACTAAACTACATTTATAATAAAACAATTTACTTACAAAAGAAGCTATTTACTGTTAAGCGACCATGCTCAACCGAACACCAGTTCGGCTCGAGCTTCTCAATGCTCGGTACATGGCGGAGTTCGGCCGAATAGTGCATGTGCTCGAACGCAATGCTCGAGTCTCCTCCCGTACATTACTTGGCTGCTACGCATGCTAAATAGCGTGCAATAGTTAGCCGGCTGCAGACAGCAATATTAGTTGTGCTACATCTCCAGAGTAAAGTCTGCGCATCCAAAAAATATCTGTAATAACCAGTGTACTTTTTCTGTAGATGGTGTCCGCTGCGGACAGTGACGTTAGCTGTGCAACATCTCCAGTGTAAAGTGTGAGCATCCAAAAAATATCTGTGACATCCAGAGTAATTTTTCGTAGACAGTGTCCGCTGTGGACAGTGACATTAGTTGCACCACGACTCCGTTGTGGCGCGTGAGCATCCAAAAAATATCTGTTACATCCAGTGTACTTTTTCCGTAGACGGTGTCTGTTGCGGACAGTGACATTTGAGACGCCACATCTCCAGTGTAAAGTGTGCGATTAAAAAATGTATCTGTGACATACTGTGTACTTTTTCAATAGACGGTGTCTGCTTCTGACAGTGATATTACCAGTAAAACATCTCCAGTGTAACGTGTGCGCATAAAATTTTTATCTGTGACATACAGTGTACTTTTTCCGTAGATGCTGTGGACAGTGACAATACCAGTGGTACCTCTCCTCTATAATGTTTCCTAATCCCAAATACCTGTGACATTCCCTGTAATCTTTTATTAGCTGCTGGTGACAGCATTGACATTGTCTGCAGGATATCTCCTGCGTGACGTTTCCACATCCCAAATACCTTTCTAAATTTTTGTGCTCATACTCTTCCAAATCCTATGCTACTGCACGTGTGACATCCTTTCAAGCATATATAACATTTAATATGAAGAAGGTGAGAAGTAAGGGACTGGAAAGTGGCCGTGATGCTGATGGTGCACGCAGAGGCCGTGGCCCTGGGCGAGTTGAAACTGTGAAAGTTGCCAGAGCACAAGAAAAACAATCATCCACGATACCTAGCTGCATGTCTCAATTTACAGGGCGGCGCAGGACACCACTCTTGAAGTCAGACCAGTGCGACCAGGTTGTCGGTTGGATTGCAGCAGATAATGCTTACAGTCGGTTAAGCACCACCCTGTCTCTCACCAAGTTCAATCTCAATAGCCAAGGCCCTCGCATATAATGTTTTACAGGTCAGCTCACCTACAGGCCCTCGCATATAATGTTTTACAGGTTCAGCTCACCTGCAGGCCCTCGCATATAATTTTTTAGAGGGTCAGCTCACCAGCAGGCCTTCACCTACAATCTTTTACAGGGTCAGCTCACCTGCAGGCCCTCACATATAATGTTTTACAGGGTCAGCTCACATGCAGGCCCTCACCTACAACCTTTAAGAGGGTCAGCTCAGCTGCAGGCACCCTTAATGTTGTTAGAGGGTCAGCTCAGCAGAAGGCCCTCGCCCCAATGTTTTATATTATCAGATCCTCCAAATGTTTTTGAGGGTCACCAGTAGAGCTGAGCGAACCCAATCTGTATAGTTCGGGTTCGTACTGAATTTTGGGGTGTTCTGCAGAGCTTTGGTAGGGTATAAGGGACCAGGTTGGTTGTGTCTGATATTGTCCATAACTTGTTGGCAGCTTTGTAGCTCGGCAAGCTCACACACATGGCAATCATAAAGCATATATGTACTATGTACAACAAACATCTCAAACTTATACATTAATATAAATAAAAACATAACACACTAGAGTGGAAATAAACTAATGGCATGGCCTGTTTAAAAACTCATAAATAACCAAATAACTAGTTCTGAGCGAACCCGAACTATATAGTTCGAGTTCGTACCGAATTTTGGGGTATTCAGGACCCGGACCAGAACATTCATGTAAAAGTTTGGGATTGGGTTCGGTGTTCGGCGATTTCTATGGCGCTTTTTGAAAGGCTGCAAAGCAGGCAATCGACAAGCGTCATACTACTTGCCCCAAGAGTCCATCACAGCCATGCCTACTATTGGCATGGCTGTGATTGGCCAAGTGCAACATGTGACCCAGCCTCTATTTAAGCTAGAATCATGTAGCGTCACCCGTCACTCTGCTCTGATTAGTGTTGGGATAGGATGCAGCTGCTGTGAGGGAGAGATTAGGCAGGAAAGACTCAGCAAAACCACTAAATAAAGCGATCGATCTACAGCTGTGAATCATTCAACTTCTACTAGTTCATTGCTCACTGGATTTTAGGCTGCCCAGAGCGTTTTTTAGTCACTTTTTTCTGGGGTGATCGGCGGCCATTTTGTGATCTTTTGGTGCACCAGCAACATACATTTTTGGGTTCAATAGTAGGCATTAGTAGGCATTTTTTTGCAATATCCTACATCAGGGGTTGGGCTTTTTGTCACACCTTGAAACACAGTATAGAAATTGCTATATTTTATTGAGGGGTAAAATGCAATTACAAAGATACCAATCCCCTAAATCTGGTGTTCCAGCTGTGGCTGGCTAAGTTTAATACTGTACGTCAAAGGATAGATTTTTTTCTGGGGTGAAATTCAATTGCCAAAATAACAATCCCATAAATCTGTGGTTCCAGCTGTGTCTGGCCAAGTGTAATACTGTACGCCAAAGGATAGATTTTTTTCTGGGGTGAAATTCAATTGCCAAAATACCAATCCCCTAAATCTGGTGTTCCAGCTGTGGCTGGCTATGTTTAATACTGTACATCAAAGGATAGATTGTTTTGTGGAGTGAAATTCAATTAAGAAAATAACAACCCCTAAATCTGGTGTTCCAGCTGTGGGTGGCCAAGTGTAATACTGTCCGTCAAAGGATAGATTTTTTTGTGGGGTGAAATTCAATTGCCAAAATACCAATCCCCTAAATCTGGTGTTCCAGCTGTGGCTGGCTCAGTTTAATACTGTACGTCAAAGGATAGATTTTTTCCTGGGGTGAAATTCATTTGCCAAAATACCAATCTCCTAAATCTGGTGCTCCAGCTGTGGCTGGCTAAATTTAATATTGTACGTCAAAGGATAGATTTTTTTCTGGGGTGAAATTCAATTGCCAAAATAAAAATCGCCTAAATATGGGGTTCCAGCTGTGGCTGGCTAAGTTTAATACTGTACCTCAAAGGATAGATTTTTTCTGGGGTGAAATTCAATTGGCAAAATACCAATCCCCTAAAGCTGGTGCTCCAGCTCTGGCTGGCGAAAGTTTAATACTGTCCGTCAAAGGATAGCTTTTTTTTCTGGGGTGAAATTCAATTGTCAAAATACCAATCCCCTAAATCTGGTGTTCCAGCTGTGGCTGGCTAAGTTTAATACTGTCCGTCAAAGGATAGATTTTGTTCTGGGGTGAAACTCAATTGCCAAAATACCAATCCCCTAAATGTGGTGTTCCAGCTGTGGCTGGCCAACTGTAATACTGTCAAAGGATAGATTTTTTTCTGTGGTTAAATAAAATCCCTGAAATAGAAATCCATAACATCTGTGCTTTCCGCTGTTCCTCTCCAAGTGTAATTCTGTCGGTAATAGTGTATATTATACTCAGCATGTCAGCATCTAAATACAAGGCCTGAAAAATAAATCCTCTTTATTTGCACAAGCTATTGTGCATCTCCAAGTGTAATTCTGTCCGTGAAAGGATACCTTTCAGCCAGGGCCTAAATACTAGGACTAAAATTGATATTCCCCTAAATCTGTGGTTTCTGCTGTGCCTGTATTAGTGTAATATGGTACAAAATTGTTAGCTGTATATGGTTTGGTGCCTGTAAAAAAGGCCTTAATTTGAACTCTATACATTGGGCCAAATAAGTTTTTCCTTATTGTGGTGAACGGTAACAATGAGGAAAACATCTAATAAGGGACGCGGACATGGTCGTGGTGGTGTTAGTGAACCCTCTGGTGCTGGGAGAGGACTTGGCCGTTCTGCCACAGCTACACGTCCTAGTGAACCAACTACCTCAGGTCCCAGTAGCCACCAGAAACTACAGCGATATTTGGTCGGGCCTAATGCCGTTCTAAGGATGGTGAGGCCTGAGCAAGTACAGGCGCTAGTCGATTGGGTGGCCGACAGTGGATCCAAAAGGTACACATTATCTCCCACCTAGTCTTCTGCAAAACGTGCACAGGTGGCGCCTGAAACTGGCAGGGTTTCCCAAGGGCATCCACCTAGTCCTTTCTGAGCGGTGGAAGACATAGAATGCACTGATGCACAACTACTAATGTTTCCTGATGAGGACATGGGAATACCACCTCAGGAGAGTCAGCACGTCTCTGATGATGACGAAACACAGGTGCCAACTGCTGCGTCTTTCTGCAGTGTGCAGACCGAACAGGAGATCAGGGAGGAAGACTGTGTGGAAGACGATGCAGGGGACAGTGAGCTCCTAGACCCCACATGGAATGAAGGTTGTGCCACTGACTTTCAGAGTTCAGAGGAAGAGGCAGTGATGAGACCGAGCCAACAGCTTAGCAAAAGATGGAGCAGGGTGCAAAAGCAGAACAGCCATCACCAAGAGATTTCCCCTGCTACTGGCAACTGCCACCAGGGACCGAGCACTCCAAAGGCAGCTTCAAGGAGTTTTCTGGCATGGCACTTCTTCACACAATGTACTGATGACAAGACTGAGTGGTTTGCACGCTGTGCTATCAGAGCCTGAAGCGAGGCATTAACGTTCTGAACCTTAGCATAACCTGCATTACCAGGCATCTACATGCGAAACACAGACTGCAGTGGAGTAAGCACCTTCAAAACCAAGAAAGGGGTCAAGCTCCTCCTGCTCCCTCATCTGCTGCTGCCTCGGCCTCTTCCTCCGCCTCTGGAGGAACGTTGGCACCTGCCGCCCAGTAAACAGAGGATGTGCCAACATCACCACCACCTCCGTCACTAAGCATCATCACCAATGGTGGAGCATCTCCACCAATGGTAAACTTAGAGCTGAGTTGCTAATGGTTGTATTGCTGGAATATAACGAAGACTGAGAATATCTCGAATTCACGAATATAGCACTATATTCTCAATCTTCGTTATATTCTAGCAACCATACAACCATTAGGAACTCAGCTCTAAATTTCATTTCGCGAGGCGAACATATACTCGCATTGCGAATTGATCTTAGAGCTAAGTTCCTAGTGGCTGTATTGTTAGAATATAACGAAGATTGAGAATATAGTGCTATATTCGTGTGATATTCGTTATCTTTGTCAATTCTAGCAATATAAGTTAACCATTAGGAACTCAGATCTAAGTTTCATTCGCGACGCGAATCTAAATTTGCGTAAAATTCGCAATATATAAAATAATGACGAATATTCGATTTCAACGAATATATGACGAATATTCAATCGAATAATCGCGAAATATCGCAAAATCGAATATGGCACCTCCCGCTCATCACTATCCACCATGTCACATGGCAGCTTTAAGCTCTCCATCTCACAAACCTTGGAGAGAAAGCGTAAATTCCCACCTAGCCACCCTTGATCCCTGGCCCTGAATGCCAGCATTTCTAAACTACTGGCCTTTGAAATGCTGTCATTCAGGCTGGTGGAAACAGACAGCTTCAAACAGCTGATGGCGGTGACTGACCCACAGTACGTCGTTCCCAGCCACCACTACTTATCCAAGAGAGCCGTGCCTTCCCTGTGAAACCAAGTATCGGTTAAAATCAAGTGTGCACTGCGCAACTCCATCTGTGTATTAAAGGTCCACCTAACCACAGATACGTGGACCAGTAAGCATGGCCAGGGACGCTATATCTCCCTAACTGCACAGTGAGTAAATGTAGTGGCAGCTGGGCCCCAGGTGGAGAGCTGTTTAGTGCATGTCCTTCCACCTCCAAGGATCGCAGGGCAACATTCTTTGCCTTCTGTTGCCTCCTCCTCCTACTCAGCTTCCTCCTCCTTATCTTCCACCTGCTCATATGGTCAGCCACAGACCTTCACGACCAACTTCAGCACAGCCCGGGGAAAACATCAGCAGGCCGTTCTGAAACTCATGTGTTTGGGGGACAGGCCCCACACCGTACAGGAGTTGTGGCGGGGTATAGTACAACAGACCAACAAGTGGTTGCTGCCAGTGGGCCTCAAGCCCGGCCTGGTGGTGTGCGATAATGGGTGAAATCTCGTTGCAGCTCTGGGACTAGCCGGCTTAACGCACATCCCTTGCCTGGCGCATGTGCTGAATTTGGTGGTGCAGAAATTAATTCACAACTACCCCGACATGTCACAGCTGCTGCATAAAGTGCAGGCCGTCTGTGCGCGCTTCCGGCATTCTCATCCTGCCGCTGCTCGCCTGTCTGCGCTACAGAGTGACTTCGGCCTTGCAGCTCACCGCCTCATATTCGACGTGCCCACCAGATGGAACTCCACCTTCCACATGCTGGAGAGACTGTGCGAGCAGCAGCAGGCCATAGTGGTGTTTTACCTGCAGCACGCACAGGTGAGTCGCACTGTGGAACAGCACCACTTCACCACCAATGACTGGGCCTTCATGCGAGACCTGCATGACGCCCGTGTAAAAGACATCTCCTTGGTCTGTTGTACTATACCCCGCCACAACTCCTGCGCGGTGTGGGGCCTGTCCCCCAAACACATGAGTTTCAGAACGGCCTGCTGACGTTTACCCTGAGCTGTGTTGAAGTTGGTGGTGAAGGTCTGTGGCTGACCGTATGAGCAGGTGGAAGCAGAGGAGGAGGAAGCCGAGGAGGCAACAGAAGGCAAAGAATGATGCCCTGCGATCCTTAGAGGCGGAGGGACATGCACCAAACAGCTCTCCGCCTGGGGCCCAGCCGCGACTACATTTACCCACTGTGCAGTTAGGGAGAT
Organism: Bufotes viridis; assembly: GCA_033119425.1. Classification (NCBI taxonomy): domain Eukaryota; kingdom Metazoa; phylum Chordata; class Amphibia; order Anura; family Bufonidae; genus Bufotes; species Bufotes viridis. Next base: position 75,660,615 of record CM065592.1, read on the forward strand.
ATAGCGTCCCTGGCCGTGCTTACTGGTCCACGTATCTGTGGTTAGGTGGACCTTCACCACAGATTGCGTTGCGCAGTGCACACTTGATTTTAACCGATTCTTGGTTTCACAGGGAAAGCACGGCTCTTTTGGATAAGTAGTGGCGGCTGGGAACAACGTACTGTGGGACAGCCACCGCCATCAGCTGTTTGAAGCTGTCTGTTTCCACCAGCCTGAATGACAGCATTTCAAAGGCCAGTAGTTTAGAAATGCTGGCATTCAGGGCCAGGGATCAAGGGTGGCTAGGTGGGAATTTACGCTTTCTCTCTAAAGTTTGTGAGATGGAGAGCTTAACGCTGCCGTGTGACATGGTGGAGATGCTTGGTGACGGAGGTGGTGGTGATGTTGGCACATCCTCTGTTTACTGGGTGGCAGGTGCCAACGTTCCTCCAGAGGCGGAGGAAGAGGCCGAGGCCGCAGCAGATGAGGGAGCAGGAGGAGCTTGAGCCCTTTCTTGGTTTTGAAGGTGCTTACTCCACTTCAGCCTGTGTCTCACATGTAGATACCTGGTCATGCAGGTTATGCTAAGGTTCAGAACGTTAATGCCTCGCTTCAGGCTCTGATGGCACAGCGTGCAAACCACTCAGTCTTGTCGTCAGCACATTGTGTGAAGAAGTGCCATGCCAGGGAACTCCTTGAAGCTGCCTTTGGTGTGCTTGGCCCTTGATGGCGGTGGCCAATAGCAGGGGAACTCTCTTGGTGACGGCTGTTCTGCTTTTGCACCCTGCTCCATCTATTGCTACGCTGTTGGCTCGATCTCACCACTGCCTCTTCCTCTGAACTCTGAAAGTCAGTGGCACAACCTTCATTCCATGTGGGGTCAAGGAGCTCACTGTCCCCTGCATCGTCTTCCACACAGTCTTCCTCCCTGATCTCCTGTTCGGTCTGCACACTGCAGAAAGACGCAGCAGTTGGCACCTGTGATTCATCATCATCAGAGACGTGCTGACTCTGCTGAGGTGGTATTCCCATGTCCTCATCAGGAAACATTATTGGTTGTGTGTCAGTGCATTCTATGTCTTCCACCGCTCAGGAAGGACTAGGTGGATGCCCTTGGGAAACCGTGCCAGCAGAGTCTTTAAACAGCATAAGAGACTGCTGCATAACTTGAGGCTTAGACATGCATGGGGTGATGTGACAGACTGATGGGCTTGGTTTTCAGGCGCCACCTGTGCGCGTTCTGCAGAAGACTAGGTGGGAGATAATGTGTACGTTTTGGATCCACTGTCGGCCACCCAATCCCACTAGCACCTGTACTTGCTCAGGCCTCACCATCCTTAGAACGGCATTAGGCCCGACCAAATATCGCTGTAGTTTCTGGCGGCTACAGGGACCTGAGGTAGTTGGTTCACTAGGATGTGTAGCTGTGGCAGAACAGCCAAGTCCTCTCCCAGCACCAGAGGGTCCACTAACACCACCACGACCATGTCCGCGTCCCTTATTAGATGTTTTCCTCATTGTTACCGTTCACCACAATAAGGAAAAACTTATTTGGCCCAATAAGACCCTCACTTATTTACAACTGTGTCTCATCCGCATCATCCACCTTGTGAAACACTAGTTTCTGTTCCCCACCGTCATAATCTTCTGACTGTGGAAGCTGAAGAGTTCAGGGATCAGTGCACAAGATCTCCTCATGTCCCTCTTCAGGGAGGGTCAGCTCACCTGCAGGCCCTCACCTACAATGTTATACAGAGCAATCAAAAAATATTCTTAAATTTCAATAAAAAATTTTCATAGCCGGTGTTGACCTCCATTCCGTGCGCTAACTCTGCAATGTAACGGTACCGCAAGCAGAAAATATTTTCAAAATTCTATAAAAAAATTTCATAGCCGGTAATGACCACCATTCCCTGTACTAACGCTGCAATGTAACATTACCGCAAGAAAATCAATAAAATGTTATCGTGGCCATTGTTTTTGATATCTCTGCAATGTCCTTGCATAGGCAGCCCAGGGTGACTTAACTCGTTAGCACGGAGGAATCTCATTGGTTATCGGAATGAACCAGACAAATCGCTCCAACCACTCACAACGGCCATGCACCACAACCCACAGAATCGAGAAATAGGTATAAATCTGACAATCCTTCCAGTGTTCGGGCCTGGTGAGGTTTCCCATATAGAATCAAATTAAGCCGCAGGCTCCACTCCTGGTGGTGCCCTTCCATCAATTAGTTTAACTTTCAGCTTTACAACCATAGTCTCCTCGCAACCCAAAGACTTTGGTTTCCAGGAAAATGCTGGGGGGTAATTGGAATAACGCTGCCGGATCGTGTGTCGGATCGTTTTCAAACCAGGCTACAAATTTAATCTTAGATTGATGAAAACATTATTGCCAATTGCTTTCAGTGTGGTTCTTTTGGTGCCAGTCAAAGAATTTCACCTATAGCAGCGCAATATGGCTGTCAATCTTACTCATGGCCCCAGTTCTAAAAAAAATAAAAATATTTTGGCAGCACTTGCACTTTATATACAATTGAATATACAGGAAATAATGTTTACTAACAATTTTTCATTTTTGTCAGTCTGTAAAAGTGGCGTACAACTAGGACAACATGGTTCCCAGCGACCTGGGAGTCCAATATGCATCCAGACATGGTCCCCATGCTGTTACCGATCAATTTCGGTGGTGTTTCTGTCACTTTCTGACCTTTCCCTATGAACCGGGCATCCTCCCCTCTTCAGAGCAGGGGTGCCTGGTTGTCTCCTATTGATTTACATTATACTGGGGTGCAATGTGTTTGGCCCGAACATCCGAACACCCGAATACTTTGGTGCTCGATCATCACTAATAACCACAGTTTCCCTTATATTATTTTCATGTATCCTTAAAGGGTTTCTGACACCAGATTTAACCCTATTAAGCTAGATGACATTAGCGATGTGCTAATGTCAGCTAAAACCTAAGTAGCCTATTCCTACTTTTATCACTGCCCCTGTTACGCCAAAAATCTAACTTTTATAATATGCTAATGAGGCTCTAGGAGCAGTGGGGAATTGCTCCTGCTCCTAGAGCATCCGTTCTCCCACCTTGGTCTCCTCCCTCCAAGTCCTGATTAAAAGGGCCAGGCAGCGCTTGCATCCATCTGCCAGCCCTGTGCTCTGGTGAAGTCTTGCGCCGTTCAGTATTCGGCACAGGTGCAGTAAGGGAAGGGTCGCTTGCTGGCTGCCAGCTATAATCACTGCATCTGCGCCAAATGCTGAACGGCGCAAGACTTCACCAGAGCACAGGGCTGGCAGACGGACGAAAACGGTGCTTGGCCCTGTCACCCTTAGTTCACACTTGCGCGTTTTACAGCTCGTTGAACGTGCTGTAAAACGCCCTATGCTCAAAGAAGTTCTTGGGCTTCTTTGGGGCGTTTTGTCGCACGTTTGCACCCATAGACTTCAATGGGAACACACGACAAAAACGCGCATAAAACGGGCGTCTCAGAAACGCTCAGGTGTGAACCCAGGGTCAAACAGGACTTTGAGGGAGGAGACCAAGGTGGAAGAATAGAGGCTCTAGGAGCAGGAGCCACGCCCCCTGCTCCTAGAGCCTCATTATCATATTATAAAAGTTAGATTTTTGGCGTAACAGGGGCACTGATAAAGGTAGGAATAGGCTACTTAAGTTTAGCTGACATTAGCACATCGCTAATGTCAGCTATCTTAATAGGGTAACTAAACTAAGTTTTTTTGGGCTGCGATATATACTGCCATATATACTACTCTATACTATGTAAGTGACAGGTATATACTACCAACAGTCACACTAAAGGTGAGCCTTTATATATTATTAGTAGATAGATAGAGATAAGCATTGATGTGGGCACTGGCAGGCAGTATAAACTGTGACGTCATGTCTGTGGGCACTGGGCAGAGGCAGACACTGGGCAGGCAGTGTGATGTCATGTCTGTGGGCACTGGGCAGAGGCAGACAGTGTTGCATTTATGCATTATGTATGTGGGCAGACACTGTCTGCCTCACATGATGTCACACTGCCTGCCCACATACATAAGGCCACACTGTCAGCCACCCCACATTTGATTATGGCCACATACATAAGGCCACACTGTAAGCCACCCCACATTTGATTATGGCCACATACATAAGGCCACACTGTCAGCCACCCCACATTTGATTATGGCCACATACATAATGCAACACTGTCTGCCAGACAGTGTTGCATGACCATGTGGGCACTGGGCAATTTTATTTTATTTTTTTATAGGAAATTTTGTTAGTTACAAAGTTACAAAGTTGTATTTAAAGGAATATACATTACAGTATCAACGAATTAATGAAGAACAAGGTAAGTATATATATATATATATATATATATATATATATATATAATAGTTATACAGGATGCCGATATAGCAAGAAACCTATTGACTTCATTGGTTTTTCATATGATGTTTGTATTGTACTTTATCTTTATGATTTTAATTTAGAAGTAAATTTTGTTTAAGAACGTACAATATTAAATATTTTAATAGACGTTAATGTTTCTGGGTGGTTCCAAATGAAGAGTTCTTATCTATAATAATTATTTTCCTATTTTTTGACAGGGTGAGTCATACAGAAATAGCACCTTATCCAAAACAGTCAGGGTGGTGAGCCGCTTATTATTTTTGTATAATCATTTATTTGACTATTCTTATCTGTCAGAAGGAAGGAAAAATGAGACGCACAACGGATCCTGTATATGCAGCAGCTGTAAGGCCTGTATGACAAGTCCCTATTTTGTATCAGAATTGGCTTATGATTTGGTAGCCAAAAGTAGGAGTTGATACAAACATAGAAGACATGCAAAGATTCCATTCACGTGTCATCTCTGTTTTGGATCCACTCCTATTTTTTTTTTTGTCTTTAGCAATACAGATGGATTACTGACGAAATGCTGACTGAGTGAAGGCGGATGCTCAACAGACAGGATGGATTACTGACGAAATGCTGACCGAGTGAAGGCGGATGCTCAACAGACAGGATGGATTACTGACGAAATGCTGACCGAGTGAAGGCGGATGCTCAACAGACAGGATGCATTTTTGAAAGTTATTGTTCTGATGGATCAGAGGAAGGGCAAAATAATCAGTGACGTCCACAAAAACTTACTGCTGACACCCTCTCCATTCTGTCAGGGGGGCTCTACTTGTATAAGCGTTTAATAGAACATGTTCTGTAGACATCTATGTGGAATGAGCTGACGACGGTGTAAAAGGAGTGTGCTCTTTCACGCTATTGTAGGATATTGGGCCTCTGCCTGGTTCTTTATACCTGGTGTTAACATAGACCTGTAAGGCTGAGTTCACACTTGAGTTATTTGGTCAGTTATGGCCCCAGTAGTTGACCAAATGAGTGAAGTGTGAAGTGATTCTAAGAGCGACCCCTGTCCTCTGCGTTACACACTGACTCACAGTATTGTTTCACTACCACAGCATACTCCCTCTGAGTGGGCACAGTGTTCTACATCACTTTACAGGCTCTCTGCAGCCAGGAAATAGCTTTTTTTCAATGCAATTTGCCACAAATAAATTCGTATCGAATCAAATCTTTTTGGATAAATTCGCTCATCTCTAGTTGTGGGGAATACAGATATTTCCTAAAACAGAAATGTTAGAAGATCTCTCAAATAGCTATTTTAGCTATCATACAGTATTATCACTTCCATTAGCTGTAGAAGTGATCCAAAACTTGAATGCAACATTCATCCAGCTTTAGCGCATTTTTGGGTGACTCTTGAGAATAACAAGGATGATTGTGACAAATGTAAATGAATAGCAAATGACCAATCTCTAAAATATTAAAAAAGTAGCTCCAAATTTGGTCAAAAAATAAAAATAATCATAAAGAACTTTTTATTTTATACTTTGTCCACAAGATGGCAGTGTGATACATTTACAAAGGATTTGCTGTTTATAGACACATACACAGTCAATCATTATAGTCCATCTAGTGGAAGAAAATTTTACTACAGCAGTTTTAAAAATTCTGTTATACAAACAAGAAAAGGTATTTTTTGTACTTAATGTATCACAGTTCAAAAGAAGATTTGCAATAGTCCAAAGCAAGAATAAATAACCAATCCTTTATTAACCAGGCCCAAACAGGTCTCGATGACCAGGCACTTTTTCATAAAGGTGCACAAGGTGGTTTAATGATCTTAACTTTTATTTGTTGTACTGTCAAAACAATTTTTGCAAATTTTTTTCATTAATGTTTTTCAGATTTTTTTTAAAATTTTTATTTTATTTTAGGGAAACCTGAATAAAATAAACAAAAGAAACATTTTGTTTTCAAATTATAGTTTTTTTTCTGAATATGCAAAATAATTGATAAAAATGGGTTCCCTTTTTTGTGTAGGTCATTTTGATGTATAACATATATTATTCTGTGTGAATGGGGAGACTATGGTGACGGATATGGCTGGCTCTGCCACATGAGAGTACAAGACAGGAATGGCTTTAAAAAAAAAAAAAACGTCAGCGAGGTATCTTCCATTTAGACTGAGTACATACCATGTCCCTAAAGACAGCAGTATCCACTAATTGGTAAAGTAGCAACTGCACCAACAGCAACTTGGCCAGGTGGGCGTTGCATTCCATAAGATTGCCTGGCCACACTTTTCATTATTGATGGTTGACGATGGAGTGAAGGAGGCAGAGTAGTAGTCTAAGCGGGAGAAGCAGTAACTGATGATAATTATTAGTGTTGAGCAAATTGAAACATCTGAAGTGGAATTCGATCCAAAGTTTAGGATAAATTTGATTTGCGATTAATCTTTTTTACTTGTGTTTTGTGGTAACAATTCATTTCTTTCCTAAAATGGCAGCTACATGTGTTGCAAAGTGAAAGTAAGAAGCAAGATCACCAACAGCCAATCAGCAGCTAGCCATCCCTTGTAATATCACATCCCTTTGAAAGTCTCATCCAGTCTCTGCCATTTAACTGTGAGCTAAGCATAGGGAGAGACAGGACAAGCGTTAGGGACAGTGTTGTTAAAAGATTTTAATTGTGGAATATTGGATATAGAGAGAACAGGGACAGTGCAGGTACAGTAGAGGGATATTGTAGGGAGAGTTTTTACACACTGTAGGAAGAGCATAGGGAGACTACTGGGACAGTGCAGGGAATGTAATCTGAAGCTGAAGGGATCCATAGGAGACAGCACAGTTTGTATCAATCCCTGTGTAGGGCGCAGAGCTATCTAATTAAACAGTGTCCTCCTTGTTTAATAGATAAGCTATTCTATTAGGCCTTGATTCTCAAATTGAGGTGAATAGGCTGTCTGATTTTACTGTTATTGGGGTTTTCACCTTGTTTAATACATAAACAATTCTATTACACCTTAATTCTCAAATTGGGGTGAATAAGCTTTCTAATTTTACTGTTGTGTATGTTGTTTAAAGGATAAGTAATTCTATTATGGCTTGATTCTCAAATTGGGCTGAATAATCTTTCTTGTTCTACTGTTATTGCGGTGTGCACCTTGTTTATTACTTAAACAGTTCTATTAGGCCTTAATTCTCAAATTGGGGTATAGCCTGTCTTGTGCTACTGTTAACCCCTTTCTGATGCAGCGATGATCTGTTTTTCCATTTTCATTTTTCACTCCCTGCATTCTATAGCCATTTTCCATTCATATAGCTGTATGAGGACTTGAGTTTTTTTTGTGGAACAAATTGTACTTTTTTTTATAGAAGGTAGTGGGAAGCTGGAAAAAAATCCAAATTGGGAAAAAAAATAGTTTTTATGGGTTTTGTTTTTATGGAGTTTACTATCCGGTAAAATAGACTTGTGCCCTTCATTCTTTTAATCAAGATGGCCACGACAGCCTCCACATGAGCAAATGGATGAGGTGAGTATTATTGAGGAGCGGCAGGGGCTATATTTGAATTTGCGATATTTGACAAATATTTTGTAGATTATTCATCATATATTTGCGAATATTCGAAAAAAAACAAATATATAGCAATATATTGAATATATTGCAATATATTCATTTCTAGAATATTTGTCATTTTTCATCATCCATCTAAAGTGAACAGTACACATGATTCCTCCCTGCTTAGGGTGTCTGGTTCCCCAAAAAACTCTTCTTATCTGTCCGGGCTCCCTAGGATTTAAACCCGCTCCAGTCAGTGCCTGTTGCCGTGTGCATGGAGAGTGGGAATGCCTCGGGGTTAGAATTTACCATCGGATCTGAGTTTTCATGATCTCACAACAGTGAATAGTCTTGTCATAAGACTATGCAACCAATGGAGGGAGCTGTTCATGAAAAATTTAATTTTTTCTGAAATTCGGAACGAAGTCCACTTTGTTAACTTTGATATCTCAACACTAATCGTAGGGTATAGGATCAATCCCAAGATTTTGCGTGGCTAGCAAGGGGGGAATAAAACTTCAACAGGACTTTTTTTTTCCATCTTACTGTACTTAATGGAACAAAACGGAACCGTTATTTGTGCCCATATAAATGTATTAGGAGCAAAACAGAATTCCTCTTGAAGCTTTCTGTTTTGCATTCCGTCCTTAAATTACATTATATTCCGTTATAACCCTGTTATAACGGAACAGTATAACAGAATTAGGAATGCTGATGTGAACCCGCCCATACAAATATATTGTCTTAAACCTTAGTATAAATGGAGGCATTTTTATTTTTACGTTGTAGTTTTTCTTCCCAATCTTCCTTGAGCCATAACTTTCCGTTCACATAGCTGGATGAGGGCTTATTTTATGCAGGACAAGTTGTACTTTCTAATGCCACCATTAATTATGGCATAAAATGTATGCTATATAGGGTGGAATTGGAAAAAAAACACAATTCCTCTGCAATTTTACGGGTTTCGTTCGCACGGCGTTCCATTTGCTGCAAAACTGAACCATGCCCTTCATTCTCTGGGTCAATATGATTCCAACCATACCCCATATTCCACCATAACATTTTTATAGTTATATCTACTGAGCTGTGTGGAGGGCTAATATTTTTGCGGGGCAATCTGTATTTTTTATTGATACCATTTTGGAGTTTGTGGTCACAGCTACGGAAAGAGAACCTGGGACCCTGAAGAACCAGAACCTGACTAAATGGCTGGCGGGGTGCCCTTAGCCATGTCATGGGTAGGGCTATAAGGGGGCATACCCTGAGGAATATGAAAAGAAAAAGGGAGGGCGGGTGGGGCACCAGAAACGAGTGCAAAGCAGGTGAGGCCATGCCTCCGTTTTATAGGTGCCTGCGCCCCTCCCACAAATGCAGGCTGACTTGTCAGCCTTACCTATTTGTGTTCACGGCTACAAAAGAGAACCTGGGACCCTGAAGAACCAGAACCTGAACCAGAACCTGACTGACTAACCTAACTAACAGCTTGCTGACCTGACTAAATGGCTGGCAGGTACCCTTAGCCATGCTGTGGGTAGGCCTATAAGGGGGCAAAAACCAAGCCAATTAGTGTAGAGAATAACTTTATTGAACATGTGCCAAATCATAAAGCCAAACTGCGAAAGGCCTTGGATATCTCAGTGTGGGGATTCAGGATATAATGAGCAAAACACGAAGAGTGCAAACGACCCATTTTACAAAGGATATGGCTGGGGACATTTTGCCTTGAAGCCGCTGATGCAGCTCCAATGTGGAACAAGTGCCCCGAAATTGCTTTGGGATCAAAACCCAAGCCAGATGCTAAGGTGCGAATATGTGAGATGAACTGAGATGGCGTGATGGTTCTGACCTTGAAAGGGAGCAATGGGCTGTCCAGGGCGGAGTCCCCCAAGACCAACAGCAAGTTCCTAAGAACTTGAACTGGACACCATTCGTTGATGTCTGGAAGTACTTCACCTCCACCGATGGCCCTACCTGGGAGGTTTTGGAAGCCAGGCGATATAGGGTGAAATGGTCATTACACCATACGAGCTGACCCCTGGTTAAGCCTTTTACCTTGGCCAAAATACTGGTGAATTCCCTTGGTCTTAAAAACCCATAGAAACTAAGGTACATGGCCGCTTTGATGACTGTGCTGGAATGGAGCCCAAAAGGAAGACCATTTAGGCAGGTGGAAAGCTTCCTAAAGAGTTTCCCTGACACTGACTGTCTGCTCGGAACGGACCCCCCGCTACTCTTTTGAATGACTCTGAGCGTTGCTTTGATTGCCTGGGACAAGAACACCAAAGTACTTTCTGGATCCTCCAACATAGAAAAATGCTGGACCCCGGCCAAGTACAATTTGACAGTAAGCTATGAAAGCTGTGATATACGTGGTCTTGTCGGTATTCTCCCTTGGATAAAGGAGTGTGAATCTGTTAAAAGTGTTCCAAGCAGTTTTAAAATTCCTGGCCGTGTTAACAGACAGTGACTTCTGCATCAGAGACTTGGCTGAAGAAATGTATGATTTTAATCCATTATTAGTGATTGAAAAGCTGGAGGGAATAGCCCCAGTTGTTCTGCCTCCGGCATGATCTGGAAGAAAGCATTAAAATTAAAACGCGATAATGCGTCTGCGGCGACATTTCGTATGCCCTGAATGGGCCTGCATGATACGTGAAAATTGTGCTGCAGGGGGAGCCAAACCAGCCTGCGGACAAAAGACATGATCAGGGGTGACTGAGATCTGCCCCTAGTGATTATTTCTACCACCGTCTGGTTGTCAGTGATGAAAGCCACTGAAGAATTTGCCCATTGCCTGCCCCATACTTGGGCAGCCGCTAAGATCGGGTAGATTTCTGACGGTCAGGAACCCGCAAACCATTGATTCCCGCAGATTACCGCAAATCCTCCGGAGGCGGCAGCGTCCGAGAAAATAGACCCTCCACATGGCAAAATCGGCTATAGCTTGGGCATCTAAACTAATGAGGCTGTCTTGCTCAGGAGCTGAGGGGAGTAACTGTAGTAGCCTAGACATGAAAGCCCTACCTTGGGGCATGACTCTGGTGGCAAAATTTAACATTCCTATCAGGGACTGCAATTCTACTTTGGCACAAGTCTAGTGCCCACTGATTTGGAGATGGCCTCCTTGATTTTCGTGAGTTTCTCCGCTGGTAGCCTGGCCTCCATTCTAACGGTGTCCAAGACTATGCCCAGGAAAGTGATTACCGTTGCTGGGCCCTCTATTTTTGAGGGTGCCATCGGGACATTGAGCCTTGAAAAAACTTGGAGAAGGGTATTGAACTTGCTGGGCTTACAGTCTGGCCTCTCTATCAATAGGAAATCATTTAAGTAATGGATGACCAGCAGACAGTGGCAACGGTTGACCAAGATCCAGTGCAAACTGATCAAAAAGCCAGGGGCTGCTCTTAGACCCGAAAGTTAGGCGGTTTGCAAAGTAGTAGTGATCCTGCACTTGATCCCGTAGAACTTTCGAAGCTGCAGCTGAATGGGCAGTAGTTTGAAAGTGTCAGCGATGTCCGCCTTGGCCAACCACGCCCCCCTGCCTACCTGGAGAATGAGTTGAATGGCCTCGTCTATTGAAGAGTAGCCCATTCAAAACTGCTCAGAGGGAACTAGTGAATTTAAACTATGTATACTTGAACCATGAGGTGCAGAAAGGTCATAAATCAAAATTTTTTATTAGAAAACTTCTTTAACACGATGCCTATGGGGTTGATCCTGCAATAGTCAAAAGGGACAATGGAAAACGGTCCAATGAGGAACCCCTTCTCTAATTCGGACCCGATTAGTGCCCCCACTGACTCGGGATCCCGACTGCTGATAAGAGGTTGGGACCATCCCAAGTGGACTGGGGAAAAGCTACTAGGCCCGTGTGAAAGCCTTTGGTGAACCCAGAAACCAGAAATTGGATGAACTGCGGATTGTGGTGGCCTTGTAGAAGGGCTGCCAGTAAGTCCACATTAACCCCGGTTAGTCATAATGGTCTGAAGGATCTTTGAGGACAAGCCGTTTGGGTGTGTGCTCTGAAACACACGGAACAAACATAGAGGGTCCTACATTTATTTTAGTAACAGACGTGCAGGTTGTAGTTGTTGCAGACCTGGCTGTTGCCCAAGAAAATTATGGGACGACCCAATTTGTCCGTGGTTGGGCCAGACCTTTGTTGGGATCCGGGGCTATTGGGAAAAGATCTACCCTGGGTCATTGAGGAACCTAAATTGGGGCACTAATCTGAGGAGGGGGAGATTGACTGGCAGGAGGCACACGCTGGGGCCTTGAGCCCCGCAAAATGCCGGCAAAAAATCTCCATGTCCATGGAAGCCCAGTTTGTCATGTGCTGGAATCGGGCAAGAGCGGCGGTAGCTTTGGCAGAAAACGAGTAGTGGTAGTAGTAGAAAGCATGCCCACTGTACTTGTGGCCCAAGTCCGTGACCTGGTAAAGGTAGGTGTCCAACTCCTCCCACCTCCCAGGGTCGGATGAGCAAATGACATCCCTAAACAGACTGAAAGCCAAGACGAACTTGATGATGGATAGTTTTTTGTTGAGGCAGGCATCCCTGGCTTTGAAAACAATGGACACTTTGCCGCAAGTGATTGTTGTGCTCTCAAGTGTGTCATGAGTGGCTATGAGGATGGACGCTAAATTAACATCTCTTCCCTCTAGGATGTCTTTTTTGATATTATTGGGAATGAAATGTAAGGGATCTACATCTGGTGCGCTTAGGACCCTAACTGGGGGAATGGGCCCTGAAGTGGAGGCTACTGGCAAGGGTGCAGACTGGGTAGTTGCTGACCACCGATAGGATTCTACTGCCAGAAGCCTAGCCTGCACATCCGAGACTGAGGAGGCGATGTTATTCATCATTGAATAAAGCTGAGTCAGTGACAGTTGTATTGTAGACATGGAGACTTGCTCCAAATCTGGGGCTGCTGGCTCAGACATCAGAAGTCTTCCGGGCGTAAACAGGGTTTTGAATCCCTCTCCTATTTAGTTCTGTGATAAATTTCGGAATTGTCCCGTTTCGTAAAGATAAGATGCTGGCATGCTCGGACGCTGGGGTTTCAGGAACCGACAAGGCCTCCTCGATGTCGCATGTGTGCGACATACTGCAACTGCGAGATGACAAACAGTAATTAATACTGGAGCTGGAGGCCCTGCAGTTAGAAAGAGAGACCCAAGACCGTGGTTTGTGGTAGAAGGAACTAGTGAGTTGGGCGAGTGACTGATGTCGGATTTTAACAAGCTGGCGTTAACTGTGAAGGACCTGGGTGGACTGGGGCGTGAAATAACCTGGGGAAACTAAAGTGAAGTGGCACCAAAACAGGAGGGTTGAGGAAGGGATACACCAAGTGAAATGGACTGGACTAAGGAGATGCCTGTGGCAGAACGAAAAAAAACACCTGAAAAGAAAAACGAACACCAAACCTGAATTCGTACCGGGGGAAATGGTAATGGAAGTAAGCCTGAAACGTGACAGGCAACAGATATGGCGATTAATAAACGTAAGCATGAAACATAACAGGCAACAGACATGGTAATTAATAAACATAAGCATTAAATGTAACAGGCAACACACATGGTAATTAATAAACGTGAGCCTTAATGTAACGGGCAACATATATCGTAATTAATAAACTTAAGCCTGAAATGTAACAGGCAACAGACATGGTAGATAATAAGAGTAGCCTGAAACGTAACAGGCAAAGACATGGTAATTAATAAACATAAGCCTGAAACGTAACAGGCAACAGATGTGGTAATTAATAATGTAAGCCTGACACGTAACATGCAACAGACATGGTAATTAGTAAACGTAAGCCTGAAATGTAACAGGCAAAGACATGGTAAATTAATGAACGTAAGCCTGAAACGTAACAGGCAACAGACATGGAAATTAATAACGTAAGCCTGAAACGTAATTGGCAAAGACATCGTAATTACACGTGAGCCTGTAACGTAACAGGCAACAGACATGGTAATTAATAAAATATGTGTTGCTAACGTAAACCTGAAACATGACAGGCTAAGGGGGTGATGATGGTATGAAAAGCCTGAAACGCAACAGGCCACAAACATGGTGAGCGATAAACGTAAGCCTGAAATGTAACATGCAACAAACAGACTGAGAGTGACGGAAGAAGGATGTGGCGGAAAAACAAAAAAAACCCACGTACTTAAAGAAACGTCCGCAGTCAAAACAACGTCTCCTTGTTTGATGCACTGCTATGATGTAGCAGAGTGGAATAATCAGCGGTTTGGATCAGACGCAATGTCTGACTGACTATTTTGAAAGAACCTCGGCTGACGGTATTAGCTATGGCCGGGGAGGACCTGGAGCCTGCAAAATAATCTGTATTGTAACAACAGTGCGAGGGTGGGATCCGAGTGGCCCAAACATGAAAATTGGACATGACCCTCTCTTTGGACTGGGGGGTGGGAAGAACACAGGTTCCTTTTTTTTTTTGCAAGAAATTCACACATTGGCAAAAAGCCTGCGTAGTCCTAAATAGGACTGGCAGGTCTCATATTACACACTTCTGCCCTGTACGGACACCTGACCACAAAGTAAATAGAATAGAGCTGTACAAACAACCGCAGAACTTCCCTGGCCGAGCTATGAACCTGTGACTTCTTAGCCACCATAGTCTCACACCCTCATCCAACATGGCGGTCCCGCGACGCTGCCCTTGGTAGGACGTCAGCGCGTCATAGAACGCACGATGGTCACATGTACAGTGTGTTGCGGCCTGCGTGGAGAAGTGAAGCTCCGGTTTCAAGTGAAAATCAGTGCCGGTGTCAGAGTCGCTTAAGCCGGTTTAAGAATAAGCAAAAGAAAGGCCATGTAGGAGAGTCTGAATGAGGGGATAACGGACTTCTTAGTAGGTGAGAGACACGAGAGGAAGAGAATCTGCGTGGTGAAAGGCGATGAATAAAAGCCCGGCAACAGAAACACCCCCCTGGCACCGGAAACGAGCGCAAAGCAGGTGAGGCTGTGCCTCCATTTTTTTGGTGCCTGCGCCTCTCCCACAAATGCAGGCTGACTTATCAGCCTTACCTATATGTCTGACCATGGCCATTTTGATCCTTTTTTCTGTTATGCCATTCGCGTATTGGAAAAATATTTTTAGATTTTATTAGTACGGGCATTTTTGGTCACAGTGATAACTGTGATATTTTTTGCTATTTAGATATTTATTTTTTCTTGTATTGAAATTGGGGTGATTTAACCTTTTACATATTTTTTTATTTTTTAGATATTTTTTATCAGTTTTTTTATTTCTTGTAATGATTTTGAAGCTCATATATCAGCATATAAAATGCATTTTTTTATTTTGAACAATCATGGATTTTTAAACGGAACTTATTATGGAGAATTGCTCATTTCTTATGTTGGCCTGTCATTTGGTGGCTAAAATAAGAATTGCAGTTTAAATGTTCTCAGCCTCTTCAGCGAAGCTGAGCTCATTCATACCAATTACCAACATCCTCATTGGCTGCAGGGGATGCTGGTAACACTCATTTGATCATGGCATCTAAAGGTTTTAATTACCGCAATTGGCATTATTGCCATTAGCGGTCGTTAGCTACAGGTCTCTGCTGTTTAAAACAGCAGAGACCTGCCAGCCATGACGCTACCCCGCCATGTTTACCTATTGCTCAAAGCTGTACATGTACGACGCTGGAAGCGAAAGGGTTAAAGAGTCAGCAACATTTACAGTTGTATTAGTTGTTATATGAGACCTTGTGTGCTGGGATGTTAATTCATCATGCCTTTTCAGTTTCAGTAAGTCATATGGCAGTATAGTAATGTTAATGCAACTGCAATATAAATTTCGCCCACAGATGACAGCATAAGGCAAGAAAATTACTGTCTGCTTGGGAATGCAGCCATTAAGGACTTTGCAGTATATTACAGTATATTTTGGTTTTAGACCAAGCAAAAGTCAGTGGGTATGCTGTTACAAAGTTAATATTTACATTAATGTAGATGGGAATTTATATAGTTTATTCTTAAACCATTTCGTAAGGATATTTCTATGGTTAGTTATATGCTGCCATCTAGTGGCCTTTCTTTGGTAATGCACTTGTTTTTCATGTTCCCTTCCCTGAGATCTATGACTCATTTCATTTACAATACTCCACCCTTCTTCTGGAGTACAGCACTTCCCGTGTCATGGATGCAGCTAACTGACCCCATGTATTCTTCATGGTGCACTAAAGAAAGTATCATCTTTTGACCGCATAATACTGAGATCCATTCATTCTGCTTTATCCTGTTGTACAGAATAAAGCAACTTTGTGGATGAACACGGTATTGGTGAGTTCAGCTATCTGATGAGGATTGTCCATAGTGATTATATCTGCTTATACAGGCCAGGCATAGAAGTCTTACAAGGGATACATCGCTATCACAACAATTGGAGTCAGAATAGTCAAAAGATGCATAGAATTCCTACAGCCTGCTATGCATATGTGTGTGCCTAATCTGCAATCAAGCTTAGTGCCATCTGCCATCTTCTGAAAGCACATGTCGCAAAAGCTTACTGCACTTCACATGAGTGTTCAAAACTGTTTCTCTACATCAGGCATCCTCAAACTGCGGCCCTCCAGCTGTTGTAAAACTACAACTCCCACAATGCCATGCTGTAGGCTGATACCTGTAGGCTGTTCGGGCATGCTGGGAGTTGTAGTTTTGAAACAGCTGGAGGGCCGCAGTTTGAGGTTGCCCGCTCTACATTGATCTGTGTTACCTCACCTGTCTAAGCTGCTGTTCATCTTCTTAAAGAGACAGTACCGTTTTTCCAAAAACAATAAAAAATCTAGTCTAGACAAGGCTCTGAACACTCTTTTATGGCCGAACCAACGCAGATACATCATGCCGCTGAACCGGCAGATATACAGGGAGCAGATTCTGCAGATATTACCAAACAGAGTGTGAGACCACACATGAGTTCTCCAGTAATCTGTCAGACTTCTGGGACAGAACCTCACACCGCATGTCATTTTTGTCACACTTTAAAGATCAACCAGCTGAATTAAGAGACTTTAAAAATTGCCTATTTTCTGCATATGAACGCTACCAGCGGCTGTCTGCAAAATACTCAGCTTTCTTGAAGGACTGTAATATAGAGGATTCTTCAGCAGAACTGACCAGGACTGATGCACTGAACCAACAAAAGGATTTTGCAGTGCAAAATGCTAAGTTTAAGGTTGAACTACGTATTACTCAACTGAAGGAGACTAGATCTCACAGATCCACCTCAACCAAGCACACTGTACTTTCTTCTAGATCCTCTTGCTCCAGAAGTCCAACATTAAGCGACAAGCTAATAGAGACCTGTGCTGATGCCGAATCAAAAGAGGCGCAAAGCTCTTTTACCAGAAAGGAAGCAGAGGTAGAAGCCCGCAAGGCAGCTCATCAAGCCAAGATGAAAGCTCAAAGCAAAGCTCTTCAAGCACAAATGGCTGCTCAACAAGCAGAGGCAGATTCACAAGTAAAGTGTCGGGAATCGAACCTGTGACCAGTCATGTCCCAGGCGGTAGCTCTAGCCACTAGACTACCAGCCTTTCTGGACTTTTCCTCCTGCTGAACTCTTTCATCTATCTTGCTCCAGCCTACCCTTGTTCATCAGTCTTGATTCCGTGCACCTGTTACTTCCCTTTATAAGCCCAGCCTCTAGCACCAGACCTTTGCTGGTTATTGTGCCTCCAAGCCTGTAGCAAGCTTCCTCTCTGCTCCTCCACGACGACTGCTATTTACGTTTGTTGCCGACCCGGACCGTTTGACCTCGCTGAACTGCCGCCTGCATTGACCCTTTGCCTTCCACCGACCACGCCTCTGTCTACTCCTGCTGTTACCTCGCTGCCATCTCTACTGCCGACCCGGACTGATCGACTACGCTACCTGTCTCCTGCTTCTGTGGGCCTTTGCCACTGGACTCCAACCACCAGCCGGCTGTCCTCTGACTCAGGTGAGCCAAGGACCGTTACAGAATAACCAGCCATACCATGGAGTCCGCAATGGCCACTCTGCGCAAGCAGGTTACCGAACTGCAGGAATTCGGTACTACGTACCAGGAGGAATTTGCCCAGCTCCAAGGCGTTGTCCGAAGCCAACAGGCGGAGATTATTGAACTTCAGAGGCAACTCCTGGACGTCCGCAGCACGGCCGCAGATACTCGCATGCCACTTCCATCAAAATTCGGCGGCGACAGACGCCAGTATCGAGGGTTTCTAAACCAATGCCGCATCTATTTTCAGATGTACCCGGGCCCCTTCATTACCGAGAGAAAGAAGGTGCTATTCATGGTTAATCTCCTGACGGATGAAGCACTAGCATGGGCATCACCATACGTGGAGACTAACAGTCAGCTCCTGGACGACTTAAACAACTTTATTGCCGCCATGAGCCAAGTCTTCGATGACCCCAACCGCTGTGCAACAGCTGAGGCGCGACTACATAGTTTACGGCAAGGGAGACGCTCCGTTGCTGAATACACCGCCGAATTTCGCCGCTGGGTCACGGACACCACCTGGAACCTAGCTGCACAGAGGAGCCAGTTCCGGCGAGGCCTGTCAGAATTAATAAAAGATGAACTCGCCAGAGTTGAGGCCCCGGACAGTCTGGATGACTTCATTCAGTTATGCATCCGGATAGACCAAAGGCTGTCTGAGAGAAAGAAAGAACGACTCTGGTCCTTGGACCACAGGCCCACTTACTCCTTCTCCTCTACCGCCCACGCGACCTCCAGCCAGCAACTGAACCTATGCAGGTCGGCGCACTACGCAGGTCTCTATCCACAGCTGAGAAGGAGAGACGGCTGGCCGAAAACCTCTGCCTCTACTGTGGGGAGCCGGGTCATTTTGCCATTAGATGTCCCAATAAGATCCGAAAGACTATTGCCGTCACAGAGCTAAAGGAGCAACCACTGACTCCAGCCCCACCAGCAGCCCTTGAAAATAACAACACGGCAGCTCATGGATCCCATTTCATCATCCCCATCCTCATCGACATTGAGGGGCAACAACTCTCCTGTTCAGCGATGTTAGACT
Organism: Bufotes viridis; assembly: GCA_033119425.1. Classification (NCBI taxonomy): domain Eukaryota; kingdom Metazoa; phylum Chordata; class Amphibia; order Anura; family Bufonidae; genus Bufotes; species Bufotes viridis. Next base: position 75,679,580 of record CM065592.1, read on the forward strand.
CCGGGGCAGGAGGCAACTTCATGGATCTAACCTTCGCTCGTGAACAGAATATTCCATTGACAGTCAAGGCAGCTCCCGTTGACCTGGAAACCGTTGACGGATCCCGCTCTCCTCAGGGCCGGCTACTCACGAGACCATTGAACTACAGCTCCTCATAGAACCCAATCACTGTGAAAAGATCCACTTCTCTCTGATCACTTCTCCAAAGTTCCCGGTGATCCTGGGCATTCCATGGTTGGCCACCCACAACCCCTCGGTGGATTGGGAAACCCGCTGCTTACGGTTTCCGTCCGCGTTCTGTTCGCTCAATTGCTCCCACAAAGCCGTCCTTCCATCCGAAGACACGACTATCTCTGAAGTATCCGTCAGGAATCTACTACCCCCTCAATATCGTGAGTTCCAAGATGTCTGCGACAAGAAAACGCAGACAAGCTGCCGCCACACCGACCCTACGACTGCCCAATAGAACTGTTGCCCGGGGCCGAAATACCCTTTGGCAGTATCTATTCCCTCTCAGAGCCTGAACTCAAGGCTCTGAAAGAATACCTGGACGAGGACCTAAAGAAAGGGTTCATCCGGCCCTCTACCTCCCCAGCAGGAGCCCCCTTTTTCTTTGTGGAGAAAAAGACTCATCCTTGCGTCCCTGCATTGACTACAGGAAGCTAAACGATATAACCGTTAAGAACCGGTACCCGCTCCCGCTGATTTCTGAACTCCTCGAGAGACTCCGGGTAGCGAAAATCTTCACCAAACTTGACCTTCGAGGGGCCTACAACCTTGTCCGAATCCGCCCTGGGGACGAATGGAAGACCGCCTTCCGGACACGTTATGGTCACTTCGAGTACCTGGTCATGCCTTTCGGACTTTGTAATGCTCCCGCCACCTTCCAGCACTTCATTAATGATGTCCTCAGGGACATGCTGGATTTGTTTGTAGTCGTTTACCTGGACGACATCTTGATCTTCTCAGAAGACCTCGAACAGCACCGCGAACATGTCCGCAGGAGTATTGCAGAGACTCCGCCAGAACTCTCTCTATATCAAACTCGAGAAATGTGAGTTTGAGCGAACCACCACTCAGTTCCTCGGGTACATCATCTCCCCAGAGGGCCTAAGTATGGACCCAGGGAAGGTCCAAGCCGTGTTGGACTGGCCCATTCCAAGAAAGCGTGAAGGAGGTACAAAGATTTATTGGCTTCGCCAACTTCTATCGGAAGTTTATCCGGGACTTCTCCAAGGTCATTGCACCGATCACCCAACTCACCAAAAGGCAGTCCCCTTCTCCTGGACACCCGAGGCCCAGGAGGCCTTCACGAAAGTGAAACTCCTCTTCACTTCTGCTCCAATCCTAGTCCACCCGAACCCCGAGTTGCCTTTTACTATCGAAGTGGATGCATCTGACTCCGCGGTAGGGGCAGTTCTGTCACAACGGACAGGGGAGAAGATGCTACTACACCCGTGTGCATATTTCTCTCGCCAGATGTCCCCCTCCGAGAAGAACTACGACATCGGGAACAAAGAACTATTAGCGATCAAGGAAGCCTTCTCCAGTGGAGACACCTGCTAGAGGGAGCTGCCAACCCCATAATCGTACTAACTGACCACAAAAACCTCGAGTTCATCCGCAGCGCTAAGAGACTCACAGCCAGACAGGCCAGATGGAGCCTATTCTTTTCCCGCTTCAACTTTCTCATCACCTATCGCCCCGGATCAAAAAACGGCAAGGCTGACGCCCTCTCTAGAATGTTTTCGGAGCCCTCACAGAGTAATAAGGGCCAATACAACATCCTATCCGAGAAAAGTGTTGTGGGGGCCACCTACTCTAAAGAACTCCTAGTCACAATCAAAGAAGGATACGAAAATGACCCCTTCCTCGCCCACCCCACAAGGAATGTCAGCCTCACGTTTAAAAATGGTCATTGGTTTCATCAGGACCTACAACTTTATGTACCAGAAATTGCACGACTCGAAGTGCTCAAACTTAACCATGACTCCAAGCTGGCCGGCCATCTGGGCACAAGAAAGACCCAGGAGCTTCTCTCCCGCTCCTTCTGGTGGCCAACATACAGGGAGGACACCAAGAAGTACATCTCCTCGTGCACGGTCTGTGCCCGCAATAAGACTCCTCGTTCCTCTCCCGTGGGTCTGTTACAACCCCTCCCAATTCCCTCCCGCCCCTGGGGCTCGATCTCCATGGACTTTGTGGTAGACCTTCCTCCTTCAAAAGGGATGAACACCATTCTGGTCGTGGTCGACCGCCTCACCAAAATGGCCCATTTCATCCCCTACAAGGGCCTACCCACGGCCAAACAGACGGCTGATCTTGTCCTCAAAGAGGTCTTCCAGGCTGCATGGGATTCCGGACGACGTGGTCTCAGACCGAGGCGTACAATTTACCTCCAAGTTCTGGAAGGACTTCTGCCTGGCGCTCGGGGTTAAAGTGAACCTTTCCTCCGCTTTCCACCCTCAGTCAAGCGGGCAGACGGAGAGAACTAACCAGACCTTAGAGCAGTACCTACGCTGTTTCAGCTCCCACCTGCAGGATGACTGGCTTGACCATCTCTCCACAGCCGAGTTCGCCTACAACAATGCTGAGCACAGCTCAACCAAGCACAGCCCTTTCTTTGCTAACACAGGCTCGCACCCGTGTTCATTCCCCACCTGCCCGTCGCCTCCACCCTCCCAGCAGTGGCCGAGCGCCTAACAACCCTACAGGAGGCACAAAAGGACATAATGGACAACCTCCAGCTCGCCCAGAGGCGCTTTAAACAGGGAGCAGACAGGCGCCGCAAACCCACCCGGGCTTCCATGTAGGAGACAAGGTATGGCTGTCCACCAGGAACCTCAGACTGAAGGTCCCCTCCAAAAAGTTAGCCCCAAAATACATGGGTCCGTTCCAGGTCACCGCACAAATTAACGAGGTCACGTTCCGGCTTGACCTTCCAGTTCCATTAGGGTGCACCCTGTCTTCCATTGCTCCCTCCTCAAGCCATACGTGGAGAATACCTTCACTGGCCGCCACTCGCCCCCTCCACCACCCGTGAGGGTACAAGGTGAGGAAGAGTTCATTGTCGAGAAGATCCTCGACTCCAGGATCCACCGAGGAAAATTGCAATATCTAATTGGGTGGGAGGGCTACCCTCCCGAGGATAACTCCTGGGAGCCTGAAGAAACGTCCACGCCCCCAGACTGGTAAAGAGTTTCACCAACAGCACCCGGTAAGCCTGCCCCCATGGTGCCCGGAGGTCACCTTGGAAGGGGAGTACTGTCGGGAATCGAACCTGTGACCAGTCATGTCCCAGGCGGTAGCTCTAGCCACTAGACTACCAGCCTTTCTGGACTTTTCCTCCTGCTGAACTCTTTCATCTATCTTGCTCCAGCCTACCCTTGTTCATCAGTCTTGATTCCGTGCACCTGTTACTTCCCTTTATAAGCCCAGCCTCTAGCACCAGACCTTTGCTGGTTATTGTGCCTCCAAGCCTGTAGCAAGCTTCCTCTCTGCTCCTCCACGACGACTGCTATTTACGTTTGTTGCCGACCCGGACCGTTTGACCTCGCTGAACTGCCGCCTGCATTGACCCTTTGCCTTCCACCGACCACGCCTCTGTCTACTCCTGCTGTTACCTCGCTGCCATCTCTACTGCCGACCCGGACTGATCGACTACGCTACCTGTCTCCTGCTTCTGTGGGCCTTTGCCACTGGACTCCAACCACCAGCCGGCTGTCCTCTGACTCAGGTGAGCCAAGGACCGTTACATAAAGATTCTGCAAGTGGAAGGGGATATAGCAGCTTTCCTAGCAAGGCTGAAAGTCCTTGAACAAGCAATGGGACAAAGTACTAAATCAGACTGCCTTATCCCAGCAGAACTGAAAGATCCAGTTGAACGCATCAGTGAATAAGTACTAAAGCATAACATTTGCAAAGATACAGAGTCATCTCCCGTACCTCCTACTAACAACACTGCTCTGACTCTCAACACAGAGACCTCTCAGCTCCACTTGCCTAAGCCTCTTCAAGTCTACAACGCAAGTACATCTACGCAGTAAATCACATCAACTCATGCCAACAACAACTTCCACTTTCAGTGATAAGCCGCAGCTCAAGCCACAGCCAGCACAAGCCTAGAGACTACACCACAGTTAAACGCTCATGCAACATCATTTTACCCTGGTAAACCTCACCCTAAATCACCAGAGAACTTTCAAACCCAATGGGTTCCACAAGTTACTTTGGCACCAAAGAGTGAGAGATCAGACTTGAATGATTTTGCCAGATATATGGTATGCCGGGAGCTCATTAACACCAGCCTCTCAAGGTTTGACGACTGTCCAGAGAGCTACAGGTCCTGGAGATCAATTTTCAAGGCTACTATTGCTCATCTCAACCTTACTATTAAGGAAGAACTTGATTTGCTCATAAAGTGGCTGGAAGCAGAATCTGCAGATCGTGTTAAAAGACGGAGAGCAGTACCTGTTGACCACCCAGATGCAGGTCTTGTTGCTGCATGGGCAAGACTGAAGCATGCCTATGGTAGCTCTGAAGACATAGAAAGTGCTCTATTCAAGAGACAGCAAAACTTCCCGAAAATAGGGAACAAAGACTATCGCAAGCTTCAAGATCTAAGTGAACTTCTCATAGAGTTAGAGTTGACAAAGACAGACCCACGTCTACCTAGACCAGTGATGGGCAACGTGCGGCTCTCCAGCTGTTGCAGAACTACAACTCCCAGCATGCAAAGCCTGTCTATAGCTATCAGCCTACTGCAGGGCATGGTGGGAGTTGTAGTTTAGCAACAGCTGGAGAGCCGCACGTTGCCCATCACTGACCTAGACTAAGCTTACTGGACACTGCTCATAGTGTTAAGTGGTGTCTAAACTGCCATATGGCCTGCAAGAGAAATTGGCACAACAGGGATCAAGGTACAAAGGAGACTATGATGTATCCTTTCCTCCAATTTCATACTTTTGCAGGTTCATTAGTGATCAAGCCTGGACGAGAAACGATCCCAGCATCAGCTTCAGTGAACCCAATTTGCCTGCTTCATCCTCATCATCATCAAGGTATAATAACAAAGCAGCTAAACGTAGAGACTTTAATAGTGCAATATCTGTTTAAAGGACAGACATCTCACCATTCACAACCTCACCTACTGATCAGGGTGTTGTGGATGACAGAGATAAAGACCCGAATTGTCAGTGTCCTATTCACAAGAAGCCTAACCCTCTTAAGAAATGTCGTGGGCTTAGGGCAAAGACTATAAAAGAGCTCAGGGAGATTCTCCAGAAACTTAGAATATGCTACACGTGCTGTGCTTTAGAGTTGAGCGAACACCTGGAGATGTTCGGGTTCGAGAAGTCCGGCCGAACTTCCTGAAAATGTTTGGGTTCGGGATCCGAACCCGACCCGAACTTCATCCCGAACCCCATTGAAGTCAATGGGGACCCGGACTTTTGGGCACTAAAAAGGCTTTAAAATAGTCCAGGAAAGGGCTAGAGGGCTGCAAAAGGCAGTCAAATATAGGTAAATGCCCTGCAAACAAATGTGGATAGGGAAATTAAATAAAATAAAATAAATAAAAATTGACCAATATCAATTGGAGAGAGGTCCCATACCAGAGAATCAGGCTTCAAGTCACCCACCAATGGAGAAGGTCACTTTCTGTTATTTCGGCCCCAGCACCCAGACAGAGGAGAGAGGTCCCATAGCATAAAATCAGGCTTCATTTCACCCACCACTGGAGAAGGCCACTTTCAGTTATTTAGGCCCCAGCACCCAGACAGAGGAGAGAGGTCCCACAGCAAGGAATCAGGCGTCATATCACCCACCACTGGAGAAGGCCACTTTCAGTTATTTAGGCCCCAGCACCCAGACAGAGGAGAGAGGTCCCATAGCATAAAATCAGGCTTCATATCACCCACCACTGGAGAAGGCCACTTTCAGTTCTTTAGGCCCCAGCACACAGACAGAGGAGAGAGCTCCCACAGCAAGGAATAAGGCGTCATATCACCCACCACTGGAGAAGGCCACTTTCGGTTATTTAGGCCCCAGCACCCAGACAGCACCCAGACAGAGGAGAGAGGTCCCATAGCATAAAATCAGGCTTCATATCACCCACCACTGGAGAAGGCCACTTTCAGTTATTTAGGCCCCAGCACGCAGACAAAGGAGAGAGGTCCCACAGCAAGGAATAAGGCGTCATATCACCACCCACTGGAGAAGCAGTTTTCGGTTATTTAGGCCCCAGCACTCAGACAGAGGAGAGAGGTCCACACAGCAAGGAATCAGGCGTCATATCACCCACCACTGGAGAAGGCCACTTTGAGTTATTTAGGCCCCAGCACCCAGACAGAGGAGAGAGGTCCCAAAGCAAGGAATCAGGCGTCATATCACCCACCACTGTAGAAGGCCACTTTAAGTTATTTAGGCCCCAGCAACCAGACAGAGGAGAGAGGTCCCATAGCATAAAATAAGGCTTCATATCACCCACCACTGGAGAAGGCCACTTTCAGTTATTTAGGCCCCAGCACCCAGACAGAGGAGAGAGCTCCCAAAGCAAGGAATCAGGCGTCATATCACCCACCACTGGAGAAGGCCACTTTCAGTTATTTAGGCCCCAGGACCCAGACAGAGGAGAGAGGTCCCACAGCAAGGAATAAGGAGTCATATAACCCACCACTGGAGAAGGCCACTTTCGGTTATTTTGGCCCCAGCACCCAGACATGGGAGAGAGGTCCCAAAGCAAGGAATCAGGCGTCATATCACCCTTCACTGGAGAAGGCCACTTTCAGTTATTTAGGCCCCAGCACCCAGACAGAGGAGAGAGGTCCCACAGCAAGGAATCAGGCGTCATATCACCCACCACTGGAGGAGGCCACTTTCAGTTATTTAGGCCCCAGCACACAGACAGAGGAGAGAGCTCCCACAGCAAGGAATAAGGCGTCATATCACCCACCACAGGAGAAGGCCACTTTAAGTTATTTAGGCCCCAGCACGCAGACAGAGGAGAGAGGTCCCATAGCAAGGAATAAGGCGTCATATCACCCACCACTGGAGAAGCCGTTTTCGGTTATTTAGGCCCCAGCACCCAGACAGAGGAGAGAGGTCCCAAAGCAAGGAATCAGGCGTCATATCACCCACCACTGTAGAAGGCCACTTTAAGTTATTTAGGCCCCAGCACCCAGACAGAGAAGAGACGTCCCACAGCAAGGAATAAGGCGTCATATCACCCACCACTGGAGAAGGCCACTTTCGGTTATTTAGGCCCCAGCACCCAGACAGCACCCAGACAGAGGAGAGAGGTCCTATAGCATAAAATCAGGCTTCATATCACCCACCACTGGAGAAGGCCACTTTCAGTTATTTAGGCCCCAGCACGCAGACAGAGGAGAGAGGTCCCATAGCAAGGTATAAGGTGTCATATCACCCACCACTGGAGAAGCCGTTTTCGGTTATTTAGGCCCCAGCACCCAGACAGAGGAGAGAGCTCCACAAAGCAAGGAATCAGGCGTCATATCACCCACCACTGGAGAAGGCCACTTTAAGTTATTTAGGCCCCAGCAACCGGACAGAGGAGAGAGGTCCCATAGCATAAAATCAGGCTTCATATCACCCACCACTGGAGAAGGCCACTTTCAGTTATTTAGGCCCCAGCACCCAGACAGAGGAGAGAGGTTCCATAACATAAAATCAGGCTTCATATCACCCACCACTGTAGAAGGCCACTTTCAGTTATTTAGGCCCCAGCACCCAGACAGAGGAGAGAGGTCCCACAGCAAGGAATAAGAGTCATATAAACCACCACTGGAGAAGGCCACTTTCGGTTATTTTGGCCCCAGCACCCAGACATGGGAGAGAGGTCCCACAACAAGGAATCAGGCGTCATATCACCCACCACTGGAGAAGGCGACTTTGAGTTATTTAGGCCCCAGCACCCAGACAGAGGAGAGAGGTCCCATAGCATAAAATCAGGCTTCATATTACCCACCACTGGAGAAGGCCACTTTCAGTTATTTAAGCACCAGCACCCAGAAAGAGGAGAGACATCCCACAGCAAGGAATAAGAGTCATATAAACCACCACTGGAGAAGGCCACTTTCAGTTATTTGGACCCCAGCACCCAGACAGAGGAGAGAGGTCCCACAGCAAGGAATACGGCATCATATCACCCACCACGGGAGAAGGCCACTTTCAGTTATTTAGGCCCCAGCACCCAGACAGAGGAGAGAGGTCCCACAGCAAGGAATAAGGCGCCATATCACCCACCATTGGAGAAGGCCACTTTCAGTTATTTAGGCCACAGCACCCAGACAGAGGAGAGAGGTCCCACAGCAAGGAATACGGCATCATATCACCCAACACGGGAGAAGGCCACTTTCAGTTATTTAGGCCACAGCACCCAGACAGAGGAGAGAGGTCCCACAGCAGAGAATCAGGCGTCATATCACCCACCACTGGAGAAGGCCACTTTCAGTTAATTAGGCCCCAGCACCCAGACAGAGGCGAGAGGTCCCACAGCAAGGAATAAGGCGTCATATCACCCACCACTGGAGAAGGCCACTTCCAGATATTTAGCCCATGGCATCCAGACAGAGGAGAGAGGTCGCATGGCAGAGGTCCAGGCTTCATGTCACCCACCATTGTAACAGGCCACTTTCAGTTATTTAGGCCCCGACACCCAGATTGATGAAAGTTTAATTCAACTTTGGGTTGCACCGCAAGATCATGGTAAAGTTAAAAAAAATGAGGATTCAATAAAGAAGTGCCACGGAGTACAAGAATACATGGTTGAGGGTGAGGCAGTTATAAATGTGTGTTCTCCTGTGACATTTGGGAATGCTCTCAGGAGCACGTCTACCAGTGTGCGCTTGTACTCGCGCATCTTCCTATCACGCTCCAGTGCAGGAAGTAAGGTGGGCACATTGTCTTTGTACCGGGGATCCAGCAGGGTGGCAACCCAGTAGTCCGCACATGTTAAAATGTGGGCAACTCTGCTGTCGTTGCGCAGGCACTGCAGCATGTAGTCGCTCATGTGTGCCAGGCTCCCCAGAGGTAAAGACAAGCTGTCCTCTGTGGGAGGCATATCATCATCGTCCATGTGTCCCCCCAGCCATGCACCAGTGATGGGCCTGAGCTGTGTTGGGTGCCACCCCACTGTGAACCTGCTTCATCCTCATTCTCCTCGTCCTCGAGTAGTGAGCTTTGGCTGGCCACATTTGTGCCTGGCCTCTGCTGTTGCAAAAAACCTCCCTCTCAGCCAAGTGCTAAAAATCACCCCTCATCCCCCTCCTCCTGGGCCTCCTCCTCTTCCATTATCGCCCTAAGCGTTTTCTCAAGTTGACATAGAAGTGGTATTGTAACGCTGATAACGGTGTCATCTGCACAGGCCATGTTGGTGGAGTACACGAAACAGCGCAACAGGGCACACAGGTCTCGCATGGAGGCAGTGTCGGACTGGGGTACCTAGGGCCCACCACTAATATTTATTTTGGGGGCCCACCGTACAGATACATTAAAATATAATAAATAATCTAACAAGTTTTTTTATGTGAACATAGGCTGGTTGAGGTGCTGTACATTAAATATATATGTATGTAGTGCAGTAAGTCTAATGTGTTATGTGCCACTTGTGCAGGGGGTGGGAGATTTGGGGCCCACATTGCTCAGGGGCCCACCGGGGGATTCCGCTGTACCCCTGTGGTCCAGTCCGAGACTGCATGGAGGCCCAATCATTGGTGGTGAAGTGGTGCTGTTCTACAGTGCGACTGACACGTGCGTGCTGCAGCTGAAACTCCACTATGGCCTGCTGCTGCTCGCACAGTCTCTCCAGCATGTGGAAGGTGGAGTTCCACCTGGTGGGCACGTCGCATATGAGGCCGTGAGTGGGAAGGCCGAAGTTCTGCTGTAGCGCAGACAGGCGAGCAGCGTCAGGATGTGAACCCCGGAAGCGCGAACAGACGGCCCGCACTTTATGCAGCAGCTCTGATATGTCGGGGTAGTTGTGAACGAACTTCTGCACCACCAAATTCAGCACATGTGCCAGGCAAGGGATGTGCGTCAAACCGGCTAGTCCCAGAGCTGCAACGAGATTTCGCCCATTATCGCACACCACCAGGCCGGGCTTGAGGCCCACCGGCAGCAACCACTCGTCGGTCTGTTGTTCAATACCCCGCCACAACTCCTGCATGGTGTGGGGCCTGTCCCCCAAACATATGAGTTTCAGAAGGGCCTGCTGACGTTTACCCCGGGCTGTGCTGAAGTTGGTGGTGAAGGTGTGTGGCTGACTGGATGAGCAGGTGGAAGCAGAGGAGGAGGAAGCCGAGTAGGAGGAGGAGGCTACAGGAGGCAAAGAATGATGCCCTGCGATCCTTGGCGGCAGAAGGACATATGCCAAGGAACTCTCCGCCTGGGGCCAAGCCGCCACTACATTTACCCACTGTGCAGTTAGGGAGAAATAGCATCCCTGGCACTGGTCCACGTATCTGTGGTTAGGTGAACCTTGCCACAGATGGCGTTGTGCAGTGCACACTTGATTTTATCGGATACTTGGTTGTGCAGGGAAGGCATGGCTGTCTTGGAGAAGTAGTGGCGGCTGGGAACAACATACTGTGGGACAGCCATGGCCATCAGCTGTTTGAAGCTGTCTGTGTCCACCAGCCTGAATGACAGCATTTCAAAGGCCAGTAGTTTAGAAATGCTGGCATTCAGGCCCAGGGCTCGAGGGTGGCTAGGTGGGAATTTTCGCTTTCTCTCCAAGGTTTGTGAGATGGAGAGCTGAACGCTGCCGTGTGATATGGTGGAGATGCTTGGTGACGCAGGTGGTGGTGTCGGTGGCACATCCTCTGTTTGGTGGGCTGCAGGTGCCAACATTCCTCCCGAGGCGGAGGAAGAGGCCGAGGCAGCAGCAGAAGAGGGAGCAGCGAGAGCCTGAGTGAGTTTCTTGTTTTTAAGTTGTTTACTCTACTGCAGTTCATGCTTTGCATGTAGATGCCTGGTCATGCAGGTTGTGCTAAGGTTAAGAACATTAATGCCTCGCTTCAGGCTCTGATGGCACAGCGTGCAAACCACTCGGGTCTTGCTGTCAGCACATTGTTTAAAAAAGTGCCATGCCAGGGAACTTCTTGAAGCTGCCTTTGGGGTGCTCAGTCCCTGGTGGCGGTGGCCAGTAGCAGGCGAACTCTCTTGGCGGCGGCTGTTCTGCTTTTGCCCCCTGCTCCCTCTTTTGCTACGCTGTTGGCTCGGTCTCACCACTGCCTCTTCCTCTGAACTATGAAAGTCTGTGGCACGACCTTCTTTCCATGTGGGGTCTAGGACCTCATCGTCCCCTACATCGTCTTCCAAACAGTCTTCCTCCCTGACCTCCTGTTCGGTCTGCACACTGCAAAAAGATGCAGCAGTTGGCACCTGTGTTTCATCATCATCAGAGACATGCGGACTCCGATGAGGTGGTATTCCCATGTCCTCATCATCAGGAAACATCAGTGGTTGTGCATCAGTGCATTCTATGTCTTCCACCACTGGGGAAGGGCTAGGTGGATTCTCTTCAAATAGCATAAGAGACTGCTGCATAAATTGAGGCTCAGACAATTTCCCTGATATGCATGGGGGTGATGTGACAGACTGATGGGCTTGGTTTTCAGTCGCCACCTGTGCGCTTTCTGCAGAAGACTGGGTGGGAGATAATGTTGTGAACGTGCTGGATCCACCCAATTGACTAGCGCCTGTACCTGCTCAGGCCTTACCATCCTTAGAACGGCATTGGGCCCCACCGAATATCGCTGTAAATTCTGGCGGGTACTGGAACCTGAGGTACTTGGTTCACTAGGACGTCTGGCTGTGGCAGAATGGCCACATCCTGTCCCAGCACCAGAGGGTCCACTAACACCACCACGACCGCTTCCGCGTCCCTTACTAGATGTTTTCCTCGTTGTTACCGTTCACCAAGCACCACAATAAGAAAAAAATTATTTGTCCCAATGTATTGATTTCAAATTCAGGCCTTTTTTTACAGGCACCTAACACTATCTGCCGATTTATGTACTGTATTACACTAATCCAGGCACAGCAGTAACCACTGATTTAGGGGAATATCAATTGTAGGCCTAGTATTTAGGCCCTGAATGAATGGTATCCTTTTATGGACAGATTTACACTTGGAGATGCACAGTAGCGTGTGAAAAAATATGTAGGATTATGCCTTTAGCAATTGTATTTTAACACTTTGTGTAATATACCCTTTAACGGACAGAAATACAATGGGAGATGCACGGTAGCGTGTGGAGTTATTGAGGATGACCCTCTCAGCACTTGTATATACATCTTGAGTGTAATATACCCTTTTACGGACAGATTAACACTTGGCCTGCAACAGCTGGAACACTAGATTCAGGGTATTGCTATATTGGTAAGTGAATTTCACCCCAGAACAAAATCTATCCTTTGACGGATATTATTAAACTTGTCCAGTCACAGCTGGAACACGAGATTTACTGTATTTCTATTTTGGCAACTGAATTTCACCCCAGAAAAAAATATACCCTTTTACGGACAGATTTAAACTAGGCCTGCAACAGTTGGAACACCAGATTCAGGGTATTGCTATTTTGGCAATTCAATTTTACCACAGAAAAAAAAAAAATATCCTTTGCCGTACACTATTAAACTTGGCCAGCCACTGATTTACTGTATTTCTATGTTTGCTACTGACTTTCACCCCAGAAAATAATATACCCTTTTACGGACAAATTTAAACGAAGTCTGCAACAGCTGGAACAACAGTTTTACTGTATTTCTATTTTTGCAACTGAATTTCACCGCAGAAAATAATATATCATTTGCCGTACACTATTAAACTTGGCCAGCCACAGCTGAAACCACTGTTTTATGGTATTGCTATTTTGGCTATTGAATTTCACCACAGAAATAATCTATCCTTTGCCAGACAGCAGACAGTATTACACTTGGCTAGCCAAAGCTGGAACACCAGATTTAGGGGATTGCTATTTTGGCAATTGAATTTAACCCCTTAATAAAATATAGAAATTTCTATCCTGAGTTTCTAGGGGTGACAATAAGCACAGCCAAGCCCCTGATGTAGGATATAGCAAAAAAAAAAACTAGTATTGATGGATTGATGTACTTGGTGGCAGCTTGTGCTGGTGCACCACAAGTCACAAAATGGCCGCCGATCACCCCAGAAAAAAGCGACAGAAAAACGCTCTGTGCAGCTTTAAAAACCAGTAAGCAATTAACTAGCAGAATTTGAATGATTCCCAGCTGTAGATTGATCAATTCATTAGATGCTGTTGCTGACTTTTCCCTGCCTAATCTCGCCCTCACAGAAGCTGCGTCCTCTCCCTACACTATTCAGAGCAGTGTGACGTGCGGCGCTACGTGACTCCAGCTTAAATAGGGGCTGGGTCACATGCTGCACTTGTCTGAACCCATAAGTGGACTAGAACTAAAATATAACTTTTAATATGTCGTATAAAACTCCTAATCAAGGAATATGTATAACCAGTGAATTATTAATATTAACTAAATCTCCTACACGGGCTGATCACCTATCCACCAGGTTTGTACCAATGGCGGGTTTGCACCAGGAGAGGTGATCAGTGCGTGTCTACCCACTAAAATCTGCTTATGTGTGGCTGTGCGCCACAAATGAACAAAGCAACAAAGTATGGCTGTTAAATACACTTAATGACAATCATCCAGCAGTTGCTCCATCATATGATACAGGGTAAAAGTCTAGATATTTGTGGACCATACCTACTGCACCTACATTAGGTTGTCAAGGTGGATATTAAGTGTTAACATGCCTCATACATATATGAAATCAATACATTACCACTTCCTCAGTAGATGTGTTCAAGCGGTTAATGCTGGAGACAACCTCTCAAATATTGTTCAAGAAAGGTGCTCCTACTGTACTGACATCAGGGTGGCCGTCTCAGTGTTATCCAGCGCCATTGCTTACGGACAGACGCACCATGTGTATTTGATTTCCCTTATTGTTACACCTCCCCTGATGAGTCCCAGGTGGTGGGATGAAACGTGGCGCTGTAGGGAATAAGTGATAAGGGGAGTGCAGTTTGTTTAGGCCTTACAGGGACAGGATCCGTATGGGTCGCCCTGTCGGGGCGGGTGCTCCGTGTCTATAGGCAGGAGAGAGTAGACCCGGTCCTACTATCAGGCAGGGCCTCAGTTTAGGGTCACCCAGGAGATATACCTGCCACTGAGACGGCCACCCTGATGTCAGTACAGTAGGAGCACCTTTCTTGAACAATATTTGAGAGGTTGTCTCCAGCATTAACCGCTTGAACACATCTACTGAGGAAGTGGTAATGTATTGATTTCATATATGTATGAGGCATGTTAACACTTAATATCCACCTTGACAACCTAATGTAGGTGCAGTAGGTATGGTCTACAAATATCTAGACTTTTACCCTGTATCATATAATGGAGCAACTGCTGGATGATTGTCATTAAGTGTATTTAACAGCCATACTTTGTTGCTTTGTTCATTTGTGGCGCACAGCCACACATAAGCAGATTTTAGTGGGTAGACACGCACTGATCACCTCTCCTGGTGCAAACCCGCCATTGGTACAAACCTGGTGGATAGGTGATCAGCCCGTGTAGGAGATTTAGTTAATATTAATAATTCACTGGTTATACATATTCCTTGATTAGGAGTTTTATACGACATATTAAAAGTTATATTTTAGTTCTAGTCCACTTATGGGTTCAGAGATTGATGAGTAGTGAGACAGGAACTCCCTATTGAGTACAAGTATATAGAGGAGTGTTCATAATTGGTTGTACTTTTATACATGCTGCACTTGGCCAATCACAGCCATGCCATTGGTAGACATGGCTGTGATGGCTTCTTAGGGCAAGAAGTAAAATGCTAGCTGATTGGCTGCTGTGATACCTGTGATACAACTAACGTAATCTACTTGATAAAATGTCCCTGCGGCTTACTGTACATAGGGGAAACCATGCAGACAGTGAGGGATCGTATTGGTAAGCATAAATCTACCATACGTAAGAGGAATCTCTTACTCCCTGTACCATTTCATTTTGACAATTGTAAACATTTCATCACACAATTAAAATTTCAAGTCATAGAGCGGGTTCATCAGCCAAGAAGGGGAGGAGATTTGAAAAAATTGATACTTAGAAGGGAGGCATTTTGGATCCATACATTGGATACCTTACAGCCCAGGGGTTTAACCTCTTACGGACGCGGGGCATACAGGTACGCTCTGGCGTCCAGGTACTTAAGGACCGAGGGCGTACCTGCTGCAAATTTCCGATCACCGCTGCGCAGGTGGCGGTGATCGGAACAAGGTGTCTGATAAAATCATTCAGCAGGCACCTTGGTACAATGCCCAGGGGGATCCCGTATGGACCGCTCTATGGAAGGGGTTGACAGGGAGGGAGCTCCCTCCCCCTCCCATCGAGGCTGCTGTGCCCTTGCAGCCCCCAATTCTTAATGGGAGCACAGAGGGAGGGGGCCCCCCTCTCTCCCTATCACCCGCTGCTCTGTTCTGGCAGCGGGTGATGGTTACCATGGCAGCAGGATGCCTTCAGAGGCATCCTGCTTGCCATGGTAATGGCAAGTCTGATCTGACTTCTGCTAGAGGCAGAAGTCGATCAGACTTTGTAAAGTAAAATATACAGTACAGTACACTATATAGTGTACTGTACTGAATTATACAGACATCAGACCCACTGGATTTTCAAGAACCAAGTGGGTCTGGGTCAAAAAAAAATGTAAAAACAGTGGAAAAAAGTAAAAATAAAAAAACACATTTATCACTGAATAAAAATTGAAAAAATAAAATACACTATACATTTTATGTGTCGCCCCGTCCGAAGTGACCTGCTCTATAAAAATATCACATGAACTAACCCCTCAGGTGAACACCATAAAAAAAAGGTGTCAAAAAGCATTTTTTGTCACCTTACATCATAAAAAGTGTAATGCCAAGCGATCAAAAAGGCATATGCCTCCCAAAATAGTGCCACTTAAACCGCCATCTCATTCCACAAAAAATGAGCCCCTATATACCACAATCACCAAAAAATAAATAAAAAAATATGGCTCTCAGACAATGGAGACACTAAAACATGATTTTTTTTTTTCTAAAATGCTTTTATTGTGTTAAAATAAAATAAATAAATAAAAAGTATACATATTGGGTATCGACACATCCGTAAAACATGCTCTATAAAAATATCGCATGATCTAAACTCAAAAAGATAAATACCGTAAAAAAAATTAAATAAAAACAGTGTCAAAAAATATTTTTTGTCACTTCACATAACAAAAAGTGTAATAGCAAGCAATCAAAAAGTTACATGCCTCCCAAAATAGTGCCAATCAAATCGTCTTCTCATCCTACAAAAAATGTTACCCTACATAGGACAATCGCCCAAAAAAATAAAAAAATATGGCTCTCAGACTATGGAGACACTAAAACATGATTTTTTTTTTTTCTAAAATGCTGTTACTGCGTTAAAATAAAATAAAAAATTAAAAGTATACATATTGGGTATCGACACGTCCGTAAAAACCTGCTCTATAAAAATATTACATGAGCTAACCTCTCAGGTAAATACCGTAATTTTTTTAATAAAAACAGTGTCAAAAAAATCTTTTGTCACCTCACATCACCAAAAGTGTAATAGTAAGCGATCAAAAAGTTACATGCCTCCCAAAATAGTGCCAATCGAACCGGCTTCTCATCCCACAAAGAATGATACCCTACATAGGAAAATCACCAAAAATAAAAAAATATGGCTCTCAGACTATGGAGACATTAAAACATGATTTTTTCAAACATGATAACATTGTGTAAAACGAATGAAAAAATAAAAAGTATACATATTATGTATCGCCGCGTCTGTAACAACCTGCTCTATAAAACTAACACAGGACTTAACCCCTTAGGTTAACACAGCAAAAAAATAATATAAATATGGTGTCAAAAGACATTTTTGTCACCTTACATCACAAAAAGTGTAATAGCAAGCAACCAAAATGTCATATGCACCCCATAATAGTGCCAATAAAACTGACATCTCATCCCGCAAAAAATGAGCCCCTACATAAGACAGTCGCCCAAAAAAAACTAACTATAGCTTTCAGAATGTGGAGACACTAAAAAATATTATTTTTCAAAAATGCTTTATTATGTAAAACTGAAACAAAACCCCACAAAAGTAGTCATATTTGGTATTGTTGTGTCCGTAACAACCTGCTCTATAGAAATAGCACATGACATAATCTAACCTGTCAGATCAATTATGTAAATAACAAAAAATAAAAACAATCCCAAAACAGCTTTTTTTTGCAAATTTTTAATTTTAATCTATAATACCAGTAACAAAGCAAGGGTTAACAGCCAAACAAAACTCATTATTTATTGCCATAATTCTGTAGTTTGCATTAACACCAAATATGTGGTTGTAAACTGCTGTATGGCCAAACAGCAGGGTGCAGAAGGAAAGGAACGCCATATGGTTTTTGGAAGGCAGATTTTGCTGGACTGGTTTTTTGACACCATGTTCCATTCGAAGCCCCCCTGATGCACCCCTAGAGTAGAAACTCCAAAAAAGTGACTTCATCTAAGAAACTACACCCCTCAAGGTATTAAAAACCGATTTTGCCAACTTTGTTAACCCTTTAGGTGTTCCACAAGAGTTATTGGCAAATGGAGATGAAATTCCAGAATTTCTATTTTTTGTTAACTTGCCTCCAAAAAGTGTAATATAGAGCAACCAAAAATCATATTTACCCTAAAATAGTACCAACAAAACTGCCACCTTATCCTGTATTTTCCAAAATGGGTTAACTTTTTTGGAGTTTCTACTGTAGGTGTGCATCAGGGGGGCTTCAAATGGGACATGGTGTCTAAAAACCAGTCCAGCAAAATCTGCCTTCCAAAAACCATATGGCATTCCTCTTGCTTCTACGCCCTGCCGCTTGGCCATACAGCAGTTTACTAGTAATGATGAGCGGAAGGGGCAATATTAAAATTCACGATATTTGGCAAATATTTGGGTGAAAATTCGCCATATATTCACGAACTCACGAATTCCTGATCTTAAGGCATTACTTTCTTGATTGCGAAAATTCGCATTAAAACATTCGCATAAAATTTGCATAAAAATTTGCATAGACAGTTTTTAAAAAAACACTAATATTCGCGATTACGAATATATTTTGAGATATTCTAAATATTCGAATATTCGTGATCAACACTATTTACTACCTCATATGGGGTGTTTCTGCAAACTACAGAATCAGGGCAATAAATATTGAGTTTTGCTTGGCTGTTAACCCTTGCTTAGTTACTAGAAAAAATGGATCAAAATGGAAAATGTGCTAAAAAAATAAAAATTCTGAAATTTTAGCCCCATTTCCTATTAACTCTTGTGAAACACCTAAAGGGTTAACAACGTTTGTAAAATCAATTTTTAATACCTTGAGGGGTGTAGTTTCTAGAATCGGGTAATTTTCGGGTAAAGATTTGCTTCTAAACTTCTAAGCCTTGTAACGTCCCCAAAAAATAAAATGGCATTTCCAAAATAATCCAGACATGAAGTAGGTTATGTAAATGAATAACTATTTTTACAGGTATTTCTATGTATAATAGAAGTAGAGAAATTGAAAGTTGGAACTGTGCAAATTTTTCCCAAATTTTTGTAAATGTATTTTTTTTTTTTTATAAATAAAAATTAATTTTTCTTTTACTTCATTTTACCAGTGTCATGAAGTACAATATGTGACGAAAAAACAATCTCAGAATGGCCTGGAAAAGTAAAAGCATTTTAAAGTTATCACCACATAAACTGACACTGGTCAGATTTGCAAAAAATGGCCAGGTCCTTAATGGTGAAATAAGGCTGCGTCCTTAAGGAGTTAACAACTACGTTCTGTTGGTACAAAATATACTGCATACAGAATACTAAAATGCCTTCCTCATATGTGGACATAGTCTAATGCAGCAACAAAACAACATTACTATGTTTTTTACTATTTTTATTGTGTAAATGTGGTAAAACTCAAACATATTATACATTTGTATTACTCTAAATGTATTAATCCATAGAATAAAATTATTGGTATCACTGTAATTATATCAGCACAGAGAATGGATTTGGGGTACTATCTCTTCTTGGGCGCTTCTTATTAAGGCTCTTTCTCCCCAAGGAGAGATAATAACCCCACCCCCCCCCCCAAATCCTGACTTTGGCCTCTAACCCAGTTAAGCCAGTACTCAATGCACTTATGAGGGGCAATCACCCAGAAACAGCTCTCTGGCAATGAGGTGCTGACTTATTTTATATCCAAGTCATGTCTCAAGGCCTGTTTCAAGGGTCGACCGTTGACTTATAGGATAGCTGCCTTACATCTGGTGGCATTAGAGGCGGAGCTTGTTAAGAGCTCATTTGCATCCCTTTCTTCCTAGAAAATGTATGGCCTATATGTCTTCTCATGCCGATTAGGGAGCTCTCTCCCCAAGGAGTCCTGACTTAGGCCTCTCACCAGTTAAGCTAGTACGCTCTGCACTGATGAGGGGCAATCACCCCAAAATAGCTGTCTGCAGATGAGGCGTTGGTTTATTTATTATCCAAATCATGTCTCAAGGCCTATTTAAAAGGTGGAACTTTGACTTATAGGATAGCTGTCTTACATCTGGTGGCATCACAGACAAAGCTTGTTTAAAGCTCATTTGCATCCCGTAAAAAGAATATCCCAAAAAGCCTGATTTAGAATAAATGGTGCCATTAAAAATACAACTCATCCCACAACACACATATTCTCACAAGGCTACATCAAGGGAAAAATAGGAAAAAAGCTATGGCTCTTGAAATATCTATATTTTTAATATCTATATTACGGCATCAGTATGTCATCTGTTTTCTACATTGGTTTCCTGGTAACCATTGGTGAAATATTTTTATTTTTCATGGACCCATGGAGTTCATTGGTTGAGTCTAGTATGAGAATTAAACCAAAGTAGACCATAATGCAAGTTTCTCTGCACTAGCCCCTTGACTATAATGTTTTCATTTTTATTCCGTATGCTGTCCGTTAAACACTCTGGCAACAGACAGACACGAACATTGGTTGTCTGAATAACAGAAATTAATAAATTGAAAAAAAAAAACTGCTGATCCAGAAACCACAAATTAATTATATTTACCAAATCATCTTAGAAACCAAAGTGCTTACAAACTAGTGCCATTTAGTTTGTCCCCTATGTGGGGTATCTGATTTCCATGGAGCTCCTCATTCTATTATCTCATGATATTCCCCAATTTGGAGGTTGCACTAGATACTAGAGACAAAGAAAGGTTTACCATGGCCAGATTCATATTTAGAAGTTGAGTTAAGGCCTCATGCACACAAACTTATTTTCATTACGTGTCCGTTCCGTTTTTTTTTTGCGGACCGTATATGGAAGCATTCGTTTCAATGGGTCCGCAAAAAAACAAAAGGTACTCCGTGTGCATTCCGTTTCCGTATGTCCGTAGTTCCGTTCTGCAAAAAAATAGAACATGTCCTATTATTGTTCACATCACAGACAAGGATAGGACTGTTTTATTAGGGGCCAGCTGTTCCGTTCTGCAAAATACAGAATGCACACGGATGTCATCCGTATTTTTTGCGGATCCGTTTCTTGCGGACCGCAAAATACATATGGTCGTGTGCATGAGACCTAGGCCTGTTAGGAGCAGATTATCTGAAGGACCCCTAGAGGTATACATAGTCCTCTTTATATAAAACCTTGTCTGACTGGATTATGTTCCTGTTAGACAAGGAAGACCAGATGGTTGGCTTAATGCTTTGCCTACAGCAGGGATCAGGAACAGGCAGTTGTGTTGAAGCTATGATTCCCAGCATGCACACTTGCTTGGCTGTTTTTAGAACTCCTATAGAAGTTAATGGAGCATGCTGGGAATTGTAGTTGCACTACATTTGTATTGCAACAAGTCGCTGACACGACCGTTGGTGTTTTGCGGTCTGCAAACCGCGGATCCGCAAAACACGGAAGCTGCTCCGCGTTCCGTTCTGCAATTTGCGGAACAGAACACGGCCCATTGTAGCAATGCCTATTCTTGTCTGCAAAACAGACAAGAATAGGGCATGCTCTATTTTTTTGTGGGCCACGGAACGGAGCAATGGATACGGACAGCACACGGAGAAAAAGGCATTTAATTTTTACCCTTTAATCTAAGATTAATTGCCTGCCAGTGTTTGTGAGGCCCACTTTCACTTACTGTAGTGTGCCCACTGCCAGTGCCCACCACTCATACCAGGTGGCACAGGACTTTGCATAAAAAAAGGCATTTGATTTTTACACTTTAATCAAATTTCAGTTGCCTGCCTGCTGCCAGTGTGTGTCAGGCCAGCTTCCACTGGATGTAGTGTGCCCACTGCCAGTGCCCACTACTCATACCGGGTGGCACATGACTTTGCATTAAAAAAGGCATTTCATGTTTACCCTTTAATCTAAGGTTAGTAGCCTGCCAGTGTGTGTTAGGCCCACTTCCACTGAATGTAGTGTGCCCACTGCCAGTGCCCGCCAATCATACTGGGTGGCACAGGACTTTGCATAAAAAAAGGCATTTCATTTTTACCCTTTTATCTAAGGTTAGTTGCCTGCCAGTGTGTGTCAGCCCCACAGACTGTAGTGTGCCCTCTGCCAGTGCTGCCCATTAGAGATGAGCGAACTTTAAAAAAAAGTTCAGCGTTGGGGTTGTGGTAATCGCCGCATCCCGTTATGGATTCCACTACCGCGGACTATCCCGGCATATGGAATCCATAAGGGGCGGCTTCCATGAACCCGAACTGTTGAACAGCCGAAGGACCTGGGGTGACGTCACCGTCATGTGATCAGTGCAGGGGGCGTGGCTCAGCACGGGATCAAATCAAAGGGGACGTAACAGGGATTAAACTGATGAGAATAGTACTACAGAAAATACCACTCATATCAGGTGTGAGAGTGAATTGCACGGCGCAGACGCAGTGACCGTGGATTAAAACAAAGGGGAGGGAGCCAGCGTTTTTTTAACCATCTCCCCGTTCGAAAAGTCAATTAAATTCACCTTTCGGGGACCCTTGGTGTTGTACGTGGCTGGGTGGAGGAAGAAACCTTCAATGTCATCACCAGGACATGGCTAGCTTGGTATCCAACCTTGTACAAATGGGGAGTCTGCGGATGTGCAAATGGACTGTTTGCGGTGCATTAAAAGGGGAGTTTGGTCTGTCAATGTCTGTGAAGTGGGCGTAACTCTTACACTACCTGATCGATACAACATCATGCCTGATCGTATACACACACTGGATGTTTTAAACCACTTTCAAAATTTTTTAGGATTGTTAGGTGATTTATGCCTTTTATGGATTAAAACCCAACTCTGCGTCAACTAAGTATTTTTTTCATGGGAGTTTTGCCATGGATCCCCCTCCGGCATGCCACAGTCAAGGGGTTAGTCCCCTTGAAACAACTTTTCCATCACTACTGTGGCTAGAAAGAGTCCCTGTGGTTTTTAAAATTCGCCTGCTTTTTAAAGTCTATGGTGGTTCGCCCGGTTTGCTCGTTCGGGAACATTTGAGGAAATTCGCATTCACCGTTCGCGAACTGAAAATGTTATGTTCGCGACATCTCTACTGTACATTGGAGATGTCCCGAACTATTCGCCAGCGAACATCCCTTGTTCACGTTCAACGCGCGGGCGAACATATGCGATGTTTGGTCCGCCCCCTATACATCATTGAGCAAACTTTGACCTTGTACCTCACAGTCAGCAGACACATTCCAGCCAATCAGCATACCCTCCCACCTCCTATCAAAAAGCAAGGACAGCATCCATCTTAGATTCATTCTGAAGCTGCAGTGTTAGTTAGAGCAGGGAGAGTGCTGCTGCTGCTGAATTAATATAGGGATTCTAGGGAAAGCGTTAGCTACTAGTGTTCTGTGTCCACTCCAGTCCTCAAAGACTCATCTTTTAAGGCTGGGTTCACACGGGCGTTTGACGCCCGGATCAGAGGCGGGTGCGTTGCGGGAAAATTGCACCACGCGAGTGCAAAGCGTTTTAATGCATTTTGCATGCGCGTGTAAAAAATCTGCATGTTTGGTACCCAGTCCCGAACCCGAACTTCATCACTGAAATCTGGTTTCGGGTATTCTGTATATTTTATTATTTTCCCTTATAACATGGTTATATGGGAAATATATAATAGCATTCTAAATACAGAATGCTATGTTAGCAGGTCAATAGAGGGTTAAAAATTTAAAAAAAATTAAAGTTACCTCCTGTCATTGATCACGTAGGTGCAAGGAACATCTTCTATCTTCATATCTGTTGGTTGAAGGACCTTTTGGTGACTTCACTGGGTCACATGGTCCAATCATGGAAGCTTTTGATTGGACCATGTGACCCAGTGACATCACGGAAGGTTCTTTACTCAGCAGAATAAAGAAAGAAGAATGATCCCGGCACCTATTTTTAACCCTCTCTTCCCCTTTTTACATAACATTCTGTAATTAGAATGCTATTATTTTCCCTTGTTATAAGGGAAAATAATAAAGATCTGGTACCTATCCCGATCGTCTGCTAGCAACCATGCGGGAAAATCGCACCGCATCCGCACTTGCTTGGGGATGCCTCCGATTTTCCCACAGCCCCATTCACTTCTATGGGGCCTGCATGGCGTTAAAAACGCAGAATATAGAACATGCTGCGATTTTCAAGCAATGCAAAAGTGAAGCAGGAAAATCACCGCTCAAGTACACAGCCCCATAGAAATGAATGGGTCCGGATTCAGTACGGGTGCAATGCGTTCACCTCAAGCATTGCACCCGAGCTGAAATCGCGCCCATGTGAACGGGGCCTAAGGGCTTGTACATCAGTCTTCTTTTTTTTTTTTCCTATATATATTATATTGCAGTTGCCTGCCTGTGTGTGAGAGGCCGCAGGCCCACAAACTGTACTGTGCCCACTGCCAGTGCCCACCACTCTTATCGGGTGCCACAGTACCCTGCAGATAAAAAAGTCATTACATTTTTACCCTTTAATATAATTTCAGTTGCCTGCCACTGCCAGTGTGTGTCAGGCCCACACAGACTGTACTGTGCCCACTGCCAGTGCCCACCACTCATATCTGGTGGCCCAGTACCTTGCAGATAAAAAAGTCATTTAATTTTTACCCTTTAATATAATTTCAGTTGCCTGCCAATGCCAGGGTGTGTCAGGCACACACAAACCTTACTGTGCCCACTGCCAGTGCCCACCACTCATATCGGCTGGCACAGTACCTTGCAGATAAAAAAAAGTCATTTAATTTTTACCATTTAATATAATTTCAGTTGCCTGCCACTGCCAGTCTGTGTCAGGCCCACACAGACTGTACTGTGCCCACTGCCAGTGCCCACCACTCATATCGGGTGGCACAGTACCTTGCAGATAAAAAAGTCATTTAATTTTTACCCTTTAATATAATTTAAGTTGCCTGCCACTGCCAGTCAGGCCCACACAGACTGTAATGTGCCCACTGCCACTACCCACCACTCATATTGGGTGGTACAGTACCTTGCAGATAAAAAAGTCATTTAATTTTTACCCTTTAATATAATTTCAGTTGCCTGCCATTGCCAGTGTGTGTCAGGCCCAAACAGACTATACTGTGCCCACTGCCAGTGCACACCACTCATATCGGGTGGCACAGTACCTTGCAGATAAAAAGTTATTTAATTTTTACCCTTTAATATAATTTAAGTTGCCTGCCACTGCCAGTCAGGCCCACACAGACTGTAATGTGCCCACTGCCACTACCCACCACTCATATTGGGTGGTACAGTACCTTGCAGATAAAAAAGTCATTTAATTTTTACCCTTTAATATAATTTAAGTTGCCTGCCACTGCCAGTCAGGCCCACACAGACTGTAATGTGCCCACTGCCACTACCCACCACTCATATTGGGTGGTACAGTACCTTGCAGATAAAAAAGTCATTTAATTTTTACCCTTTAATATAATTTCAGTTGCCTGCCATTGCCAGTGTGTGTCAGGCCCAAACAGACTATACTGTGCCCACTGCCAGTGCACACCACTCATATCGGGTGGCACAGTATCTTGCAGATAAAAAAGTCATTTAATTTTTACTCTTTAATATAATTTCAGTTGCCTCCAGTGTGTGTCAGGCCCACACAGACTGTACAGTGCCCACTGCCAGTGCCCACGACTCATATCGTTTGGCACCGTACCTTGCAGATAAAAATGTAATTTAATTTTACCCTTTAATATAATTTCAGTTGCCTGCCACTGCCAGTGTGTGTCAGGCTCACACAGACTGTACTGTCCCCAATGCCAGTGCCCACCACTCATATCGGGTGGCACAGTACCTTGCAGATAAAAAAGTAATTTAATATTTACCCTTTGATAAAATTTCAGTTGCCTGCCAGTGTATGTCAGGCCCACACAGACTGTACTGTTCCAACTGCAAGTGCCCACCACTCATATCGGGTGGCACAATACCTTGCAGATAAAAAAGTCATTTAATATTTACCCTTTAATATAATTTCAGTTGCCTGCCACTGCCAGTGTGTGTCAGGCCCACACAGACTATACTGTGCCCACTGCCAGTGTACACCACTCATATAGGGTGGCACAGTACCTTGCAGATAAAAAAGTCATTTAATTTTTACCCTTTAATATAATTTCAGTTGCCTGCCATTGCCAGTGTGTGTCAGGCCCAAACAGACTATACTGTGCCCACTGCCAGTGCACACCACTCATATCGTTTGGCACCGTACCTTGCAGATAAAAATGTAATTTAATTTTACCCTTTAATATAATTTCAGTTGCCTGCCACTGCCAGTGTGTGTCAGGCTCACACAGACTGTACTGTCCCCAATGCCAGTGCCCACCACTCATATCGGGTGGCACAGTACCTTGCAGATAAAAAAGTAATTTAATATTTACCCTTTGATAAAATTTCAGTTGCCTGCCAGTGTATGTCAGGCCCACACAGACTGTACTGTGCCCACTGCAAGTGCCCACCACTCATATCGGGTAGAACAGTACCTTGCAGATAAAAAAAGTCATTTAATTTTTACCCTATAATATAATTTCAGTTGCCTGCCACTGCCAGTGTGTGTCAGGCCCACGCAGACTGTTCTGTGCCCACTGCCAGTGCCCACCACTCATATCGGGTGGCACCGTACCTTGCAGATAAAAAGGTCATTTAATTTTTACCCTTTAATATAATTTCAGTTGCCTGCCACTGACAGTGTGTGTCAGGCTCACACAGACTGTATTGTCCCCACTGCCAGTGCCCACCACTCATATCGGGTGGCACAGTACCTTACAGATAAAAAAGTCATTTCATTTTTACCCTTTAATATAATTTCAATTGCCTGCCAGTGTGTGTCAGGCCCACAAAGACTGTACTGTGCCCACTGCCAGTGCCCACCACTCATATCGGGTGGCACAGTACCTTGCAGATAAAAAAGTAATTTCATTATTACCCTTTAATATAATTTCAGTTGCCTGCCACTGCCAGTGTGTGTCAGGCCCACACAGACTGTTCTGTGCCCACTGCCAGTGCCCACCACTCAAATCGGGTGGCAACGTACCATCAGATAAAAAGGTCATTAAATTTTTACCCTTTAATATAATTTCAGTTGCCTGCCACTGCCTGTGTGTGTCATGCGCACACAGACTGTACTGTCCCCACTGTCAGTGCCCACCACTCATATCGGCTGGCACAGTCCCTTGCAGATAAAAATGTCATTGAATTTTTACCCTATAATATAATTTCAGTTGCCTGCCAGTGTGTTTCAAGCCCACACAGACTGTACTGTGCCCACTGCCAGTGCCCACCATTCATATCGGGTGGCACAGTACTTTGCAGATAAAAAAAAGTCATTTAATTTTTACCCTTTAATATAATTTCAGTTGTCTGCCAGTGTGTGTCAGGCCCACACAAACTGTACTGTGCCCACTGCCAGTTTCCAGCACTCATATCGGATAGCACAGTACCTCACAGATAAAAAAGTCATTTAATTTTTACCCTTTAATATAATTTCAGTTGCCTGCCAGTGTGTGTCAGGCCCACACAATCTGTACTTTGCCCACTGCCAGTTTCCACCACTTATATCGGGTGGCACAGTACCTTGCAGATAAAAAAGTAATTACATTTTTACCCTTAAATATAATTTCAGTTGTCTGCCACTGCCAGTGTGTGTCAGGCCCACACAGACTGCTCTGTTCCCGTTGCCAGTACCCACCACTCATATCGGGTGGCACAGTACTTTGCAGATAAAAAAGTCAGTTATTTTTTACCCTTTAATATAATTTCAGTTGCCTGCTAGTGTGTGTCAGGCCCACACAGACTGTACTGCACCCGCTGCCACACCCACCACTCATATCGGGTGGCACAGTACTTGGCAGATAAAAAAAGTCATTACATTTTTACCCTATAATATAATTTCAGTTGCCTGCCATGGCTAGTGTGTTTCAGGCCCACACAGACTGTACTGTGCCTTCTGCCAGTGTCCACCACTCATATCGGGTGGCACAGTACCTTGCAGAAAAAAAAGTCATTTAATTTTTGCCCTATAATATAATTGTATTTGCCTGCCAGTGAGTGTCAGGCCCACAGACTGTACTGTGTGCACACCACTCATATAGAGTGGCACAGTAACTTGCAGAAAAAAAAGTCATTTAATTTTTACCCTTTAATATAATTGTATTTGCTTGCCAGTGAGTGTCAAGCCCACAGACTGTACTGTGTGCACACCACTCATATAGGGTGGCACAGTACCTTGCAGAAAAAAATAATAATTACATATTTACCCATTAATATAATTGTATTTGCCTGCCAGTGAGTGTTAGGCCCACAGACTGTACTGTGTGCACACCACTCAGATAGGGTGGCAC
Organism: Bufotes viridis; assembly: GCA_033119425.1. NCBI lineage: Eukaryota > Metazoa > Chordata > Amphibia > Anura > Bufonidae > Bufotes > Bufotes viridis. The sequence goes on from CM065592.1 coordinate 75,707,547, forward strand.
AGTACCTTGCAGATAAAAAAAGTCATTTAATTTTTACCCTTTAATATAATTTCAGTTGCCTTCCAGTGTGTGTCAGGCCCACACAGTCTGTACTGTGCCCACTGTCAGTGCCCACCACTCATATCGGGTGGTACAGTACCTTGCAGATAAAAAAGTTTTTAAATTTTTACACTTTAATAAAATTTCAGTTGTCTGCCATTGCCAGTGTGTGTCAGGCCCACAGACTGTACTGTGCCCGCTGCCAGTACTCACCACTCATATCGGGTGGCACAGTCCTTTGCAGATAAAAAAGTCATTTAATTTTTACCCTTCAATATAATTTCAATTTCGTGCCAGTGTGAGTCAGGCCCACACAGACTGTACTGTGCCCACTGCCAGTGCCCACCACTCATATCGGGTGGCACCGTACCTTGCAGATAAAAAGGTAATTTAATTTTTACCCTTTAATATAATTTCAGTTGCCTGCCACTGCCAGTGTGTGTCAGGCTCACACAGACTGTATTGTCCCCACTGCCAGTCCCACCACTCATATCGGGAGGCACAGTACCTTGCAGAAAAAAAAGTAATTTAATTTTTACCCTTTAATATAATTGTATTTGCCTGTCAGTGAGTGTCAGGCCTACAGACTGTACTGTGTGCACACCACTCATATAGGTTGGCACAGTACCTTGCACGCATAGTATCACTAATCAAAAAAAAAATGACAGACAGAGGCCGGCCACTCCGCAGGAGTAGCACCACAGCCGCTTCACTTGATCAGTCAGTGGAGTTATTTAAACATCAGCTGAAAGAAATGAGTGATGCGCAACCATTATTGCCAGAGGATGTAGATAACAGGGATATGTCTCAGTCAGGCAGCATTACACACATGGACATACAGTGTGATAATGATGATGTTATACCCGCTGCTGCTTCCTTTGCTGAGTTGTCAGATACAAGTGAAGCGGTTGATGATGACGAAGTGTCCGTGGATGTCACGTGGGTGCCTGCTCGAGGAGAAAAAGAACAGGTGGAAAGTTCAGATGGGGAGACAGAGAGGAGGAGGAGACGTGTTGGAAGCAGGGTGAGGTCGTCACGAGGAGCTAGTGGCACAGACAGCATGTATCGGCACCCAGGGTCAGCCAGACAGCACGCCAATCAACGCATGTTGCCACCACCAGAATGCCGTCATTGCAAAGCTCAGCAGTGTGGCAATTTTTTTTGTGTGTCTGACTCTGATAACAGCGATGCCATTTGCAACCTGTGCCAAAAAAGAGAAGTGGGAAGTCCAACACCCACCTAGGTACAACTGCTTTGCGAAGGCACATGTTCTCACATCACAAACGCCTATGGGATCAACATTTAAGTACAATCAGCACACAAACTGAAAGCCACCACCCTCCTCCTGGTCCAGCATCTTTAGCCACGTCAACCACTGCTGTCCTCCTTGCCCCTCAACCACCCGCCACTCCGCCTCTCACCTTCAGCAGTTCCTGCTCATCTACCCACGGTCAGGTGTCTGTCAAGGAAATGTTTGAGCGTAAGAAGCCAATGTCACAGAGTCACCCCCTTGCCCGGCGTCTGACAGCTGACTTGTCAGAACTCTTAGCCCGCCAGCTTTTACCTTACAAGCTGGTGGAGTCTGAGGCCTTGAAAAAATTTGTAGCTATTGGGACACCGCAGTGGAAGGTACCAGGCTGAATTTTTTTTTCACAAAAAGCAATCCCCAACCTGTACTCTATTGTGGAAGTGGAAGTCATGGCATGTCTGGCACACATTGTTGGGGCAAAAGTCCATCTGACCATTGATACCTGGTCTGCAAAGCACGGTCAGGGCAGGTATATCACGGACACTGCGCATTGGGTAAACCTGCTGATGGCTGCCAAGCTGGAATGCAGCGCGGAGTTGGTGACACCGCCACGACTTGCAGTGCAGCCCTGCTGCCACCTACTCTACTCCTCCTACTCCATCCTCTTTGCTAACCTCCTCGGCTGAGTCCTCTTCTGCTGCTGCGCCTTGCTCCACATCAACTGCTCCCAAGGGACTATTCAACATCTCAGATATGACAGTGTCACGCCTGTCTTGGGGTTGACTTGCCTGAAAGCAGAGAGTCACACCGGACCAGCACTCCTGTCTGCCCTGAACACACAGGTGGATCAGTGGCTGACCCCGCACCAACTGGAGATCGGCAAAGTGGCGTGTGACAACGGAAGCAATCTGTTGGCGGCATTGAATTTGGGAAAGTTGATGGCACATGTGTTGAATCTGATCATACAACGTTTGTGTATAAGTACCCAGGCTGACAGGACATCCTCAAGCAGGCCAGGAAGGTGTGTGGCCATTTCAGGCGTTACTACACGACCATGGCGTACTTTTCCGATATTCAGCGGCAAAACAACATGCCAGTGAGGCGCTTCATTTGCGACAGCCGACACATTGGAATTCAACACTCCTAATAACCGGAATGCTAGGACAGCCTCTGAGGAGCTGGGTATTTTTTTGCCATGTTACTGGACGCTCATGCGCAATGCCTGTAGGCTCATGCATCCTTTTGACGAGGTGACAAACCTAGTCAGTCGCACCGAAGGCACCATCAGAGACCTTATCCCATTTGTTTTCTTCCTAGAGCGTGCCCTGTGAACAGTGCTGGATCAGGCCATAGATGAGCGTGAAGAGGAAGAGGAAGAGTTGTGGTCAACATCACCACCAGAAAAAGCCTCATCATCATCACTTGCTGGACCTGCGGCAATGTTGGAAGAGGAGTCAGAGGAGGAATATGGCTTTGAGGAGGAGTAAGAACAACCACAGCAGGCATCCCAGGGTGCTCATTGTCACCTATCTGGGACCCGCGGTGTTGTACGTGGCTGGGGGAAAGAACAGACCTTCAATGAGATCAGTGAGAACGATGAACAGGAGATGAGTAGCTCGGCATCCAACCTTGTGCAAATGGGGTCTTTCATGCTGTCATGCCTGTTGAGGGACCCTCGTATACAAAGGCTGAAGGAGAACGACCTGTACTGGGTGGCCACGCTACTAGACCCCCGGGATAAGCAGAAAGTGGCTGAAATGTTGACGAATTACCGGAAGTCGGAAAGGATGCAGCAGTTCCAAAACAAGTTAAAAAGTATGCTTTACACAGCGTATAAGGGTGATGTCAGAGCACAACGGGAATCTAACAGGGGAAGAGACGAAAGTAATCCTCCTCCTACCACGCCGGCAAGGACAGGACGCTTTACAGACGTGTTGTTGATGGAGGACATGCAGAGCTGTTTAAGTCCTACGCATCGCCACAGCCCTTCGGGGTCCACCCTCAGAGAACGACTTGACCGACAGGTAGCAGACGACCTCGCCTTAACTGTAGATATCAACACTCTGAGGAGCTATGAACCCCTTGACTACTGGGTGTGCAGGCTTGACCTGTGGCCTGAGCTATTCCAATTTGCGATAGAACTTCTGACATGACCCGCTTCAAGTGTGCTGTCAGAAAGGACCTTCAGCGCAGCAGGAGGTATTGTCACTGACAAGAGAAGTTGCCTAGGTCAAAAAAGTTTCATCTTTATTAACCGCTTGCCGTCACACTACCGCCGATATGCGTCAGCACGGCAGCGTCTCAGGTCTCAGCGACGCCTATTGGCGCCATCTCGTGAGACCTGAGATTTGCTGTGAACACGCGCACACGGGAGTGCACGCTCACAGCAGCGCGCTGTTATGAAGTTAAACTACAGCCTGCCAGTACTCATTGTTGGCTGGCAGGCTGTAGATGTTTAAAAATCCAATCAAAAGGTATATTAGATGCTGTTTTGTAAACAGCGTCTGATATACCTGCTACCTGCTCCTCTAGTGGTCCCTTTTGCTTGAATCGACCACCAGAAGACACAGGCAGCTCTGTAAGTAGCACCAAGCACCACACTACATTTCAAACACCCCCATGTCATTGATTAATCCCTGATCACCCCATATTGACTCCCTGATCACCCCCCTATCACCTCCTTTCATTGATCACCCCCCTGTAAGGGTCCCTTCTCACCGCCAGTTAGTTAGCTACTTGTTAGGTAGTTAGCGCCCAGCCCACCGCACCGCAGTCACTGATTAGTCGCTGATTAGAGTCATCGCTGTCGCTAATCAGCACTAGTACTATATAGTATCTGTGAGTAATCAAGACTGATCGCAATCAGATCTATATCAGTACATTAGGTTCACCTTAGGCTCTACAAAAAACGCAGTGTTCGCCCGATCAGGCCTGATCTTGTGCCCTCACTTGCGTTCAGTCCGCCCCACCGCAGTGACAGAAATTTATTTTTTCTGATCACTGCAAAAACATTGTAAAATCGCTGCAGCGCTATAAAGATCACTTTTGAGCTTTTTGGATCTTTATTAGCGATCGCAGCTTTACTTTGCAAGCACTCCTTTTTACTAGGCAGGTGTGCTCTTTTTCCTGGGTAGTCCCAGAGGAATACCCCCTAAATTTAGTTAGTCCAAAATGTCAAAAAAAGGGGTATTCCGCTGAAGAGGACTACAGGATTCTGGTCGTGATGGATGAAAGCGTGTGGGACACCTCACCCACTGAATTCAGTGGTTTAGAATATGAACCTGTAGACAGCAGTGGCACTCTAACCGCTAGTGAGGATGACGAGGTTGAGGTCCCTGCTATGGTCAGGCGTACCCGACCCCATGTCAGTGTTCTGCATACCCCGCATGATGAGCCTCATTTGCTGAAGAGTGGTGTTAGCGCTGATCTTTTTCATAGTGCAGCACACACCAGCAGCGCAGCACATCCTAGACCTTCTACCAGCACTGTCGTATTCCCTGGTGAAGTGGCGAGCACCAGAAGGGCAGTTCACGCTGGTATGGTGGCACGTGCACCCCCGTCGCAGCCACCACGTTCACAGGCCCGTAGATCCCTTCCGCCTAGGAGGTGCTGGCAAACGCAAATTGGCAGTCCCCTGCTTCCGCTGCACCCGTATTGCCCCCTTTCACTGCCCAGTCTGGAGTTCGCGTGGAGACAGCTCATTTAGGATCGGCCCTTGAGTTTTTTTAACTGTTCTTCACTGCGGATCTATATGACTTAGTTGTGGCAGAAACCAACCGCTACGCCACACAGTATATAACCGCTAATCCGGAAAGCTTTTATGCCCACCCAGCCTTTCCAGTGGAAACCAGTCACAGTTTCTGAATTTTAAATATTTTTGGGCCTTATCCTCAGCATGGGTCTAACAAAAAAAAATGTATTGCGGTCCTATTGGTCTAAAGACCCAATACATTACATGCCCATGTTCTCTGCTGCTATGTCCAGGGCACGTTTTGAGGTCATCATGCGCTTTATGCATTTCACTGACAATCAAACCTGTCATCCAAGTGGCCACCCTGCTTATGACCGGCTCCACAAAATTCGGCCCCTCATAAACCATTTGTCATCCAGGTTTGCAGATGTGTATACCCCCAATCAGAACATTTGCATAGAAGAGTCCCTTGTACATTTTATTGGGTGCCTTGGCATAATACAGTACATCCCTCGCAAGCGTGCCCAGTATGAGGTCAAACTGTATAAGCTCTGTGAAATGGCCACAGGCTATACATATCGTTTTAGGGTCTATGAGGGAAAAGACTCAAAACTGTAGCCAGTCGGATGCCCTGACTACCTGGGGAGCAGTGGCAAGATTGTCTGGGACTTACTCCACAAGGGGTACCACTTATACGTGGACAATTTTTAAACAAGCGTGGCCCTCTTTCGGAATTACATATAGTCGGAATTCTATGTTGTGGCACCGCGCGACCTAGTCACCAGGGCTTCCCTCAACGACTCGTTAGTACCCGACTTGCACGAGGGGAGAGGGCTGCCTTGTGTGACCAAGAACTGCTTGCGGTGAAGTGGAGGGACAAGAGGGATGTTTACCTTCTGTCCACCATTCACGCAGATACGACAGTGCAAATTAAAAGGGCATCTGGAGTCATTGAGAAACGCTCTCTGTCCACGACAATAACCTTCACATGGGAGGGGTGGACTTCAATGATCAGATGTTGGCTCCCACTAAATAGGTGTCCCGCCGCACCAGACGCTGGTATAAGAAGGTGTCTGTTTATTTAATTCAATTGGCTATGTACAATAGTTTAGTTCTCTACAGTAAGGCTGAGAGAATGGGATCCTTCCTTAAATTCCAGGAAGACATCATTTCAGACCTCCTGTATCCAGGAGGGGCCGTGTCCCAAGTCCCTGATGTAGTTAGCCGGCTACATGACAGACACTTCCCAAGTGTCTATCCTGGGACCCTAACTCACCGTCCTCCAAGAAAAAGATGTTGTGTCTGTAGCAGGGTTGGAATAAGTTGTGACACATCCAGTTTTTGTCCTGACTGTCCTGACCAGCCTGCCCTATGCATAGTGGAGGGTTTCCGTAAGCACCACACACAGGTACACTATTAGTGTAGGGATCGTGTGACACAGGACAGACACACAGGGGTCTTAGGGCCCTTTCACACAGAGCTGCTACAAACCTCTCCTTTCACCTGGGCAAAGTGCATAATGTACTTTGCCACATCTCTGGGCGATTTTCACTTTGCACATTGTCCCATGGGGAAGGAGAGGTTTGTAATCTAGAGGTAAAAAAAAAATCACAGGTAAGTAAAAAAGTTAATGTTCTGTTTCAAATGTTATATCAAGTTTATAAAAGTTAATGTTATTAAATTTATTGCGTTGCTGCCTGTCTTTTTTTGTTTTTTTTCTTACCTTCTAGGTGGACCAAGCGATCAACCAGCTGCAGCACTGATGTGCATTCTGACAGAAGCATTGAGCTGCTGTCAGATTACACAAAGTCGGTGTATGCGGCGCTGCAAGACGAGATTTCTCCTCTGCAGTAAAAAGATAGGTTTGCCGAGGCTTATGAGCTGAGGGCGGTATTTATATGCTTTGGCAAGCACTTTGTATAAAAAAATAATATATATATTCTGGCAATGATTTATTCATCCACATCGATTGATGTGAATAGAGAAATCGGGTTTGCCAGGGCATACGAGCTGAAGTGGGTTTAGATGTTGGGCGGAGCTCCTATGTCTTGGCAGATGCCTTTCCCTCTTTTTTTTTTTTGCACATTTTTGGCAGAGATTTTTTCATCCACATTGATCAATGCGAATGAAGAAATCTGTGCCGTTCATTTTTCCTTTCAGCCCAGAGGCTGAACAGGAAAAAAAAATCTCATTACCCGTATGCTCAATATAAGGAGAATAGCAGAAACTCCAAATGCTGGCCATACATGTAATGATTGCGGAGAACCTCAAATGCCAGGGCAGTACAAACACCCCACAAATGACCCCATTTTGGAAAGAAGACACCCTAAGGTATTTGCTGAGGGTCATATTGAGTCCATGAAAGATTGAAGTTTTTGTCACAAGTTAGCGGAAAGGGAGACTTTGTGAGAAAAAAAAAAATCAATTTCCGCTAACTTGTGCCAAAAAAAAAAATCTTCTGTGAACTCGCCATGCTGCTCACGGAATACATTGGGGCGTCTTCTTTTCAAAATTCAGTCACATGTGGGGTATCTATACTGCCCTGCCATTTTAGGGGCCCTAAAGCATGAGAAGAAGTCTGGAATCCAAATGCCTAAAAATGCCCTCCTAAAAGGTACTCATTGGAATTTGGGCCCCTTTGCGCACATAGGCTGCAAAAAAAGTACCACACATGTGGTATCACCGTACTCAGGAGAAGTAGGGCAATGTGTTTTGGGGTGTCTTTTCACACATACCCATCCTGTGTGTGAGAAATATCTCTATCTGTAAATGACAACTTTTTCCATTTTTTTATACAAAGTTGTCAATTTACAGAGATATTTCTCTCACCAAGCATGGGTAAATGTAAAAATACACGCCAAAACACATTTCCCTACTTCTCCTGAGTACAGGGATATCAAATATGTGACATTTTTTTGCAGCCTAGGTGTGCAAAGTGGCCCAAATTCCAATACCTTTAGGATTTCACAGGGCATTTTTACGCATTTGGATTCCAAACTACTTCTCACGCTTTAGGGCCCCTAAAATGCCAGGGCAGTATAAATAAAGCACAAGTGACCCCATTTTAGAAAGAAGACACTACAAGGTATTATGTGAGGGGTATGGTGAGTTCATATAAGATTTTATTTTTTGTCTCAAGTTATGGGAATATGAGTCTTTGTAAGAAAACCCCCCAAAAAAGCAAAAAAAAATCTATTTCCGAAAAAAAAAATCTTCTATGAACTCGCCATGCCCCTCAAGGAATACCTTGGGGTGGCTTTTTTCCAAAATTGGGTTACTTGTGGGGTATTCATACTGCCCTGCCATTTTAGGGGCCCTAAAGCGTGAGAAGTAGTTTGGAATCCAAATGCGTAAAAATGACCTGCAGAAATCCTAAAGTACTCATTGAATTTGGACTCTTTATGCATCTTGGCTGCAAAAAGTGTCAATAATGAGTATCGCTGTACTCAGAGAAGTAGGGCATCAGTGAGGTGTATTTACATATACCCATGCTAGGTGAGAGAAATATCTCTGTAAATTGACAACTTTGTACAAAAAAATTGAAAAAGTTGTCATTTACAGAGATACTTCTCACACAGTATGGGTATATATAAAAATACACCCGAAAACACATTGCTCTACTTCTTATGAGTACGGTGACACCACATGAGTGACACTTTTTTGCAGCCAAGATGCGCAAAAGGGCCCAAATTCCAATGAGTACCTTTAGGATTTCACAGGGCATTTTTACGCATTTGAATTCCCAACTACTTCTCACGCTTTAGGGCCCCTAAAATGGCAGGCTGTATGATACCTATGTGGCTGTATAAATACCCCACAAGTGACACCATTTTGGAAAGAAGACAGCCCAAGGTATTCCGTGAGGGGCATGGCGAGTTCATAGAAGATTTTTTTTTTTTTGCACTAGTTAGAGGAAATTGATTTTTTTTTGTTTTTTCTTACAAAGTCTCATTTTCCACTAACTTGTGACAAAAAAATAAAAATCTTCCATGAACTCACCATACCCCTCACGAAATACCTTTCGATGTCTTCTTTTTAAAATGGGGTCACTTGTTGGGTATTTATACTGCCCTGGCATTTTAGGGGCCCTAAAGCGTGAGAAGTAGTTTGGAATCCAAATGCGTAAAGATGCCTTGTGAAATCCTAAAGGTACTCATTGGAATTTGGGCCTTTGTATCTAGGCTGCAAAGTAACCACACGTGTTATCCCCGCACTCATAGAAGTCAGCAATGTTTTGTGGTGTATTTTTACATATACCCATACTGTGTGTGAGAAATATCTCTGTAAATGACAACTTTTTACATTTTTTTATACAAATTTGTCAATTTACAGAGATATTTCTCTCACCCAGCATGGGTATATGTAACAATACACCCCAAAACACATTGCCCTACTTCTTCTGAGTACGGCGATACCACATGTGTGACACTTTTTTGCAGCCTAGGTGCGTAAAGGGGCGGAAAGTCCAACAAGTACCTTTAGGCTGTACAGGGTTGCTTACAATTTAGCCCCGCCCAAAATGCCAGAACAGTAAACACATCCCACAAATGACCCCATTTCGGAAAGTAGACACCCCAAGGTATTCACTGAGGGGCATAGTGAGTCCATGGGAGATTTTTTTTTTTATTTGCCAGAAGTTAGCAGAAATGGAAACTTTATTATAATTTTTTTTCCTAAGAAAGTGTCATTTTCCGCTAACTTGTGAAAAAAAAAGAAATGATACATGAACTCACCATGCCCCTCAGCGAATACTTTGGGGTGTCTTCTTTCCAAAATGGGGTCATTTGGGGGGTATTCATACTATCCTGGCATTCTAGCACCTCAAGAAACATGACAGGCGCTCAGAAAGTCAGAGCTGCTTCAAAATGCGGAAATTCACTTTATTGCACCACAGTTTGTAAAAGCTAAAACTCTTGTGAAAACCAATAAATATATACTTCTTGGATTTTTTTTTATCAAAGACATGTAGCACAATAAATTCTGACACAAACTTGTATAGAAATGTAATTGTGGTCGGGGCTACATGACACGTAACCGTCTACCTGCCTAACTAACTAGGCTAAGCGGCTTGAGTTGTGCCATAACCGCTGCGTAGGAGGAATGCCTGAAGGGGGGCATGCCCTGCAAGGTGTTTATGAAAAATAAGGGTGGGTTGGGAGGGTACGCAGCAGCCGTCGACACGCCCAAGGGAGGCGCCTGCCTGGTATAAATGTGCTACTTACGCCCCTCCCACAAATACAGGCCAATAAACTGGCCTTCTAACTTGTGGTCGGGGCTACATGACACGTAACCGTCTACCTGCCTAACTAACTAGGCTAAGCGGCTTGAGTTGTGCCATAACCGCTGCGTAGGAGGAATGCCTGAAGGGGCCAAAAAGCCAACTAAATGATACACAATAGTACGTAGCAACACTAACATGACCAATCTCTGGAATGCAAGAACATCTCTCAACTAGGCTGAGGTATGAACCTATTGAACATGCAGAGCGCCTAAATTCCGGATAACATGTAGCCAGAACTATTGTTCCCAGAGGCAGCACACGCTGCACCTGACCTCAAGGAAAGGCCGGATAGCTGTTGGTTTGGACCCTAAAATGGGACACCGGGATAGGACATGCCGCTTAACTGAGAAGTGGTGAGGGTGCCGTGAGGACCGCGACAGAGTACTCTTAGGTCTTGGTCTGTTACTGCTGCCAGTAATTACTAAAAGACACAAAGCCGGGCACTCTGAAAGGAATGTCGGAAAGAGAATGATTATATTGGGGCCAAAATGGCAATGAAACCAGTGCCAGCAACAACACCAACATGACCAACCTCTGGAATGCAAGAACATCTCAACTAGATTGAGGTATGAACCTAATAAACATGCAGAGCGCCACTGACCTAGCTTCCGGATAAAAATGGTCCGGAACTATCGTACCTAGAGGCAGCATATGACGCACCTCACCTGAAGGAAAGGCTGATAGATGTAGGTTTCAACCCTAATTTGGACATAGGCATGCGGTCATGCCGCACGACAAAGGTGTAAGTAGAGATGAGCGCAAAGACCCACATTCGACCTTGCAACGTCAGACAAACAACCTGCATCACATTCAGTCGCGCTTCGCGATATAGCAATATTCGTTATTTCGCATGCAATATCATGACTAGCGACTAATTCGAGTAATATTTGCGAGCGCATAAATTGTTCGTTATTAATAATGTTTAAACAGCTTTACACGTATAGAAAGCTTGAAATGGCGGGAGTCATTTGAGTGAATGGAAGGGGCGAAAAGGCATGTGGAAATCCGTACAATACACTCAGCGTACTGGAGTCTGACACGACCTGTTAACGCTAGGTAGGTAAGGGAATACAAACCGCGAATAGATTAATGCGATTATTCAAGTGACGAACATTATTAAAACTCTATCGTTTAATCTCTACTGTGAAAGCAGCAACTAAGGTTGGGGAAATTATGTCTGAATATAATTTTTTTTTCCTTTCAGATACAGTTTCTTTATCACTCACTATCCATCTCAAGAGCGAATATACGTAATTGCGAATATGGGGTTAAGTATTTAACATATTTGCAAACCTCAAAATCACAATATTCAAGATCAAACTCGCCTTGCGAATACTCGCGCCCAACACCAGTGGCGAGTGGGCCATGGGAACCCCAACAGAGTACTCGCAAGGCCTTGGTTTGTTACTGCTGCCAGTAATTGCTGATAGACACGAACCGGGCACCGTGAATAGAAAGTCGGAAAGAAAATGATTATATTGGGGGCCAAGAAATGGTAACAAAACCAGTGCCAGCGAAAGCATCAGAAGAAAAAAATAAATAAAATGGTTGAAACCGCCGTGCCCTGAGCGACGTGTACAGTTTGACGTTGCGATACTGCAACCTGATGAAAACGTGACTTACCCAACACTGAACCTATAGCAGTCTTTGAAGAAACATCAAGTAGCGAGTTTGTAAGCTGATAAGGTTTCACACATACTTTACTTTCCATTTAATTTTAGTTCCCCCGCTACCTTAGCAACAGATGTAATTGACCACACCAACTAAGAATGGAGAGCTGTTACGTGACCTGAAGAAGCAAATGACATGCAAAGATGCTCCTGGCTCTGGTAGTGCCGACACAGACGTGATGCCTGTAGGCATCAGAACCAACGAAATGGTTGACACCGCCGAGGCCCGAGTGACGGGTCAGGTCTGATGTTGTGACACCGCAAACTGATGAAAATGACTTACCCAACATTCTGGACCTATACCAACCTAAAAATGATGTGATTTTTTTTTTTTTTTCTACTACCTTAGCAACAGATGTAATTGAGCACACCAACTGAGAATGGCGAGCTATGACATGACCTGAAAAGCAAAATTACATGCAATGAATGAAGCTGGCTGTGGTAGTATGCCGACACTGACACGAGGCATCGGAACCAACAAAATGGTGGAAACCGCCGAGGCCTGAGTGACGGGTCAGGTCTGATGTTGCGAGACCGCAAACTGATGAAATGTGACTTACCCAACATTCAGAACCTATAACAACCTAAAATAAACGTCAAGTAGCAAAGCCCGTAACATAATGTGAAATCCGCCCATAATGTGACTTTTTTTTTTCTCCCTACTACCCAAGCACGAGATGTGATTGACCACATCAACTGAGAATGGCGAGCTGTGACGTGACCTCAAAAGCAACGAATGACATATAAAGACAAACCTGACTGTGGTAGTATGCTGACACTAACATGAGGCATGCAGAAATATAAACAACCTGTACCACACCACTCCGCTATAGGCGAGTACATGCAAACGTCGCCACCATCAGCACATGCGCCCAGTAGAGATGTGGGCATATAAGCCGTAAAACCAAACAAAACTCAGTTCTCGGCAAAGGCCACGCTTCTATCTATTTTTAGCACAAATAAAGCAACAAAACGAGGCAAAAATGACAAAATAAAAAAAGGTCCTCATGGGTCTCTGCAATTACCTTTGAAGCAAGCTGCTCCCCCAGTGTCCAGCTAACACTCTGAACTGAAGATGGATCCCCAGCCCCAAGCACAGGTGCTTATTAAGTACACAAACTCAGGTTCACAACCTTAAAGTGATACACACACATTTTACATTTCAAAAACAAATGAAACAAGACAAATGAAGTATACCTCAGCGCAGAGGAGCTCACCGACTACTTAATATACATATCGCAAAATAGCATTTATACTAAAGAAACAATAACACTCTGAAAACAGCAACTCTGCGTCACCTGGAGTAATCAGCTGCCTCACCCTCTATAATGCGAGTAAGGGCATAATGCTGAATGTCAGTGTGAACAAGGCCTTAGTCTGTCTGCAGAAATAATAGCAGAGAGCGAGAGAGGTTTGCTGGGAAGATACCTCAGCACAGAGGAGCTCACCGTCTACTTAAACACGCATCATAAATAGCATTTATACTAAAGAAACAATAACACTTTGTAAACGGCAACTCTGCTCCACCTGGAGTAATCAGCTACCTGAACCTATCCCTCTATAATGCAAGTAAGGGGATAACGCTGGATGTCAGTGTGAACAAGGCTTTAGTCTGTCTGCAGAAATAATAGCAGATAGCGAGAGAGGTTTGCTGGCAAGCAGCGAAGTGAAAAGCAGACAAGAAAGATATGAAGATATACACGGACAGACTAAGCAAGGTGACCTGTGCAAGACATGGAAGCCTGCGAGAAAGCGAGACGGAGTCACGCTGACCCCTGCTGCCTAGATGTGCCGCCACGTGGACGCCAAGCGTGGGCTGTCAGGCGCGAGAAAATGAGACGGAGTCACGCTGACCCCTGCTACCTAACCGCACTGCCACGTGGGCACCAAACGTTGGGGTGCCAGGCAGGATCGCTCCGGTGCAGTGCTGCTCCTACTCACCAAAGAAGCCGACACACTGCCGGCCGGACTAATCGTGCTGCCGTGGGAGCCAAACGTGGGCTGCCAGGCAGAATCGCTCCAGTGCAATGCCGCTCCTCCTCACCAAAGGAGCCGACGCATCGCCGGCCGGACTGTAACGGGACGATGCTGCACGAGCTGGTTGCAAACCCTCACCCGACCGGAACGACCTCAACTGGGATCCTGGACACTGACTGGGTATGGAAGCTGCAGATTCAGCCCATGTGCTGCAACAGGTGGCTCTAACTGCACACAACTACGCAGCAGCCGTCGACACGCCCAAGGGAGGCGCCTGCCTGGTATAAATGTGCTACTTACGCCCCTCCCACAAATACAGGCCAATAAACTGGCCTTCTAACTTATATTTGAACAATTTTACCAGAAAAAGTTAAAAATATACTTTTTTTGAGAAAATTGTAGTCTTTTTTGATTGATATCAGAAAAAAGAAAAATCTCAGCAGCTATCAAATACCACCAAAAGAAATCTGTATTTGTGAGAGGAAATGGAGGTAAAATTCATTTGGGTGCCAAGTTGCATGACCGAGCAATAAACCGTTAAAATTGTGAAGTGCCGATTTGTAAAAAAGGGCATGGTCACTAGCGGGGTATAAACCTGTGGTCCTTGTGGTTAACATGTATGAGGCGTGGATACGGTAGGGACTGACAGTGGGGGATACTTTGACTAAAAAAGGCCTGATGAGATGACTTGGGCAAAAAATGGTCCCCACGCTGCTGCATTTCATCTCTGCATGCCGAATGACTTCCGTGACTTCTCCGCCACCGACTAGGGTTCAAGCCGCAATGTTTTAGTACACTTTCTGCCTGGAAAACAGCTACAGCAGCGGCTGCAACAATACTTAATTTTTCAGGTATGTGTAAATGCCTAATTTTTCTGGCCTCTGGTGCTGTACTGTGGCTGCAATAACAAAACAAAAAAAAGGCACATACATGTGTCAATTCCAACAAGATTGTTACCTTGTTGCAGGGGCGTAGCTAGAAATGACTGGGCCCCACAGCAAATTTTTGTATGGGCCCCCCCCCCCTGCACGTTTCACTCCCCCCCCCCCCCCGCCTCTTGTGTAAACCCCACTCCTTTGGCAAGTCACGAGATTATATATATATATATATATATATATATATATAAAGGAAAAGAAGCACTCGTGGATACGTGGAAAATGTATCCCTTTATTCCATACTGTGCACAGTATGGAATAAAGGGATCCATTTTACCACGTATCCACGGAGTGCTGCCTTTCCTTCATCTAAAAATTTGCTGATCCCGATCCAGGGACGACAGGAATTGCACCCAATTTCCGTTATTTGAGTGCTGCTACCTGCGCCTTTTATATATATATATATATCTATATATATATATATATATATATATATATATATAGATGTACACACACACACACAGTATATATGTATATATATATATATATGGCCCATCGCCACTGCCTGCCAATTGCTGGGCCCCATCCTTCCCCCTACTGTATATTGTATGGCATGGTGCAAGGATTACTGTATACTGTACATAAAATGTATGGAGGTTACACCATGCCGGACAATATAACCCCTGCGCCATGCTGTACAATATACAGTATAACCCCTACACAGTGTAGCGGACTAGCGGTATACTGTATATTGTGTGGCACGGTGTAGGCTATATGTGTATACCATAAACATACTCCACATGAAAACTTACAATTACTTGGCTTTGACCTTGGGGATCTCAGACACGACTTCGGCTGGGGGGCTAGGTCTAAGAACACGCCGTCCACTGGGCAGTATGGTTTTTTCGTTCTTCCTCTTCAGACTCTGTACATGAGGTAACAAGGGGTAATATAACTAAGTAGTATCAGGGTACATTATTATACAGGGGTAGTATAACTCATGAGGCCTATCAGATATTATACAGGGGTAATATAACAGTTATTTTACCCCCTGAATAATGTCCCGATAGCCCTCCTCAGTTATATTACCCCTGTATAATAATGTACCCTGATACCATTAGTTATATTACCCCTCCCTGTATAATTTACTCAGATACCCCTCAGTTATATTATATAACTGAGTGGTATCAGTTATACAGGGGTAATATAACTGAGGAGGGGTATCAGGGCACATTATACAGAGGTAATATAACTTATATTACCCCTGTATAATGTCTGATAGACCTCCTGAGTTATATTACCTCTGTATATAATGTACTCTGATGCTCTTAGTTATATTACCCCGCTGGGGTAATATAACTAAGGGGCATCAGGGTACATTATTATACAGGGGTAATATAACTCAGGAGGCCTATCAGGGGACATTATACCCCTGATAGCGCTCCTCAGTTATATTACCTCTGCATAACTGATACCACTCAGTTATATAATATAACTGAGGGGTATCAGGGTAAATTATAACTGAGGGTACATTACAGGGGTATAACTGAGGAGGGGCTGGGATAGCATTGTGGCAAGGCCAGGTAGGGTATAGGGTACATACTTTTTTTTTTTTTTTTTAGAACTTACTCAGTCAGCACAGCTTGGGGCCAGGGCAGAGTTCCTGTGAGTGGTTGGTGCTGTGGTATAGCAGACACAGTCTTCCGCATTTGGGGCTGGCCTGGGCACAGTCAGTGACTTCTGTCACTGTGTTCTGTTCTTCAGCACTGCAGGCAGTTGCTCACGCGGGCAGGCACGCAGCGTGACATGATGACGTCACCTCTGCTGCACTCCCAGCCTGCGGCACGGCAGCGAATCGGAGGGGGAGGGGGGGATTGTATGGCAAGCTCCAGCGCCCCCCTTGTGACAGGCGGACACCCGCCCCCCCTCTAGTCCAAGAAACGGCCCTGCCGTCAGTGGTGGGAGGGCCTGACTCAGGCCCGCCCACCACAGAGCCAGAGGCGCCGGAGGCTGCAGGCAGCAATGTAAGCCTAAGCAGCGGGGCGGGGCAAACTGTGAAGGGGCGGTAGGGAGGGGGGGCCCGGCACAGCAGACAGACAGCACAGCTGACTGAGTCTGAGACAGTGCGAGTCTCAGTCAGCAATTGGCGCAGCAGCAGATTACCGGGGAAGTAGAGGGGAGAGAGGACACGCGCTGCCTGGTGCCGGGCCCCTTGTCAGCCCGGGCCCCGAAGCAGCCGCTTCCCCTGCTTCCCCGGTAGTTACGCCCTTGCCTTGTTGTGATGAAGGGGCTTGTGTATCACAATGAAGCGCTCACCTCTATGAGTGTGTTGGCAATGTTGGCACACCCCAGATGATAAGTTCGTTGCTTCATTGTAAACAGACCAAAAGCGATCGGCTGGATAATTTTTCATAGAAAAAACATAAATTTTCTTTGTGATCATCTGAGGTGATTATTAAAGCATAGTAGACCAAAAATAGGCCCACACTGCAGAATCATTGTTTTCTGGGTCAGTTAACTGTCACTAAACTACCTCAGCACGACCATAGGCTTTGAAAAACCGCCATCGCCTGCAATTTTTCCAAACGTGCGCACAAGCACAGTCATCACTACACCAAGACTGACGCATAGAGGAATAAAATTTATGTCATGAGTGTGACAAGTATTGACAACTGTTTGCGGTTGTCTAAAATCTATTCAATACACGTCCCCTGATAGAGGACGAATAGGGATTAAACTGATAAGAATAGTACTTTAACACACCACTCATATCTGGTGGCACAGTACATTACACGGCATATGCGCAGTGCCCCCAAATTGGAAGGCAGAGGACCGACAAACCATC